>JAWNOE010000059.1:140000-1340000 GCA_035046095.1 Drosophila pseudotakahashii
ACATACTAAATTCAATGCTTAGGCAGCGTTAGTTGTTCGAGCCGGCAAAAGTGGCTATTTTCGTATAAAAATAACTTTTAAACGTGACTTTTTACAGTAATGTGTTATATACCAAAATTTAGGGAATCTCAAGGGCTATACAGTTTAAAGTTGTAAGGAAAATCGTTAGAGCCGTTTTTGAGAAAATTAAAAAAAAGCTAAAAAGAAAGTTTAAAAAAAATTTCTTTTGTTCATATCTTTTTAACTATTACATTTACACAAATTGCATATGAAGGCCATTTATAGCATTTAAAAATACCTTTCAAACGAGATGCACAACTCTGTAGCTTTAGTAGTATAGAAGTTACGGCTTTCCGAATTTTAGCTATTTATAGCTGTTTTCCCGCTAAACTAGCGAGTTTTTCCAAAAGTCGTAGAACAAAAGTTTTTTATATCGATGTGATGAACGTCATATTAAATTTTCAAAACTTAAGAAACATATTTTGGACAAACTGACAAACTGACAAACAGAATTAAATTTTCATTTTGGGAAGAAGAAGAAAATCGTATTTTGGCTATAACTTTTGAACGGAGCGTCGGATTTTATCATATGACCCCTCATTCGACGGGTATTTTCAATAGGAACACAACTAAAACATTGCGAGGGGGCATTTATCCCCACCGGCCCCAACAACTCCAAATTTCGAAATTTTCACTTTTTCACTTTCACCGCTCTCTTTCCCAAGCCAATTGATTTTCTTAAAGTCTTGGTATGCAATCCTTTAAGTTTTTGCAATACCTTTCGATTGGTGTATCACTCATTATGATCGGACCATCACAGCAGATTTTCAATTCTGCGGCTATATATAGTAGTCGCCTTCGCACACTCTCCTTGTGCGCTTCGTCACTACATGGACTGCCGTCCATAGTGTTTGTATACATAGGCTGGGGAGCTTTAGCCTACAACTTGTAGGCCTTGGAAACTATTTTGCATGGAAATTGATGTTGGAACTGCTTACACTTTTTAAACGTTTTCAACGCAAAGGGTATTCACTTTATGTATTGTGTGTGTTCGGGTCTAATTTAACAAGATATATATAAGGCTACTAAAGATAGAAAAAAGTGACAAAATGTACCTTAGTAAAAATCCATTGTAGCTAAAAAAGTAAAGGTCACCCATATTGGTAGTTGGACACTGTTGAAGTTAAAGGTACAACGTACCATTTCCGCAAAATTGAGGCTCTTTACTTTAAAATATTATGTCGGTAAAAGAGTTCCATACCCATTACTCAGCTAAGGAGAGTGCGAGGGAGATGGAGATTTGCAGTTCTCAAAACTACTTTTGCTCATAACTTCTTAATGAATTGTCCGATTTGAAACATATAAATAAACACAACAAAATGGTTTAACACTTTTAAATTTATTCTGTGTGCCCACAAAACGATCCGAAATGAATTTTTCAGAAGATGACGGCTGTTCTGGTGAATCATAATTGCTAAAGGCTCCTGCTTAACAAAATAAAAAACCGCGAATTCTTTAGAAGAATATGACTTTGTCAATTGTATTCGTATAAAAGCATCACTTATGGCGTTTAATGAAATTAAATTAAAAACCGCGAATTCTTCAGAGGATAATGGCCGTGCCTATGTGTACTCATGTAACAGCTACTGTAACTTCAGTCGCTATATCATTCGCTTACGATTTTTATAGATCATAAGAAAAGTGTTGGATTTAATGGTCCAATCCGCGAAAATGTTGTTGCATCTAGTAGATAAACTTCCAAAAGTGGCCTTTGCTAAATTTCTATGCGATTGGATGCGAGCCGAAGACACAGTAGCGAATAGAGTTTTATTTGTGAGTTTTATGAATAAAAATCCCAAATAAAGATTATTTGAGATTTGAAAAAAAAAAAATCCCATGTAAAGATTATTGGAGATTTGAAAAAATAAAAATCTCAAATAACGATTATTTAAGATTTCAAAAAATGAAAATCTTTAAAAACGATTACTTTTGATTTTTATCATAAAAATCCTGAAATAAAAGTTTATTTTATTTTTAGAACATGGAGGAAAAAACAAAATTTTTTATATATAGCACATCTATGTAGCTCAATTCCTTCTTGGTGATTTTTATTTTTCAATAACGATTATTTTCGGTCCCTGCAAAATATGTAACGATGTGATCGCCAGGCTTATTTTAAAGTCTTTTAAGGCGACAGTGATCATACGATTGGCCTGGCGCTCAGATGAAACAAACTTGCGCTGCGTAGAAAGCCCAAGAATATGTGTGATTAATCCCAATCTTATAGCTTTTGTAGTTTTCGAGATCTCTGCGTTCATCCAGACGGATAAACGGACCTGGTTAGATCGGCTAGTGACCCTGATCAAAATTATATATATACTTTATAGGGTCGGAATCGATTCCTTCTATAGATAGAACACATCTGTTGCATACTTTGGCACGAATTATATTATATTTGTGCCTTTTAGTCTACAAGTAACGGGTATAATGATACTAAAATATTTTGAAACCTTACTTTGAAGTGTTGGAGTGCTCGATCTGATTTCAAGACAATCGAGCCACTCACACTCACTCACACTCGTTTAGGCCTAACAGTGACTTGGAACTGGGTGACTTGAAATTTTGTATACTCGGGTTGATTCGTTTAGATCAGAGCTTGCAAATAACTGTCAACCCATTTTTCTAAGGCAGTTCGACTCTCGACAAAACCGAAAATAATGTTGCTCACAAAATCTCTCACTGAGCGGAACCCTATTTTCGTTTTGCTTGCCGGTTTCGGTCCGACCGTTCGGCTCAACCGAACAAATCAATCGGTCTTTCAGTAACCCCTCGGTGAGACCCTTTTAAGTTAACAGTCACCTAAAAGGGTTTCTGAAAGACTACTGTTAAACAAAAGTCAGAAAAATGGGTTTTCATTAGAAAGGGAAAAGGATAGGCCTGCTGTGATATGTCCATAAATTTTATATAGGAAATCAAGATAATTCTAAAATTGCACTGTGCATATAAATGTACACTGAATTTTATTCTGAATTTAGGTTAGCTGTTATTTTTTTGTTTGCTTCAATATACATATTTATTGACTATGTAAGGAACTATCGAGTATTACTATAAAAGAGTAGATGTCGATTTGCGTCATGTTCCCCCAGCCCAAACCATAAGTCCTAAAATTCTGGAAAAAATTGGGTCTGAATCGTGTGTTAGAGGAGGTGTGCACTAAGAAAGGATTTTTAAAATTCGGCTCCTAAGGACTCCCAGGACTCTTGAAAAATTCAAAATTGGTTGATTAAAACATCAACCATTCCCACAGTTTTCAACCAAACAAGTTGATATTTTTTTTAAGCTTTGTTTGTGGAAATCTTTGAAAGCCCAGAAGATGAGCCCCAACCGACTTCCGGTTGGGGCACTTAATTAATTTTTCCACACCCATTATGCGATCGGATCCGTTTTTGTTTTAAAGTGTGGAGCTATGCCATACAATCAGTAAGGTATTTTTTTTTTTTTTGACCCACGGTTGATTTTATATGATTTTTTTTGTTAGATTTCAAGATTGCGGGGGCCTATTTGGCAGCACGTTGTTTTTGTTTGCTTCGGGAGTTCGGACCGCCGAACGATTTCCGAACACAGCTCTCACAAAAACAACGTCAGCAGAAGCAGAGCGAGAGAGTAAAGAGAAGAGAGAGTCATTAAAAGCGGAAGAGAGGCGGCCAATTTTTTTTTATTTCTGGTTTAGAAACACCTGATAAAATTTGTACTATTTGGATACCAGAACGGATTATCTAATGGATGCAATTCTAAATCCAAATGTGTAGCTAATTTGTTAAATTCATAATGTATTTATACCCGTTACTCGTAGAGTAAAAGGGTATATTGTATTCGTGCAAAAGTATGTAACATGTAGAAGGAAGCGTTTCCGACCCTATAAAGTATATATATTCTTGATCAGGACCACTAGCCGAGTCGAACTAGCATTGTCCGTCTGTCCGTCCGGATGAACGCTGAGATCTCGAAAACTACAAAAGCTATAAGATTGGGATTAATCACACATATTCCGACCGTTCGGCTCAACCGAACAAATCAATCGGTCTTTCAGTAACCCCTCGGTGAGACCCTTTTAAGTTAACAGTCACCTAAAAGGGTTTCTGAAAGACTACTGTTAAACAAAAGTCAGAAAAATG
Source organism: Drosophila pseudotakahashii (assembly GCA_035046095.1). Lineage (NCBI taxonomy): Eukaryota > Metazoa > Arthropoda > Insecta > Diptera > Drosophilidae > Drosophila > Drosophila pseudotakahashii. The sequence goes on from JAWNOE010000059.1 coordinate 144,176, forward strand.
GGTTTTCATTAGAAAGGGAAAAGGATAGGCCTGCTGTGATATGTCCATAAATTTTATATAGGAAATCAAGATAATTCTAAAATTGCACTGTGCATATAAATGTACACTGAATTTTATTCTGAATTTAGGTTAGCTGTTATTTTTTGTTTGCTTCAATATACATATTTATTGACTATGTAAGGAACTATCGAGTATTACTATAAAAGAGTAGATGTCGATTTGCGTCATGTTCCCCCAGCCCAAACCATAAGTCCTAAAATTCTGGAAAAAATTGGGTCTGAATCGTGTGTTAGAGGAGGTGTGCACTAAGAAAGGATTTTTTAAAATTCGGCTCCTAAGGACTCCCAGGACTCTTGAAAAATTCAAAATTGGTTGATTAAAACATCAACCATTCCCACAGTTTTCAACCAAACAAGTTGATATTTTTTTTTTAAGCTTTGTTTGTGGAAATCTTTGAAAGCCCAGAAGATGAGCCCCAACCGACTTCCGGGCACTTAATTAATTTTTCCACACCGATTATGCGATCGGATCCGTTTTTGTTTTAAAGTGTGGAGCTATACCATACAATCAGTAAGGTATTTTTTTTTTTGACCCACGGTTGATTTTAAATGATTTTTTTTTGTTAGATTTCAAGATTGCGGGGGCCTATTTGGCAGCACGTTGTTTTTGTTTGCTTCGGGAGTTCGGACCGCTGAACGATTTCCGAACACAGCTCTCACAAAAACAACGTCAGCAGAAGCAGAGCGAGAGAGTAAAGAGCAGAGAGAGTCATTTGAAGCGGAAAAGTGGCGGCCAAATTTTTTGATAAATTTTGATAAAAAAAAAACAATTTGGATACCAGCCCTGATTATTTAATGGATGCACTTCTAAGAAAAAATGTGCAGCTAATCCCTTAAATCCATAAGGAATTTTTGTTTTGACTTAAAATAATTTTTAGAACGGATTTCAAGGGGACAGTCAAAATTACATGTAAAAACGAAACGACACACACACACATCGACAAGTCGGCATGTACTTATATGTATGTAAAATTATCTAAATTTTAGAATTGGGATAAAATAAACGGATCATCTAATGGATGCAATTCTAAATCAAAAGGTGTAGGTGGTCCGTAAAATATTCAGGTTTTTGAGTTTCTGGGCTCTACTTCAATACTGTAAAAAAATTAACAAAAACTATTGAGCTATACATATGTGTACATACATACGTTCATATTCATTTATCTTAAAAAAACAATGTAATATCTGCGTGCACAAATAAAAAATTGCAATTTAGGAAAAAGCCAGACTACACAAGTTTTGAAAGAATTGGTCATAAATTGTGTTATAGAGGATGGGCGCAAGAAGGAAATTGTTTGAAAAATGTGTCTCCAAAAGACTAACAGGAAACCTTAAACATCGCTAAATCTTGACTTTTAGACCGAATTACTTACAGTTTACACCCAAAAGAGTTAGTGCGCCATATTATTTTAACCCAGATGTTGAGCCCCAACCGACATGGGGGCACTTAATTTACTTTTAACCCACCGATCCTGCGATTGGATCCGTTTTTCGGTTAAACCATGTTGGCCGTAGCGTACCATAGGTATTTGTGTGTTATTTTCAATATATTTTTAAGTTTTTAAGGTTTTTCGGTGGTTTATTTGCAGCACTCTGTTTGTTTTGCTTTTAATTCGGCTGACCAAAATGATAGATTTAGGATACCAAAACGATTGGGTTAAGGTGGGAATAAAGTGTGGTTAATGCGGGGTTAAGTTGTGGCTAAGGGGGCAATTGCTAGATTAGGGTGACGCTAACAGGTAATGTAAAAAAGGGTGAAGGATAAAAATGTAAGGTTATTTTTGACTTTTGCGAGGACAAGGTGGGTTAAGATGACAAACAAGAAAAAGTGATGTTTAAGTAGAATTACAGTGGGTTTTAAGCAAGGCAACATTTTTTTCTAGACTCTAGACTAGAAGGGGAAAATTGTTGGCTAAGGAAAGAAAGAAATGGTGCTATGGTCGAGAAAGATGGTTAAAATAATGGTTTTTTGGCGTGAAGGCTGAATATGGATGGGTTCTACTGGAGTTACGGCGAGGAAATAGTGAAAACTGCATTAGGGTGTTAAAAAAGTGTGCCTGGGGTGAGAGGCAGGTGGGGTTAAGGCGGTATAAAGGAAAGGTAAGTTATGGTTAGGGGTTATGGTCAAATATTAGGTGGGTTTACTGTGGTGCTCAGCTAAGGTTAGACGGGATTTTACTTGGATATTAATTATAATTCTGAAATATAATAAAATCAGGTTACTATCTAGAGAAAGAAATGATTTGCTAATAATAGCGGACAACGTCGCTTCGGGTATTGCTAGTCTTTAATAAAAAATGCCATAAAGAAACGAATTACCTTTCAAATGAGCTATAAAAGGCTGATCGGTTCAAATGAAGTCTTAAGTCTTAAGATACAAAATGTCGCAAAGTTATTTCTATTCTTACAAAATGGTTTGCGCGTTCTTTCAAATCTTTTGAAATATTGGGAATATAACTAGGTAATGTTGTTAAGATATTCTTAGATAGTTAGGAATTGATTTAAAGCTACATAAACAAAATTTTAAACTGCTAAAGGAGGTTTAACCTGTTAAAAAGCTTTAATTTTTCCTGCAGCTAAAAAGATTCGCTTCTTGTTACGTAGATTTGATTATTAATTACTACATGAGAAAGATATGCCAAAAGTGGATTTTTGGAATCTTAAATAATCAAATAAAAACACCTCTTAACGAGGTACAACAAAACAAAAGTTCTGATATCAACATTTGTGGCGAAAAATTATTACACTCGTCATCAAATACACTTTCTGAAATTTTCTCATTCGGAACGCTGCAATAGAAAATGCCTGTGAAGAGTGAAGACGAAAAAGACGAATAGTTTGCTAGGGCGGGCCGAATGAGAAAATTTTAGAAAGTGTATTTGATGACGAGTGTAATAATATTTCGTCACAAATGTTGATATCAGAACTTTTGTATGTTGAAAGTGCGATCGTCACTAGTTTTTTACCTCGTTAAGAGGTGTTTTTATTTGATATCAGAAGTTTTTGTTTGTTTACATTTGCTCTCACAGGAGCTAATATATTCATTTAAATTTAAATGGTTTAACCATAATTAAACTATTGGATTTAAACGAATTAACTTAAAAAGGCGTTCAAGTACTTCAAAATACCTTTAATATGAGGTAAAGCACAAGTCTGTAGCTTAAGTATATCGCAGGTAATGGGCTTACGAAATTTAACCATTTATAGCTGTTTTCCCGCTAAACTAGCGAGTTTTTCCAAAAGTGGTAAAACTAATGTTTCTTATATCGAGCTGTTTAACACCATATAAAATTTCCACGACTTTAAACCAACGTTTTGGGACAAACTCACAAACTGACAAACAGAATTAAATTTTCATTTTGGGAAGAAGAAGAAATTCTTGTTTTGGCTATAACTTTTGAACGGAGCATCGGATTTTATCATATGACCCCTCATTCGACGCGTATTTGCAATTGGAACACAACTAAAATAATGCGAGGAGGCATTTATCCCCACCGGCTCCAACAGCTCCAAAATTCAAAACTTTCTTTTTTTTACTTCCTCTGCTCTCTCTCCCAAGCCAATTGATTTTCTTTATGTCTTGGTATGCAATCCTGTTAATTTTAGCGATACCTTTCGATTGGAGTAATACACATATTGAGCGGACCATCACAGCAGATTTTCAATTCTGCGGCTATATATAGTAGTCGCCTTCGCACACTCTCCTGGTGCGCTTCGTCACTACATGGACTGCCGTCCATAGTGATAAAAATATGTAGAATATTGGAATTTAATGGTAAATGGGCTCATCTTACAGATTCAGCTTTAGAAAATACACATTACGGATTTTCCATTACCCTTTTAAATTTTAATATTCAAAAATTCTCGAACACTTTGAAAAGGTTGACCGAACCATGCAAGCTCTGGTTTAGATATATCTAATATATATATTTTTGTTAGTCAGATTGAGTCAACTTTGAAGTGCTTACTTACAATGGAACTCGTGCAGGGCTCTTGCTTCATAGCCTACTATTCGGTTGGTTTAAAATCGTGAAGTTAATTTTAAAACGGTTTCTATGACACTGATTTTTACTTTTTGGGGGAAATTTGATTGAAAGAGATTTCTTTGACACCCCCCGATATGTTTAGAAATACTCTAGATTAGCGGACTCACCCCCAAAATTCGCAAAAAAAAATTATCCTCGATGGACCGTAATTTCCTAAGAATTTACGTGCCAAAAGCACTTGGCGGTCGGCCATTGTACTCTTGTAATTGAATTTCAAATTTCCGGGTTTTGCTATATAAAACTGTTTTTACCATTATTTAGAGAGGACATATAGACAGGACATGTCATACAACAGTGTCTGTCCAAAGAGAATATAAACACTAAGAGGTGTAACGAGGAGCAAGAAAATGCAGCGTCATTTTTGTCAAACGCGACTCACACGTATTCATTCTATTTATAGAGTGCCGTTACTTTACTTCTCTCTCTCTCGCTCTCTCGGCACTCCGCGCTGGCGAAAATTAAAAATTTAATTTTTGTCTCATTTGTCGATTCCTGAACTATGTTCGAACTTAAAGGCACAATGCGCACAACATTTCAAAACGAGCTGTGGCGCATTGCGTAAGTTGGTGGCCCGCGAATAATACGATCTACTCCACTCTGAGGCGGGGAAAATATAATATTTTTTTAAGCTGTATCTTTATTTTTTTTTATTTTTATATTTATTTTCTTTTTATACCCGTTACTCGTAGAGTAAAAGGGTATATTGTATTCGTGCAAAAGTATGTAACAGCTAGAAGGAAGCATTTCCGACCCTATAAAGTATATATATTCTTGATCAGGATCACTAGCCGAGTCGATCTAGCCATGTCTGTCTGTCTGTCTGTCTGTATAAACACTGAGATCTCGGAAACTACAAAAGCAAGAAAGTTGGGATTACCCACACATATTCTTGGGCTTCCTACGAAGCGCAAGTCTGTTTCTGACGATGGCCACGCCCCCTCTAACGCCCACAATCGTTTTAAATGATTTTAGGTGTGTGTGTGTCTGTGTCTGGCGCCCACACCTTTAAAGATTTTGGAAAAGTAAAAATACAGTTTTATTGTGTTTATCAATACCTATCGAAATGTAGAAGAAGTTTTTCAAATCGGACCATTTGTTAAAAAGTAACGCTCAATAAAAGTTTTATATATCCATCTCCCACGCAGTCCCTTTAGCTGAGTAACGGGTATCTGATAGTCGGGGCAACCGACTATAGCGTTCTCTCTTGTTTTTCTCCTATTAATTTCCATTTAATTTTCCAATCGTTCCCATGGCAGCTATATGATATAGTCATCCGATTTTTAAAAATTTTATTCGAAATTCAGAAATATTTAAAAAATATTATTCTTAAGAGTAGAAGGTAATATTTCAAAAAACACAGAAGCTTGCATTTTTTTTTGAATTTTCTGCAAGGGTATAAAAATACAATTGATGGATATAAAACTTTGATCGCGCATAACTTTTAAACGAATGGTCCGATTTGAAAAATTTCTTCTTTATTTCGATAGGTATTAATAATGCGGGTATTCCACTACATTGTTCGGCTCATTCATTAGACCAAATTTTTACTCTACGATTAACGGGTGTAAAACAACTTTTTATACCCTTGCAGAGGGTATTATGATTTCAGTCAGAAGTTTGCAACGCAGTGAAGGAGACGTTTCCGACCCTATAAAGTATATATATATTCTTGATCAGCATCACTAGACGAGTCGATCTAGCCATGTCCGTCTGTCCGTTTCTACGCAAACTAGTATCTCAGTTCTAAAGCTATCAGGCTCAAACTTTCCCAAAAGTCTTATTTCTATTGCAGTTAGTATATATGTCGAAACAGACCAGATCGGATAACTATATCTTATAGCTCCCATAGGAAGAATCGGAATAAAATCGTGAACGATTCTAGATTTTGTATTTTTTGAAATATTACTTTCTACTCTTAGGAATATTATTTTTTGAATATTTTCGAATTAACTTTTTATAAAATCGGATAACTATATTATATAGCTGCCATAGGAACGGTCGAAAAATTAAATGGAAATTAATAGGAAAAAAAATATATCTTTGTTGATTTTTATTACATTTTCTTCTTTTCCGGCATATAGCTTATATTTAACATTTCAAATTTTCGAATTAAATTTATCAAAATTCGGACGGCTATATTATATAGCTGCCATAGGAAGAATCAAAAAATTAATTCTAAAATAATACAAAAGCAGCTACAATTTTGATTGTTCTAACATATAAGCAAGTTAATCTAAATTTAATGTTTTTGTAAATGAATAGGAATGATCTGCAAGGGTATATAAGCTTCGGTTGGCCGAAGCTAGCTTCCTTTCTTGTTTTATTTCTTTATACAAAATTTAAGATTACTCAATATTTTTTTTCAACACTAAAAATTTGTATTTTTGAAATTCAACACGTTATGCGCTTTTAAAGGTAAAGAATGCCTCATATATTGAAAATAAATATGGATACAATATTTTGTATGAAATTGATTAATGGTAATCGTTTAACAGTTCTTAGGAATTCGCTATGCATCAAAGATACTATTTTCGCAATTTTTTGGGTAAAGAAGGCCCCTGTTCTAGACTATTATCTTTATACCCTTGCAGAGGGTATTATGATTTCAGTCAGAAGTTTGCAACGCAGTGAAGGAGACGTTTCCGACCCCATATTCTTGATCAGCAGCACTAGACGAGTCGAGTAAACGAGTAGACGAGTAAATGGAAATTAATAGAAAAAAAACAAGAGAGAACGCAGAACAGATACCCGTTACTCAGCTAAGGGAGTGCGAGGGAGATAGATATATAAAATCTTTGATCAGGCATAACTTTTTAACGAATGGTCCGATTTGAAAAATTTATTCTACATTTCGATAGGTATTGATAGTCACAATAAAACTGCATTTTTAGTTTTCCAAAATCTTTAATGGTGTGGGCGCCAGACACCTTTCAAAAAATGGTGTAGGGCGATTGAGGGCGTTAGAGGGGGCGTGGCACCATTTTGAAATAAACTTGCGCTGCGTAGGAACTCCAAGAATATGCATGCAAAATGCCAATCCTCTAGCTTTTATAGTTTCCGAGATCTCAGCGTTCATACGGACGGACAGACGGACAGACGGACAGACGGACATGGCTAGTTCGACTCGGCTAGTGATCCTGATCAAGAATATATATACTTTATAGGGTCGGAAAAGCTTCCTTCTCCCTGTTACATACTTTTGCACGAATACAATATACCCTTTTACTCTACGAGTAACGGGTATAATTATATCTTGTTGATGAAATGATCTGCAAGGGTATATTAGCTTCGGCTGGCCGAAGCTAGCTTCCTTTCTTGTTTTTTTTTTGTATTTATCATTAAAAGCGTTTTTTTTCTCTAAAAGGGGCCAACACTGTGCTGCACACATTATTTTATTTCAACTTCGAGAGGGACTTTTATGTATAGCTAAATAATTTCGCTGTAAATTGATAAATAAAACCCAAAACAAAAATTCATTAAGAATCGGGATACTAATTTCAATTATCGTTTACGCTTTTCAATCGCTAACAGCCCCCCGAAAACGAACTGCAGAAGTCGCACGACAACAATCCAACCGTCTTAAGTGAGCACCAACTGCGCGTACAGGCATCGCTTCAACGGCTTAATATCCCGGACTGGTTTCGTCATTACAATAAAGAGACCGTAAAGGTAAAAGATGGCGACAACGCCACCACGAAGTCAAACTCCAGCGCATACCGACCTGGCCACTTCACCCGCAAGCGCACACAGGATTCGGGACGCTGGCAGGGGCTCAACTCAAAGACAACCTCTCTCAGCTCACTGGGATCGCAGCGCTTTGACCGAAGTCCTCTCCTGATGAGTCCTTCTGCGCACAGCCATCACGGCGACCAGAGCACCTATCCATGCGGACAGACGAAAGGAAACGCGTCAGCTTCTGCTCAGACGAGCGTGGGTGCCACACGCTGGTCTACCTCTCACCTCAACTCATTTCAGACGTCACCAAGTGTGTCGCAGCGCGGAAGTTTTGCCCGCGGAGCTCCTATTAATAGCAGCTTCATGTCCGTAGCTAGCAGTAGCGGCATGTTGCGCAATTCTTACCGGCAGCCGTACTTGGGATGGCGCAGCACTGAGAAGCTCTCCCAGCGGACGCCCCATGAACGGTACGTGCTAAAAAACCTGATACATCAAATCACTTACTTATGCTTTTAACATATTTATAAGCTCTCGAAGGTTATAATCAGTTAAAAATCTCTCTTTACTGTTTAAAAAAAAGTAACGATGGCATTCCTAACAAGCCAAGCTTTGGTTGCTCTATTATGTATAAATCGCATCCACAATACTAGATCTCAATGACGTAAAGCATTTTAAGGATGTCCTGGAGGGCAGGGTTCGCCTACACACCCTTACAACCAAGGATATCCTGAAAAAACTAATGTCAAGGAATAAAATCAAATAACAGTAAAGGATTCAAGGATATTGGTCCAATCGATGCCAAATAGGTAGACTGAAGTTATAAAACATAAAGGGTATCAAACTTCGTACCAAATTCGACGTACTTTGCCCAAAATACAGCTTTTTCTAATGCTATATGCGTTTGTACTAGAGGTCTGCATGAATGCATTCAAAACTCCTTTTGAATTATTCATGTTCCTTATGAATGAGTGTGAATAAGTGAAACTTCAATAGAATTTGAGTGATTTTGAATGAACACCTTAGACTTAGTCTCACAACATTCAAGCTATATCGCCCGAATGGGAATGAAACAGAATGACAGTTTTGACTGAGTTCATTCGAGTTAACTCTATAATAAAAATATCAAAGGGCGGGGTTTGTGATGCATCTAAATAGTACAAAATCATAAATTAATAATACTAAAGTAAAAAAAACAAAAAAAAAAACATTTTTTTTAATTCTTTAAAATTTATTTATGTATATTGGCGTGTAAAAACATAATTTTGTTAATGTTGTCCGCGTTAGTGGCAATTAAACCACGTTTTTCTGTGATCAAGTTTCGTGCATCTGAAAACACCCTTTCGGATGCAGCACTACTAGCTGGTATACAAAAAATTTTGCAGCCTGTTTTGTACAAAAGAGGAAAAATATGTTTTTGAGAGTTCCACCATTCTAGGCAATTGAAATCTGTAGAGTAAATCACGTTTGTGTTTGAATAGCTTCTGATTTCACTCTCCACTTGATCTTCATTTCCAGTAATATCTGGGATTTAAATATATTCCGCAAATTCGTCATCAATGGGAGAGATTGTTTTTCAAGTTGTTTGAAATCCCAATCCAATTAACCTCTACCGATCTTACTAAGTAGAATACGGTGTTCCATCTAGTTGGACAGTAACTTTTTAGGGAGAGTCCAAAAGAGGCGTTTGATCCAGACTTCTTGAAATATCTAACCAGTTTGCTACAGCTTGATACTATAGATGTCATTTCCGGTAAGATTTTTATTGCCTTCTCTATGCTGTTATTAATCAAGTGGTTCACGCAATGAACTTTATGATTGTCGCTGCAATCATGTTGGACCCACGATCTGACACAATAACAGGATTGTCAGAGTCGAGGTTGCATTCGAATTGTTCCAATATGTTCTTAATTTCTGCTCTAATATTTTTGCCTGTTTTTAAAGTTAAAATATTAAAAAAAAACAGAATGCTTGATTTAAGCGTTTGCATACCTGTGCAGGAATCTCCTTTCGTAGCTTTCATTGCCATTAGGCGATCTACTAGAAGTTCTTCCTTTACATAATTCACCGTGCAAGATAAATATGAGCATTTTAATAAATTGTCGGTCCATATGTCGCTAGTCAACGAATAACCGAAACATTTGTATTTCAAAATTTCCGCCTTGATTGTGCCCACATGCAATTCAAACATCTTAGAAATGTTCCGCGATATTGTTGTAGGATGAGGCAACAGCTTGTCAGCATCTACGTTGGCACCGAACGTTGCACATACTTCAATAAGAAATTTAGCAAAGTCCTTCAGTCCAGAATCCTGAACAATTCTAAAGGAGCGGCAGTTCTCAATAGTCCATTTCGTCATTAACGCAACACCCTTCTGCTTGGTCTCTTGGCTTACATCAACTTGGGAAATTTTAGCTGTGGTCTGTGATACTCGTGCGTAACACTTATGTTTCACTAAGTTGGATGTGCTTGCTCCAAACTTAAAAACTTCTTCTTTTTTTTCGTTTATAATATTTGAAAAGAAGTCCCACACCTTGCTTCGTCCTCTCTTCTTACTTAAGGTATACACCCCATCGAGAAGTTTCTGCTTTGTTTCTAAAAGCTCTTCAATGGATAAGACCTAACAGACCACATTATTTCAAAACACTGATAAAATTAATAATAGTAAGAAAGAAATAAACTTACAGGATTGTTCATTTTTGCTAATAATAACTCGAATAACTAGAATGATTCAAATGTTTTTGACATTGCCTACCTTGTCGTTTTATATTTAGCTATAATTCAATATAATTCATCTGAATTGAATGTTGAAAATTGTCAAACTCAACATCATTCAAATTCACTCGCATTTATTTGATTGTGGGGTGTCACTCAATTCATTCAAGATCATTCAAAGCCATTAAAATATATTCAACTATTGAATGTATTTAAGCAGACCTCTAGTTTGTACGCATACTTTTTCTGATGCAAAATCCGGCCATTTTTACATTTTTGTTTATATTATGAAAAGTATAAGTGCTAGAAATTAGTGAGTTACCTCAAATTAAAACTTACTAAATTTACTAAATGTTAAAATTAAAATAAAATTTTTGCTATTTCTTTTAACACGTTTTTTAAGCATCAAAGTTGCGGAAAGTATTTGTACGCATACTTTTTCTGGCAAGTGTATATTCTTTTACCGGTATTTGTTGGGATAAAATGGCATGGTCACTTAAAATTTAAACCTTAAATTTAAAGTTTATACTTCAAATAACTTTAATTGGTTCAAAGCTGTAAAACTAATAGTGTGTAATGCAATAAAAGCAGACATTTATAACACGTTTTTAAAATGTTTTGGGCTGTACAAAATACATATGTATGTATGTAATTATATACTCGTAGAGTAAAAGGGTATATTGGATTCGTGCAAAAGTATGTAACATCGATCGATCTAGCAATGTCCGTCTTTCCGTCTTTTCTGTCTGTAGTTTGTTGTAGTTTCCGAGATCTCAGCGTTCATCCGGACGGACCCTGATCTAGAATATATATACTTTATAGGGTCGGAAACGCTTCTTTCTACCTGTTACATACTTTTGCACGAATACAATATACCCTTTTACTCTACGAGTAACGGGTATAATAAATCTTTTGGGACTCTAATAATCAAATACTCTGCTTGCAGTTTGGCCAACTCACTGCTGGTTCAACGGGCAACGCCGTTCCCTACGTGTGCATCTAATGGAGCGCGGACAGTGCATTCTGTAACGCCAGGGATCCAAAGCTCAATTATGGAAGTGACATCCGCAATCGTTCACTTCGTGAACGACCAGCAGCAGTCCCAGCATCCACATAGTCAACTGGCCAGTCCAAATTCGAGGTAAGCAAACAGCTCCTAGAAAATTGGTAAATTACGAGTAAAATAAACGATCCATCCGTCAAACTTTCTAACTGTCCTTCCGCCCATAGCTAAACTAAAGGTCCTGCGCCCTTCATATAATCGTAACCCATCCAGTTTGACCCGATTATCTATGCCTGATATTAATTTTTATCTTTGACAACTACACAATTCCTAGCTACCTGTAAAGTAGCATCTATGAGAACCAAAGTAAGAAAGTCCACGAAAAGTAAAAACTAAAAAAATACCGCCAGCTCTACCAGAGGTATGACTTCAGTTGTATTTTATTCTCCTTCATGTGGCTAACATGTGTCTTACCCACAGCGCACCTCTTGAAAATGTCAAAATACTTTTAATTTAAATTGAAATTGTCAATAGAAATGTGTCAACGAAATATCTATTTGTATACCTTTGCAGAAGGTATAATGATTTCAGTTAGAAGTTTGAAGCGCAGTGACACTATATATATTCTCAATCAGCATAAAATCCAAGAACCGTTAAGACGAAATGTTTCCAAACTATTTAAAACAGATTTTAAACATTTTCTTACAGATTTTTGTGTTTTAAAATTCAAATCGCATTGAAAATATTAAAAGAACACTAAATATTCAAATCGATTGATTCTCTAGCTCTTCCTTGCGCGTGCCTCATATTGTTTAAACAAATGGAAATGTTTAAACAATTTGATTAATGGCATGCCTGCCTTCCTTATTTATTAATATAACTTATGCAAACAATCCATTTTGAATTTTCCTTAAGTAGTTTATTTTTACGGAACTTAAGCAAACATGTTCTAATAATATTTTTTCGGGTTATAGGTTAAAAATGAGTCATTTTTAAATTTAAAATAAGTAGCTTAATTTTCAATTTTAGTTTCCGCAGGCGAAGCTGCGGGATACCGACCCTGCTAGCTATCAATATAATTGGATGAATAATCGCAGGAGATCGACAGAGATGAAAAATTCGATTTTTGGTCGACTATAAATCGGCTGTAAGTATCGTAAAAACTCGAAAAAATCCGTTGAAAAATCTTATGGGGTTTTTTAAAGATCGGGTTTTACACCTTTTTCGGTCTATAGAATCCAAAATTTATTTTTATCGCAGGAGGCGACATGTAAAATGAAAAAGTTAAAAAAATACACAAATAATATTATTCTAGCTCTTGAATATCTAATTTAACTAGTTTTTGACTCAACTGCCATCTCCACTCATTTTATTGTACATGTCGCCTCCTTTGATTAAAATTAAAATTTTTAAAACGTAGCTTGAGGCCACAGCAGCTATAGCTACAAATTATACCTTCTAAAGATTATAAAATAAAACAAGGATTTTTAAGGGGATACGCCCACAGCCCAAACCGTAAGAGCTAGAGCAGCCAAGTTTTGCAGAGTATTCCATTGGGGACCTAAACGCCCACTAAGATCCGACATGTCCCCCCAGTGGCCCCAACCAGCTCTAACATTATTATTTGGCCGAAAAAATTTGGTCTATTTGAATGCTTAACTTCAAAATTGGGTGGAATTTTGAAATTTGGATTTTGCCGAATTTTAGGTTTTGAAAGGCCTAATTTGGGGGCTACATTTAAAGCAGCGGTCGGCAGCGTCCTATTAAGTGAGCATAGGGTTTTGTTCTGCTCACTCTCTGCCCTCACGTATACTGTAAAACTGCGGTCTGCACACGCACACTGTAAAACAAAATGTCATTGTATGTGTATTACCCTGCAGTTCCATTCATCACCTTTTTAGCAGTGAATGACTGCCAAAAACTGAGCACTAAGCGCTCAATCACTAGTGAATTTGTATGAAAAATAGCGATGATTTTAACATGGGCATGTCCTAGGGGCTCATCACTGCCAGAAACTGGCGCTGATTTAGCACCTGTTCATCACCATTTTTCATCGCCTAATTCATCACCAAATTCATCATCTTTTCAGCGCTTTTTCAGCGCCTAATTACACAGGAATACAAAATTAAACTTTGTGAAATTTCCACGAACCATTTCAACTTTTCCATGATATTTGGGTGCTCCTGATTAAAAGTCCCATACAAAATTATTTTCCATCACCTACAGGTTCCGCGGTATAGCTAAGAATACATGAAATAAGTCATGGCAACCTCTAGAACTACGAAATTAAATACGTTCACCGAACATACATAGAGAAATATACATGTTTACTCGAATTCTATAGGATGCCTTGATTTTTTTCAAATTTGACAACATTTAGGAGTAGATAATAAAATCAAAACAACGGTTTTATTGGTATAATAAATCCAATAAAATATGCTCATAAAAACGCTTTAAACTGAAATTAAAGCATACAATGAACAAGAGATTCAATGAATATTTAAAATAAGTTCCATTTAAGATTAAATTCTCAGAATTATTTTATCATCACAGAAATTGTGAAATTTTTGGGAGTTTAAACTTTGGCGTCGAATTCCAAAGACATGGGAAATGGTTCACGAAGGGGATTAAGAGTAGGTCCTACCGAAAATAATAAAGCTAAGTCTAATTATATAGGCCACGTAATTCAAAATGTCGGCAAACATCGGTTTTTTGTATTCTTAGCTATACCGCGGAACCTGTAGGTGATGGAAAATAATTTTGTATGGGACTTTTACTCAGGAGCACCCAAATATCATGGAAAAGTTGAAATGGTTCGTGGAAATTTTTGGCTGTGTATCTGTGTTATCACTTAAATTCATCTCCCATTTTCATTGAAAATATGTTGAATTTCATTGCTTTTATCAATGGGTTTATTATTACATTAAATTAATACATTTTTACAAACTACGGTGACTTGTAGGGGTCTTCGGCAGGTTCTCAGCTTCCGCAGTCTTGGTGAGCTGGAGATTATTCACGCATTTTCGCACTCTCTTCGGACTCTCTGTAGGCTCCACCTGACCAATTGGATCTGAATTTGGAAAATATTTGCTTTTATATTATATAACGAGGCAAGAATGATAAAAACTATCTTAGCAGTACAAGAATAACATTCTTCTGGGCTGTAGGAAAAAATGATTTCATCTGAAAATATATTTTATAAGAACTGTGTACCATCAGCTTGACCTAAAAATATTAAAAATAAAGAATAATATACAAATTAAAAGCTACTTAATTAAGATAAGACAATACACTAAAAATTACTTACCTCAAAATGTATTCTTAATTAAAGCACTTTTGTTAAAACTCGAAAATAACTAATCACATCAATGCTACTCCTTTAAAAGTAAAACGGAGTTGAAAGCCGCGGAAAAACGGCGCCTGCCTTCGAGAAATAGAAAAAGAATACTGAGCGACAAAAACAACATCAATCGTAATCTCTTGTTGTTGTCTTCGCTTTGCCACGATCGCGCTTGCCCAGCTTGCAGAGCGAGACAACCGAAGTTCGACATTTTGTCTCGTTTTCTAAGAGAGAGAAATTTGGGAGAGCGTGATTGAGAGAGAGGGGGTTGGTGAGAGAGTCGATTCTGCAGACGCTCTGCCGCCGTCGACTCAGTGCATTTCAGCGCTTGGGCTAAATTCGGGAACTGCAGGGTAACTTTTCGATTTAAAAAATCGAACCCGCTGCTCCGATCAAGATGATTTTTGGATCAATAGTTATTCTATGGCCCAAATGCTTTAGTTTAATTTTTCAAGTTTTTAACATTTTTTTTAGTATTTTTAAAGAATTTATTAAGATATTCTTAGTTATTGCGTCGCATTTTGCGAGAGCCAGCCGAAAGAGCGAAACCCAGAGAGCCGATATCAAGAGAGCGACGGCCGAAAGAGCAACAACCAAGAAAATTGACGTGGGGGAGGGGGAAGTGCTCTGTGGAAAGGGTAGGGGAAAGGGGCAATTTAAGTTAAAATTTGTTTTGGATTTTAAAATCTGATACTGTTGCTCCGATCAAGATGATTTTTGGATCATTAGTTATTCTATGGCCCAAATGCTTAAGTTTAATTTTTCAAATTTTAACATTTTTTTTAGTATTTTTAAAGAATTTATTTAGATTTTCTAAGTTATTGCGTCTCATTTTGTGGGAGCCTGCCGAGAGAGCGAAACCCAGAGAGATGCAAAGAGAGCGACGGCCGAGAGAGCAACAGCCAAGAAAACTGATGAGGGGGAGGAAAAGGGCAATTTAAGTTAAAATTTGTTTTGGATTTTAAAATTTTATACTGGTGCTACGATCAATCAGGTGTGTCCCTGAAAACTCTAACAATCAAAAAACAACCCAAAAGCAATTGTTGGGTTCCTTCAAAAATTTTCCGACATATCCATAGCCATAGGCGTTTTGAAAAACATTTGAGTAGGCTTTTTTTCAATTTCTTGCTTTGTAGTTAATACTCAAAATATTTTTGACATATAAAACCCAACATTTGTATTGCTTAAAACAACCCCTTAAAATGTCGGTGTCCCCGAAAAAATATAGGTTTAAGTTTGCTTTTTGACACGCACGTATATGAAAAACAACATAAGGGCTACTCAGTTTTATAAGATACATTTGAACTTCTTTTGATCAGCATTTTGAAAAGGGCCGCCGAACACATAATCCAACGCATTTTGTTAAATCTTCATTAAAATTAAATCGAAAAAAGGTTAACGAAGCCTTGGACAATTATGAAAATTATGCAGTTATTTTTAAACGCCCAATCTGAATAAAATGTAGGAAGAAAAAAATGTACATTTGAAAGCATCAAAATTTGATTTCAGGAAACCCGACAAAAACCGTTACTCGTAGAGTAAAAGGGTATATTGTATTCGTGCAAAAGTATGTAACAGGTAGAAGGAAGCGTTTCCGACCCTATAAAGTATATATATTCTTGATCAGGGTCACTAGCCGAGTCGATCTAGCCATGTCCGTCTGTCTGTCTGTCCGTCCGGATGAACGCTGAGATCTCAGAAACTACAAAAGCTAGAGAATCGGGATTACCCACACATATTCTTTGGCTTCCTACGCAGCGCAAGTTTGTTTCAGCCGGGGGCCACGCCCCCTCTAACGCCCACAATCGCCTAACGCCCACAATAAACGAGTTTAAAAAGAGTCTGGCGCCCACACCTTTAAAGATTATTGAAAAGTAAAAATGCAGTTTTATTGCATTTATCAATACCTATCGAAATGTAGAAGAAAAAGTTTTCTATCCCCATCTCCCTCGCACTCACTTTGGCTGAGTAACGGGTATCTTAGTCGGGGCACCCGACTATAGCGTTCTCCCTTGTTTTTGTGTTGCTTTTGATGTAGTAAACAAGGAAAACAAGGGAGTTTTTTTTTTGTTTGTTGTTTTTGAAAGCAACTCTTCGAAAAAACTCTCGTGTTTTCTGGGACTCATCTGAATATGATTTTCGATCAATAGTCAGTTCTGTGGATCAAATGCTTAGGTTTTTTTTTCAAAAAGTATTTTTCATTTTGTAGCAGAAGTAAGAGCCCTATTTAATTTCGGCCATGGAAGAAAATAGACAAACTTACTACATATTCTGTAAGCAAAGGCAAAATCTTAAGATTCGAATTTCTGAATAAGTACGGAAGTTTGATCTGTAAGCATTCAAATACGTTACTTCTTCAGATATGTATGCATGTTGGTATGTCTATTTGGATATGTTTTGATTTGTATTGTGTGTGTGTGTGTTTTTATTTGACAGTAGATGATGTGTTTAAATAAAAATAAAATGATTACCTTCCTTTCAGCCAATGCTCAATCTTTCTAAGTTAGTTATAAAGTTTAAAACTTAAAATTATCGATCATATGCGGAAATGGAAAAATAAGTTATTTCGCTACTTTTGCATGGGATTGCAATCTTTGCGTGTTTGTATAAAAGTTTTCATTTCATTCAAAACTATAAATTTGAAAAAACAAATTCCAATTTACGCTCAATTCATTGATAACATTGTAACTGAAAGCAAGTACAAAAATTCGTGACATTCACATAGATCACATTCATTTATTATATGTTTTTAATTTTTATTGATTTGACAAGGATGAGATCGCAAGTTAAAAGAGGGCTCTACTGAAAAATACACTTGCTCTCCTTTGCCACAATTCTTTTTTTGCCACAATTCTTTTTTTTGGGAGTGAGAAGGATATAATGATAATAAGCGTTAAGACAGTAGCAAGTGTAAACAAGAGAGAATGCTATAGTCAGGTGCCCCGACTATCAGATACCCATTACTCAGCTAAAGGGAGTGCGAGGGAGATGGAAATTTAAAACTTTGATCGGGTATAACTTTTTCATGAATGGTCCGATTTGAACCTTTTTTATAGGTATAAATAAACGCAACAAAATTGCATTTATACTTCTCCGAAATCTTTAAAAGTGTGGGCGCCAGACACATTTTAAAATCGTTTGTGGGCGATTGTGGGCGTTTGAGAGGGCGTGGCGCTCGGCTGAAATAAACTTGCGTAGGAAGCTTAAGAATATGTGTGGTTAATTCTAACTTTCTAGCTTTTGTAGTTTCAAAGATCTCAGCGTTCATACGGAGAGACAGACTTACAGACAGACGCACAGACGGACAGTCGGAAACGCTTCCTTCTCCCTGTTACATACTTTTGCACGAATACAATATACCCTTTTACTACATGAGTAACGGGTATAAAAATGGGGTCGATCAAGAGCACAATGAACTCTCTGAGAGAGCTTGCCTAAAAAGAGAAAAACAAGCACAAGATTGACCGGGGTGGGGCAAGGGGGTAGGGTTTAAATTCACAATTATGATTTAAATTTTGGTTTATAAAAACTTTAGTACATATTTTAATCATTTTTTTGAGTTCATTTTAAATCCAGGAACTTTGATGTTTTTCTTTAATCGTATATCTCCCATTTTACGACCTATTGGGGCAAAAATTTAAATTAAATGACCCCCTCCAGAAATTTTAAGTACGCCTATGTGCTAAGCACAAGCCAAAAAAGGGTTCATTGTTTTTCTAACACATCATGAAATGTTTAGATGGGCTATTTGAGCGCTTGATTTTGACAATGAAAAATGAAAGAGCAACCAATACCAATAAATTATTGCTAAACTCATTTGATGGTTTAGAAGTCTCCTATAAATCGTTTGACTCTGTCCCTGATGTTGATAATGCGGTTAATTACCCTCTTAAATTTTTATATTCTTTGAATCCAGCAGGGATTCCGCAGCATAATCTGTATCTTAAGATTGGAGCACCCGAAATGTTATTGCGAAATGTAGGTCCCCCAGATTGCAGATAAAAAGTCTTCATAAGAATGTAATCGAAGCAACAGTATTTACGGGATCCGCAAAGGGGAAAACAGGATCCTATTAATACCGTCCGGTCAGCCGTTTCAGTTTAAGAGGCTACAATTCCCTATAAAAGTTTGCTTTGCTGGCCATACTAGATCTTAGAGAAGATTGCTTTTCTCATTAGCTCTGCCATTAGGCTTATTCTCGATCCTTAAGGATATTCTAAAAATGTTGTTTACAAAAACGCGTAATTTTTTCTGGAAATAAGAAAGTCCTGACAACCGTACTCCAAACTAATTATAAGCGAACGTACTCAGTTTTTTTTTTGGTACCCATATTGATTTTTTACAGCCGACTTACAGTCGACAATAAATCACATTTTGCATATTTGTCGAGCTTATTACCTATTACTCTTATTCAGTCATATTAATCTTGTAATTATACCTTTTACTCGTAAAGTAAAAGGGTATATTTTATTCGTGCAAAAGTATGTAACATCTAGAAGGAAGTATTTCCGACACTAAAGTATATATATTTATGATCAGGGTCACTAGCGGAGTCGATCTAGACATGTCTTTCTGTCTGTCTGTCCGTCTGTATGAACGCTGAGATCTCGGAAACTACAAACTGCAAACTAAACTTCTTAGACTTCCTACGCAGCGCAAGTTTGTTTTAGCCGAGGGCCACGTCCCTCTAACGCCAACAATCGCCGTTAACGATTTTAAAAGGTGTCTGGCTCCCACACCTTTAAAGATTTCGGAAAAGTCAATACTAGTATCAATACCTATTGTAAATCGGACCATTCGTTAAAAAGTTATGCGTGATCAAAGTTTTATATCACCATCTCCCTCGCACTTCCTTTAGCTGAGTAACGGGTATCTGATTGTCGGGGCACCCGACTATAGCGTTCTCTCTTGTTTTCGCTACGTAAACGCTTCGTCGTTTTCGTCCGTCGCTTCTTGGGTGGATGCGAAACGAGATGTAGGAAGAAATTAGGGTAAGTTTAGTAGAGTGCCTCGACTATTAAATACGTGGTACTCAGCTAACAAACTTTGATATAAAACAACTTAGATTTAGGATTAACATAATTAGAGTGATCAGAGGGAGTAAAAAAGGACAAACAGTTCAAACAATCCATTTTTATCCGGCATCAGCATCAAGTGGTCAGCGGGTCTAAAAAAAAAACTGTGCATCGAGACCGCAAAGATCCTATTTGCAGGATTACAGGATCACTAGCCGAGTCGATCTAGCCATGCCCGTCTGTCTGTCCGTCCGGATGAACGCTGAGATCTCGGAAACTATAAAAGCTAGATTACCTACACATATTCTTGGGCTTCCTACGCAGCGCAAGTTTGTTTCAGGCGAGCGCCACGCCCCCTCTAACGCCCACAATCGCCTTAAAGGTTTTTTATAAAAAGCCTGATGCCGACATCTTTACAGATTTGTAAGTGTAAATGCCACTTTGTAGTGTTTATTAATACCTATCGAATTGTAGAAGAAATTTTTTTTATTGGACAATCCATTAAAAAGTTATGAGCAAAAAATGAAACAGCCACTAGATGGCGCTAGTAGCTTTGACGCGTGCATATATTCATCTCTCTCCCACTCCCTATCTAATAGTCGAAGTACTCGACTATAGCGATCTCTCTGTTTTCTTTCTCTCTTCTTCTCTTCCGGCTTATTCTCTTTCGGCTTCTTATCAGGCAAAAAATTAAGGTTTTTTAACGAGAGTGCTGCCAACTTTTTCCAAAGTCGGCATGTATTTTTAGTAATTTTTTAACAAATACAATTTATTTTAACATAAAATACCGTACCGTTTTTAAGTAAATCGTTTAAGCAACATATCGATAACTTTTCCGAAATATGGTATTTGCAAAACGTACGATCGAAAAATTAATGAAAATAATAGAAAAAACAATTATATCTCTGTTTAAGAGACTTCAACAAATAATTTGGTTGAATCTAATTAAGAAGAAGGGTCCAAGCGCATCTAAGACTTCTGTGCTCGATCGATTCCCTTCTATACCTCTGCTGGCGTAGCATTACACGGCTAAGAGTCTATTTAATGGCATTTTTGATAACATTTTTGAAAACTTCTTGGAAAACTATTCAGACTATTTTCCTTAAAAAGCTGATTTTGACTCACAGATGCCGCTTAAGGCAAATAGGAGGCTTTTTCTCCAGGTTTTTTTTTTTTAATTTTTTGGGGGTACGTTGGTAAGATAGTAAAAAAATGAAGTTCAGGTTCACAATAATTTTTCTAATTTTTCCGTATCTAGGTTCAGGGCTGGTATTCAACCAAACAAAAAGTCATCCAAAACAGAAAACTTCATATAAAAACAAGAAAGGAAGTTAACTTCGGCAAGCCGAAGTTTATATACCCTTGCAGTTATAATAAGTACCCAAAGTTAACTTCTCACTTTATCGGTGCTGTTCCTGGGATTCTAAATATTTTCTTGACTATTAACAAGAAAGGAAGCTAGCTTCGGGCAGCCGAAGCTTATATACCCTTGCAGATAAAGTGAATACCTATATTTTAATGCTTACTCTATCGGTGCAGTTCCAAGGTTTCCAGATTCTGCGCGACTGTTTAAAATTGTGTTTTTAAGCAGGGACCGTAAATAATCGTTATTTGAGATTTTTATTTTAAAAAGACTACTGTGATATTTGGTTTTAAACGTCAAAAATAACGTTCTTTTCACTCTTGTCCACAAAGTATAGGCACGACAACAAATCTGAAAAGCAAATTAACTGTTATTTGTTCATGTCTATAAAGTGCATAAAAACCAGTTAAATTGTTGATTAAAACTTTAACAAATCTCAGTAGGCCTTTTTAAATAAAAATCTCAAATAACGATTACTTACGGTCCCTGTTTTTAAGTTGTTAAAAATCAAAATGCCTGCTTCCTACAAAGTTACAATGAATTTTCTGCTCTGCGATTCGGTCATGCACGTCAAATGTGCAGGATTCACTGGCAGAGTTAAAGACTTCATTGAAATGCGTACCGGTCTCATGTGGGCATGTGAGTCCTGCAAGGAAATGACAGTCGAAATGAGCAGCTTTATGAGGCAGACTCGAGACGGACTATTGAACCTTTCTCGAGTTTTCAAACAGCTCAATGACGGGTTCAACTCAGTTTGTGACCAATTTAATAATAAGAAATTATTATTAACCGAGTCGCCTAAACGCAAAAAAGCCAGCTCAGGGGCGGTTAATAAGACCGTGAAACAAAACAATACATTGAACTCGGTAGCTGCAGCAGTTCCGGTCAGCACAGGGGTAAGCGAGCCACCTGTGCCTATGGTAACAGCCAGTTCCGGAGGTGACCCTGTTTCTGGATGCCAACCTGAGTCACAGAAGTCGGTGCTGACTGTAGATACAGTAGGAACCGCTTCTGGGTCCTAGCCGAGTGAAGTTCAGACTGCTGCTGGGGGGCGTAAGAAACTTTCAGTTGTTCCACATAGGAAGCAATTGTTTGTTTCTAGATTTACCCCGGATACCAAATCTGAGGATGTTATGGAATTCATACGTGAAAAATTCCCATCCGAGGACATTGAAGTTGAACAATTTCGATTTTCGTACGCCCGTAGGATATCTTCTTTTAAAATATTTGCTCCGCCTGATGTGTTTCTGTGTTTCTACTTTCTGAAAGCTTTTGGCTTAATGAGTCCTCCCACTGTGCCTAATAATCGGCTTTCCACTGTGCCTAATAATAGGCCTTCCGCTGTGCCAAAAAACTAACAGGCTTATTTTTGGCTTATCAAAATGTTAGAGGACTAAATATGAAGCTATCAAAGCTTTAAGCTGACTCCTCTGCATTTACTGAAGATATTTTGGCTTTTACGGAAACTTGGCTGAAACCAGAGATATCTGACTCTGAAGTTTTGTCAATGAATTTTAACTCCTACAGGACCGATCGCTTCCCGCGTAGGGGGGGTGGTGTACTGATTGCCGTTACCTCTAGTTTAACATCGGAGAGACTTAACATTCATATCCCTAACGATATTGAATTTGTTAGTGTCAAAGTTTCCATTCAATCCTTATCTATTTTTGTAACCTGCTCTTATATTCCTCCTGGCTCTGATTTAATAATTTCTGAGCACCATCTATCTGCTATAAAATCTGTTCTATCCTTTCTTTCCAACAGAGACCTTTTGATTGTTTTGGGTGACTTTAATCTCCCTAATATCTCTTGGTCTCTTCCCACTGACTCACTTGTCGCTACTCCTTTATCCGCCCATGATTTTGTGGATGGCCTTTTAGAATTATCGTTACAGCAAGTAAGTTTTATACGAAATTCATTAAATAGACAATTAGATCTAGTATTTGTTTTAGATCCGCATGAAGTCACTGTAGCTAGAATTGACGCACTTGTTGTACCTGAAGACCGATATCATCCAACTTTGGAATTGACAATTGGCCTCCCCTGTACTGATACCCTTTCTCCTTTAGTTCCTCAAACTAAAAGGAGATGCTTTCGTAAATGTGACTATAGTAAACTAAACTACATGATTTCGCAATAAAATTGGACTGATTTGTACAATTGCATGGATATTGACAGTGCAATTGAACTTTTCTATAGCGTTTTAAACACTTTTTTTGACGAATGCGTTCCTGACAGTCTTCCTCCGAAGCTAAACAGACCTCCTTGGTTTAACAATGCGCTTCAAAGACTTAAAAATCTTAAATCCAACACTTATAAAAAGTATAAAAAAACGGGTAAAGCCATCTGATTTTGCGAAATTTGTTGTGGCTCGTTCAGATTTTAATGTTCTCAACAGTCATTGCTATTCCATGTATTTAAATCGATGTAAATTCGAGTTTTCAAATGATCCGAAGCAGTTTTATAACTTCGTTAATGCCAAGCGTAAGTCTTCGGCATTGCCTTCATCGGTACGTTTAAACTCAAAAGAGGCATCGTCGGATTCTGAAATTGCGGATTTATTTGCCGAGTTTTTCCAAACTACTTATAGTTCGGCTGCTTGGTCAAACCCTATCTACCCTAACCCCTTAAATAGGGCTAATTGTATTTTTACCCCTGTAATTACCGAAAGTTCTCTTTTAAAGGATTTAGCAACAACAACGCCAACGTATTCTCCCGGTCCTGATGGACTCCCTGGGAGTGTGCTTAAGTTTTGTGCTTCAACCATTTGTAAACCGATTCTTAAACTTTTTCATTTGTCTATTTCATCATCAGTTTTTCCAACTATCTGGAAGGACTCTTTCATTATTCCACTCCACAAAAAGGGTGCGAAGGCGGATGCCCAGAATTATAGAGGCATTTCTAAATTGTCGGCAATTCCTAAAGCATATGAATGTATTATTACTTCTCATTTGAAGCATTTATGTTCCTCGCTAATATCACCGTGTCAGTTAAGCGAAGATCGACCACCACCAACCTTCTTGAACTGTCATCTATTGTAATAAATGGATATAAGAATAACATGCAGACTGACGTTATATATACAGATTTTAGTAAGGCCTTTGACTCTGTTAACCACTCTCTCCTTTTATTCAAATTATATCAGCTTGGGTTTCCATGTAATCTATTAACTTGGATTTCAAGTTACTTGAACGGTAGGACTCAGAGGGTTATATTTAAGAGCGCTGTTTCTAAAATGATCAACGTGACATCTGGAGTTCCTCAAGGTAGTCATTTAGGCTCTTTGCTGTTTACTTTGTTTATTAACGATCTTCCCCCTATCGTAGCTCATTCTAGTTTACTAATGTACGCTGACGATGTTAAGCTTTGTTTATCATATAAAGATGTAGGGTGCGGTTTCAACTTACAGTCAGATATTGATTGTTTTCAGGGATGGTGTGAGTACAATCTTTTAAATCTGAACTGCCTTAAATGCAACGTTATGACTTTTTATAGGGGTACTCCTACGTTTATTAGTTATTCTCTTCAAAATACACCACTCGACCGTATATATTCAATTAACGATTTAGGTGTTCTTCTCGACCCAAAACTTAAATTTGATTGCCACATAATGGCCACTGTCAATAAAGCTATGAGTGTTTTTGGGTTTTTAAAGCGTTGGTCAAAGGAATTTGATGACCCTTATACAACCAGATTATTATATACCTCCCTTGTCCGTCCTATTTTGGAATATTGCTGTTCAGTTTGGAGTCCACAATATCAAGTGCACATCGACCGTATTGAGTCGGTGCAAAAAAAATTTCTCCTTTTTGCCCTTCGTAGTTTGAACTGGGATCAAAACGTAAGGCTACCTTCCTACCAGAGTAGATTACTATTGCTTAATTTACCTACACTTGAAAACCGTAGAATAATGCTTGGTACTATTTTTATGCAAAATCTTATAAAAGGTGATATTGACTCCGTAGAACTGGTAAACCGTTTAACTTTTAATGTTCCCGTTAGACTAACACGAAATTATTACCCTCTTAATTTGCCTCGATGTACATCAAATTTTACTCTGCATGAGCCCTTTCGTGTTCTATGTAAAAATTATAACAATCTTTATCATTTAATTTGCACTTCAACATCTATCCCCGTATTAAAAACTAAAATTTTATCTCATTTGCTTAAATCTTAGTTGTAGTATTTGTTTCATATATTTTCCTCGCGAACGCGCATTTTTGCCCTAATTGATAAAGGGTCCCGCGCGTAACAAGCACGTGCTTGGTATCGTTGGGCCACTTGTTTGTACTGCTCGTAGTGCATCAACGTCCATATATATATATTTGTTTGATTATTCCTATGGGAGCATTAAAATATAGTGGTCCGATCCGGCTCGCTCCAACATATGTACTACCTGCAATAGAAAGAAGACTTTTGGGAAAGCTTTTAAACTGAGAGACTAGTTCGCATAGAAACGGACAGACTGACAGACAGACAGACGGACATGGCTAGATGGACCCGGCTATTGGTGCTGATCAAGAATATATATACTTTATGTGGTCGGAAACGCCTCCTTCACTGCGTTACAAACTTCTGACTGAAATTATAATACCCTTGCAAGGGTATAAAAATGTTAATATAAAATTGTTATAAATTAAAACGCCTACTTCCTACAAAGTTACAATGTATTTTTATATATTTTTTGAGATTATTCCTATGGGAGCCATAAGATATAGTGGTCCGATCCGGCTCGTTCGGACATATGATCTACCTGCAGTAGAAAGAAGAGTTTTGGGAAAGTTTCATCGCGATAGGTTAAAAACTGAGAGACTAGTTCGCATAGAAACGGACAGACGGATATGGCTAGATGGACTCGGCTATTGGTGCTGATCATTAATATATATACTTTATGTGGTCAGAAACGTCTCCTTCACTGCGTTGCAAACATCTGAGTGAAATTATAAAACCCCAGCAAGGGTATAAAAACGTGAAGAAATTATATTTCATACTAGCAGGGTCGGTATCCCGCAGCTTCGGAAAGTAAGATTAAAAACTACGCAAATATTTATGTAAGTGAGCTATATTGGGGTACCTTCGGGATACCTCTATCTTTGCTACATATTTAAAATTTAAAAAATTTCTCATTTTTAGCCTATAAACCCAGAAAAGACTTTTTCAGAACTTTTTTCCTTAATTTCCGTAAAAACAACAGTATTTGGCCTTATGCAAACTACTTAAAGGAGTATGGTCTTTGGCAACAAAAAATCAACTAACTTTTGCGATTTTTTCTATAAAAACTGGTTTTATAGATTTAATTCAAACCTTTTGTATATTATTAAGTGTCATTTAAGTAACATCCACTAATTTTAATAGCCGATACTATCGTCTAATGTATCGATGGCAAAGCGATTGCTTGAACACTATTAAAAAAGGCGTTTTCTGCCAAAAATGATCGGATTTCTATTTAGTTTTTACAATTCGCTTAAAAATTAAAAAAAAACCGGCCCCTGGGAAGCCCGATTTTACATTTTTAATTTTTAAGAATTTTTTTCTATATTCCAAAGTCAAAAATGCGTTTTTCAGCTAAAAAAAATTAGTCTTTGGGCTTTAAAAAAACATATTTTAAGTTAAGCAAGAATGGAAGCTAGCTTCGGCCAGCCGAAGTCCTATTCATTTGCAGATCAGTCCTATTCATTTACAAAAACATAAAATTTTAATTAATTTGCGTATATGTTACAACAATCCAAATTTTAGCTGCTTTCGTATTACTTTGGCATTAATTTTTTGATCCTTCCTATGGCAGCTTTATACATTTTATTAGAAATTTTGAAATGTTAAAGAAAAGCCATATCCCAGAAAAGAAGAGAATGTAATAAAAATCAACAAAGATATAATTTTTTTCCTATTAATTTCCATTTAAGTTTCCGACCGTTCCTATGGCAGCTATATGATATAGTCATTTTTTAAAAATTGTATTCGAAATTCAGAAATCTTTAAAAAATAGTATTCCCAAAAGTAGAAGGTGATATTTCAAAAAACACCAAGATAGATTTTTTTTACGTTTTTTTTTTCGATCCTTCCTATGGGTGCTATAAGATATAGTGGTCCGATCCGGTCGGTTCCGACATATATACTACCTGCAATAGAAAGAAGACTTTTTGGGAAAGTTTGAGCCCGATAGCTTTAAAACTGAGAGACTAGTTTGCATAGAAACGGACAGACGGATATGGCTAGATGGACTCGGCTATTGGTGCTGATCATTAATATATATACTTTATGTGGTCAGAAACGTCTCCTTCACTGCGTTGCAAACATCTGAGTGAAATTATAAAACCCCAGCAAGGGTATAAAAACGTGAAGAAATTATATTTCATACTAGCAGGGTCGGTATCCCGCAGCTTCGGAAAGTAAGATTAAAAACTACGCAAATATTTATGTAAGTGAGCTATATTGGGGTACCTTCGGGATACCTCTATCTTTGCTACATATTTAAAATTTAAAAAATTTCTCATTTTTAGCCTATAAACCCAGAAAAGACTTTTTCAGAACTTTTTTCCTTAATTTCCGTAAAAACAACAGTATTTGGCCTTATGCAAACTACTTAAAGGAGTATGGTCTTTGGCAACAAAAAATCAACTAACTTTTGCGATTTTTTCTATAAAAACTGGTTTTATAGATTTAATTCAAACCTTTTGTATATTATTAAGTGTCATTTAAGTAACATCCACTAATTTTAATAGCCGATACTATCGTCTAATGTATCGATGGCAAAGCGATTGCTTGAACACTATTAAAAAAGGCGTTTTCTGCCAAAAATGATCGGATTTCTATTTAGTTTTTACAATTCGCTTAAAAATTAAAAAAAAACCGGCCCCTGGGAAGCCCGATTTTACATTTTTAATTTTTAAGAATTTTTTTCTATATTCCAAAGTCAAAAATGCGTTTTTCAGCTAAAAAAAATTAGTCTTTGGGCTTTAAAAAAACATATTTTAAGTTAAGCAAGAATGGAAGCTAGCTTCGGCCAGCCGAAGTCCTATTCATTTGCAGATCAGTCCTATTCATTTACAAAAACATAAAATTTTAATTAATTTGCGTATATGTTACAACAATCCAAATTTTAGCTGCTTTCGTATTACTTTGGCATTAATTTTTTGATCCTTCCTATGGCAGCTTTATACATTTTATTAGAAATTTTGAAATGTTAAAGAAAAGCCATATCCCAGAAAAGAAGAGAATGTAATAAAAATCAACAAAGATATAATTTTTTTCCTATTAATTTCCATTTAAGTTTCCGACCGTTCCTATGGCAGCTATATGATATAGTCATTTTTTAAAAATTGTATTCGAAATTCAGAAATCTTTAAAAAATAGTATTCCCAAAAGTAGAAGGTGATATTTCAAAAAACACCAAGATAGATTTTTTTTACGTTTTTTTTTCGATCCTTCTTATGGGAGCTATAAGATATAGTAGTCCGATCCGGTCGGTTCTGACATATATACTACCTGAAATAGAAAGAAGACTTTTGGGAAAGTTTGAGCCCGATAGCTTTAAAACTGAGAGACTAGTTTGCGAAGAAACGGACAGACGGACAAATCGACTCGTCTAGTGATGCTGATCAAGAATATATATACTTTATGGCGTCGGAAACGTCTTCTTCACTGCG
The DNA here is from genome assembly GCA_035046095.1 of Drosophila pseudotakahashii. Lineage (NCBI taxonomy): Eukaryota > Metazoa > Arthropoda > Insecta > Diptera > Drosophilidae > Drosophila > Drosophila pseudotakahashii. The sequence continues at coordinate 173,035 of JAWNOE010000059.1, forward strand.
TTGCAAACTTATGACTGAAATCATTATACCCTCTGCAAGGGTATAAAAATACAAAAAACCTCTTCCCAGGGGGCGGGTTTTTTTTGTGCAGATGTTTTCTATAAAAACTGGTTTTATGGATTTAATTCTAATTTTTGTATATTATTAAGTGTTATTTAAATAACATCCACTAATTTTTATAGCCGATACTATCGGCTAATGTATCGGTGGCAAAGCGATTGCTTGAACACTATTAAAAAAGGCGTTTTGCGGTGTTCACTTTATCTCCGCCAAAAATGATCGGATTGCAATTCTGTTTTAACATTTCGCTTAAGAATTGAAAATACCCACCCCCTAGGAAGCCCCATTTTCAATTTTTTTTTTAAAATTTTTTTTTCGACATTTCAAAGTTAAAAATGCGTTTTCAGATAAAAAATTGGACTTTGGGCTTTGAAAAAGATATTTTAAGTTAGAAAATACAAAAAACTTGTCCCGGGGCGGGTTTTTTGTATGCAGAAAAATATGCGACAAGTTTGAAATCGATCGATGCCGATGAACACGGACTTTCAAAACGTGGTTTTGAGAAATACGCACTTAAACATGTCACATGTAAAACACACAAAGAGCTCTTAAAAAAAAGCCTGTTGGATCACATTATTAATATAATACTGTATAACCCTAATGTCTATACATGTACAGCTAGCTGTAAGCCCTCTTATAACTGTCCGCTCTGCTCGGCTCAACGAGCGTTCAGTAATTAAAGTAGTAGCATATCATTTTTGAAAGAGAACAATCTTCTTGGTCTTGAGTTTTCGATTGTTCGATCAGTTTATACTTAAAAGTTCCTGCACCCCCATACCCTGATTTAAATGAGGTATATTATAGAAAACGCTCTATAATTCACCGTACATTTTGGCGCCCAACGTGGGGCAGTGTTTGCAAATTTAAAAGTTATAAACAATTGAACAAATCCTAATTTGTCGTTATATTTCACCGTTTCGTCGTCACGAAATTACAAATTATTGAATTATAGTTAGCCCATTATTTTGCTGCTCGCCCTTCGTCGCCGCTGTTGCCAATCTTCAGCACGCTCTCGCTGCCGCTGAAACTTCAGTTTTGCTGCTCGCCTTTTGTCGCCGCTGTTGCAAATCTTCAGCTTGCTCTCGCTCTCGCTGCCGCCGAAACTTCAGTCACTTCTACATAGATCGCATTCGCACTCATTTCGCACCAGGATCGCTGCTCGCCGCACTTCGCAAATTGATCGCCGTTTAGCATTGCTTCACATAATTTCTACGATGTCAACTATTGAGCAATGCAAACGCCAACGGACCAACATTAAAAGGAATATACCTCGCATTAAAACCCTCGTAACAACAAGCGCTGGCGAAGAAACCGGACTTTCCAGCGCAGAAATGAGATGCCGGCTAGGAATTCTGCAGTCTTACTTAACGCAAGCAATGGCAGTCCAATCTGAGATTGAGACGTTGGATCCCAACGACAGCGGTCGCGAAGAATTGGAGGACAGTTATGTCGAGACCAAAGTCGCCATCAAGGATCAGCTAGGTGAGGAACTTAATACCACCACATTCACCGTTTTCGCTGGCCCAATCCAGCTAAATTGCTCTTTCGTCGTTGAATTTACCTTGCCAAAGGTCGACGGAAAATTTGCAGAATAAAAAATTTGATCAACTCGCTCACACAAATTATCGCTCGTGAGGCAGTCATGTCTAATCTAGAAAAGTTCAACCATTTGCTGCACAGCTTAAAGGGACCAGCACTAGACGCAATCAAGGCGTTTCCAATAACCGATAAAAACTATCCCAACTCTTTGCAGCGGCTTAGTGAGACATTTGATAATTCAACACTTATCTTTCTTGAAACCATAGCTTCGCTATTTAAACTCCATCTAGTCGAAAAATCAAACCCAATACAGCTACAAGGCTTGGTGGAGAAGGCGCCTGCCATGTATGGAGCACTGGAATCCCTTGGTACCGGCTCAAATATTGCCCAAGCCATGTTGATCTACATCGTGATTGACAAATGCGATCAACACACCCGCAAAAAATGGAATGGAGTCGTTGGATTTCAAAAATCTTCCAAATTGGAAGCAGTGTTCGAAGCTGCTGGAACGCCATTGCCAATATCTTCAATCAAGCAACCCCACATCACAAGGACCAGTCTATCCAAGCAAGCCATCTCAAAATATGTCATATAGACATAAATAATCGTTCGCAATCACTCAATCTGGATGCTCGTCAGCTGGCCACAAACTGTTTGGATGCCCAACATTTAAATCGATGAGAACACCTGATCGGTTTGAAAAAGTTAAAAAAAATTAACTTATTGAGGCAATTGTCTTGGCAGTGGTCATCGAATCGCTTAATGCTCATCAAGGAGTCGTTGCCGCAGCTGCAATCAAGCTCATCACATAATGTTGCATCATGACAAGGACAATCCGGCTTTAGAAGCGCGTCCTGACAGCCGCGCAGACTCCGATAACGATCTCTCATTTAAACACTCAACCAGGACAAGTTATCCTAGCCGCGGCCGTGGTTCTGGTCAAAGACGCATCAGAAACATACAGGCCTAGCAGAGCATAGCTTGATGCTGGTTCTCAGGTGAGTCTCATCAACGAGGAGTTCGCTCAAAAACTTCGTCTTCGGCTTGAAAAATTCAACAAGGGAATACGCAGCGTTGGAGACTCGTTAATAATATAAAGCACTTGGCCACAACAACCATCCGATCACGTATCACAGGTTGTGCCTTCTTACTTAAATTCTGAGTCATCGGCCAATCTCTTCTTGGAATCTGCCCACCAACACACCTTTGGCAGATGATAGATTTCATGAATCTCGGCGCATCAACCTTTTACTTGGCGCTGACGTCTTCTACCATTCGCTTGCCGATGGGCAAGGAAAGCTCGCATCTCACTTGCTAATACTCCAAAAAACATTGTTCGGCGGGTCATCGCCGGCCGATGTCAGCAACAGCAGCAGCAAGTTTCGGACTGTTTTATGTCAAGCACAGTCTCCATTGAAAACCACTTGCAGAAGATTTGGAAGCTAGAATCCGTCGCTGCCTCACCTGAGAGTCTACATCCGCATCACCAAATCTGTGAGGCGCTCTATACAAGCACTACAGTTCAGGACTCCCACGGTCGCATTGTAGTCAACCTTCCCTTTAACGGAAACTCCGCTGAAGTGGCTCGTCGCCGATTCTATGCAATGGAACGCCGCATGCTGAAATTCCCTGAGTTAAGATCCCAATATGTCTCATTTATGCAGCAATATCAGGCGCTAGTTCACATGTCATTGGTGATCAATCCACCCTTCACGAGTCGCATTACTATATACCTCACCACTGCGTTTTGAAGCCATCGAGCACGTCTACAAAATTGCGAGTGGTTTTTGACGCCTCGTGCACAACAACGTCGCAACTGTCTCTTAATGACCTCCCACTGTGCAAACAGATTTTTATCTGCAGCTTTTCAAATTCGGACTGTTTCAATATGCCATGACAGCTGACGTGACAAAAATGTACAGGCAAGTCCTCGTCGATCAAAGCTTTCGAAAATATCAATACATATTTTGGCGAGACTCTCCAGAAGCAGAACTGCAGACGTTCCAGCTGTATACCGTCACTTACGGAACCGCCGCTGCACCATATCTAGCAGTGCGCAGTTTACACTATTTGGCTGACAAGTACAAGGAGAAATTCCCGACCGCCGGGAATCCTTGAACATGATGCTAACTCTTCAAGTACCTCGGTTCAAGTACCTGCAAAATGCCAATAACAACATTCAACTGCATGGATTTTGCCATGCGTCCATCAGGGCGTACGGAGGTTGTGTGTACGTGCGATCCGAGGGACCAAGTAACATCGCCGTTCGGTTGTGGACATCAAAGTCTAGAGTAGCCCCTGCCACGAAACAATCGCTTCCGAAACTGGAACTGTGTGCCGCACACTTATAGTCTAGTCACACTATGTGGGGTAACCTATCGAGTCAGCCAGTAACCCGATTACTCCAAAAAAGTGCTTCCACTGGGCTTACTCAAAATATCGGGTAATGACAGCTAGTGTTTGTTGTTTTATTTGTTTATTTTACTATGGATATACCCTCAACGATAGGAAAATAATACAAGATACACCGAAAAATACAAAAAAAAATACCCACAAATACCAAAGACCCTAAAAGTACCTCACTTTTGTCCACATCTAGTTGCCTATAGAAAACCTATGTCAATAACCCCATAACTCCATAACTTCACCCTAGTGTAAACAGACTATTACTCGCTCAACTATTCAACAAAGTCAAAGGATTGTTCGGAGAAAGACTCATACCGTCTTACCTTAGTCCGGAAGAATTAGAACACGCATCAAACTGCGTAAATTGGAATATTCAAAAACACTCGTTTCCGAAAGAACTTCGGTACCTCAGGAAAAACCAAGTACTTGAAGGTCCTCTAAAGACACCGCTACTAGTTTCGAACTCATAACGGTTGGAGAACGACTCGACTATTCCGATCTTCCTGAGAGTCAGAAGCACCCACTTCTACTGTAATTAAATATGTCCGCTACCTTTTACACCCGAAACTTCCATGCCGGACCAAAAGCGCTGGGGGCGTTACATCGTCTGAATTTATGGATCATCAATGCAAGGAATTTAGCGCGCCGTATTATTCGAGCCTGCACCCACTGCATTCGATATCGATCCGTACTACTGCAGCAAGTAATGGGTCAATTGTCAAGATTGACAATCAGTAAGCCCTCACTTATCTTCGAATACGCGGAAAGCTTCCATCAAAGAGCTGTCTCGCCGTGTTCATTTGTCTCGTTTGAAGAGATTCTCTGGACGCCGCGGTCTTCCCACAGATATTTACTGTGACAACGTGACCAATTTCGTTGGCGCCTCCAATCAGCTGCACTACCTAAGGAAGTTTCTGTTCAATGAGACGACTCAAGCCGCATTTCAATCATTTTGCGCGGCTGACTTCATCAGCTTTCACTTCATCCCACCCAGGGCTCAGCCTTTTAGTGGGCTCTGGGAAGCGGCAGTGAAGAGCGCAAAAGGCATACTCAACAGAAGCAATTTTCGGTTGTTATAGGTCGGTCGAGCCCCACCCAGCATTACTCCGATCAGGATAATTTTTTTTTCTAAATTTCGTGCTAATTTGGTGCTAATTTAATTCGCAAATTTTGTGCTCGAGTGAAAAACATTTTTTTGAGTACCCAAAATGCGGGGTGTAGAACAGCAAACGGCCTACACCCCGCATCAAGTTCTGATCATACTAATTAAATGAAGTACCCATAATTTCGTGCTAATTTTGTGCTGGCTAAATCCAAAAGCTCAACTTTCGTGCTCAACGAGAATTTTTTTTTTTAATTTTCAAAATGCCGTGTTAGAACGGCAAAAGGCCTACACCCCGCATCAAGTTCTGATCATACTAGATGAAAATGAAGTACCACATAATTTCGCAATAATTTTGTTTTGGCTAAATCCAAAAGCTTTCGCGCGAAAAATTTGGTTTTTGGATCGAACACGATTTTTGGGACCAGTGACATAATTCTCAACAAATACAAAATTTGTTTTGTATTTATGTTATTTGTCTATAATTAAATTCTTTGAATTGTAGTTCTACTCCGTGCATTATTCATTTATTACACAAACAATACTTCTGCACTCTTCAGTAAATTATAATAATAATAAATTCAAAGTTTATGATACACAAATAATATTTATTATATAATAAAAACCGTAAAAACAGTTAAACAGTTAATTGTGGTAAGTTGACCTCTCTCGGAAAAGTCTATAAAAGTAATTCTAGTTATCACTGCTGTCGACAGTCCACGTTGTGCCGAATCGCACAGAGAGTGTGCGCGAGGAGACTACTATATATGGCAGCACAATTGAAAACCAGTACTGTTATTTTGGTACTAAGACTTTTCAGAAGTCTATGGGCCTAGGATAAATTACGGTGAAAGTAGAAAAAAGAAAATTTGCAAAAATTAGCGTTAGGTGGGACCGGTGGATCCAAACGCATATTTACATTTAAATTTTTCCTTTATAAATATACGCGTCAAACGGGTCTAATATTGTCCCAATCGGAAAATCCGTTCAAAAGTAATAATTTTTTAAAATTTTTGGGTCACTTTCAAATGGAAACCTAAATGTGTGTTTGTCGGTTTGTCTGAGAATCATTTAATGGATCGCATAAAAAATATTCATCACAAAAGTAGATATCAGAACCTTTGTATGTTGAATGTGCGATCATCATTAGTTATACCCGTTACTCGTAGAGTAAAAGGGTAAATTAATTACAACTAAACTAAGGGTAGTCTTTGACACCTCGTGCAAAACAAGCACCTACAAGTCCCTAAACGACATCCTTCTAGTTGGACCCACGATTCAACCAGATTTGTTTACACTCTTACTAAGGTTTCGGACTCATCGTTATGCAATAACTGCTGACGTCGTCAAGATGTACCGGCAAGTATTAATCGACCCAGCGCATCGTAAATTTCAGTTCATCTTATGGAGAAGCCACATCGACCAGGAGATTCGCACATACCAGCTAAACACCGTTACTTACGGCACCACATCAGCGCCGTATCTAGCAATTCGCAGCCTGTCCCACCTCGCCGATCAACTTGCAAATTCACATTAACTTGGAGCTGAAGCCATAAAATCATATTTTTATGTGGATGACTTTCTCGTTGGAGCAGATACGCTAGATCAATTCAACCAGATTCAAACCGAAGTCATCTTTATCCTCACGGCCGGCAAGATGGAACTGGCAAAATGGCACTTGAATTATCAGGATTTCGTCAATGATACAACGGTCAAGGAGCAAAATCTCGACGACTACGCCACGACAAGCACATTGGCACTGAAGTGGGACCAACGAGAAGACGTCTTTAAATTCTCATTCAACTGCAGCATATCTCCGGAAAGGATCAAAAAGCTAACCATTCTCTCGGTGGCCTCATCCCTCTTCGATCCGCTGGGACTTGTTTCGCCAGTTATTATGGTGGCAAAAATACTTCTACAGGAAATTTGGCTTCTTAGACTACATTGGGATGAATCACTCCCAACGACACTCCAACATGCGTGGCTATCGTTCGTGTCGTCGTTACAGCATTTGGACTCCCTGCTCATCCCACGTTTCTGCCTGCAGTCCCATTCAGATGAGCTACATCTTCACGGCTTTAGTGATGCTTCAATAAGGAGGTATGGATGTTGCATTTACGCAAGAACATGGCGTGCCGATGGCCACGTGGAAGTTCATCTAATCGTCTCAAAGTCGCGTGTGGCACCAACGAAGAAGAAGACGCTGCCGCAGCTCGAGCTCTGTGGAGCGATATTCAAGAATTCACACCAGACTGTCACTGGAGGTTCGTTCCGACACGGCACAACCCAGCTGACATGATCTCCAGAGGATGCAACCCTTCAGAACTCACCAACTCAACATTGTTCCACGGACCTACATTTCTATCAAATCTGCCGACATTATAGCCGCCTAACGTACATGGCAATCTGGACATGGACGTCGTATCTTCAGAAAAACGCAAATCAGCATTCTTTGCATCGACATCGCCTTCCAGAAATAGTGTCTTGGAAGCCTTCACAACAGGGGATCACACAAGTCTGGCCTAGGAGTGGTAGCATAGATGCTTCGATTTTGCGACCGATGTCGGAAGACAAAACCCTTAACTACTGGGTCACTTTTCCCACTGGAACTGCGAAGGGCCATGCTTTGCATTGCGTGGAACAACAACAACGATATTTTATCAAAGAAATAACTCTTTTGCAAAAGGGCGCGCCGGTTTGTAGCCATCTTAAATTTTTATCGACCTTCTTGCAGATCACAGATGGATGGACTTCTCGTCGGTGGACGATTGGAACTCGCATCGATCCCAGACACTCACAAGCATCCCATATTGCTTCCCGCTAAGGATGTTGCTGTCGTCAACTATGTACGTTATCTACACCTGCGGAACTACCACGCTGGTCCAAAGGTCCTGGTGGGACTAATGAGGCTGGAGTTTTGGGTCGTGAATGCCCGAGATGTCGCTCGTCGTATTGTACGCAACTGTGTCCACTGTGTGCGCTACAGGCCTAAGTTGCTGCAACAACTTATAGGCAACCTTCCAGTCGCGAGACTCACCCTGTCGAGACCATTTGCTCGGTGTGGGATAGACTTCTGCGGGCCGGTATGAACCGGTATGAACCTATCTACGCGTTCGAGGAAAGATGCCCGTTAAAAGCCACATCGCAATATTTGTGTGCTTTGCCACGAAGGCGGCGCATATCGAAATTGTCGGAGAACTAACTGAACTATCTGATTCGTTCTTGGGAGCTCTGAAGCGGATGATCGCCAGACGTAGTCTGCCTTCAGACATTTTTAGCGACAATGCGACGAATTTTGTAGGCGCGAGCAACAAGTTGCAAGACCTGAAGGACTTTTTCTTCAGCACCAAGAACCAGCAAGACATTACATCGTACTGTACAAATGAATTTGTGACGTTCCATTTTATACCTCCTAGGGATCCACACTTTGGCGGCCTCTGGGTGGCTGCTGTTAAAAGCGCAAAGAATCTCTTGTGCCGCACGCTTAAGGATGCCCGACTGACCTTCGAGGAGCTCTCAACTGTCGCTGCTGAGACTGAGGCGATCCTAAACTCCCGCCCGCTCTCTCCACACTCATCGGATCCTAGCGATTTGGCCGTCTTCACGCCTGGCCATTTCTTAACCGGGGACTCCCTTCGAGCACTTCCAGACTGGCCTGTCAAGGATGATCAGCTCAACTGCTCTCAACGATGGAATCGTGTCAACCCCATCAAGCAACACATCTGGAGGCGCTGGTCTACGGAGTATCTTCATGAGCTTCAGGCCAAATCAAACTGGACGACTGGACCACGAAGACTATGTCCCTCCTGATCGATGGCTGTTAGGTCGCATCGAAGCAACTATACCAGGTCAGGATAACCACGTCAGAGTTGCGGATGTCCTGACGTCGAAAGGAATTAAAAGCCAATTAATTTAAAGTAACTATGTACTTTCAATGGGGCCGGAATGTTGGGCCACTATTGAATCTTGATAAAAACATGAATGTAATTTAGAAGTATTGATCTTTCTTGAAGTGTATTGATCTAATTTGTTAACCTGAGCTGGGCTCTCAGTGGTAAAGCTTAAGTTCACGCTGTCATGTAATTCACCACACTGACCACGAAGGCTATTATACGAAGTACGAACAAAGAGTTCAATTTTGGTACTGCGACAAGACTGTTGTATTTGCTTCACTAACTTCACTGTCCCCCCGACTCCTTACAGTCTCATGTGGGCCAGGAAAACGCTCCTTTTCCGTCAAACAAGTTATGCCCATGCTTATTGGAATTTTTAAAATAATTAATAATTATAATAAACAAAAATAAATAATTCAATTTAAAAAAACAAAAGTTTTCTGCACATTAAAAGAGACGAAGAAATGATTACTTTAATTATTTAATAAAAAAAAACCATTGCCTAGTGCGTAATTTTCAGCAACAGGGTCAACTTTTTAGCTAACTGGATTATTTCACGTTTTTTTGCCTAAAGGTAACGTAAAAAAAATTACAGTTTTCTGTCCGCATCTCATGGTTATTCACAACTTCCCAAATATCAAATTTGTTACTATTTTCAACTTTGGTTGAATATTAAAAAAAAGTATTTCATAATATATTTTTTTTTAAGCGCTTTTTGAACATTCTTCTTAATAGTTGGAAAGATCCAGCTGCGTCTGTAAGCCATTGCAGCTGTTTGAGTCAAGAAAAGTTAAAAAGACGTGGATCTATATGCTGTGTCCGTTACTGGGTTATTAGTTTTTTTGGTAATACTCTAGTTTACGGTCCTCACCCCCAAAATTCGCGAAAAAATTATCCTCGACGGACCGCGAATTCTTAAGAATTTACATTAAGAAATATAGGCGCGGACTGTCGTGGTTCTCTTGTAATCAAATTTAAAAGTTAAGTGTTTTGCTAAAAAAATAAAGTAGCCTTTTCTATAATTTTGAGTGCTTTGCTATAAAAAACATAAGGGCTTTTCATCCCTTGTCAAAATAATAGGCTTTCAAAAAACATTCGACCAAAATGTGAAATTGTTTTTATAGGGGGCCAGACCCCACAGCCGCGAATTTAATATCCTCGATGAACCGCGATTCCTCAAGAATTCGCGTGACCATCGATGACCAACTTTTAAAAGCGAGTTTAAAGAAATCGTGGTTTTTGACTGACAGGATAGTAGTCCATGGACCGCGACCTATAAATAAGTCGTGACAAATTTGATCTACCTCTGAAAAGCATTAAATAAATAAATAAAAATCGCCGCGATTTTTTATTTAAATTTTATGCCTAATTTGTTTTTGGACGATTTTTATTAATTTTTACGTTGACGAATTTTTATTTTTCTTTTTTTAAACTTACATTAAATATATTCTCATAAATATTTATTTATTTAGGGTAATACTCTAGTTTACGGTCCTCACCCCCAAAATTTGCGAAAAAATTATCCTCGACGGACCGCGACTTCTTAAGAATTTACATGAAGAAATATAGGCGCGGACTGCGCCTTCAAAGTTTCAAAGTTATGTGTTTTGCTATAAAAATAAAGTATTACCGATTTTTGGTTTGTTGTGGCGTCAAAACTTTGAAATGTGCCATTCTTTCATTTTCAAACCATATACTTAAAATAATTTTAAGCTTTATTTAAAGGAAGAAAGAGTAAAAGAAAACACAGTTTTTCAAAACCGCTACGCTCTAGCTCTTACAGTTTCCAAGATCTCAGTGTTCACACGACTAGTGATCCTGATCAAAAATATATATACTTTATAGGGTCGGAAACGCTTCATTCTACCTGTTACATACTTTTTCCCTAATACAATAAATAAATACAATATAATACAATATACCCTTCTACTCTACGAGTAATTCTTTGAAAATGGTTCTTGTGTTGTTTTATGTATTGTTATTCAATTTTTTATTAATTACAATTGTTATTGTTAAAATTTTTTAAATACTCATTTCTGAATTTATTGCCCATAGAGCAGTGCGAAGTAAATTAACTTTAAATCCCTTATACTATTTGTTTACTACAGGAAGTGCTGGTTGGAGAGCAGCTTTGTGGGCATACGACCCCTGGATTCTCCGCAGACACCCGTGATTGACAATAGTCCTCCTGAATTAGAACTCGAGCATCAGCACCAGCAGCTTCACCAGTTCCGCCCCCATTTGAATGCCAGTCTGTCGCCGACAGCCGTCGAAGGACAGCCGCCACTTCGCATGAGCGGAATCAGCCGTATCGGCGGCGGTGGCGGTGAGTCCACCATCTTTTTCTGATTACTAGCCAGCGTCACGTTCTTTTTTATTTTCACAATCAAATGTCATTAGACTATGTGCATACAACTTAAAATTACGTATACGTAGATATTCACTCTTTTATTCCGTAGAGAAATCCTCAGCCTGCATACAAATGAAATTACAATTTTTTAAATTCATTTTTTCATTTTCATTTCATTTTTTTTATTGAATGCGCATGATTTTCATTTGTTTTTGAGGATTATTTTGCACAAATTTGTATATTTTTAAATTATATTAAAAGCATATTTACTTTATTTTTTATTATCAAAGAAATAAATATCAGTGTAAAATCAATTATTGTAATATGCGGTAAAATTATTACAAAGTCGAATGTATTAAGGCATAAGATTTCATGACTTCAAACGTATTGCAATGTTTTTTTAAATGGAAACGAAACGAAAAGAAAAAAAATAAACCACTCAAAAGAAAAATTCACTGATCATTATTCGAGTTGATAAGTTAAAACCCTTAAGCCTAATGCAGATGTCAGTGCTGGTAGAAGAAGGCAATTAAGCTGTGCAATAGTGCGCCGCTTTTACAATTGCACTAAATACCCACTCAGCCCAATATTATTGAATCGCTTTTCCCGACCACTTTGACATTAAGCGTGCTATAAAATATATTTATTAATTGATTTATTTGACCGCTATTAGTCAAGATATACTTTAAATACAATATTGAACAACTATTTTTGTATGGACGTACTTATTTATAAATAATAATATTTCTACATAAAACGGCGGCTTAACCTTTGTTATTGTGGCTATAATAAAATCGACCTAACTTAAACTTGTTTTATTTTACTCATTTACGTAGTTTTGTGTTTTATTCAGATTTTTTATTATTGTTTCTTAAACATTTTCTCACATTCCTCACAGAGAGCTGCAACGAGTATAATCGAGTACGATCGATCATCGCGCCTGAATTTTCGTTTAATCCGGTAAACTCACACGGCAACGAATAATCACGATCGGATCATACATCGGTTTTCGGGTTTGTTTAACTACTCGACTCGCTTCGTAACGATCAATGATGTGATTTTTAGCTTCGGGTGTAGGTGAACAAAATGATCGTTCCGAAGCGCTCAATCGTTCCCGATGATCGAAGCATCGAGTCAGTTGTACAAGAATTGATTGTAAAAGGATTAAGTTGATTATAAATTTCTAGTGACCACGATATAAAATTAAGGGAGCATGCGTTTTAATGTATTATTGTTTAATGAAAACAAAATAAATATTAAATATTTGATTATTAACTATATAAAGCAATGTTGACTCCTTGTATATTTACATACTGAGGCACACATTTTTTAAAAAATATTATTATTTAAAAAAATAATAATATGCCGACATACATAAAGTGTGCTTATTAACTAAATAACATAAGCGCGGCAGGACAGCTGACGAATGCACGATAAACTCGAGCTGTACGGTCACACTGATAAACGCGAAGGCGCACGATCACACCAACCGATTGTACAAATTATTCAATCATAAACGGGTAAAATCTTCAAGCCGAACAATCACAAACGATCATTCATGGGACGATCGCATTCGCTCACCGGTCATTTCGTTTCGCTCGCCCGAAGCGATTAATCAAAACGGGTACGAGTAAATGATCGGGTGTATCCGAAAATGATTGACTCGTTGCAGCTCTCTGATTCCTCAGTTTAAGCAACCGTTTGCACAGAACACTATCTGCTGAACATTTGTTGAATGCAGTGTAATATCTGGTGAACTCCTTGGATACATTTAAGTTTGTCATATTTTATTTCACCTATTTTGAAGTCGTAAAAAAATATGTGTATATGCGTAACATATTAAAAACAACCAATACGTAATATAGCACCCGAGCGGTCGATAAGCAGCGCCTCGCTAGAAGACGTCTTAGCTTCGCTTTTAGGACTGCCAACTACCTCTTCATCCAGACAGAACAGCAATCACAGCACCAACAGATTAAAAGCGTCTCCGCTCACAACAGGTATGCACCTGTAAGTTTATGTTTCAATATAACAAAATAACAATATTAGACTAAACCCCCAAATATGTACATTGTGCATTAGGGTGGTTTTTTTTTGTATGAAAAATTCTAAGGTCCTTCTCTCACCCCCTTATACTTTGCGCATTGGTGCATTTAAGACATACCAAAAAGAAAAAGTTTAAAAAAATGCGATTTAGTGCTTGCGCATTGACCTTTAAGTTTATCACTCATACGTACTGTTGCCCTTGATCAAAAATTTTAATTTCATATAGGTGGCGTAGACTTGTCATTACTTATTGAGTCTAAACATAAAGGTAACCTTGTCACCTTTACAAACGGGTAAAGAAAAATAAAATCGCTATGGCTATATAAGTTCCAATATTTAAGGAAGTCGCACCACAGAATCAAAAAATTTTTTTTTTAATTTATCGCCCCCAAACCATATGCAGAATATGTGGATAAAAAGCTATTAACATATTTTTAAAAGAAGTAACATGGGGTGACCCTCTTAAGAGTGTATCGTGGCCAAAATAATTGTTGAGGCACCGATGTTAATAATAGGCGAAACAGTTTAAGGTTGACAAATTTATGTAGCGGTCTTTATTTAAATCAAATTTTAAATTATAATAGAGAGCTTTAAAATACTAATACTGCCATACTATATGTTGGTAGTGCCATATTCGCATAAGTGGCAATTCGATTTGGCGGCAGGCTTAACAATTTAAATTACGGCGGTAACAATAATTAAAAACAAACAAAGCAATATAATTGTACCGAAAATTCATAAATTTATTTATTTTGTTATATCCTTGCATTATAGGGGATTATAATTTCAGTCAAAAATTTGCAACGCAGTGAAGGAGACATTTCCGACCCTATAAAGTATATATATTCTTGATGAGCATCACCAGGAGAGTCCATCAAGCCATATCCGTCTGTCTTTTCTTGTTAAGCCGTGTTATTCGTCAAAATTGTTTAAAAGTGTTTTTCTGTTACAATTGGGATAAAGTTCTCCCGTACGATTAATATTTTTTTTAATATTAAAATATTCTTTATGCACCCGCAAAATTTGCTCTTTAATGTGATGCAAAGGACGTACTCGAATTTCCTTTCTCTCCCATACGGTAACCATCATTTTTGCAACAAGCTGAGCACTTTCGGATAAGGTTTGCTTCAGAAGAACTGTCCTGTAGAGCAAAGAGGACAGTACGGTCCTCTTTGACGGCAAAGTTTCCTCTTCATCAAAATTCAGATTCAGCTTTCCAACCAAAAAAAAGGTGCTCTCCATTTTGTTAACGATTTTGAACGAAATCAAATATTTGACAAGTCTAGATATGGGAAAAGATTTGCCTACCCAAAACTCATACTGGCTTACGTGCCGTATGAGTAATCTTTTTGGAAACTTTGAGACCATTGCGCAAGCCCTTAGTCTTAATTTAAAATTTTTTGGATTTTAGTTTAAGTTATTTTGCACAAATATCTTGTGTTTAAAAGGGTGAGATAAAAATTCCTTATAAAAAACCGCCCTATTGTGCATAGATACAGACAAATAACAATTTCTAACTCTTTTCTCCAAAAACATCACTCCTACTCCGATTACATTTGTTCTAAGCAGAATTAAAAGAAGATTAAAATCTTTAGTTCTTAGCCACGTGTCACATTCAAATGTAAGAAAAGGGGGTTTTTTCAACACACAAAAAAAAAAACTTGGTAAAACTAACCAATATAATTGTCCCCAACCACAAAAATTGTCAATTATACCAATTAAATAGTTACTTTCACAACAACAAATACAACAATTAGCAAGGACTCAAACCCAAACAAAAACAAAATGCACACAACTATTTTGTATAGTTACTTAACTATCCGTATAGGTCAATTTTACCAATCAAATTTAATTGTATGTAACTAGTATGTAACAAACAGAGCTCTTTAATAGTCTGTTTACCCTAGGGTGGAGTTATGGAGTTATGGGGTTATTGACATAACCCTGTTTATGGTCATATATGGACCAAAGTGAGGTACTATTATTATTATTATTTGTGTGTATTTTTTTTGGTATATTTTGTATTTTTTTTCCTTTTGTTGAAGGTCTATCCCTAGTAAAATAAACAAATAAAAACAACAAACTCTAGCTGTCATTTACCGAAATTTGGAGTAAGCCCAATGGAAACACTTTTTTGGAGTAATCGATTTACTGGCTGACTCGATAGGTTACCACACATAGTGTCACTAGACTATTACGGACCAGTGTTCCCAGATCAGGGGGTTTCCCCCTAGATTTAGGGGTTTTTTGACGTGCTAGGGGGAATTTTAGGGGAGAGAAATTTTTAGGGGGAAAGTTTAGTGTTTTTTTTTTGAAAACTTTATTACACAAATGTTTGGAAAAACACTAAAATATGAGATTTCCTAGAACATTTCAAAAATATCAAAACAAATATACTACACACGATTTTACCTTCGAGTACACAGATTTTTCAAATCTTAAAATTTCTACAACGTCATATTTATATATTTCTTATTTTATTGTACATGTTCCAAAATAACAGATTTTTTGAATTTAGGGGGAAAACTGGATTTATTAGGGGGAAATATCGACTGTTTGACATTTTTTAGGGAAAAAGCTCATTTTTCATCTGGCAACACTGTTACGGACAGAGAAATTCGAGCAGATAGAAATATACTTGTTTTGACTATTTTCTCACACAATGCACACTGGGATTAAAATAAAGTGAAAACAAGAGAGAACGCTATAGTTGGGTGCCCCGACTTTCAGATACCCGTTATTCAGCTAATGGGAGTGCGAGGGAGATGGATATATAAAACTTTGATCGAGCATAACTTTTTAACGAATGATCCGATTTCTTCTACATTTCGATAGGTATTGATAAACACAATAAAACTGCATTTTTACTTTTCCAAAATCTTTAAAGGTGTGGGCGCCAGAAAATCGTTTAAGTCGATTGTGGACGTTGGAGGGGGCGTGGCCCTCGGCTGAAACAAACTTGCGTTGCGTAGGCAGCCCCAGAATATGTGTGGGTAATCCCAATTTTTTAGCTTTTGTAGTTTCCGAGATCTCTGCTTTCATACACACGGATAGACAGACAGACAGACAGACAGACAGACGGACATAGCTAGATCGACTTGGTTAGTGATCCTAATCAAGTAAATATATTTTTTTTTGGTGGATCTTAAGTTATTTAAATGGCAGGACCCAAAGGGTCATTTTTAAAAATTCTTTTTCATCCCTAATCCGAGTCACGTCCGGTGTACCACAAGGAAGTCATCTTGGTCCGCTCCTGTTTACATTATTCATAAATGACCTTCATCTAGTCCTAACGAAGTCACGCAGATGACGTTAAGTTGTGCCTGCAATTTAATGATCCTGCGCAAAGTTTAGCTTTGCAATCTGATCTCATTGCATTTCAAACTTTGTGCCTTAATAAATTAAATTT
Organism: Drosophila pseudotakahashii; assembly: GCA_035046095.1. Classification (NCBI taxonomy): domain Eukaryota; kingdom Metazoa; phylum Arthropoda; class Insecta; order Diptera; family Drosophilidae; genus Drosophila; species Drosophila pseudotakahashii. The sequence continues at coordinate 189,840 of JAWNOE010000059.1, forward strand.
AAATGGTTCTAAGTGTAAACTAATGACCTTTTTTCGTGTCAGCCCTCACTATTACTCTTATACTTTGAGCGGTTGTGTGTTAGATAGAATAACGCATGCTGACGACCTTGGAGTCTACATGGATCCAAAACTAAAATTTTCTGATCACATTACTACCATGGTAAATAAAGCCAGAGGCGTGCTTGCGTTTATCAAAAGGTGGTCGAAGGAATTCGATGATCCCTATGTCACAAAGACCTTGTTTATTTCATTAGTCCGACCAATTCTTGAGTACTGCGCTCCTGTTTGGAGTCCCCAATATGGGGTGCATATAGACCGGATTGAGTCTGTGCAAAAAAAACTTTTTAATATTTGCCTTACTGGGATACAAGCCTAATACTGCCATCCTACTCTAGTAGACTACTTCTAATTAACTTACCATCATTAGTTAACCGTAGAACTATGCTTGGTATTACGTTTATTAGGAATCTTATTCATGGTGATGTAGAGAGTCCCGAGTTATTGGGTCGCCCGGATTTTAATGTGCCTAATAGATTCACTAGAAACTATATTCCTTTAGTTTTAAATCATTGTATCTCTAATTATGCAATGCATGAACCTTTTAGAGTACTTTGCAATGACTATAATAGACTATGTCACCTAATATCTACTACCGACTCACTGCATATCTGTAAATCAATAATACTATCCTACTTAGCAACTAATTAGTCTTATTTTATGTATCTGACTATTCGTATTTTGACCTGCATGTATTTTTAATTGTCTATTGTGAAATTGTCCTTTTCTTTGTCCGCGATTACGTTTACTCTCCCAAAACAGTGTAGGGCTCCGCGCGTTAACAAGCATTGCTTGGTGTCGTAAGGGCCACTTGTTTGTACTGACCATAGTGCATCACCGTCCAAAAAAAAAGAAAAAAAATTAGGGTCGGAAATGCTTCCTTCTAGCTGTTACATACTTTTGCACGAATACAATATACCCTTTTACTCTACGAGTTACGGGTATAAATAGTTTGTGAAATGTTCAGTTGGGTTGAATGGCTCATGGTAAGTGGGTTGTAATTCTTTTTTTAGGTTGATGTAGAATAATACACACAATTATTTTGTCTCTATGTAGCATGCAACGTTTGCATGGAGCGGATGGTGGGTTTAGGTAGAGCAGCTAGGCACGCGCTTGTTCCAGCTTCTCAGTTCGGTAGTCGGGGTGGGTTAATTTTGCTGATCTCTACTCTAATGCTCAGCTTCATACATGTTTATTTAGATTAAATATCGCGTGCGATTGCCAGGGGAAAAGGGGGAAAAAGACCGGGAAACGAAAAGAAATAGAAAAAATAGTAGAAATTAAGGCATGACACTCAACCTCAAGGACAACGGACACTTGAGGACACTGTGGTGGTATTCAGTGTCCTTATCCCCACCCTACCATGATCGCCTTTCGCGTAGCCCACGGCTGGCGATCCCTTCGTCAATTGTTCCTTTTTAGTCCATGGGCTTCCTAGGGTTAAGCATGGCTTCCCACCAAAAATTGCGCTCTAGTTCATTCTTATAGTTGTAACTTTAATTAAACAATTCATATCTCACACTCCTCGACATTAATTTTAGCTAATAGTAATTCGTAGTAATTTCACTATTTTAATTTTATAACGTATTATTTCATTTCATATAATTGCAAGCTATCTTTAATAACATTTGTATTTATATTAATTTTATATTTTTATTTTTATTTTTGCGCGGGCAAAGAAAGAGCAATACACTGCTGTAGGGAAAGAAATATTTATTTAAATATAAATGTACATGGAAAGTATATATCAATTTAATATAAGAAATAGGGCAATAAGCATAATTATTTATTCTTTTCTCATAAGTATTTTGGTTGGGTTTTTCTTCTTTAAGGGAAAACCGAACAAAGTAATAGGTTGGAGGTTTAGGTTTACGAGAGGCTTTGTTTCTTTAATATTTAATTACTATAATAATTTCTCGATGTATGCCGTCAGTAACGAAGTTATTTCCAAAATTAAAAGAAAAGATTCTGTTTCATCATAAACATACATCGATAAACAAACGAGCAAAATTCAGAATCAAGGCAAATATAGAAAAGCCAATAAATTACAAAAGAAATAAAAGGAATTTAACTTGAAATATGTCTGGAGATAATATCGTTCGCAATCATCAGCGTAGTTTTTGCATGCGGCGGTATTACGACGGCATTATCTCTATAAGAAGTGCGGTAGCAAAACAAACGCGAAATATGCCCTTGAAAATTTTTGGGAGACTTAAGACTTACGATTTTACTGTTCCATCGTCGAAAGATCTTTCGCTGGGTAAAAAGTCGTCATTTTGGGTATTGGGCTTTAGGTTTTTTTTTTTTTTTGTATTATATTTCCGCATATGGTTTGCGCGCGCGACTATTTTTATTTAAGAAACGGCATTAGGGTTGGCATGATTATGTAATGGCAATGATGATTATGTAAGACACATGCACGTTATTGGATCTTGGACCCAAAAATTATGGTTATTATACACTATTTCTCTTCACTGATTTTTACCTTTAACTTCGCACATTTATCACCATTTTCGCAGCCCTTTACTCTTTCTTTGCCTCATGGCCGATTTTCACAATACGAAAAATAGGAAAAAAAAAGTACGAAATCTTACAACTAAAGCGGGCCTAACTTATAGCTCGATGTTACGACCATATTAACGGCCTTTTAGCCGCATGCTCCTGCCACTAACGCGAACTGCGGTTTTACTTAATTTCTCGCGATTTTAGCCGGATATCGGGGACCTTCGTAAATCAGTACTTTACAACGACATGGAGACGACTGCTAGAAGTTACCTAGGCAATTAACCTTAACTCTCTAATGGAAGTATTGGAAGTGGGAGACTTCTGCGGCTGTGAGCAGCGCCTTGCGATGTTTTTTTTTTTTTTTTCGCTGTGGACCACGTATACGCCCGGGGATGTTCGGATGATTGTTGGTGTATTTTTCGCTGGTGATGAAAATTTCTCTTGTTGCGCTGGGGAGTTTTCTCGTCTATAATCGTTGAATTTGTCCTCGGTGAGTTTAGCAATTGCTACTAATGCAGGCAATCCTGCATTTGGTGCCAATCTAATGTAAAATCGGAGGTTATATTTTGCACGTGAGAAACAAATTCTTCAATTGATTTACCCGTCTCAGAACTGGCACTTAATTAGTACAAGATTTGCTTGGTCAATTCTTTTCCGTTATTGGGATAAGTACACGTGGCTAATATACGACTTGGGTGGAAGAGGTTTTTTATAAAAACACGTATTTAAGGCTTGGTGGTCCAATCGGAAAAGAATGATGTTAGAATATGGCGGGTATATCTGGCCTAGATCCGGAAGCTATAACCTCCATGTTTGAGATGTCAAACCTTTCCAATATCGAGATCGACCTTAACCCTTCCCGATACTTGGGGACTACCCTAAAAAAAATACTAAATTCGAAAAATATTTTTCTAACCCTTGATGAAAACTTCAATAAATTTCTCCGATTTAATAATAATATTTAATATTTATAAATCAGCATTGACTTCAATTTTCTTTTCCTACTACTACTAAAACTGCATGAACCAGTTCTACTACTAAAAATGCATGAAGGCCAATTCTACTACTAAAAATGCGTGAAGGCCAATTCAACTACCATATTGTGCAAGCTATCATATTGCCTACTTATAGGCTGCAATATATATATATGAGATACAAGCGCCACTACAAATCCCCCCCATCAAACTCACACTTGGGGGTGACAACAAGAGTGAGCCGCGCTTGTACTAGGCTACTGTTTTAGATCCTTTGCATGGTATGTTCCTATAAAACGTCCTTGCAAGTCTTCAATATCATAATAGCAATTCCCTTTTCGGTTGCGAACTCTGCTTTTTATAAACGTAGGGGACAATTTAGCATTGAAGCCTTTCACGAAATTACTCTGCTGAAAATTCCTTCTATAAATCTCTTGACCAGGCTTGAAGTGTACTTCACGACTACGCAAATTGTACGCTCTCTCGTTACGTCCTTGTTGTCGTTCAATGCCCACCTTGGCTCCGTGGCGAAGAATGTCAAAAGAATCTTCCCTGTTGAATTTTACAGTTCTATCGTCCAGCATCTCTAAATTCCTAAGCAAGTCATATGTCTTCCCATTAACAATCATGTTTTGCCCGAAAGCAACTTGGTATGGACTACTATTAATGGCAGAGTGCACACTTCCTCGCAGGGCACATGCTATGTGGCTGAGCTTATTATCCCATTTAGCTTGATCGATTTCTAGGTAAGACTTTATGGCAGCGAGAACGGATCTGTTGACCCTTTCAGAGGCGTTAGATTGCGGCGAATACACAGCCGTAAACGTATGTTTAACTTGGTATTTCTGAAGCAAAGACTTGAATAAATGCGATTTAAATTGTACCCCATTATCGGACACGATTACCTCTGGCACGCCAAAGCAGTGAAACAGTTCCTCTTCCAAATATTGAATTACGATTTCCGCTGTGAATTTCTTGACTGGCTTTAGGAACGGAAACTTTGAAAAGTGATCTAAACATACAAAAATACCAATATTACCTGCCTTACTACGCGGATATGGGCCCAAAAAGTCCACATATAATTTCTGAAAGAACCTCTGTGTTCCACTGACTCTTCCCATGGGAGGACGTAAGGTATGGTTCGGATGTTTCATGGCTTTGCATACACTACAGTTGTTAATATAATCTTTAACGTCTACCACCAAGTTTGGCCAATAAAAGAATCTCCGAATCTTCTCTAAGGTTTTGTTGATACCACAATGGGCGGATAATGTATCGTCGTGGTTTTCCTTAAGCAAGGCAGTTACTAGAGGTCTGGGAACCCAAAGTTTCCAGCAAACCTCGTCAGATACTTGCTCACTTCTAGTATGTTCTGCACGCCGATAAATGTATTTATCCAAGACTTTGACGTCCGGCACTCGCGAGGAATTTTGTAATAGTTTTGACTTGATTGCATTATACTCGCCAGAAGTGAAATGTTCGGATTGAAGATCTATAAATTTTTGTATCTCCAGAGCAGACAAGTCCTCAGTGTGGACCCGGGACAACGCATCAGGCACGATATTATGACATCCCTTTCGGTGGTGAATCTTAAAATCGTATCCTTGTAGTTTAAGGGCCCAACGAGCCAACCTGCAGCTTAAATCTGATTGTGACATCAGCCATTTTAAGGATGCATGGTCGGTTATTATGGAAAACTCTTGTCCTTCTATATATGCTCGAAATTTCTTCACGCTCATGACCGCTGCCAAGCATTCTTTTTCAGTGACTGAATAGTTGCGTTGACATTGGTTTAACTTACGGGACATATATGCGATGGGTACGTCATTGCCTTCCTGATCTTTTTGCATAAGTACGCCACCAATACCTGTGTGACTCGCATCACAATGAATAGCAAAAGGTAACTTGAAATCAGGGCTGTGCAGTACTGGAGCTTCAGTCATAGATTTCTTAAGGCTTTCAAAGGAAGACTGTGCTTCATCAGTCCACATAAATTTACGCTTTTGCTTTAGAGTATCTGTTATCGGGGCGGCTATACCAGCATAGTTGCGTATAAATTTGTGGTACCAGCCTGTTAAGCCAAGAAAGCGACGGACTTGTTTAACTGAGCGAGGTATAGGGAATTCTTTGATAGCTATAACTTTATCTGGATCGGTTTTGATGGTTCCATGACCAATAACGTGTCCTAGATATTTTACTTCTTTGAGACAGAATTTACTTTTTTGTACATTTATAGTTAGTCCTGCCTCATAAAGTCGCTTTGCTAAGGCTGTAAGTACACGCATGTGTTTGTCGAAAGTATCCGAAACGACTAATAAATCATCTAGGTAAATGAAAATTTCAGTTCGAAGGTCTGGCGGAATTACTTTATCCATGAGTTTGGACATGGTCTGAGGTGCATTAGATAGGCCAAAGGGCATGACCGTGAACTGGTAAAGAGGTCTTCCCGGCACTGTGAATGCTGTCTTGTCACGAGCGCTGCCTTTGAGAGGAATTTGCCAATAGGCATCTTTTAGGTCGATACTAGAAATGTATTTGGCTTTAGGTAATCGACTTAGAATTCCCTCAATCAGGGGCATCGGATAAGCGTTTTTGACAGTAACCTCGTTAACTTTTCGGCTATCGATACATAATCGAACTTTTCCTGGTTTACGTACTAGTACAACTGGCGAAGACCAGGCACTGTCTGACTCTTCTATCACTCCCAGTGCTATCATTCTATCTAATTCATCGTACATTAGTTTTTCAACTGCCGGAGATACAGCGTAATGTCGCTGTTTAATTGGTGTAGATTGCCCTACGTCAATATCATGGGACAACCATTCTGTCCTTCCTAACCCTTTTTTCGCAAATGAAGGGAAGCTTTCTACAACCGCTTCCAGCTCCCGAATTTGAATTTCTGATAGACTAATACATGAATTTTCATCTCTAAATAAGGCAGAAACACTGGGTCGACATGACTGATTAGCAAGAAATACTGGCAGAAGATTATAACTAGTCCAAAATGTAATTCCTAGATACAAATCTTGCTGTAATGATGGTACAATGTAGAATGTCAATGGTTTTGTTTCGCCTCGAAACGTAACAGAAGTGGTTATTCGCCCAACGATTGCCTGATTGACACCATCGGCAGTGCGGACGTTAGCTTGTACTGGTATTAGTTTTACGTTAGTGACATCGAGTTCTCTCGCAAAATTTCCACCGATGCAATTAATGGTTGCACCGGTGTCCATCAGTCCACTTATTGTTTTTCCTAATAACGTAACCTCAGCGAACGGTCGATAGTCCTTAGAATTGTCAATTACTGACGCTAAAATTTCGCTGCGACTAACTTTACACTTTTTCCTATAAGCTATTCTACGCTTCTGTTTTCGAGTTTGACCTGTCTGGTGTAGAAACTTGGAGTGTGTTGGTAAGTTCTTTGAATATGGAAGGTCCGGTGGTACAGATTCCGAGCAAGGATCGCTTAATCTGTATTGGTTGCTCTCGAGATCGTCCGTTTGCGTGCATTGGTCCCCAGTGCACGCCCTCGAGGGTTTTTTGAGTTGTTACAATTGCTGCAATTCGGCTTATACGTCTCAGGCTTTCCGCATCCGTAGCAAAACACCCTCCGTGCGCCTGTGCACTCCTGATATCGATGTCCAGGGACACCACAATTCCAACAAGGCCCATCTAACGCTGCTAGCTCTACCTCATCTAAATTGTCCCCCTCCAATTCGTTATCTGACTCCGTAAAGCCATGGATTTCCTGAACTTGTCGTCTAGGCGGTTGTCGAGGATTTGGACTGTTGAGTTTCGAAACGGACTGAAAGAATCTTTCTCGTGTACGGACCACATGTCTGAGATGAGCAATGCTTGTAATTGGAACGTATAGTATTTCGTGTTGCACCTCAGGTAATAGATTTGCCCTCAGTATTTCAAGTATTGCTGATTCTGATAATGGATTCACTAACTTATCTGCCAGCGAAATGATTGAGTCGTGCAAACTGTCAAAGGGTTCATTGGTCTTTTGCTTCCTCTGAGCCATTGCCGAACGAATCTCAAGATCACTTCTGCCATCTTGAAACTGTGCTCGCAGAGCTGTCTTTAATCCCTGCCAAGTCACTTCCTTAACTGTCTTGTGGTAACGCCAAAACCACTCGTTAGCGCTTCCATCAAATAAGTTACTTGCGTAATTTGCGACTATCGCTAGGTTCCCATCCAGAGATTGCATCGTAAGGGCTTCCACACGATAAATGAATTCGTCTACTGGGACTGAGGAATGTCCTGAAAACCGTACTTTCCAGTTCGCAATTAATTGACCTATACGATCAGGTCTCAAATCTGATTGGGGTTGAACTTCTGACTGTGAAAATAATTCCCTGTTGACGTTTCTTCCTCTACTTTGACTTAATCCCACTATTGGTGTTTGCTCAAAGCTTTGCTGAGCGTCCTTTTGGCTATTCAAAGATTGTTCGCCCTCAGGTCGCATGCCTAATCTCTGAAGGCTAGCTTCGATTGTTTGAGATAGTCGATTTGTTTGTTCCGCTAATGCGCCACCGATCGCCTGTCCAATGACCTTTTGTAGGTTGGCCGCTAGTGTTTCCTGACTGTTGCTTTTCGAACCTCCTGGCTTATGTATTGACTCTGCTCGGTTATCATTTCCGCCATCTAAATCTGCTCTTTGTTCACTGCCTCCAGCTGCACCTTCCTCTTCTATTAAACTTGCAACTGAAGAATTTAAACATACTTGACACATGGGACAAACTTTCTTGTTTCCTAATCGAGCCGCAAAACAAGCGCGATGGAACGCGTGGTTACAAGAGGTTATATAAAGTTGAGCCTGAAACTCAATATTTTGGGAGCAAATATTGCAGCGATATCGCTCATTGGCTGCTGCTACTCTCACATCTTCGGTACTATGTCGTAAAGGCATTGTAACTAATTAATAATAATGACTAATTTTCAAGAAAAAAATTCTAAAAATACAAATGTGTTGTTCCACCGAATTTTATTTATTTTGTTTTATTTTCTTTTTTTCCTCAGTTGAATCGTTTTGTTTTTTTTTTTTTTAAATATTAATGAATATCATCTAACTGTATATTTATTTGGCTTTTTCTTATTACACTTTATCTTAATTATTTTAATAACTTCTTTTCTAACGGAAACTGTTTCCAAATAATAATCAAAAATCGACAATCTTCTAATGAACTGGGAGCCATTACTTTCCTTCGTAACCCAATTGTGTCATGAGGAAATGAAATTAGAATTCAAGATTGTGATAGAGAAATTTATAAGAAAAAAGAAAGGGTGTTGCGAAACTTTAGCATAACGTTTTGACTAGTCAGGCCGTAGAACTAGTCCACGTAACCACCTGTATCAATATTCTACGTTGCTACTGAAAGTTCGCCTTAATATTCCGTGTTTAACAATGACAAGGTTGTAGATTATATCCACGTTTAGCCTTTCTCCAATTGTCTCCGGAAAATAAATGAATTCCAGGAATTCAGTCTGCATATGGTCGTGCCTGATTCTGGTTTAATGGCGTAAAAATTTTTCACTATATCCTTTAATCACAGATTTAACACTTCCAGCAGTAAACATCTTAATACCAGCTACGATACTCCTATCCGGACTCTTTAGTGGTAACCATTTCAATGCATATGGCAAGTCAAGCAGAGCGAAGATACCAGCTAGAAAAAAATTGTTGAACTGATCGTCTAGGTGTTGTCGACGTAATGAATCGGTTGATTCTGGCCAGCTGAATTAGGCCACACGTGCGGGCGCCAATTAATCTAAAATATGTAGCATGCAACGTTTGCATGGAGCGGATGGTGGGTTTAGGTAGAGCAGCTAGGCACGCGCTTGTTCCAGCTTCTCAGTTCGGTAGTCGGGGTGGGTTAATTTTGCTGATCTCTACTCTAATGCTCAGCTTCATACATGTTTATTTAGATTAAATATCGCGTGCGATTGCCAGGGGAAAAGGGGGAAAAAGACCGGGAAACGAAAAGAAATAGAAAAAATAGTAGAAATTAAGGCATGACACTCAACCTCAAGGACAACGGACACTTGAGGACACTGTGGTGGTATTCAGTGTCCTTATCCCCACCCTACCATGATCGCCTTTCGCGTAGCCCACGGCTGGCGATCCCTTCGTCAATTGTTCCTTTTTAGTCCATGGGCTTCCTAGGGTTAAGCATGGCTTCCCACCAAAAATTGCGCTCTAGTTCATTCTTATAGTTGTAACTTTAATTAAACAATTCATATCTCACACTCCTCGACATTAATTTTAGCTAATAGTAATTCGTAGTAATTTCACTATTTTAATTTTATAATGTATTATTTCATTTCATATAATTGCAAGCTATCTTTAATAACATTTGTATTTATATTAATTTTATATTTTTATTTTTATTTTTGCGCGGGCAAAGAAAGAGCAATACACTGCTGTAGGGAAAGAAATATTTATTTAAATATAAATGTACATGCAAAGTATATATCAATTTAATATAAGAAATAGGGCAATAAGCATAATTATTTATTCTTTTCTCATAAGTATTTTGGTTGGGTTTTTCTTCTTTAAGGGAAAACCGAACAAAGTAATAGGTTGGAGGTTTAGGTTTACGAGAGGCTTTGTTTCTTTAATATTTAATTACTATAATAATTTCTCGATGTATGCCGTCAGTAACGAAGTTATTTCCAAAATTAAAAGAAAAGATTCTGTTTCATCATAAACATACATCGATAAACAAACGAGCAAAATTCAGAATCAAGGCAAATATAGAAAAGCCAATAAATTACAAAAGAAATAAAAGGAATTTAACTTGAAATATGTCTGGAGATAATATCTTTCGCAATCATCAGCGTAGTTTTTGCATGCGGCGGTATTACGACGGCATTATCTCTATAAGAAGTGCGGTAGCAAAACAAACGCGAAATATGCCCTTGAAAATTTTTGGGAGACTTAAGACTTACGATTTTACTGTTCCATCGTCGAAAGATCTTTCGCTGGGTAAAAAGTCGTCATTTTGGGTATTGGGCTTTAGGTTTTTTTTTTTTTTGTATTATATTTCCGCATATGGTTTGCGCGCGCGACTATTTTTATTTAAGAAACGGCATTAGGGTTGGCATGATTATGTAATGGCAATGATGATTATGTAAGACACATGCACGTTATTGGATCTTGGACCCAAAAATTATGGTTATTATACACTATTTCTCTTCACTGATTTTTACCTTTAACTTCGCACATTTATCACCATTTTCGCAGCCCTTTACTCTTTCTTTGCCTCATGGCCGATTTTCACAATACGAAAAATAGGAAAAAAAAAGTACGAAATCTTACAACTAAAGCGGGCCTAACTTATAGCTCGATGTTACGACCATATTAACGGCCTTTTAGCCGCATGCTCCTGCCACTAACGCGAACTGCGGTTTTACTTAATTTCTCGCGATTTTAGCCGGATATCGGGGACCTTCGTAAATCAGTACTTTACAACGACATGGAGACGACTGCTAGAAGTTACCTAGGCAATTAACCTTAACTCTCTAATGGAAGTATTGGAAGTGGGAGACTTCTGCGGCTGTGAGCAGCGCCTTGCGATGTTTTTTTTTTTTTTTTTTTTCGCTGTGGACCACGTATACGCCCGGGGATGTTCGGATGATTGTTGGTGTATTTTTCGCTGGTGATGAAAATTTCTCTTGTTGCGCTGGGGAGTTTTCTCGTCTATAATCGTTGAATTTGTCCTCGGTGAGTTTAGCAATTGCTACTAATGCAGGCAATCCTGCATTTGGTGCCAATCTAATGTAAAATCGGAGGTTATATTTTGCACGTGAGAAACAAATTCTTCAATTGATTTACCCGTCTCAGAACTGGCACTTAATTAGTACAAGATTTGCTTGGTCAATTCTTTTCCGTTATTGGGATAAGTACACGTGGCTAATATACGACTTGGGTGGAAGAGGTTTTTTATAAAAACACGTATTTAAGGCTTGGTGGTCCAATCGGAAAAGAATGATGTTAGAATATGGCGGGTATATCTGGCCTAGATCCGGAAGCTATAACCTCCATGTTTGAGATGTCAAACCTTTCCAATATCGAGATCGACCTTAACCCTTCCCGATACTTGGGGACTACCCTAAAAAAAATACTAAATTCGAAAAATATTTTTCTAACCCTTGATGAAAACTTCAATAAATTTCTCCGATTTAATAATAATATTTAATATTTATAAATCAGCATTGACTTCAATTTTCTTTTCCTACTACTACTAAAACTGCATGAACCAGTTCTACTACTAAAAATGCATGAAGGCCAATTCTACTACTAAAAATGCGTGAAGGCCAATTCAACTACCATATTGTGCAAGCTATCATATTGCCTACTTATAGGCTGCAATATATATATATGAGATACAAGCGCCACTACAAATCCCCCCCATCAAACTCACACTTGGGGGTGACAACAAGAGTGAGCCGCGCTTGTACTAGGCTACTGTTTTAGATCCTTTGCATGGTATGTTCCTATAAAACGTCCTTGCAAGTCTTCAATATCATAATAGCAATTCCCTTTTCGGTTGCGAACTCTGCTTTTTATAAACGTAGGGGACAATTTAGCATTGAAGCCTTTCACGAAATTACTCTGCTGAAAATTCCTTCTATAAATCTCTTGACCAGGCTTGAAGTGTACTTCACGACTACGCAAATTGTACGCTCTCTCGTTACGTCCTTGTTGTCGTTCAATGCCCACCTTGGCTCCGTGGCGAAGAATGTCAAAAGAATCTTCCCTGTTGAATTTTACAGTTCTATCGTCCAGCATCTCTAAATTCCTAAGCAAGTCATATGTCTTCCCATTAACAATCATGTTTTGCCCGAAAGCAACTTGGTATGGACTACTATTAATGGCAGAGTGCACACTTCCTCGCAGGGCACAGGCTATGTGGCTGAGCTTATTATCCCATTTAGCTTGATCGATTTCTAGGTAAGACTTTATGGCAGCGAGAACGGATCTGTTGACCCTTTCAGAGGCGTTAGATTGCGGCGAATACACAGCCGTAAACGTATGTTTAACTTGGTATTTCTGAAGCAAAGACTTGAATAAATGCGATTTAAATTGTACCCCATTATCGGACACGATTACCTCTGGCACGCCAAAGCAGTGAAACAGTTCCTCTTCCAAATATTGAATTACGATTTCCGCTGTGAATTTCTTGACTGGCTTTAGGAACGGAAACTTTGAAAAGTGATCTAAACATACAAAAATACCAATATTACCTGCCTTACTACGCGGATATGGGCCCAAAAAGTCCACATATAATTTCTGAAAGAACCTCTGTGTTCCACTGACTCTTCCCATGGGAGGACGTAAGGTATGGTTCGGATGTTTCATGGCTTTGCATACACTACAGTTGTTAATATAATCTTTAACGTCTACCACCAAGTTTGGCCAATAAAAGAATCTCCGAATCTTCTCTAAGGTTTTGTTGATACCACAATGGGCGGATAATGTATCGTCGTGGTTTTCCTTAAGCAAGGCAGTTACTAGAGGTCTGGGAACCCAAAGTTTCCAGCAAACCTCGTCAGATACTTGCTCACTTCTAGTATGTTCTGCACGCCGATAAATGTATTTATCCAAGACTTTGACGTCCGGCACTCGCGAGGAATTTTGTAATAGTTTTGACTTGATTGCATTATACTCGCCAGAAGTGAAATGTTCGGATTGAAGATCTATAAATTTTTGTATCTCCAGAGCAGACAAGTCCTCAGTGTGGACCCGGGACAACGCATCAGGCACGATATTATGACATCCCTTTCGGTGGTGAATCTTAAAATCGTATCCTTGTAGTTTAAGGGCCCAACGAGCCAACCTGCAGCTTAAATCTGATTGTGACATCAGCCATTTTAAGGATGCATGGTCGGTTATTATGGAAAACTCTTGTCCTTCTATATATGCTCGAAATTTCTTCACGCTCATGACCGCTGCCAAGCATTCTTTTTCAGTGACTGAATAGTTGCGTTGACATTGGTTTAACTTACGGGACATATATGCGATGGGTACGTCATAGCCTTCCTGATCTTTTTGCATAAGTACGCCACCAATACCTGTGTGACTCGCATCACAATGAATAGCAAAAGGTAACTTGAAATCAGGGCTGTGCAGTACTGGAGCTTCAGTCATAGATTTCTTAAGGCTTTCAAAGGAAGACTGTGCTTCATCAGTCCAGATAAATTTACGCTTTTGCTTTAGAGTATCTGTTATCGGGGCGGCTATACCAGCATAGTTGCGTATAAATTTGTGGTACCAGCCTGTTAAGCCAAGAAAGCGACGGACTTGTTTAACTGAGCGAGGTATAGGGAATTCTTTGATAGCTATAACTTTATCTGGATCGGTTTTGATGGTTCCATGACCAATAACGTGTCCTAGATATTTTACTTCTTTGAGACAGAATTTACTTTTTTGTACATTTATAGTTAGTCCTGCCTCATAAAGTCGCTTTGCTAAGGCTGTAAGTACACGCATGTGTTTGTCGAAAGTATCCGAAACGACTAATAAATCATCTAGGTAAATGAAAATTTCAGTTCGAAGGTCTGGCGGAATTACTTTATCCATGAGTTTGGACATGGTCTGAGGTGCATTAGATAGGCCAAAGGGCATGACCGTGAACTGGTAAAGAGGTCTTCCCGGCACTGTGAATGCTGTCTTGTCACGAGCGCTGCCTTTGAGAGGAATTTGCCAATAGGCATCTTTTAGGTCGATACTAGAAATGTATTTGGCTTTAGGTAATCGACTTAGAATTCCCTCAATCAGGGGCATCGGATAAGCGTTTTTGACAGTAACCTCGTTAACTTTTCGGCTATCGATACATAATCGAACTTTTCCTGGTTTACGTACTAGTACAACTGGCGAAGACCAGGCACTGTCTGACTCTTCTATCACTCCCAGTGCTATCATTCTATCTAATTCATCGTACATTAGTTTTTCAACTGCCGGAGATACAGCGTAATGTCGCTGTTTAATTGGTGTAGATTGCCCTACGTCAATATCATGGGACAACCATTCTGTCCTTCCTAACCCTTTTTTCGCAAATGAAGGGAAGCTTTCTACAACCGCTTCCAGCTCCCGAATTTGAATTTCTGATAGACTAATACATGAATTTTCATCTCTAAATAAGGCAGAAACACTGGGTCGACATGACTGATTAGCAAGAAATACTGGCAGAAGATTATAACTAGTCCAAAATGTAATTCCTAGATACAAATCTTGCTGTAATGATGGTACAATGTAGAATGTCAATGGTTTTGTTTCGCCTCGAAACGTAACAGAAGTGGTTATTCGCCCAACGATTGCCTGATTGACACCATCGGCAGTGCGGACGTTAGCTTGTACTGGTATTAGTTTTACGTTAGTGACATCGAGTTCTCTCGCAAAATTTCCACCGATGCAATTAATGGTTGCACCGGTGTCCATCAGTCCACTTATTGTTTTTCCTAATAACGTAACCTCAGCGAACGGTCGATAGTCCTTAGAATTGTCAATTACTGACGCTAAAATTTCGCTGCGACTAACTTTACACTTTTTCCTATAAGCTATTCTACGCTTCTGTTTTCGAGTTTGACCTGTCTGGTGTAGAAACTTGGAGTGTGTTGGTAAGTTCTTTGAATATGGAAGGTCCGGTGGTACAGATTCCGAGCAAGGATCGCTTAATCTGTATTGGTTGCTCTCGAGATCGTCCGTTTGCGTGCATTGGTCCCCAGTGCACGCCCTCGAGGGTTTTTTGAGTTGTTACAATTGCTGCAATTCGGCTTATACGTCTCAGGCTTTCCGCATCCGTAGCAAAACACCCTCCGTGCGCCTGTGCACTCCTGATATCGATGTCCAGGGACACCACAATTCCAACAAGGCCCATCTAACGCTGCTAGCTCTACCTCATCTAAATTGTCCCCCTCCAATTCGTTATCTGACTCCGTAAAGCCATGGATTTCCTGAACTTGTCGTCTAGGCGGTTGTCGAGGATTTGGACTGTTGAGTTTCGAAACGGACTGAAAGAATCTTTCTCGTGTACGGACCACATGTCTGAGATGAGCAATGCTTGTAATTGGAACGTATAGTATTTCGTGTTGCACCTCAGGTAATAGATTTGCCCTCAGTATTTCAAGTATTGCTGATTCTGATAATGGATTCACTAACTTATCTGCCAGCGAAATGATTGAGTCGTGCAAACTGTCAAAGGGTTCATTGGTCTTTTGCTTCCTCTGAGCCATTGCCGAACGAATCTCAAGATCACTTCTGCCATCTTGAAACTGTGCTCGCAGAGCTGTCTTTAATCCCTGCCAAGTCACTTCCTTAACTGTCTTGTGGTAACGCCAAAACCACTCGTTAGCGCTTCCATCAAATAAGTTACTTGCGTAATTTGCGACTATCGCTAGGTTCCCATCCAGAGATTGCATCGTAAGGGCTTCCACACGATAAATGAATTCGTCTACTGGGACTGAGGAATGTCCTGAAAACCGTACTTTCCAGTTCGCAATTAATTGACCTATACGATCAGGTCTCAAATCTGATTGGGGTTGAACTTCTGACTGTGAAAATAATTCCCTGTTGACGTTTCTTCCTCTACTTTGACTTAATCCCACTATTGGTGTTTGCTCAAAGCTTTGCTGAGCGTCCTTTTGGCTATTCAAAGATTGTTCGCCCTCAGGTCGCATGCCTAATCTCTGAAGGCTAGCTTCGATTGTTTGAGATAGTCGATTTGTTTGTTCCGCTAATGCGCCACCGATCGCCTGTCCAATGACCTTTTGTAGGTTGGCCGCTAGTGTTTCCTGACTGTTGCTTTTCGAACCTCCTGGCTTATGTATTGACTCTGCTCGGTTATCATTTCTGCCATCTAAATCTGCTCTTTGTTCACTGCCTCCAGCTGCACCTTCCTCTTCTATTAAACTTGCAACTGAAGAATTTAAACATACTTGACACATGGGACAAACTTTCTTGTTTCCTAATCGAGCCGCAAAACAAGCGCGATGGAACGCGTGGTTACAAGAGGTTATATAAAGTTGAGCCTGAAACTCAATATTTTGGGAGCAAATATTGCAGCGATATCGCTCATTGGCTGCTGCTACTCTCACATCTTCGGTACTATGTCGTAAAGGCATTGTAACTAATTAATAATAATGACTAATTTTCAAGAAAAAAATTCTAAAAATACAAATGTGTTGTTCCACCGAATTTTATTTATTTTGTTTTATTTTCTTTTTTTCCTCAGTTGCATCGTTTTGTTTTTTTTTTTTTTTTAATATTAATGAATATCATCTAACTGTATATTTATTTGGCTTTTTCTTATTACACTTTATCTTAATTATTTTAATAACTTCTTTTCTAACGGAAACTGTTTCCAAATAATAATCAAAAATCGACAATCTTCTAATGAACTGGGAGCCATTACTTTCCTTCGTAACCCAATTGTGTCATGAGGAAATGAAATTAGAATTCAAGATTGTGATAGAGAAATTTATAAGAAAAAAGAAAGGGTGTTGCGAAACTTTAGCATAACGTTTTGACTAGTCAGGCCGTAGAACTAGTCCACGTAACCACCTGTATCAATATTCTACGTTGCTACTGAAAGTTCGCCTTAATATTCCGGGTTTAACAATGACAAGGTTGTAGATTATATCCACGTTTAGCCTTTCTCCAATTGTCTCCGGAAAATAAATGAATTCCAGGAATTCAGTCTGCATATGGTCGTGCCTGATTCTGGTTTAATGGCGTAAAAATTTTTCACTATATCCTTTAATCACAGATTTAACACTTCCAGCAGTAAACATCTTAATACCAGCTACGATACTCCTATCCGGACTCTTTAGTGGTAACCATTTCAATGCATATGGCAAGTCAAGCAGAGCGAAGATACCAGCTAGAAAAAAATTGTTGAACTGATCGTCTAGGTGTTGTCGACGTAATGAATCGGTTGATTCTGGCCAGCTGAATTAGGCCACACGTGCGGGCGCCAATTAATCTAAAATATGTAGCATGCAACGTTTGCATGGAGCGGATGGTGGGTTTAGGTAGAGCAGCTAGGCACGCGCTTGTTCCAGCTTCTCAGTTCGGTAGTCGGGGTGGGTTAATTTTGCTGATCTCTACTCTAATGCTCAGCTTCATACATGTTTATTTAGATTAAATATCGCGTGCGATTGCCAGGGGAAAAGGGGGAAAAAGACCGGGAAACGAAAAGAAATAGAAAAAATAGTAGAAATTAAGGCATGACACTCAACCTCAAGGACAACGGACACTTGAGGACACTGTGGTGGTATTCAGTGTCCTTATCCCCACCCTACCATGATCGCCTTTCGCGTAGCCCACGGCTGGCGATCCCTTCGTCAATTGTTCCTTTTTAGTCCATGGGCTTCCTAGGGTTAAGCATGGCTTCCCACCAAAAATTGCGCTCTAGTTCATTCTTATAGTTGTAACTTTAATTAAACAATTCATATCTCACACTCCTCGACATTAATTTTAGCTAATAGTAATTCGTAGTAATTTCACTATTTTAATTTTATAATGTATTATTTCATTTCATATAATTGCAAGCTATCTTTAATAACATTTGTATTTATATTAATTTTATATTTTTATTTTTATTTTTGCGCGGGCAAAGAAAGAGCAATACACTGCTGTAGGGAAAGAAATATTTATTTAAATATAAATGTACATGCAAAGTATATATCAATTTAATATAAGAAATAGGGCAATAAGCATAATTATTTATTCTTTTCTCATAAGTATTTTGGTTGGGTTTTTCTTCTTTAAGGGAAAACCGAACAAAGTAATAGGTTGGAGGTTTAGGTTTACGAGAGGCTTTGTTTCTTTAATATTTAATTACTATAATAATTTCTCGATGTATGCCGTCAGTAACGAAGTTATTTCCAAAATTAAAAGAAAAGATTCTGTTTCATCATAAACATACATCGATAAACAAACGAGCAAAATTCAGAATCAAGGCAAATATAGAAAAGCCAATAAATTACAAAAGAAATAAAAGGAATTTAACTTGAAATATGTCTGGAGATAATATCGTTCGCAATCATCAGCGTAGTTTTTGCATGCGGCGGTATTACGACGGCATTATCTCTATAAGAAGTGCGGTAGCAAAACAAACGCGAAATATGCCCTTGAAAATTTTTGGGAGACTTAAGACTTACGATTTTACTGTTCCATCGTCGAAAGATCTTTCGCTGGGTAAAAAGTCGTCATTTTGGGTATTGGGCTTTAGGTTTTTTTTTTTTTTGTATTATATTTCCGCATATGGTTTGCGCGCGCGACTATTTTTATTTAAGAAACGGCATTAGGGTTGGCATGATTATGTAATGGCAATGATGATTATGTAAGACACATGCACGTTATTGGATCTTGGACCCAAAAATTATGGTTATTATACACTATTTCTCTTCACTGATTTTTACCTTTAACTTCGCACATTTATCACCATTTTCGCAGCCCTTTACTCTTTCTTTGCCTCATGGCCGATTTTCACAATACGAAAAATAGGAAAAAAAAGTACGAAATCTTACAACTAAAGCGGGCCTAACTTATAGCTCGATGTTACGACCATATTAACGGCCTTTTAGCCGCATGCTCCTGCCACTAACGCGAACTGCGGTTTTACTTAATTTCTCGCGATTTTAGCCGGATATCGGGGACCTTCGTAAATCAGTACTTTACAACGACATGGAGACGACTGCTAGAAGTTACCTAGGCAATTAACCTTAACTCTCTAATGGAAGTATTGGAAGTGGGAGACTTCTGCGGCTGTGAGCAGCGCCTTGCGATGTTTTTTTTTTTTTTTTTTTCGCTGTGGACCACGTATACGCCCGGGGATGTTCGGATGATTGTTGGTGTATTTTTCGCTGGTGATGAAAATTTCTCTTGTTGCGCTGGGGAGTTTTCTCGTCTATAATCGTTGAATTTGTCCTCGGTGAGTTTAGCAATTGCTACTAATGCAGGCAATCCTGCATTTGGTGCCAATCTAATGTAAAATCGGAGGTTATATTTTGCACGTGAGAAACAAATTCTTCAATTGATTTACCCGTCTCAGAACTGGCACTTAATTAGTACAAGATTTGCTTGGTCAATTCTTTTCCGTTATTGGGATAAGTACACGTGGCTAATATACGACTTGGGTGGAAGAGGTTTTTTATAAAAACACGTCTTTAAGGCTTGGTGGTCCAATCGGAAAAGAATGATGTTAGAATATGGCGGGTATATCTGGCCTAGATCCGGAAGCTATAACCTCCATGTTTGAGATGTCAAACCTTTCCAATATCGAGATCGACCTTAACCCTTCCCGATACTTGGGGACTACCCTAAAAAAAATACTAAATTCGAAAAATATTTTTCTAACCCTTGATGAAAACTTCAATAAATTTCTCCGATTTAATAATAATATTTAATATTTATAAATCAGCATTGACTTCAATTTTCTTTTCCTACTACTACTAAAACTGCATGAACCAGTTCTACTACTAAAAATGCATGAAGGCCAATTCTACTACTAAAAATGCGTGAAGGCCAATTCAACTACCATATTGTGCAAGCTATCATATTGCCTACTTATAGGCTGCAATATATATATATGAGATACAAGCGCCACTACATCTATTTGGCTCAAATTTCAGGATTACGTTCCCAATGACTCGCCGCGAAAAAAGCTTTACGGATTGTACAGCTGATTCCCATTTTCCGCCCCATTTTTCCTTTTCCTTTCGAGGGTTTCGTCCTTTGTGCACCTTAATTAAAAGCAAAATGATTGGATACTTGACATTTTCTGGAAGTAACGAGTTAGATAAGCGCCCACCAACACGGAGTAAGCGATTCTCGCAAACTATGGGTGAGAGCGTTCTAATTTTTAAAGAAAATGACACAAGTTTCTTGTTCCCCAACAGCTGTAGGTCGGATTCGAAACTGAATACAACTGCCGCGTATGGGTTTATAGATACGTCTTAGAACGCATATAGTTTGATTCTGATAATTTCGTTGGCGTGGTATCTTCAAATGTGTGATGTTCCAGATGTCATCGCGTTAAGTCTTCCACCGCTCGTCCAGTTGAAAAGGAAGTTTTGAATACCAGTCCAAGGCAGGAAGTCACAGCTCCTGAAATAGAATCTTGAGCTTGTGTGGGAGTATGTTCAGAATTCCAAGTTCCAAGTCCTGAAACCTTGACTGCGGTACATTTCGGACTTGATTCTTGGTCGGCGAATTGATTGTAGATTAACATCTTAGGATTATACAAAAAAAGTGTTAAGTCTATCGGACAAAAACTTTAGAAGTTAGGCTAAGATTAGTATTATTAATATTTTCCTAAGAAAACACAAATTTTTCTTTTTGAACAGTTAAGTAAAATATTTACAAAACGCCCTTTTTTAAAGTGCTTTATGTGTGCTTTACATGTGACATGTTTAAGTGCATTTTTCTCGAAACACCGTTTTGAAAGTCCATGTTCATCGGCATTTGTAAACGGCTCAACTGGTCGTTATCAATCTTGTCGCATATTTTTCTGCATTAAAAAAAACCCGCCCCCTGGAAACAGCTTTTTTTATTTTTTTTAAGCCCAAAGTCGATTTTTTAATCTGAAAAACTCATTTTTGATTTTGGAAGATCGAAAAAAAATCATGAAAATAAAAAATTAAAAATCGAGCTTCCCAGGGGGCGGGTTTTTATAATTCTTTAGCAAAATGTATAAACAAAATGGAAATCCGATCATTTTTGGCGGAAATACAGTGAACACCGCAAAGCGCCTTTTTTTAATAGTGTTCCATCAATCGCTTTGCCACCTACATATATATTAGCCGATAGTAAATTGATGAATGTTATTTAAACGACACTTAATAATAATCAAAAGGTTTGAATTAAATCCATACAACCAGATTTTATAGAAAAAATCGCAAAGTCAGTTGATTTTTTGATGCCAAAGACCAAAAATTCCCTTTTCGTTCCAAGTCAAGCCTAATTTTCTTCAAACAATCAGTACTTTGTCCAGAACAAAGAAACAAATTGCTTAAATGTAGAATGTCATACAGCGTTGAGCTTGTTATAAAATTTCCAACCCATTGGCGTTTAAACATTAACTTAAAACAACATTTTTCGAAGAAAAAAAAACATTAGTAAGAATTGGAATCAGTTTTATCTGATACTGGCTGTATCAAACTTACATAAATGTTTAACAAATCGCTTTTTAAACTACTATTTAATTTCGAAAAGTTTCGTATATTGATGTCTTTCTCTTACCCAGACTAATTTTTTGCGCTATCCTTCTTTTTTTATTTGAACAATTTGCTAAAAGATATACATAGCTCTTCAACAGCTAAGATGATCATTTTGGTGATGATTTAAAAAAGAACTATTTTTGGTGATGATTTAAAAAAGAACTATTTTTGGAGTGAGTTTGCTTTGAGAAGTTACAACCGTTCGACATTTGAGTTAAAATTAGTGTCCAATTCCAATTTAAAAAAATTTTTGCAATTATATTGCTGTTCGGACGTTTGCTGTAGTTGAGAGAACTTACTGCAATTGCAACTCTTAAATTTTTAATAAACCCACCACTTTGTTATAACTGCCCGAATTTTATGTAAAGGGAGTCACAAGAGAGAACTATCGACAATTCTTTGATAGGCATCGAGCAGAAGCAGTTATCACAGCCGCTGATCGCGTTTAATAATTAAAATGTAATAACTTAAAATTGATACCATTGTCAGCATGGAATATTGTAAAGTGAAAAACTGAATTAGAATTAATTGTATATAATTATAAACCATCCTTGAAGTGGACCTTTTATAGATATAATATTAAAATTGGTGGAAAACAACCCCAGAGCATCTTTGCTCACCTTTGACAAGATAAATTGTCACAACAATTGCCTTTATGTGAAGGACGGATAATTTTAGGCTCGATTTTATTTGATCGGTCATTGTTGCTGGGAAATATCCAGATAATAAAAGCGTGATACCTCTCAGATACATTACCACGAATACCTTTCATTATTGCATTTATTCTAGATCTACATTCTTAATTTTTTTTTTGGTATACGCCAATTTATGTTACAAAAATCGCCCGTGTCTATCACGGCCGAGAATCCATAAGTCCGCGGGATGTCGTCGGGATGTCGAAGACGTCGCACTGAGGCGTCTTGGTCCACAGTAGGTATCGAATCGCCTTGCTACTTGATTCCACTACACCAATCAGTGGAATCAAGTAGCAAGGTAGTTAAGAGTAAAATAAGTAAAACATACTGCAGTTTTCCAGCCTTAGTTATGCGTTATTTGCCTAACGTCCATTTTTCCCATATTTTTCAACTTTGATGGAAAATAAAAAAAATTATTTAATCCTATTTTTGTATACTTTCCTAAAACGTTTTCTTCTTGGTACTAGGAAAGTTGTAGCGGCGTCCACGGTTTTAAGAGCCAAAAAGGTAAAAAATTCATGGTCCCAGATGTTGTATTTGTGTCGATCAATAGTAAAATCAAGACCTGTTTTTCAGAAATCCGAGAGAGAACTTTTTAGTCGAGGACACTGTAGCCCCGACTTTCTGATACCCGGCACTCTGCTAAGGGGAGTGCGAGGGAGATGGAGATATTAAACTTTGATTGCGCATAACTTTTTTATGAATGGTCCGATTTAATTTCGATAGGTTCTAATAAACATTATAAAATTGCATTTATACATTTTCAAAATCTTTAAGGATGTGGGCGCCAAGGAATCTGCATTATTAGTCCCAACTTTCTAGCTTATAAAGTTCCCGAGATCTCAGCGTTCATACGGACAGACAGACGGACAGACGGACAGACAAACAGACGGACAGACAAACAGACGGTCAGACAAACAGATGGACAGACGGACATGGCTTGATCGACTCGGCTAGTGGTCCTGATTAAGAATATATATACTTTATAGGTCCGGAAACGCGGGCTTCTACCTGTTACATACTTTTGCACGAATACAATGCACCCTTTCATTCTACGAGTAAAGGGTATAAAAAGGTTTTATTTTATTTTCTTAAATGTTGTGGCTGACAATTAGTTGGATTTTAGCGATAAAAAACACAACAAAATTTTTTTTAATTTATTTTGATATTTTTTTTAGGACATAAATTAAAATTTTTTTTTTTATAAATTTTTAAAAAATAAAACATTAAAAAAAAAACAAACAAAAACTTAAACTTAAAAACAATTGACAAAAAATAGATTTGTTCATAAAATTTTGCTTTAATCAATCATATGCCGTTTATATAATTCAATTATCTCTACTGGTTCAATAGTTATGATTCATTAAAAAAATGCGCACCAAGTAGGTCTCGCTCGCTCACTCTTATCCCTATGATCCTATCTGATCCCTATGGATTTGATGTTTTCTTATTGTTTAATAGTATTTTAACAATTTTTAATGACAAATAGAAAAAGTTTAAATTTTTTGATAATTTCTGAATGACAAAAAGTAAAAAGTCATTTTTAATCTAATAAAAAATTATAACTATTTATTTAACCCTATACTATACTTTGGGTGTTTTTATACCCGTATCTCGAAGAGTAAGAGGGTATATTGTATTCGTGCAAAAGTATGTAACAGCTAGAAGGAAGCATTTTCGATCTTGATCAGGATCACTAACCAAGTCGATCTAGCCATGTCCGTCTGTCTGTCTGTCCGTCTCTATGAACGCTGAGATCTCGGAAACTATAAAAGCTAGAGAGTTAAGATTACCCACACATATTATTGGGCTTTCTACGCAACGCAAGTTTGTTTCAACCGAGGGTCACGCCCCCTCTAACGCCCACAATCGCCTACCGCCCACAATTATCCGATTTTAAAAGATGTCTGGCGCCCACACCTTTAAAGATTTCGGAAAAGTTCAGTTCTATTGTGTTAGTCAATACATATCTAAATGTAGAAGAAATTTTTGAAATCGGACCATTCGTTAAAAAGTTATACCCGATCAAAGTTTTATATCTCCATCTCCCTCGCACTCCCTTTAGCTGAGTAACGGGTATCTAATAGCCGGGGCACCCGACTAAAGCGTTCTCTCTTGTTTTTATATGAAAGCATGACAAAAACAACAAAGGAAGTTAACGTCGGTCAGCCGAAGCTTATATACCCTTGCAGGTATGCCTATATAAAATGGTGATTTTAAATTGTCAAAAATTAAAGCGCCTACTTCCTACAAAGTTAAAATGTTTTTTTCTATTATTTGTTTGATTATTCCTATGGCAGCCATAAGATATAGTGGTCCGATCCGGTTCGTTGCGACATATGTACTACCTGTAATAGAAAGAAGACTTTTGGGAAAGTTTCATCGCGATAGCTTTAAAACTGAGAGACTAGTTCGCATAGAAACGGACAGACGGACATGCGTTACAAACTTCTGAAATTATAATAGCCTCTGCAAGTGTATAAGAATTATTTTTTAGTATTTTTTTTTATTTTTTACCCAACGCAATTTAAAGTTATAAATTAATTAAACAAAAAAGTAGCATCGCCATATCTGTCAAATGGATTTTTTAAATTTTTTTTAAATCCTTTTTATATGCTTTAATATTGTTATAAAAATTAGATATCGTTTTGAAACCAAGAAGAAAATCTCAATACGTTTCACAAAGAATAACTCATAAATACATGAATTACAAAGATCACGGTCAAAAATGTGCAATCACAGCGTACTTGCATTTGAAAGCAGCAGCTGACTTTGCAGCTGGTATTTTAACAGTACATTGTTAAATATTAACATTTTCAGTATAAGGCATAACAGTTTAATGTTTTGGTAGTGAGTTCTTATTAATTCTTTTCCAATTGAAACACTTTTAAAAAATGCTAGTTTGAACTCTCCCTAACGACGTGTCTCAGCATGTTAATCACCAATTTAGGGTAAAGAGCCGTTCTTTGGCCTGAAGGGATAATTCGCTATCTGAACGAAGAAACCAGTCCATTTTGTTTCGTTCTTGCTGACCCAAAGACAAAGTCAATCAGACCCTTCCAATATAGGCGGCGCCAAAAAACGTGCAATAAATCAAATTTTCGATTTTGGCCTAAATAATTTTAACCCTCTTTTCAAATATGTAACCCCCATACTATTTAAAAAAAAAAATAAATAAATAAAATATATATTTTAATTTATTTTCATATATTTTTTGACAAAAATAAATAATTTTTAACGAACTTTTTTTTTGTAATTTTTAAAAAAAAAGCAAAATTTTTTTTAAATTATTTGTGTCGGAAAAAATTGGATTTGTTTATAAATTTTGACTTTGCCGGTTTGTAAGCACGCCTCTGTCATGCAACTCTTAAATTTTTAATAAACCCACCACTTTGTTATAACTGCCCGAATTTTATGTAAAGGGAGTCACAAGAGAGAACGATCGACAATTCTTTGATAGGCATCGAGCAGAAGCAGTTATCACAGCCGCTGATCGCGTTTAATAATTAAAATGTAATAACTTAAAATTGATACCATTGTCAGCATGGAATATTGTAAAGTGAAAAACTGAATTAGAATTAATTGTATATAATTATAAACCATCCTTGAAGTGGACCTTTTATAGATATAATATTAAAATTGGTGGAAAACAACCCCAGAGCATCTTTGCTCACCTTTGACAAGATAAATTGTCACAACAATTGCCTTTATGTGAAGGACGGATAATTTTAGGCTCGATTTTATTTGATCGGTCATTGTTGCTGGGAAATATCCAGATAATAAAAGCGTGATACCTCTCAGATACATTACCACGAATACCTTTCATTATTGCATTTATTCTAGATCTACATTCTTAATTTTTTTTTTGGTATACGCCAATTTATGTTACAAAAATCGCCCGTGTCTATCACGGCCGAGAATCCATAAGTCCGCGGGATGTCGTCGGGATGTCGAAGACGTCGCACTGAGGCGTCTTGGTCCACAGTAGGTATCGAATCGCCTTGCTACTTGATTCCACTACACCAATCAGTGGAATCAAGTAGCAAGGTAGTTAAGAGTAAAATAAGTAAAACATACTGCAGTTTTCCAGCCTTAGTTATGCGTTATTTGCCTAACGTCCATTTTTCCCATATTTTTCAACTTTGATGGAAAATAAAAAAAATTATTTAATCCTATTTTTGTATACTTTCCTAAAACGTTTTCTTCTTGGTACTAGGAAAGTTGTAGCGGCGTCCACGGTTTTAAGAGCCAAAAAGGTAAAAAATTCATGGTCCCAGATGTTGTATTTGTGTCGATCAATAGTAAAATCAAGACCTGTTTTTCAGAAATCCGAGAGAGAACTTTTTAGTCGAGGACACTGTAGCCCCGACTATCTGATACCCGGCACTCTGCTAAGGGGAGTGCGAGGGAGATGGAGATATTAAACTTTGATTGCGCATAACTTTTTTATGAATGGTCCGATTTAATTTCGATAGGTTCTAATAAACATTATAAAATTGCATTTATACATTTTCAAAATCTTTAAGGATGTGGGCGCCAAGGAATCTGCATTATTAGTCCCAACTTTCTAGCTTATAAAGTTCCCGAGATCTCAGCGTTCATACGGACAGACAGACGGACAGACGGACAGACAAACAGACGGACAGACAAACAGACGGTCAGACAAACAGATGGACAGACGGACATGGCTTGATCGACTCGGCTAGTGGTCCTGATTAAGAATATATATACTTTATAGGTCCGGAAACGCGGGCTTCTACCTGTTACATACTTTTGCACGAATACAATGCACCCTTTCATTCTACGAGTAAAGGGTATAAAAAGGTTTTATTTTATTTTCTTAAATGTTGTGGCTGACAATTAGTTGGATTTTAGCGATAAAAAACACAACAAAATTTTTTTTAATTTATTTTGATATTTTTTTTAGGACATAAATTAAAATTTTTTTTTTTATAAATTTTTAAAAAATAAAACATTAAAAAAAAAACAAACAAAAACTTAAACTTAAAAACAATTGACAAAAAATAGATTTGTTCATAAAATTTTGCTTTAATCAATCATATGCCGTTTATATAATTCAATTATCTCTACTGGTTCAATAGTTATGATTCATTAAAAAAATGCGCACCAAGTAGGTCTCGCTCGCTCACTCTTATCCCTATGATCCTATCTGATCCCTATGGATTTGATGTTTTCTTATTGTTTAATAGTATTTTAACAATTTTTAATGACAAATAGAAAAAGTTTAAATTTTTTGATAATTTCTGAATGACAAAAAGTAAAAAGTCATTTTTAATCTAATAAAAAATTATAACTATTTATTTAACCCTATACTATACTTTGGGTGTTTTTATACCCGTATCTCGAAGAGTAAGAGGGTATATTGTATTCGTGCAAAAGTATGTAACAGCTAGAAGGAAGCATTTTCGATCTTGATCAGGATCACTAACCAAGTCGATCTAGCCATGTCCGTCTGTCTGTCTGTCCGTCTCTATGAACGCTGAGATCTCGGAAACTATAAAAGCTAGAGAGTTAAGATTACCCACACATATTATTGGGCTTTCTACGCAACGCAAGTTTGTTTCAACCGAGGGTCACGCCCCCTCTAACGCCCACAATCGCCTACCGCCCACAATTATCCGATTTTAAAAGATGTCTGGCGCCCACACCTTTAAAGATTTCGGAAAAGTTCAGTTCTATTGTGTTAGTCAATACATATCTAAATGTAGAAGAAATTTTTGAAATCGGACCATTCGTTAAAAAGTTATACCCGATCAAAGTTTTATATCTCCATCTCCCTCGCACTCCCTTTAGCTGAGTAACGGGTATCTAATAGCCGGGGCACCCGACTAAAGCGTTCTCTCTTGTTTTTATATGAAAGCATGACAAAAACAACAAAGGAAGTTAACGTCGGTCAGCCGAAGCTTATATACCCTTGCAGGTATGCCTATATAAAATGGTGATTTTAAATTGTCAAAAATTAAAGCGCCTACTTCCTACAAAGTTAAAATGTTTTTTTCTATTATTTGTTTGATTATTCCTATGGCAGCCATAAGATATAGTGGTCCGATCCGGTTCGTTGCGACATATGTACTACCTGTAATAGAAAGAAGACTTTTGGGAAAGTTTCATCGCGATAGCTTTAAAACTGAGAGACTAGTTCGCATAGAAACGGACAGACGGACATGCGTTACAAACTTCTGAAATTATAATAGCCTCTGCAAGTGTATAAGAATTATTTTTTAGTATTTTTTTTTATTTTTTACCCAACGCAATTTAAAGTTATAAATTAATTAAACAAAAAAGTAGCATCGCCATATCTGTCAAATGGATTTTTTAAATTTTTTTTTAAATCCTTTTTATATGCTTTAATATTGTTATAAAAATTAGATATCGTTTTGAAACCAAGAAGAAAATCTCAATACGTTTCACAAAGAATAACTCATAAATACATGAATTACAAAGATCACGGTCAAAAATGTGCAATCACAGCGTACTTGCATTTGAAAGCAGCAGCTGACTTTGCAGCTGGTATTTTAACAGTACATTGTTAAATATTAACATTTTCAGTATAAGGCATAACAGTTTAATGTTTTGGTAGTGAGTTCTTATTAATTCTTTTCCAATTGAAACACTTTTAAAAAATGCTAGTTTGAACTCTCCCTAACGACGTGTCTCAGCATGTTAATCACCAATTTAGGGTAAAGAGCCGTTCTTTGGCCTGAAGGGATAATTCGCTATCTGAACGAAGAAACCAGTCCATTTTGTTTCGTTCTTGCTGACCCAAAGACAAAGTCAATCAGACCCTTCCAATATAGGCGGCGCCAAAAAACGTGCAATAAATCAAATTTTCGATTTTGGCCTAAATAATTTTAACCCTCTTTTCAAATATGTAACCCCCATACTATTTAAAAAAAAAAAAAATAAATAAAATATATATTTTAATTTATTTTCATATATTTTTTGACAAAAATAAATAATTTTTAACGAACTTTTTTTTGTAATTTTAAAAAAAAAGCAAAATTTTTTTTAAATTATTTGTGTCGGAAAAAATTGGATTTGTTTATAAATTTTGACTTTGCCGGTTTGTAAGCACGCCTCTGTCATGTTCACTCCCTGTCTCAAACACTAATTTTAAAGGTAGATCAATTACACTGGTCGACAAAAAAATAGCCCAAGACTACACGCTTTTAGCTGTAGTTAACTACCCCATACTTGAAAACTTTCCATCACGTCACAGTTCTAAGAAATCCGTGGTCAAAGTTCCAAATTCTCGATGGATCTTGTCTACCAAAAGCTGAGCAAACGAATTAACGTCATCCGTAGTATCAAGCGGAGGGTTAATTCAGTCAAAGCAGTGAGCCTGGCACTGAAACTTTTGATATCCGAGCCCCGATGTAAAAGTAAAGTTTTGGTGATGACCCTGATAAGCAGAAACAAATAAATATGTCAGGAGCGGGATATGATTAGAGGAAAGGCCCGAACACTCAGAGTTGGAAAGGTGCCTACACAGGATACCTCTATACACTGCAAAATCAATGGCAGTCGGAAAATGAGCATTGGTCCAGGGAAAATGCGTGGGTCCCCCAGTGTCAGAATCTGCATGGTTGAGCTAGAGACAAAGACCTCAAATTGTATTCATTCATTAGCCTATGTAATAGGCTGTAAACTAATACATATTAGTTTAAAACAAGAAAGGAAGTTAACTTCGGCAAGCCGAATTTTATTTACCCTTACAATTATAATAAGTACCCAAAGTTTAGTCCTCACACGATCGGTGCTCTTCCTGGGATTCTAAATATATTATTGCCTATTAAAAATGTTAATATTAAATTGTTAAAACTTTAAACGCCTACTTCCTACAAAGTTACTATGTATTGTATTGCGAACGACTTCAAAGATCTTGCAACTTAATCGAAAGTTATCAGATTTTCCACTTTAAATCAAATTTTAAAATAGCTTAATGTTACAATAAATTTTTTTTTTATTATATGTACTAAAACTACATGACCAAACAAACAAAAACCAATTTAAATTTAAATTTCTAATACTATAGCCAAAAATAAAAAGGACAAAAAAAAAATTAAAATGTGTTTTTCAGTGCGAGTTTTATAAATAACTCTTATAACTGTACTAGGGTAACAGTAAACCCATGACATTATCCACAACTCGTTGAAAAGTTACATGAGCGTTTATTAATCCAAAGAGCATCCTAGTATATTCATAATGTCCGTTTTCGACCGAAAATGCCGTTTTGGCTCTGTCCTCGTGGCTCATTTGGATTTAATGAAATGCTCTCGTCAAGTCCAAGGTAGAGAAACACTTGGCTCTACCCAAGCTATCAAGAATTTCGTTAATATTGGAAATGGGGTATCTGTCCTCAAATTTTTTGTCGATTAGTTTCTAGAAATGTAAAACCAGTCTCCACTTTTCGTTTCCGTCGCAGTCTGCTTATTTGGGACCACCCAGACTGGTGCCCCCAGGAAAAGTAGCTGTTCCTGATAATATCTTGTACTAGAATTTTCTTTATTTGGATACAGACTTCTTACCTATAAGTCTTTACGTGGACTGTTATACTACCTGTGGTTTGCTTAGTTTGACTGCGTTAGAGAAGGTTAAGGGTTCTTTATCATTATAGAAGAGTTCCCGAAATTGCATACTGTAAGAAGACCATTTTTCTCTTCCATATTTAGGTGACCTTTTTAAATGTGTTTGTTAGCCTGCCCAAGTTCTTTTATGGAGTCGGGGCCCAGCGCTAGACTAAATTATCTAAATTATTAGATATTTCTAGGAACCCATGGCCATCGGTGGCCGTATAGAGTCCCCCTGAGATGATGAGTTTGGTGTCGATATTCAGGGAGTGAAGTTAAAAATCTCTACTGCATAGATTATTTATTTTGACGCGGGATTTGATATAAGGTGTAATATGGAGCTCGCCCGTACATCTATTAACTTCTTTTACTGTGTCACTTGATTAAAAAGGTGTTTCGAGTTTGAATTTTTCGATATCAATTTTTGCTTTGTGGTCTGCCAGGAAGTCCATACCGCGAGACCATCAAAGTAGGTGACGACCTTGAAAAGTAAGAGTGTAATTTCGCCTTGTACCTTAAACTTCGTGGGTATGGGTAAAATGGCTTTTGTTTTTTAAATATACATAGCTGTCTAGACTGTTGTAATTGTAACGTTTTTTGTTAGGCTCTTGACACCGTCTTGTGGAATCACATATGTTGATGAGAAATGTCTGTGGTTTTGGGGAGTCAAAAAGGGATAACAATATGTATGGTAGAGACGGACCGTGTGTCGTTTTGTTTATGTAGTCGACTTGTAGGTCGGGCTTCTGGCTGAAAATGTACGCTGTCGTCGATGTTATTGAATTTTGATGAGGTTCTTTGGAAAGACTCGATACGTCGGTTGGAGACGAACCTGCCCTTTTGTTGTCACGGTTTTGGGTGCTGTTGTCCCTATTGGACCAGTAATTTCTTGCCCTGTTTTGCTTCTGATACATAAAACTCTGCTCTGCCTGACACCATTCGTGAGTTTGCTCGCTCGTTAACGGGCTTTTAGCTCGAATGACTGTCCGACAAGAAAAGGAATTCAGACAAATCCCTTTATAAAGAGCTATCAGCTTCGTGTCAAGAATATTCAAGGCTTCATCTGCCTTGCCTATTATCTTATTTCTTAGCGTTCGTAGCAGCAGTTGTCCGTAAGGAGTCTGGTCAGTGGCTTTTATAAGCATTATAACCTCCTCCTGCAGGGTCTTTTTTGACATTTGGCAAAGCCCGTGTCGAAAGGACTCGTATTTGCGTAACCCAGTTATTAATTAGTTTCTTGAAAAATGTTGTTTTGTGTAGTAAAAAAAATGTTTGTGTTCTTCCTTTTTGTTTGTTGAAAAGTTCCAAAAAACAACATATTGAAAAAAAGGTCTGTAAGTTGGAACACTTTTTAAAGTCAATAAAACTAAAAACAAAAGGTACTCCAAACTTTAAGAAATTATTTATTTATATTAATTTAATTAATTTTAGTTCATTTTAACTTATCTCCGGTATATTTTTAAAGAACTTAGACTAAATAACAATTAAAACCAATAGGCTCTTTAAACACTCACATTTTATCTTATTTAAAAAAAAACAGGAAAGGAAGCTAGCTTCGGCCAGCCAAAGCTAATATACCCTTGCAGATCATTTCATCAAAAAAGATATAATTTTTGTCCTATTAATTTCCATTTAATTTTCTGACCGTTCCTATGGCAGCGATATGATATAGTACTCCGATTTTTTAACAATTTAATTCGAAATTCAGAAATATTTAAAAAATATTATTCCCAAAAGTAAAAGGTAATATTTCAAAAAACACCAAAGATAGATTTTTTTTACGTTTTTTTTTCGATCCTTCTTATGGGAGCTATAAGATATAGTAGTCCGATCCGGTCGGTTCTGACATATATACTACCTGAAATAGAAAGAAGACTTTTGGGAAAGTTTGAGCCCGATAGCTTTAAAACTGAGAGACTAGTTTGCGAAGAAACGGACAGACGGACAAATCGACTCGTCTAGTGATGCTGATCAAGAATATATATACTTTATGGCGTCGGAAACGTCTTCTTCACTGCGTTGCAAACTTCTGACTGAAATCATTATACCCTCTGCAAGGGTATAAAAATTGTATAATCAAACTATTTTTTAAAAAGGCTTGAGCATTAAAAGTTTTTGCTAGGTGCTACTTTACACTTTCTCCATCTCCTATGCCCTACTTTTAGCTGAATAACGGGCACTCGACTATAGTGTTCTCTCCTATTTGTTGTAAATTTGTTGCTCTGTTTATTCACAACACCACCAATAGCTTAGGACAACTAATCCCGACCTGATTTCTATCCCACAGGAACAATCGCAGATAGTCGGCAGCAGCTGGATGTACTATCGGCGGCTGAACAGCAGCGACTCCGACGTCGCAGCGAAGGCGATGCCCCCCCACAGAATAACAACATCAATTCGCAGTTAGTTGAAGTAGGAGCAAGTGCACATCTTAATGCCTTTAGGGAAAGCCGGCGGGTTTCGTTAGGCGACTCCACATCATCAAATATACAGCAGAACATGAGAATAAGAAGTGGGAGACAACTCATAGAGGAGCCGCTGGAAGACGTAGGATCGGTACACAAAATTCGCTGTAGGAACCCGAAGTGCGACCAGAGTTCCTCACCAGGCGATGCAAAGAAACTTTACAAGTCATGCCATAATTGTTCTTATTTATATTGTTCGCGTGAATGTCGACGGTCTCACTGGGAAAGGCATCGAAAGGCATGCCTTCACTCGCGCGCCTCCAACCTGTGTCGTCAGGTGCTAGCCACCTGCAAGGACGACCTTGATTCACAGCGCCACCTTAGCTTGCTGGCGCGTAAGGGAAGCCTCTCTCAGGGACGAGGCGTTGTGCGTGTTCTATTTCGCAGTCCTGAGGCGGCAGAAAACTTTATCAAGAATGGCTTCCAGTGCATGGGCGAGGCTTCGTACGTGCGCTGGCCGGACCTAATGCCCGCCGAGATGGGCCTGGATCTTTACTCAGAGCTTCTAAGGCTCAGCACAGAGTACAAGCCGGAGACCAAGATGCTCATTTACGTGGCCATTTGCGTGGTGTCCGAGGCGCCGGGCATGGGACAGGCGCCGGTTCGCTGGGAACGCCAACTGGTCAGTCGTTGTGCTAAACTAAAGCTATGCAAAACCGTTTTGGCCGAGTTGGAGCACCAGCAGGCAGCACTCCAGCAATCGCTCTCAGTGGTCGCCGTGCCGGAGCGTACCGAAATTGTCATCCTTACATTCCACACCGGGCAGCGCTCCATGTACAGCAAGCGAGAGCTGATTCTTTCTAACATTCTTGACATCCTATCAAGGCGCGGTGTAATACTGCGCAAGCACTATCCGGAAATCTTTCACCGACTGCAAACATACACCGAGGGTCAGAGCGATAAGTTCAATCCGGTAACATTGCACCCGCGGGACTCTCAGACAGGCCAATGCTTCGTCTGCATTATCATGCCAGTGCAAACGGACAGTGAGTTCATCAAGCTACCCTCAGCGACGGACGGCGGCAATAGAGTGACTACCATCGATGTGGGGTCTCCTGTTGCTCTCGCCCAACTAGATGATGATGAGTTGCTCAAAACCACATCCAACAGCTGATTAAGAGTGGATAACAACAATTGCAGCAAAGGACTTCGAAGAGGCAGTGACAACGTTTTGCCTGGACAACTTTTTAGCAACGCTTTGGGATGTAGCATAGAAAGCACCCGCATGTAAGACAAAACACTACCACCAAGGACGAACACAGATGTGGATAGGCTGCTTAAGACACTAAATGTTTTTTTCTTGACTGTGCCAATTGAAAAGTTTACTACAAAACAGTACACAAACCGATGCCGGAAAAACTTTAAAATGTTAAAACTCATTATTAATTTTTAATATTACATTATTTTCAGATTGTTGTATGCAGAAAAGCAATCGCAAACTGGTTCTTATGTTTGGTCCAAAATTTAAGCTATTTAGCAAGCAAAAACAATACGTAAATAAATAAATATTCATTAGAAGTATATTCTGGATATTCCCTAAACTGTTGAATTGCTGTTAATCAGCTGTTCCATACAAAGTCAACTTTGAGCAATTTTAGCAAGTCAAAAGCCTCCAGGCTGTTGAAAATTTTGTTGAATCGGTGAAAACCATAGTTGTCACCTTATTTTACTAAAAGTCATGGCAACTGTGAAACATTTTAATATCATCATTAGCATTGTTTAAATTTCTTTAATCAGATTAAAAATCTATTAGTAAATCATAAAAAAAAAATGGTAACAATTTTAGACAGTAACAAACAAAAAATCTAAATAAATCTAATCAAATTTTATTTTATATGTTTTAAGTTCCGTGAAATTTTTTAAAAAATAACAACTGTTTAAAAATTTAACAAGAACCAGTTTGGGTAAATCCCTCAATTGCTGAAATTTTCTGTCGCATTTTCAACAATTCACCAATTTAACAGTTTAGGAAATATCCAGCCTGAATATCTTATAATGCGAAATTGTGATTTAACTCTTTTTATTTAGTCGCCATTTGATTTTGTTAAGAATTTATTTTTAATTTCTAAAAGTTCTGCCTGAAACTAATGATGTCAAAAATATATCAAAATATCAACATACCGATATTATTCCTAATAAATAAAATATAATCTTTATTTTGACGAGGTATTACCAAAGAGGGAGGGGACTCGCAAATTTAGTTTACCTGAACTTAAAATGGATTTCAACGCAAAAGGATATATAATTTCACCGCTAGCATGAGACATGTTTTTAGCGATTTTTTCTTTGCTACTTGAGGTGGAGAAAAATCAATGCATCGATGTTTTTGTGCATTTTGGAAACAATGGTCGCGTTCAGCAAATCAACGTGATTACTGATCACCGATCAATCCTGTCTGCTGAACGCTTATGATACATTTCGATGACGTAAAAGTAAAACATATTGTTCGCGTGTGGAAATCGCACATTAGTACAATTAGATTCAGGGATTCCACACGTTCGATTTGGAATCGATAATGTTTTTTGATTGTTATCTTGGCTTGAATCCGATTTTTTACTTGGTCCCTTAATAAAAAAGAAATTAGTGAATTCAAGTGGACTTTTTGTAATTGAGAGGTGCGGATTTACAACTTGAGCATCTATTGCCCAGGAGCTGGCTCCGAACCTTCGGTCCTTCGAGCCGGATTCCCGTATCAGCGACGTGCCAAGTTCCCAGGCTTAGAGGTTCCCCCATATCTACAGCTAAGTAAATCCTAATTGTATTTAAATCCTACTACGAGTCCATATTCACGTCCGTATAATCTGTTCCTACAAGTCCGTACGAAAACTCAACAAATTCTACAATCTGACATACATAAAATACATATTTACATACGAGCAAAGTATTCAAAGTCATCCTCATTCATGTACATTTTATGATTCTCCTTTATATTCGCCTGACGTAACCAACGAAAGACTTCCGTTAGGTTAGCGAGATATTGCTCCTCCGTAGCACCAATTACGATTTTGTTGTCCAAGCTGGCGAACGGCTCCATGTCTGCCCCGACCACGCTATCCAAGGCGCGTTGGAAGGCTGAGTGAAGCCCGAAGGACATAACTTTCCACCCAAAGAGATATCTACCCGGCAGGGTAAAGACCGTGAATAGGCGGCCATCCTTCGGCATGGGTATCTGCCAAATAACCGTGTTTCAGATCCAAGGTCGAGATATATTGCGCTTGCCATAGTCTTTCTAGTATATGGTTTATTCTAGGAACAGCTTATGGATCGGGTACTGAATGGGCATTCAACACACATGCGCCATTCACTAGACTTCTTTTAACCCACACAATGGGAGCACTATATGGACTGTGCGACGGTTCAACGGGGTCTTGGCAAAGTAACTCGTCTAACTGTGTGTCGATCACGTGTTGCATTAAAGAATTCCTTGGATAATATCTTTGTTTCAGGGGTCGATTATCTCGCACAAATTTCTGATGTTCCGCCAAGTGAGATACAAGCCGATGTTCTTTAAAAAGGGCCGATTGCCACGCGATGAATTCCCGTTGATCAGGCCTCGTGTCGACTTCTTCCGTCCGGTGCTCCGCGTTATTATCCAATAGCAAGCCAACATAAGCTGAACATAGCATACAATAGTATTGCGCGTTTTATATTTATTTTGCATATATCTGACTAAGTAACTCAATTTGCTTACAAAATATTTGTAAGCAGACCAATAATCTTTTTACAAAAAGATTTAATTCTCCAGATCTACAAGAACAAAGAATATCATATGCATCCATCACAGGTTTCTGCTTTCTAGAAATTTTTTTATAAATGCGATAAAACTAATTTAGGTTTTTAGGCGTGTATTTTTAATTTTTGACTATGTAAAGTCATGTTCGGAACTCAACGATGTGTATAAAAAAGTTAAAGGGCATTCTTTTAGATGTAAAATAAGTCTTCGATGACCGAAATCAACTCGAGTTAAAAAATAAATTAGGATCAAAAACTTTTTTTTTATCCGCATGGGATAAAAAATAAATTTGGACTCTGTCGAAAGATTCACATTTCTAATTTTCAATGAATTGGGTCCATACTGGGCTTGTTTTATTCGGTAGGATGTAATCTTTAAGTTGGTACCCATTTTTCAACGAATTTTTTTGGAATCGCATATTAATCTAATGATGACCGATTCCGGGGTTCCAACTTTGCGATAACGTTTTGTGGATTTCTTATCTTGGCTTGAAGCCAGGTTTATTGTTGAGTCATTTTTAATAAAGGAAATTCAGTGAAGTTGAGCTAACGTGTTCTCCAATTGGGCGGTACGGAATTGAAAGTGGAACGTCTAACAACCAAGACAACCGGATTACTGTATCAGCGAATTGCCAAGTTCCCAGGCTTAGAGGTTTCCCCCATATCTACAGCTAAATCCTAATCGTATTTAAATCCTATTACAAGTCCATATTCACGCCGTATAATCCGTTCCTACAATTCCGTACGAAAGCTTAACCAATTCTACAATAAAATACATATGTTCCTACGATAAAATTATTCAAAGTCATCCTTATTCATATACACATAGGTGCTGCCCTCTGCACCATCAAGTTCCGATAGTTATTTTGGCCTACTATTTTCGCCCCATATCAACAGCTAAATCTTATTTCAATCGTATTTAAATCCTATTACAAGTCCATATTCACGCCGTATAATCCGTTCCTACAAGTCCGTACGAAAGCTCAGCCAAATCTACAATCTTACATACACAAAATACATATCTACATAAAAGCAATTTATTCAAAGTCATCCGCATACATACACACAAGCCCTCTCCACCTTCAAGTAGTGCCAGTTATTTTGGCCTACCATTTTCGTACCGGCACATGAATGTATGTATGTAGTGATTTATGTACATAAATAATTGTACATTATACATCCGCAACCCAACATTAAATGCATATTTAATAAATTTCATAAATAGTTGTACATTACAGTCCACAACCCAACATTAAATACATATTAAATAAATTACATAAATTATTGTACATTACAGTCCACAACCCAATAAGATAAGAAGTTGTTCCCCTCGCACACCGAAAAAAAATCGTGAGGAACACTTGCACTAGACTCCAACTCCTAAACTTGGAAGAAGCCCACACCCAGCCAAAAGGCACCTACCTTAAAACCCACACCCCTTAAAAAGACCACTCCTACCATTTCGGTAAACCCACCTACTCCCGAGTCTAAGGACGAAGGCCCACTTACAAGTTGTCGGATTACTCTATCTATCATTAAAATGGCTTCAGAGGCGGCATTATCGAAGTTGATTGCTGTAACTGTCAGTGTGAAGCTAGAATTAATACCCCTGGCACAGCTGAGCCATCTGTGTATACTTTCCAAATCCGTCATGACCAAGTCCGGGCCTTATGGGCAAACGTGGAGCGCGAATATGAAACATGCTGCGAAGCAATCTCTCGCCGATACTCTCACCGCAGTGGTGCAGGCAAAATATGATTACTGCTATGGGGTCTACGAGAGGTGTGCCGCACAATTGTGTGAACAAATAGAGAAAGCTCAAAGGCAATCCCAAAGTATCAATCCGGTTGTCCCCTCCAATATAATTTCAAGCGGCTGCCGTCTCTATCCTTCCGATTCTGAGGTCTTCAGTGGAGATTATTTGCGCTGGCCCACATTTAGGGACCTGTTTACGGCCATATATGTTAACAATCCAAGGCTAACCAAGGTCGAAAAACTATTTCATCTATACGCAAAAACCACTGGAGATTAGAGCTGACAAAAAATCGACTGAAGTCGACTATAAGTCGATAGTACTAACTCAAAATTTGGCAAAACCGTTCAAATGAAGTTCTTATTTTGTCGTTGTGAACAGGAAAAGTCAACTAGTTCGATGAAAATCGGACCTTCGGAATAGGGGTGGCCCACTTGGGAGATTTTGACTCTATATCCACCGAAAATTGGGATTGTGTTTTGGTTTTCCTGTGTTCAAGTAAATTGCCAAAAATCGACTCTCTCTTTGTGGAAACAATCCCTTTATGACAAGTCTGAGATCCCCAAATGGGAGGAAATGAACCAATTCCTTAGTGAACAATACAGAACATTGGAGGCGGTTGAAGACATAAAACCAAATTCTTTCACTAATTTCAGGAGCACTCCTACTGCGAGTAACGTACACGCTTTTGAAACGAAAGTAAACGCAAAGCCACTAAATTGCAATTGTTATTTCTAAGAGAATCACCCAATCCGATTGTGCTCGCGCTTCCTGCAACTAACACCGGAAGAAAGAGTGAACTATATCCGACAGCAAAAGGTGTGCATGAACTGTTTCGCAAGGGGACACCAACTTCATGAGTGTACTAGTACACACAATTGTTACAAGTGCAGGGGTCGACATCATACGCTTCTTCACCGCGATGATGCTTTTTAAGCTTCTTCTAGTCCGTCTTTGTTTCAAACCATTAATGCTGGTCCGGGAGTATCATACGCTTCTGCTATGCGACGGTTCAGCCCAAGCCG
Organism: Drosophila pseudotakahashii; assembly: GCA_035046095.1. Taxonomy (NCBI): domain Eukaryota; kingdom Metazoa; phylum Arthropoda; class Insecta; order Diptera; family Drosophilidae; genus Drosophila; species Drosophila pseudotakahashii. Next base: position 229,865 of record JAWNOE010000059.1, read on the forward strand.
ATTCTGTTCTGCCTATGGCTAGTACCAGCAACCCCATTGCTCCAAACGTGAAGTCTTTCTTTGTCAGCAACATGCAAGGCGTTTTGCTAGGGACTGCACGTGTGCAAGTTATCTGCAACGGCGTGGCTTTTACAGTTAGAGCTTTGATCGACTCTGGGTCCGAGGGCACCTTTATTTCTGAAAAACTATTCAGGACTACAAAGATTCACTAAACGAAGGTGCAAGCACGAGTCTCAGGGCTTAATCAAGCTGTTGCTGGCCAATCTCAAAAAATTCAGTTTGGGGTCCACGCATCGTTCTCGCATTCAAGTACAAACTTCCGCCTATGTTGGCAGATAATCTACCCTCGCGTGAGGTTCCATCCGATGCGTTGAGGGATCTCCCAAATATCCAGTTGGCCGACCCGTCCTTTTCAAAAAGTGCACCAATGATGTACTCATCGGAGCCGACATTATCCCGTCAATTCTGTTAGGAGGCGTGCGTCCGAATTTATGCGGATCACTCTTAGGACAAGAAAAGATATTTGATATTTGGTAATTTCTGGTCCAGTCCCTACTTCGATTTCATCATTCTCTGCTCGAATTTCTGTTGAGAAACATGATCAGTTGGAAAACCTTCTCACTCGGTGTTGGGAGGTGGAGGATCTAGCGCTTCCAGCAGCTGAAGAGACCGATAAGGAATGTGAGCATTTTTTTTTTTTTAAACCACAAAGCGACAAGAGTGTGGGAGATACGTGGTATTGTTTCCTTTTCGTGTCCTACAAACGGACTGAACCATCCAGTTGCTTAAATGGCGATGCTTTGGATTTGTCTTTAATCCCGATATCACCAAAATGTATCGCCAGATCCATTCCAACCATTCCATTCCGAGACCAGGACGGTAATCTTAACGATTATTAGCTCAAAACAGTTACCTTTGGTATAAACTGTGCGCCATTTCTGGCACTCCGGGTCCTGCGTCAGCTGTCAATGGATGTCCAAAAAAAACTCGACGATCGTCTTGGCGTGGTTGAACAAGCCTCCATGTCAATGGACTACTTTCGTATGCAACAGAGTGGCTAAAATAGCTCGAACGGACAGCCTAGACAACTGGCGCCATGTCCGCTCAGAGGATAACCCCGCGGATTTGGCAAGTCGGGGGGTATGTGCCACAGAGTTGGTGGCATGGTCCAGTTTGGTTGAAGTCACCGCATAGTAGGATCCAGACACGGCGATCAAACAACGCAATGTGAAGGTTCATTTTGCTATTTCTAGCCCACCTAATAATCCAGTTTTCTTCTTACGGTTCTCCGACCTGAGAAGGGCATTGCGCGTTACGGCATTCGCGATTCGCTTTATAAAGGGCTGTCGAAACACATGTTGATCGTCCTCATTAGAGCTTACAGGGTCAGAACTCACAGAGGCTCTAACCCAATAACTCTTGCAACTCAAAGACCTTGTTATCAGGAAGAACGTCGACTGTTCGAGAAGAAACAGGATCTCCCATTGTCCAGCCCAATAGTAAATCTCAATCCGTTTATTCATAAGCGAAGTGTGCTGCGAGCGTGTGGACGGGTCCAAGCATCGGACTCCATATCTTATGACGAACGGTATCCGGTTTTAGTGTCAGCATTCACCCATTTGGCTCGTTTGCTGGTTCGATTCACACACAAAATATCCCTAAATGGTGGGAACCAGCTCGACGTAGGTCTAATACGCTCGAAATATTGGATTCCAAAAACTACAAAATATTGTGCGTCATCCGCGCATGCAAAGTATGCATTATCTACAAAAATAAGGTGCAATCACAGCTAATGGGCGATCTTCCAACAGAACGAGTTACCTTTTCTAGACTTTTCACGTACACGGGTGTGGACTTTGCGGGTCCGTTCGAAGTTAAGAGTTTTACGGGCCGCGCTTGTCGTATGTATGTTGTATGTTTCACCACAAAGGCCATCCATCTCGCAGCAACATCCGATCTTTCCTCCGAAGCATTTCATGCTGCTTTTGCCCGCTTTATAGCGCGACGGGGTTGCCCATGTCAAGTCCATTCTCATTCCATCCAGCTAGATCTTTGAACTCTGATTTTCTTGAATCCAGAAAGAGATCCATTGCTGATACATACCAGCATCAAAATCTTAAGTGGGGTTTTATCCCCACTTAATAGATCACTTTTATAAAGTTATGGCTACGTCTAAGTTAGAGGAATTCGCTACTTTGTAAAGTTGAAGCCTGTCTGAATTCGAGCCCAATTGCATCAATGTCTGAGGACCCAACGGATCAGCTGTCGCTGACACCTGTCCATTTCCTCATTGGAGCCTCGCTACTCTCTGTCGCTAAGCCTGAGATTAGGGAAGGGGCTGTCTCAATCCTAAATCGTTGGTAACGCATCAAGGCTCAGAGCCAACAACTCTGTGTCAGATGGAAGCGAGAGTATTTGAGCGAATTGCATAAGCTAAACAAGTGGCGTTTCCCGTCTAGGAATGTTGAGGTGGGCGATCTCGTCGTCGTAAAAGAAGACAACCTTCCCTTAAACGAATAGCGGGTGGCACGAGTCCAGCGAATCTACATGGGAAATGATGACAAGGCCCGAGTGGGCCTCCCCACTCGACACTGACCGATCATTAAAACTATTTTGCTTCCAATGGAATCCCAAATCCTGTCCTCCTACTCGTCAATCATTTCCAGTCAATAACCAATCAGCAATTAATTCATCATCCATTTCACTCATTCATCATTCATTTCACTCACTCACCATTCATTTTACTCATTCATTTCACTCATTCATCTTTCATTTCATTATTCAGGCCATCCTGCATCCAACCGGTTTTCCTTTCCCACCGCATCGATCGTGGTCCACAATGGGGCGACAGCGTTCGATACGAGAGCGCTCATCGATCCTTGTGAGCGTGTGTCACGGATTAACGCCTCCATGGCACGAGCATTTCACTTCGAGAAGATCTCGGTTGGCAGCGAGGAGGTGTGTAGCGCGTTTATTAAGACCATACCATGATACCAAAATTCCGACTAGAAGTCTACCTGAAGATTGACCCGCATCTCAACCATCGCACGCCAGCTACTCCAATCGATCCGCGGATTCTTCAGAAGTTCAAACACCTAACTCTGGCTGATGAGCTGTTTGATCGCCCATCCACTGTGGCTATCATTTTGGGAGCTGACGTTTATTCGGATGTTATACGCGCAGGAGTCTTGCCGAGCACGGATGGTCTGCTAGTCGCTCAAAACACCGATAATGTTTTTTGATTGTTATCTTGGCTTGAAGCCGATTTTTTGCTGGGTTACTTAATAAAAAAAGAAATTAGTGAATTCAAGCGGACGTTTTATCAATTGGGAGGTGCGGATTTGCAACTGGAACATCTATTGCCCAGGAGTTGGTCCCGAACACATATATCAAACAGTGCGCGCGCAACTGCAGCACTGCCCCCAGCTACCGTGTATACATAAAAATCAAAAATGGATGTTAACTATTATGTGCGATTTGGTTAGGTGGGTATGGTTGGGCATTAGAAACGAATCCCCCCACTTAGGCCCCAGTGTGGCCTTGTGATAGCATGTGATCTCAGAACAGATCCATTTTCCTCAGCTTATTGGTTAATGGTTTTCTCAAACCAGTTGGTTCTATTGAACCGTGAGAACATTAGTTAGAGTGGAAATGTTGCATTGTAAAACGGTTTTTGGTTTTTTTCGTGTCATAACTTGGCCAAGTGAGCCTGGAAGTGAGGCATGTTGAGATCGTATTCCAACGGTTATTGGAGAGGGTGTACAATCTTTGCCTGAGGAGAAGCTTACAGGTAGTCATGGGCATGTCCACCGTGTCCTTTTCGCAAAGGATGTTGGCGGTTGTCCCGCGTCTTGCTTGCTCGTGTTTCGGAGTCCAGGCACCCAAATGATGTTGATTGTGAGATATGTGGCCATCTCGTTCAGAGATTGGCGGCACTCAGAGATTGTTACTGAGTTAGTTGTATAGGAGTCGCGGGCCCTGAGGGCTGTACATGAGGGCTGAGACATGGCTTCCTGGATCGGCATAACTTCTGCTTGGAAGACACTACAGTGATCTGGTGATCGAACTGAGAATTTTATGTCCACTTTAGGAGAGAAAACTCCCACACCTGTTTGCAAGTTAAGCTTCGATGTGGTGAGGGATGTGGGCCCAATTTATGCGGGTAAGTATGAGAAGGTTGCAATTCTTTTCTAGGGAATGCCAGTGGACTATTTCGGGAGAGAAACCCCATTTTCTCCCTATAGCTTTTTTACGTGTGCGGTCCGCAATGTTCTCTGCCCAGTATTTTTTTTTTATCAAGGATGACACCTAAATACTTTGCTTGGTTGCTAAGGAGTAGTCGAGTTTGGTGTAGTTATACCCGTTACTCGTAGAGTAAAAGGGTATATTGTATTCGTGTAACAGGGAGAAGGAAGCTTTTCCGACCCTATAAAGTATATATATTCTTGATCAGGATCACTAGCCGAGTCGAACTAGCCATGTCCGTCTGTCCGTCTGTCCGTCCGTATGAACGCTGAGATCTCGGAAACTATAAAAGCTAGAGGATTGGCATTTTGCATGCATATTCTTGGAGTTCCTACGCAGCGCAAGTTTATTTCAAAATGGTGCCACGCCCCCTCTAACGCCCTCAATCGCCCTACACCATTTTTTTAAAGGTGTCTGGCGCCCACACCATTAAAGATTTTGGAAAACTAAAACCTACCTATCGAAATGTAGAAGAAATTTTTCAAATCGGACCATTCGTTAAAAAGTTATGCCCGATCAAAGATTTTATATATCTATCTCCCTCGCACTCCTTTAGCTGAGTAACGGGTATCTGATAGTCGGGACACCCGACTATAGCGTTCTCTCTTGTTTTGATATCTTTACTTCATTATCAATAGGACTAGTTCGGTCTTTTCTGGGTTAACACCTAGTCCACAGCGCGCTGTCCTTCTTGAGAGTGTGGATAGGGTTGTCTCCATCAGGTTGCAGAAAGTTTGAGGAAATTTTTCTTGTTTTAGAATAACTACGTCGTCCGCATAGGTCACCACTTTTGTTCCCGCTTTCTCTAGAAGTGATAGAAGTTTATAAACTACCATAACCCATAGGAGAGGGGAAAGTACACCGCCTTGCGGGATTCCTTTACTGCCCATAGTGGTAAGTATGGTATCTATGAGTCCCACTATAGGACGCTCAATGCCCAGTTCCGCCAGTGATAGCTGTTGGGGAGACATTGTTGAAAGCGCCTTTTATGTCTAGGAAGGCAGGGAGTATTCCTTGTTGCAAAATCCTCTTTCTATATAAAATACTAAGGAGTGGAGGGCGATATCTGTGGATCTGCCCTTACGGTACGCATGTTGTGCATTGGAGAGTAGGCTAGGATTGGTATTTAGTCTGATATGGGTATCAATTACCCTTTCTAGGGTTTTTAACAAGAAGGAGGAGAGACTTATTAGACGGAAGTCCTTTGGAAAGGTGTGAGAGGGCTTGCCGACCTTTGGTATAAATATTACTTTAATGTCCAACCATCTGGATGGTATGTGATTCAGTGCTAGACATCCGTGGAAGATGACCGTCAACCATGGGAGGGTTGTATCTATTGTCTATTGCAGTTGGGCTAAAAAGAAGCCGTCAGGGCCAGGTGATTTGAAGGGCTTAAAGGAGTTGATAGCCCACTTTATGCGTTTAGGGTTCGAAAAATTGGCTATGCTCTGATCGTCGAGGCTCTCCTCTATGTAGTATGTATGCTTGCGATTTATTAGGGAAATGGGTGTTTAGCAGAAGTTAAAGGGTTTCCTGGCTGTTTCCCGTCCAAGTGTGTTCATTGGTTTTTAGGTATCCAAAGGTTACTGGAGATTTTTCTAAGATTCTTCTGAGTCTGGACGCCTCCGCTGTAGATTCAATGCTACTGCAGAAGTTAGTCCATTCTCTTCGTTTTAATATTCCAATTTCCTTTTTGTACTGACTAAGCTTCGTATGGTAAGTGTTTTAGGAAGCTTCGCTGCTGTTACGCTTAGCTCTGTTGAAGTAAGTTCTGCACTCGCTTTTAAGAGCCGCCAGGGTTCCACCAAGGCGGTTTGTGTTTTGCTTTGACTGTTCTGCTTGGGCAGGCCTTTTTAATGGCCTCACCACAGATGTCAGTGAAAGTATTGATTAGGTTATTTAATTCTTGACTGTTGAGTACGTGCGTCGGTGGAGTATGTAGGTTTCTAGTGAGGAGTTTTTTGTAGTAACCCCAGTTAGTTAGTCTTTGATTTGTAATGTTTCTAGAGATATTGTTTATGGGACGCGCAATCAGCCAGGTTGGCTGCTGCTAGCTTGTCCGTATCGTAGAGGCGGAGTTGCACCTTATTAAACCCGTAGTTCACCGGGTTTTAAGACGCTTCGAGGCGTTCCTGGCATGACTAGTTGAGAAGAATGAATATCCTTCTGTCGGAAGCTTCGGGTTGAACCTTGTCAAGAGGCTAAGAACAGCCTCTGGCTCAGAGGGTTTTGACGGCAACGACACCCTCGGTCGGGACGGGATATCCGCTGTCTCGCAGACGGTCAGCTTGGACCCGGGGTAGACCTTAACATCTTTGGTGATGGAAGCCTTGCAGAGCGCTGCCGATCTCCCGTCCTCACATTCGATCAACTTGACGTTGCCCTGGTACCACTCTACATCTGTTCAGTCGGAACGCGGTCCTGGGTTTTCGTCCAGAACTTTCAAGGCTACCAGGTGATCCTGCCGCCTTCATCGTTTTGGTCGATGACTCCAATGATCTTCCGATCCTTTACCACTTCGCAAAGGACCTAGACTATTTGCCGCGGCTGGTTGTCTTGGCCTTCTTGCTCGCTGGTTTAGCTACTTTAATCGACCTCTCTCGCTTGTTGCTGTCGCTTGTTGCTTTCGCTGCGATGTCGCAGTCTGGGATTCTTGGATTTTTAGGTAATCCTTTTTTGACGTCTGATCCTCTCTTTTAGGGTTGGTGGCCAGACGTTTAAGAATCCGTTATGCCTTCTTCCGTTCCTAATTTAATTTAATTTAATTTATTTCTTTCTTATTTCCTGGTGCTACAAGGATTTCCTTATGAATTAATGCACCAGTCACAAAAACAATATTAAGAGTAAATAAAATATGTAGGTGGCTACTTATATTAGAGTTTTACACTTATATCTAACATTTAATACAATTTAATACAATATAGAATTAGAGCTGACGTTTTACATAATAGTTCCAGAGGCCATGTATCAAGAAAAACTAGAAAGGAAGTTAACTTCGGCAAGTCGAAGTTTATATTCCCTTGCAGCTATAATAAGTACCCAAAGTTTAGTCCTCACTCGTGTAGTAGCCAGCTGTACCAACAAAAACCTTATTGCGTACTCGAAAACCGAGCTGAAAGCGAACGGCACGTTAAACGGCCAGCGCATTTTTTATTCCGTCTCTATCTCGATTCCTTACTCACGCAATACACCGTTTTCGACAAGAAACACGCGGTGCGAAGCGCGAGAACGAAACAGAACAGCACAGATCAGGCGAGTTTACCGTTTACTCCCCGTGGTGACGTTTTACATAATAGTTCCAGAGGCCATGTATCAAGAAAAACTAGAAAGGAAGTTAGCTTCGGCAAGTCGAAGTTTATATTCCCTTGCAGCTATAATAAGTACCCAAAGTTTAGTCCTCACTCGTGTAGTAGCCAGCTGGACCAACAAAAACCTTAATGCGTACTCGAAAACCGAGCTGAAAGCGAACGGCACGTTAAACGGCCAGCGCATTTTTTATTCCGTCTCGTTTCCTTACTCACGCAATACACCGTTTTCGACAAGAAACACGCGGTGCGAAGCGCGAGAACGAAACAGAACAGCACAAATCAGGCGAGTTTACCGTTTACTCCCCGTGTTGAGTTCTTGACACAAGCGTGGTCTCTGCCGAAAGTTCGTTCCATATTCTTGGCCACTTCGGCGCCGCATGGTATTCACGGTACTGGTGGGGATTTGCGGCAGGTATATTTCGACGGACTTATCACCCAACGCGCATGAATCGGCATGTGAGCAGCCACAACCTCAAATCGAGCGCACCGCGCACGTGTCCAACAAATACTTGTCGCCGCTACACCAACCGCTACCTCCTTTTGAGAGCTTCATCACTCGCACAACGCTGCGCAGAATTGTCCACGCAGCTCACCCACCGGTCGAACCACAACGTCTAACCTGGAAACATTGAACAGCGTCGACTTATTGCCATCGCCACTCGCGGCATTCGGAGACAGTTGGCAGACCTGCGTACAACGAATACGACTGGAGGAATCTTTCAGTCCTTCATTGGCCACTGTTGCATCACCGCAGGAAATTGTTGACAGGACGATCAGTTTCATTTGTTATTTTTTTTTTTATATTTTATTTTTCCTTTATATACCTTTTATCTAATAAGTTAGTCGAAACTTAAACCTAATATGTAAATTCAAATCGATTAGCAGCTGTAGGGAGTAGTGAGCTGTTTCCAAAGATAATGCCGCTACAGCTCTCGCTTTTCTAAAAGCAATCACGGTGGCGTCAGTTTACGTAAATAGAATCCTGTAAAGTTTCTTTCAGTCAAGATCTTCGTCAACAGCATCGATGGGCCCAGCGTGCTAGTGAACGGAAGGATTTCATGTCAGTTTTTAACACCTCTTATAGCTTGATTCCATATATGTAAATCTGAATCCATATATGCCATAGAATTAAATAGCCGCTCTCACTCTCTCCATAAATAACATGTCGCTGTCGAACAATAACCTTGCTGCAGAAGCAAAGGGGTAAGCAATTCCCCAAACAGACAAATCTCTGCTCAGCGTCGTGGTAGAAATCCCCGAGGTAGAGGAAACAACTTGAGGAGAGGAATGTCAACTAGGAGTACCAACCGTGAGGCAAAAAACACTGCACAGAATATAAGTCAGGCCAGCACTCACATTAGGGATACCGACGTCTCAGGCGATCAAAGTCAGAATGAGATCGTCAGAACTCTTCAAGCAGCTATCCAAACTCAAAAAAAAAAGCTTTTGGAGCATTTAACCTCTTTTATCCAAGTCAGCTCGCTAATATTAAATTAGGTAGATACACTATGACCCCGTACGTTTCTGACTCTTTAAGGCAACCAAATCCTTGTCTAAACTCTGCATCGGCAAGCAACAACTCATTAGCCGCGCGTAGCAACACAAGCAGTTCGGGTCACGCTTTGATCACTCCTGAAAAGGTCGCAAATATCATGCAAAGATGGCGTATAAAATTTGAAGGCTCTAAGAGTTTGTAAACCGAAGAATTCTTATATAGGATTCGCGCACTAACAAAGCAGAATCTAGATAGCAATTACAATCTTTTGTGTGACCACTTACATTTACTCTTCGGAGGTAAGGCCAGTGAGTGGTTCTGGAAATTTCACCAGACAAATCCCGGTTTCACTTGGGAACACTTTTGTTTGAACTTCAGACGCAAGTTTACCGATATGAATATATGGGAATTCAAGACGTCAAGGATATAGGGAACCATTCGAAGAATTTCAATTCGCACTGCAATTTGCGTAGTCAAATTTCTGAAGACTCTTTAGTTCGATTGTTGATTCGCAACTCTGAAACCTCACTGCGATATGAACGTATGCACTTGGGTATCGCACACATGAACAGTTCTGCAGGCAGCAGAAGCCGATGATGCCAAAGAGCAATTATGCATTCCGCTCTGGGTTAGCCGAACTAGACGAATCAGAAGAGATATCAGCTATTCAACGAAAACCATTGAAGTGTTGGAATTGCGGTCAGCCCGGCCATCGCTTCGACGATTGCTTAGAGCAGTGGTCTACTTTCTGTTATGGTTGTGGGGCAAAGGATATGTTTTAACCAAAGTGCCCTAACTGTAACCCGACGGAAAACGGATCAGCGGGTGTACCGGGGTAAGCTTATCCAGCGCACCCGAAGTATTAAAGACAGATAGTTTCCCTCAGACGGATGGTTGTCCAACATACGCACTGAACCCACTAATTGTTAATTGTATTAAATTGTATTAAATGTTAGACATAAGTGTAAAACTCTAATATAAGTAGCCACCTACATATTTTATTTACTCTTAATATTGTTTTTGAGACTGGTGCATAAATTTATAAGGAAATCCTTGTAGCACCAGGAAATAAGAAAGAAATAAATTAAATTAAATTAAATTAAATTAAATTAAATTAAGAACGGAAGAAGACATAACGGATTCTTAAACGTCTGGCCACCAACCCTAAAAGAGAGGATCAGACGTCAAAAAAGGATTACCTAAAAATCCAAGAATCCCAGACTGCGACATCGCAGCGAAAGCAACAAGCGACAGCAACAAGCGAGAGAGGTCGATTAAAGTAGCTAAACCAGCGAGCAAGAAGGCCAAGTCAACCAGCCGCGGCAAATTGTCTAGGTCCTTTGCCGAAGTGGTAAAGGATCGGAAGATCATTGGAGTCATCGACCAGAACGATGAAGGCGGCAGGATCACCTGGTAGCCTTGAAAGTTCTGGACGAAAACCCAGGACCGCGTTCCGACTGCACAGATGTAGGGTGGTACCAGGGCAACGTCAAGTTAATCGAATGTGAGGACGGGAGATCGGCAGCGCTCTGCGCTAAGAACAGCCTCTGGCTCAGAGGGTTTTGACGGCAACGACACCCTCGGTCGGGACGGGATATCCGCAGACGGTCAGCTTGGACCCGGGATAAGACCTTAACATCTTTGGTGATGGAAGCCTTGCAGATACCACCCTACATCTGTGCAGTCGGAACGCGGTCCTGGGTTTCTTTTGTTATTTTTATTTTTGTTATTTTTTTTTTCCTTTATATACCTTTTATCTAATTAGTTAGTCGAAACTTAAACCTAATATGTAAATTCAAATCGATTAGCTGTAGGGAGTAGTGAGCTGTTTCCAAAGAGAATGCCGCTACAGCTCTCGCTTCTCTAAAAGCAATCATGGTGGCGTCAGTTTACGTAAATAGAATCCTGTAAAGTTTCTTTCAGTCAAGATCTTCGTCAACAGCAACGATGGGCCCAGCGTGCTAGTGAACGGAAGGATTTCATGTGAGTTTTTAACACCTCTTATTGCTTGATTCCATATATGTAAATCTGAATCCATATATTCCATAGAATTAAATAGCCGCTCTCACTCTCTCCATAAATAACATGTCGCTGTCGAACAATAACCTTGCTGCAGATGCAAAGGGGGATGAGCAGGCACCACAGAAGCGTTCCCTTAATGTAAGCAATTCCCCAAACAGACAAATCTCTGCTCAGCGTCGTGGTAGAAATCCCCGAGGTAGAGGAAACAACTTGAGGAGAGGAATGTCAACTAGGAGTACCAACCGTGAGGCACTCACATTAGGGATACCGACGTCTCAGGCGATCAAAGTCAGAATGAGATCGTCAGAACTCTTCAAGCAGCTATCCAAACTAAAAAAAAAAAGCTTTTGGAGCATTTAACCTCTTTTATCCAAGTCAGCTCGCTAATATTAAATTAGGTAGATACACTATGACCCCGTACGTTTCTGACTCTTTAAAGCAACCAAATCCTTGTCTAAACTCTGCATCGGCAACCAACAACTTATTAGCCGCGCGTAGCAACACAAGCAGTTCGGGTCACGCTTTGATAACTCCTGAAAAGGTCGCAAATATCATGCAAAGTTGGCGTATAAAATTTGAAGGCTCTAAAGGTTTGCAAACCGAAGAATTCTTATACAGGATTCGCGCACTAACAAAGCAGAATCTAGATAGCAATTACAATCTTTTGTGTGACCACTTACATTTACTCTTCGGAGGTAAGGCCAGTGAGTGGTTCTGGAAATTTCACCAGACAAATCCCGGTTTCACTTGGGAACACTTTTGTTTGAACTTCAGACGCAAGTTTACCGATATGAATATATGGGAATTCAAGACGTCAAGGATATAGGGAACCATTCGAAGAATTTCAATTCGCACTGCAATTTGCGTAGTCAAATTTCTGAAGACTCTTTAGTTCGATTGTTGATTCGCAACTCTGAAACCTCACTGCGATATGAACGTATGCACTTGGGTATCGCACACATGAACAGTTCTGCAGGCAGCAGAAGCCGATGATGCCAAAGAGCAATTATGCATTCCGCTCTGGGTTAGCCGAACTAGACGAATCAGAAGAGATTCAGCTATTCAACGAAAACCATTGAAGTGTTGGAATTGCGGTCAGCCCGGCCATCGCTTCGACGATTGCTTAGAGCAGCGGTCTACTGTCTGTTATGGTTGTGGGGCAAAGGATATATTTTAACCAAAGTGCCCTAACTGTAACCCGACGGAAAACGGATCAGCGGGTGTACCGGGGTTAGCTTATCCAGCGCACCCGAAGTATTAAAGACAGATAGTTTCCCTCAGACGGATGGTTGTCCAACATACGCACTGAACCCAGAGGACACATTAGAAAATAGTACCAGTAAGCCTCAAAGCAAGGACAAGGTAGCGGAACCATTTCACATTAGGTTAGCAAAATACTCTGAATTACGAGCACGTATCCTTGGAGGCGTGAGCTGCCTAAGTAAACACCCAGTAAGCGATCTACATTGCGGATAAGATCATTCTTGAAGAAAGTTTGTTCTAAACGCCAGAAATTAATTTCGTCTATATTTTTAAGTACAGACAATCGAATATAAATTATTTAATCCAGTAAATCCTACGCAGCCGTCACTGGGATTCGTCGCTATCTGTCCCCCAGGAGGGTCCCGCGCGGCAGTCACTATTACCTTAAGGTCAATAACTCTTGGAGGGGGGTCCCACGCAGCGGTCACCGTATCTGTGCAGCTCGGGGGTTTCTCCTCTAGGTACGGGCCAGTTGGCCGTGTCTTCTAGGCTGAAGAATTAGGAAGAAATATGTTGGAAGGTAACTGCCCTTCTTTACCTGCTGGCCTAGAGACTCAGACAGGTTATTATTAAATAAGTGTTAACGACTGTTTGTCGGAGTTTGATATTAGAGCTTGTGCTCCTTCTTTATTGAGGGAAGAATCAGAACTGTTCTTAAAAACTGAACTTAGAGCTAACAAAAGCTCACAGCGGCCACGCAAATGTGCAGTGTCTGCCGCTGTGCACGAGCTTCCGGCCCATTGCTAGGTCAGCAATTTCGGCCGGAGCTTATTTTCGAAGTAACTGCGGTCAATGATCTTGATCGGGTTGACCACAGTTAACTGCTCCCCCTTCTAAGTTAGGGCCGCCCTCGGCCGTTTGTAATTCCGCGATAACCTGTCTAATTTGGTCTGCGGATTTTCTTGCCCTAATAAGTCGCTTAAAAGTGAGCCCAATGCAGATGAGTGCGCAGCATATTGCTCCTGCAATAATTGCTGCGAGACTTGTCTGGTTGTTGTCGATCTCTCCTCTGAACTCCTTGATGAACTCCAAGTTTCGTTTACTTAGGCGGTGAAGATACGGGAGGCTAAGGACATCTCTGCTAGCGGTGATGTTCAACAAGGGGAGACTTGCTGTCCCTGGAGCTCTCTTCCGGGTGTTATCGTGGTTGATGAAGAGTGTGTCATTTATCGTGGCTTGTTTCTCAAAGGTTATGAGGTGTGTGCCATGAGTCCAGGTTTCTGTGCCGTTGTCTATTCGAACTTTGGCCGATCTGTCATTGATGATTATAATTCCCTCGTCCACATAGGTTATCGGGTGCAGATCACTCTCTTGAACTCGGCAATGTGCTACCCCACCGGCATGCAATTCCTTGGCGCATGAACTCTCTGAAGCCAGGCGGCAGAACGTGGCCCCCGGTGATACGGAGCAGTTTTTGATGGCGTAAATATCTCCGCTGCATTCGGCAATGACGTTGTCTATTATCTGCAGCATTGTCTCACCATAGGCGACTGGAAAAATTGTAATCTTTTTGCAGGCTAGTTTAATTTTCGGAAATTTTATGATAAAATGTAAAATGTTAGTGGACTGCAGAATTTTTACAGACGAGACGGACAAAATATCTCCTATAGGTGTGTTGGTGGGTTCCTCAAGCCAAACTGTTCTTAAGTCTTCGTGATCTAAAATGTTCGGACTAACGATATTAATTTTAGCAAGGGTTATGGCAAGCATCAAATTTTGTAGCTCCGTCATCAACATTCGTATAAATGTCCGGTGTCTACTTGTGAGTTTTTGGCTGATTTCAAAATTGAATTGACGGTAGAGGTTAACTGATTAATTTGGTTTTGGATTTTAGTGTTAATTTGAATTTGTCTATTGCTTGACTCGACTAACTTCATTTCGGTAAATCTGATTTTCTCTAAGTCACCGGCATCCGGTGTCCCTGCCACGACCTTTAGCATTGATCCCAAGAAATCCAAACTCCTAGCTACTCTGTGATGAACGCCCAACGACTCTAACAAGTCTTGGAGGTGAGCGGTATCCACGCTTAGAAGCTTCTGCATGTGGGATAGTGGAAACATATCAATCATGTTGTTTGTCTCCTCTATTACACGCCCATATTCTGAGAGGTTAGCTGTATGTGTGACGTAAGCGAACTCCTCCCATACTAGGATTTCACCATCCACGATGGGAATGTATTTGGCCTGCGAGTAATCGGTAATGTGGGCTGACGTCAGGGACAGGAATATGCAAAGTATGGGTCCGAACCTGTGAAATTAAACTTTAGCTATTTCTATGCTTATAGAGGGTTTTCCCACCACCGAAAAAATGAACTTAAAGTTAGGCAAAATATGCGCCAAGTGGCTTGAATCTTAAAGTTAGAAAAAATATGCGCCAAGTGGCTTGAAAGTGTAAAAAATAAAAAAAACATGGAGGACATCGTTGGTGATATTACTTGAGATTGTCCTTGTGGACCACCCTCCCCTTAATGAGGACCGTGGTCCCCAGGTCCACTTCTACGGCTCTCTCCTCACACAGGGGTGTGAGTTTATTTCCTAGCCTTCTGTTGGATTTTACCAATACCTTTTCTCCAACCTCGAAGACCCTATTCTGCCGGGATGTGTTTTCCCGTCTTCTTAACGCGTCCTGGGCGCTTTTTATTTTTTCTTGGATTTCCATCTGTAAATCTTCCGAGTTCGTCTGTACAACATCAGCCGGTCTTTTGTTAATGACCGAGTGAATTGATTTGTTGTATTTGGCGGTGGCTAATAAAATCAACTCTATGGTATCAGTTATACCTTTGTCAATTTTAATGCATCTAGCGAGTTCTATCAGGGTGCTGTGAAAGCGTTCAACCTGTCCGTTAGATACACTGTGTAAGGGTGGTGCGTTTGCGATGCCAACCCCGAAGTGGTTAGTCAGCATGGCCGAGATCGTATGCGAATTTAATGAAGGCTCATTGTCGCAATAGATCGTTTTGGCCTTTGGAAAATAGTTCATTAACTGTAGCACCGCTGGTTTTAGGTCCTCAATTGTTCTAGAGGGAATGGGCTGCACGACTGCGAACTTTGAAAATTTGTCAATGCACGTCAGGAAGTATTTCCTATCTGTTGAGAAAATATCAATGTGCAATATTTCCCCTGCGTGGGATGGAATC
Organism: Drosophila pseudotakahashii; assembly: GCA_035046095.1. Taxonomy (NCBI): domain Eukaryota; kingdom Metazoa; phylum Arthropoda; class Insecta; order Diptera; family Drosophilidae; genus Drosophila; species Drosophila pseudotakahashii. The sequence goes on from JAWNOE010000059.1 coordinate 245,334, forward strand.
GGTGACTCGCCGATTTCCTGTTTTTTGGGGTGCCTATCATACTTGGCCCTTGCGCAGGTCTTGCAATTTTGGACAACTTCGTTGGCCAATTTAGTCATTTTAGGAAAATAATATTCGGAGAGCACTTGTTTGACATTCTCCTGTGCCGATCTGTGTGCCCTATTGTGCTCGGCAGTAAGGATTTCCCGTCGCTCCTCGACTGCAAAAATGTCTGTTACTCGGTTTTTGCAATACCAGAATTTGGTGGCTGGGAATTGCCGGACCAATTTATCCTGTACCATTGCTAGCGTATGCAGATCGCAATGAATGGCATTTACGCCCCTGGGGACTATGGTGTCCGCGAGCTCTTCTAGCAGCGACTCCGTGCCTGTAAAGTTAATGTTGTGCCGTCTTTTGTTCCCAAAGAGCACGAAGGTGCGTTTAGACGGGAAGCGTGCTTCCTCCAGAGTTATCTGGTTCTGAAAGCAATTCAGTGGCTTCTCTGTTGCTTCGATGGTGTGTGTGAGCGACACTTCACTGTGGATAGTAGCCGCACACGAATGAGCTTCTTCCGCCTCCACAACGTTAAGTTGCTGTCTGGAGAGGGCATCCGCGACGAGATTCTCTTTGCCGGGCTTATAAAACATTCTAGCGCCGGACTCGTCGATGCGAGCTTTCCATCGTTTGATTTTCGCGTTCGGATTGGATTCCGATACTGCGAATGTCAATGGCTGATGATCAGTGTAGATGTTTATATCTTTTACTGCATACAAATAGTGCCGCAGCTTGGCCAGTGCCCAAACTATGGCTAGGAGCTCCCTCTCGTTTGTGGCGTAATTAACCTCCCTGTCTTTCAACGTCCTTGAGATCATTGTTACTGGGCGTCCCTCCTGGGACAATACTGCGCCAATGCCATAGGCCGAGGCATCTGTCGTTAGATCAAATGCCTTTTTGTAGTCGGGGTATCTTAGCATCACGTCGTCGGATGCCAGAATGTTTCGTAGTTTCTGGAACGCTTGTTGTTGCGCCTCAGAGAACTGAACCGGAATGTTTCGTGACCTGTGTCTACTAACTGTTCCGTTTTCCCCTTTCAGGATGTCCGATATAGGTCTTGCTATTGCTGCGAAGTCCTTAATGAAACATCTATAGTAACTGGCTAGGCCTAGAAATGACCGTACCTCAAAAACACTTTTAGGTTCCGGGAATTCTTTTATGGCCTTTACCTTCTCTGGGTCTGTTGTAGCACCGTTACAAGTGACTATAAACCCAAGGAAGTTCACGCTTTTCTTAAAAAAGCTGGATTTTTCTGCCGATACTCTCATGTTCGCATCGTACAGGCTCTTCAGAACCCAATCTACGTGCTTGACGTGAGAGCTTTCATCTTCCGAAAAGATGATTACGTCGTCGACGTAAACATAGCAGAATTTGCCGATTTGTTCCCGTAGGATGTCGTCAATGGTCCTCTGAAAAATGCTGCCTGCATTCTTGAGGCCGAACGGCAGTCTGCGGAACTCATATTTCCCGCCATTCACTGAGAAGGAAGTTTTTTCTCTATCGCGTTCTGCGAGTATTATTTGATGATAGCCGGACTTGAGGTCCAGCGTTGAGAAGTATTTAGCATTACCCAGGTTGCCTAATATCATGTTTATGTTTGGCATGGGATACTTGTCGGACATGGTTCTTTCGTTTAATTTGCGGAAGTCAATAGCTAGTCGCATTTTCCGGTTTCCGAGTTCGTCGGTCCCTTTTTTATCCACCACCCATATCGGATTGTTGTAAGGGGAAACCGACTTTTGAATTATCCCGTTTCTGAGCAGATCCTCAATCTCTTTGTTGACGAAATCCGCTGCTCCCATGGGGTATGGGTATAATTTCGCGTATATGGGCTCCTCACTAACCGTTCTGATGGTAGCTACCACCGACGTGTTGTAAGGTAAAGCCTCATTGGGGTCCGCAAAGGCCCTTTTCCTGGTCCTTAGCATTTCCAAAAACGCGTTTCTTGCCAATGGCGGTGCATCTGAGCAATTCACGTTAGTGAAGTTTACATCAGCGCACGTATGGAAATCAATCTGCTCTACCTCGGTGCCCCATTTTAGGTGGCCGGAAGCTAAACAGAGTGATGCCCCTGCCTGTTTTAATAGGTCAAGGCCGATTATTCCATCGAATGTATTTAAGTCTGGTAGCATGAAAAAGGTAGCCTTAATGTTAAATATCGAGACAAAACATTTATTTGTGATAGTTGTACCCCCATGGATTGAATGAATGGTGAATGGGGAGTCTACTGGGCGAACGCCTTTCAATCCCTTGTGGGGTCGGATGAAATTTTTTGACGCGCCCGTGTCGATGAGGAATCTCATATCAGCCCCCGCTACTCTCCGTCTGATGACGGGTAGCAGGGATCTTCCCCTAAAAAATTTATTGCATCTGAGTCGTACTCTAAGATGGCGTCATCATCAATTTTGGCCGCTGCACTGGAGGCTGCGGTGGTGTATTCTTCCTCAGTTTCGCCCGCGCTCTGCGTGACGTGGTTGACCCTCTGCCTTTTTTGCGGGCCCGATCGATCGGATGCGGCCGGCTTTCTATTTTGGTAAGCCGGTGCCTGAGAAGGCTTGAGTATTTTTGAAAACGAAGGGTCGATTTCCATGGGTTCGGCAGTATTTTCACGAGACGAGCCACTGCGTGGGGCAGGGTGAACTTGAACTTTGTGCTGCTTCGTGAAATAGGGATTTTTGGCAGCACCTGTTTGGGTATTATTTTGAGGAGGGGTTTGTTGACGCTCTTGCGCCTTTGGATATTGTTTTTTATCCTATTCCTCCTGGCTTTTTGCAAAAGAGGCCGCGAAAGAATATCTCTCGTGATTTGCCTCCACCTCCTGAGCCAAAGCAAGTGCTGTTGGCATGTCCTTGGGCTTCGCCGAGAAGAGGACATCTGTGAGGCTGCGTTTTAATCCCGAGATGAATACTCGAAGTGCATCATCCCGGAATTTTACGCATAGGACTTCGGCCGCCGAAGCGTCGTGCGACATGGTGGCCTTGTTTGTGAGGAGGGTCAGTTTCTTTTCAACCTCATCATAATACTGTAACAGTGAGAGATTTCCCTGCCTTAGGGTGCCCATTTCCTGTTCTATGACATGCATTGGGCGCTTATCGCTATAGGTAAAATCGAGACGACTTATAATCGCATCGAAGTTGAGTACTGTCCCGAACGACGATAATACCGCGTCGGCGGGTCCCCTAACCTTGCTTCTAATGATTATTACAGCTTGGTAATGGCGAGAGCTGCCGTCAAATCGCCTAAAAATGTGATAGGCCGCTACGGCCGCCTGTCGCCAGGAGACATATGCCTCCTGTGCTCCCGAAAATTCGGGCAAGCATTTTACAGCATCTAGAGGTTCATTACATTGAACAGTGTCTACTATCTCTATGGCTTTATATGTTACTATCTGAGGGGTCTGGGCTGAAGCTGGCGGAACGTTGATTGCCGTTACTCGCCTGGCCAATTCCTCAATTTGTTGCATAAGCGCTTGCTCCCTCGCTTGGCTTTGAGCGGTCTGTTCTGCAAGGGCATTTGCAACGACAGCCTGTATAACATTCCGGAGCTGATCGGGGTCCATTTCTGTAGGGGGGGCTGGGGGTCTGAGTATCGGAGTTGAATTGTGGATCCGCCCTTCACTCTCAGACTCTGAGTCGCTGGAGTCTTGCCTATTGTTTCTATATTCGAGAAACGGATTACTCATGTGCAGCTGGATTTAACCGCACAGAAATTTGCGCGCATAAGCAAAGCTCCACACACACAAAGACACAAAGACGAAGACAAAAAGCTTGGGATCGTATTTCCTTGCGATAAGTGGAGCGACAAAATCGAATGCCTGTGTTATATATCTTTTATATAGGTCACAAATTTAATGCCTGTTTATATATTTAGAGGTCCGAACTTACAAAATTTTGTGGAAGACGTAAAAAATATTTTTGGCCGAAGGGCCCACTTACATTTTCTGTTAACTCCCACTAATGTAATTCTCCCGGTAGTTGAGCGCCAATTATTTAATCCAGTAAATCCTACGCAGCCGTCACTGGGATTCGTCGCTATCTGTCCCCCAGGAGGGTCCCGCGCGGCAGTCACTATTACCTTAAGGTCAATAACTCTTGGAGGGGGGTCCCATGCAGCTCGGGGGTTTCTCCTCTAGGTACGGGCCAGTTGGCCGTGTCTTCTAGGCTGAAGAATTAGGAAGAAATATGTTGGAAGGTAACTGCCCTTCTTTACCTGCTGGCCTAGAGACTCAGACAGGTTATTATTAAATAAGTGTTAACGACTGTTTGTCGGAGTTTGATATTAGAGCTTGTGCTCCTTCTTTATTGAGGGAAGAATCAGAACTGTTCTTAAAAACTGAACTTAGAGCTAACAAAAGCTCACAGCGGCCACGCAAATGTGCAGTGTCTGCCGCTGTGCACGAGCTTCCGGCCCATTGCTAGGTCAGCAATTTCGGCCGGAGCTTATTTTCGAAGTAACTGCGGTCAATGATCTTGATCGGGTTGACCACAGTTAACTTATACACTGATGTTCAGGTAGAAGGTCTTAGTTATGTAGCATTGTTAGATTCTGGAGCTACCGTCAGCTGTCTACGCGCAGAAGCAGCCAAAGGTCTGATGAATCACTCCAACGTCAAAAGATGCTCGGGACAAATCAGAACAGACAATAACTCTGAATGTTCAATAAAAGGACGTCTATCGACGAATATAACATACGGAGGCATCACCAAACAGATAAACTTTTATGTCATCCCTTAATTAAAACAAGGTGTTTATCTTGGTGTCGACTTTTGGAAAGAATTTGGACTATTAGGTAAAATTCTAGATTTTGGGGAGGAAATAAATGAACTTGACGTTGGTAGGGACGAATATTGCGAGGAAGATCCAAAAATGCACATCCTAACTGAAAGTCAAAAGAAAGCACTTGAGCAGGTTATTCAGAAAATTCCCTTCTACGAAAGAGAAGGTCTTGGACGTACCGATGTAATCGAACATGTGATAGATGTTGGCAATGCTGTACCCATCAAACAGCGGCATTGGCCAGTGTCTCCAGCTAAAGAGAAAGTAATGTTTGCGGTAGTCGAAGAGTCAAAGAGCCCATGGAGTAGTAACTGCGTACTGGTCCAGAAAATCCCAAAAGTCCGTCTCCGGGAGATTTTCATCGAAATACGAGGACTGGCTCAATGACTATACCACCCTGACTACATCGGCAGAGAAGAGCCCACCACATCAACAGGACGTGCAAGAGGAAGATCATCCAAAAGTATGGAGGATTGTCAGGACCGCACAAGGAAAAGAAAACTGGAAGATATAACTGATGATTTAACCACTAAAAATGTCTCAGAAGCGATTACACAATCGGTTGCTGAGGCAAGTCCTCTGCGACTTATATTCCCACGCCTCCGAATGGACATATTAAGAAGTATGGCTTGGAAGAGGCATTGGCTTTATTTATGGACTTAGAACTTTCCAAAGAAAAGTGAGATATTACGGAAATCTTTACTGCGGCACGGAGTTGACCTTTTACCGGATACAAGTATATTTCAAGAGCAAAGGAAAGTTCACGACAACCCCATACGGAATTCACGGAAGTATCTGCGAAAACCAATTTCGAGAATATTATGGATCACACAGAAAACGAATTCTGGAAAGTCTTCTTGTAAATAAGATGGAAAATCTTCCCGAAAAACTGACATTGATCAGTAAATGGGGCTGCGATGGATTATCTGAACAAAGCGTTTATAAACAAAGGATATCTTCCGATGACCCTACAGTATCGGACGGAAATATGTTCATGGCATCCGTTGTTCCGTTGAGAATTAAATCTGATGAGTTTGAATATTGGAAGAACCCTCGCCCGTCATCAGTACATTATTGCCGACCAATTATAATTCAGTTCGCAAAAGAATCACCGGAACTGATAAAATACACTGTGAATGACATTAAAGAACAAATTCACAAGACAAAGCCCGTAAAACTGGAAATTAGTGAAGGAAAATATGTTAAGTGTTACTATGAATTTCACCTGGCCATGGTTGACGGAAAAGTCGTTAATGAACTGACCAATACTAAGTCAATAATGTTAAGCCGAATCTGCAAAAGGACGCAAAAGAATTTTGGAAATTTGAACGATTCTACAGATGAAGAAAATTATGAAAATGGAATTTCACCCTTACATGCTCGGAAAAGGTGTATGGAGTTCTCGCTGAAACTAGCGTGTACTATTCCAAACGAAAATGAACACTTTGAAGAAAATACATCAAGCAAGGATAAGGAAAACATCAGAAAGAAGAGAATACAGAACGCTTTTTTCACGGAAGTTGGATTAAAAGTAGATTTCCCTAAATGCTGATACGAAAACTCAAATTTTTGAACAACATGAAGTTGTAACTCGAATCACTGGAATTAACAATAAAATATTTAAAAGGTTGGGAACCATCTTAAATGTTTAAAACTGCAAGGAAAAGGTTAACTCTTCAATATATGGAGAATATGCCTCAAAAACGGCATCACTTTTAGAGGAATTGTATCCACAAAAGAAATTGACCCCGACAGTCCATAAGATATTGGCGCATGGAAAAGAAATAATCGAATACCAGTGTTTGCCAATTGAAAAGCATTCCGAAGAAGCGCAGGAATCGCTAAACAAATTTTATAAAAAATACAGATTGCTGAATACATTTAAGACATCAAGAATGAGGGAAATATAAGTAAAATATTTTTTTAAAAAACGTATTTTTTTAAAAAACGTATTTTTTTTAAAAGCGTATTTTTTTTAAAATAATTTTTAAAAATAAAGAATAAAAACAAAACAAAATAAATACTTAAAAAAAAAAAAAAATTGTCGATAAAAATGGATTTCTTCCTAAATTGTGAATTTGCCGATTTGTAAGTACGCCTCTGCCACGCCCACTCCCTGTCTCAAGCATTAATTTCAAAGGTGGATCTATTATCTATCATTTGCCGTTTACATCATTCAATTATCTCCACTACTTTAAAAGTTATGATTTATTACCAAATAAAGTTAAAAGGCGCCACTGTGAGACGTTGGAAGTGAGAGTTTGACAAAAAAATGCAATACTTGAAGAGTCAGGTGTGGTAATAAGCTCAGAAGTCAGGTTGAATATAACCGCAAAAAGGACTCCCCCACCACGACGACACGGAAGATCATTCCTATAAATAAAGTAGTTTTTAGATAAGATTTCACTATCATTATCAGGATTTTTAGACGACTGAAAAGAAAATTTACACAATTTTTTAGAATGCAACTAGGAACCATATCAGGTTCTGCTGAAAAAGAGAGTTTGAATGCGATTATGCCCTGGAGAACATCAGCTTCAAGAATAACCGGATTAAAAATTGAATCAAGATAAGGTATAGGATGAGGATAGTTAAAATCTTTGACACTATCATCTTTTGTATAAGTTGATTGAAAAAAATCAGCAAATAAGTTGGAAATACCGTTTTTATCGGAAGCGACAAGTGAATTAAAAAGCAAGGAGGGAGGAAAGCATTGAGATTTTCGTTTGGCATTCACAAATGAATAAAATAGTTTTGGATTACTTTTAAAGTCACTTCAACAGCGTGCAAGGTAGTTACTATAACATTCAGAATTATGTTTTAAGTAGTCCGATTTGACTACAGAATATTTGGCAAAGTCCGTCTGCGAACCAGTTTGTTTAAATCGTTTGAAGAGTCTGAATTTTATGTTCCTTAAATAAGAAAGCTGACGGGTAAACCACGGAGAGCTGTACGAAGTTTTTCCACTAGACAAACAATCAAACAAATTGTAAAGGACACCATAAAAATAAGCTACACTGTTCGCAACAGGAACATCTGTTAGGTATGACCTATCAATTATGGATAAGGAATGCAAAAGCTGCGGATAATTCGTTCTTCTAAAGCAAAATCTTAGCCTTGGCCTAGTTGAAGCTCTTACAGAGTTGAAAACCCCAGTTAAAGACAGCTGAAGGGTAGAATGATGATTATCTTCAGGGAGAGATAGAGGTGGGACACGAGACCCAGCAGCGTTGCAATTATCCGATACAAAAGTCAAGTCTACAATATGCTCATTGTAATTGGAAATCCAATTTATTTGCAGCAAAGATAGTTCAATGAGGCCTTCAATAAAATCATTTTAAGTTCTGGGAGTCATTGATATCGAGTCAATACACTGAAACCAAGAGACATTTGAAAGATTAAAGTCACCGAGAACAACAAGGTGATCATTATCATCAGCCAACGAAGATACATGACGTATCGCAGACAGGTGGAGTAAATACTTGTTTATTTCAGAGGCTGGGGGTATATAGGAACAGGTAATCAACATATTAGATATATTAGACGCTATTTTCGACGTAATGATTCCACTTCACCCCAAGCATCCTCCGTAAAGCCTTTGTGATGTAACGACGTATCGCAAGCCGTGCCCCAGCATGTTATTCCCCAATTAAGGGTCGTGAGATCAATGGCTTTAAAGAGCCGTACTTTGGCCTGAAGGGATAATCCGCTATCTGGACGAAGTAGCCAGTCCATTTTGTATAGTTTCGCTCTTGCTGACCCACGGACACGGTCAATCTAACCCTTCCAGCATAGACGGCGGTCTAAGGTAACACCGAGGTACGTTACTTTTTGCTCGTGCTTAAGGTTATCACCATCCAAGTAAAGACTACGGGAGCGGCCAGGCGAAGAGCAAAGGTGGTGTGTTGCGTTTTGTCAACGTTCATCGCAATATTCCATCGAGATGCCCAACATTCAAACTCGTTCAAGAACGTGTGGACACGCCACGAGGCCGAGGAGGGGGTGCTGCCAGTAGCTATGAATTTGGTATCATCTGCATAGGTAGCAAGAAGAGTAACACGAACCACTGGGTTTGGGAGATCCGAAGTGAAAATTGTGTACAGAACCGGGCCAAGTATGCTTCCTTGTGGGACAGCACGAATTAGACGTAGTACAGAAAGATGTCCACGAATGTCAACGGCAAACATCCTATTGTCCAGAAATGACACAACGAGCTTTCAGAGTCCCTTAGGCAATAGTGGCATTGATTTGTAGAACAGACCTTCATGCCAAACCCTGTCAAAAGCCTGTCTGACATCAAGAAAAACAGCCGAGCAGTATTTAAGACCTTCTAAGGCATCTAGAATGTGGTTCACGACTCTGTGAACCTGTTCGACAGCGGAGTGGCGACTACGGAAACCAAATTGATGGTTTGCTAGAGCGTCATTAAAGGTTGCAATATCCAGAAGCCTGTTAAGTAAGATCCGCTCAAAAATCTTGGAAAACGTGGACAGAAGACTTATTGGCCTGTAGGACTCAGGGGAGCACGGATCTTTGCCCTTTTGGGGGACCATTGTAACTAGGGCACCTTTCCAAGGGGATGGAAAATGGCCAAGGTTGAATTACGCATTAAAGAGAAGGCAGAGCTGCGCAATGACAGAGTTGGGTAGTGACTCTGCAACTTTACCATCGACCTTATCCATGCCAGGATCTTTTGTGGGGACCATTCGCTTAATATGATCACGGACCACCTCTTCATCCACTGGTCGCACAACAACAGGAGGACCGAAAGAGAGTGAAAACCTAGAAATTGTGGTTCGAACTTCCTGGTATGTTGCAAAATCGAAGGGAGTAAAATTTTTCCAGATCATCTGCAAATACATCTGCTATATCAGAATCACTGTGAGCCCAAGTGCCATCGTTTCGTTTAAGAGAAAGCCTGTGAAGAGGTTGCCTTTTCAGATTTCGTGTGCATTTCCATAATGCAAACCCATGATCCTGGTTGGGATCAATAACACCGAGATGATTCACAGAAAATTCAGATTTAGCTAATCTTTAGCAGCCCTCCACCTTGCCAAGTCCAGGGTACGCCTTGTTCTCATCCAAACGCGGCGAAGTGTACGACCTTTTCTATCTAAGACTGCATTTTCAGGTTTCGAAGAAGCCCATGTTGGCAGCGGAATAGGTACACTACTAGCAGGAGGGGCAGCTTGATGGATCTTGTCAACCAAAATCTGAGCGAAGGAATCAACGTCATCCGTAGTGGCAAGCGGAGAGTTATCTTCAGTCAAAGCAATGCCTGGCACTGAAACTTCTAATATCCGAGCCACGAGGTAAAAGCATAGTTTTGGTAATGACCTGATAGGCATCAACAGAGAAATAAATCAGGAGCGGGATATTATCAGAGGAAAGACCCGAACACCCAGAGATGGAAAGGTGGCTGCACGGGATACCTCTATACACTGCGAAATCGATGGCAGTCGGAAAATGATCATTAATCCAGGGAAAATGAGTGGGTCCCCCAGTGGCCAAAATAATAATACAAGCACCACCACGATTTCTATCATCACTGACATCATTTGATCAAAGCGTTCCAGTAGTTTTTCAATTGCCGCCGCTTGGGCACTTCTCTTGGACGTTGATGCACTATGGTCAGTACAAACAAGTGGCCCTTACGACACCAAGCAATGCTTGTTAACGCGCGGAGCCCTACACCGTTTTGGGCGAGTAAACGTAATCGCGGACAAAGAAAAGGACAATTTCACAATAGACAATAAAAAATACATACAGGTCAATATACGAATAGACATTTACATAAAGTAAAACTAAATAGTTGCTAAGTACAGTATTATTGATTTACAGATAGGCAGTGAGTCGGTAGTAGATATTAAATGATATAGTCTATTATAGTCATTGCAAAGTACTCTAAAAGGTTCATGCATTGCATAATTAGAGATACAATGATTTAAAACTAAAGGAATATAGTTTCTAGTGAATCTATTAGGCACATTAAAATCTAGGCGACCCAATAAGTCGGGACTCTCCACATCACCATGAATAAGATTCCTAATAAACGTAATACCAAGCATAGTTCTACGGTTAACTAATGATGGTAAGTTAATTAGAAGTAGTCTACTAGAGTAGGATGGCAGTATTAGGCTTGTATCCCAGTTAAGTCCCCGTAAGGCAAATATTAAAAAGATTTTTTGCACAGGCTCAATCCGTTCTATATGCACCCCAAATTGGGGACTCCAAACAGGAGCGCAATACTCAAGAATTGGTCGGACTAATGAAATAAACAAGGTCTTTGTGACATAGGGATCATCGGCTGGCTTTATTCACCATGGTAGTAATGTGATCAGAAAATTTTAGTTTGGGATCCATGTAGACTCCAAGGTCGTCAGCATGCGTTATTCTATCTAACACACAACCGCTCAAAGTATAAGTTAATAGTGAGGGCTGACACGAAAAAATGTCATTAGTTTACACTTAGAACCATTTAAATTTAATTTATTATTTATGGACCAAGTTTGAAATGCATTTAGATCAGATTGCAAAGCTAAGATTTGCGCAGGATCATTAAATTGCAAGCACAACTTAACGTCATCTGCGTACATAAGTACACGTGACTTCGTTAGGACTAGAGGAAGGTCATTTATGAATAATGTAAACAGGAGCGGACCAAGATGACTTCCTTGTGGTACACCGGACGTGACTCGGATTAGAGATGAAAAAGATTTTTTAAAAATGACCCTTTGGGTCCTGCCATTTAAATAACTTAAGATCCACCTAAGAAGATCATCTGGAAACCCTAAAAGGTCCAATTCATGAACTAAAATCGGGTGGTTTACAGAATCAAACGCTTTACTGAAATCAGTGTTAACCACATCCGTCTGACGATTTTTTCTAAAACCATTTATCACAAATGAAGTAAACTCCAAAAGGTTGGTTGTCGTTGACCTACGTTTTATAAATCCGTGTTGACAAGAGGAAATGAGAGACCTACAACTGTGTTGCAAATGGGGCGTAATAATGTTCTTAAATAGCTTTGGAATAGCTGACAGTTTTGAAATACCTCTGTAATTACATGCGTTCAATTTGCTCCCCTTTTTATGAAGCGGGATAACAAACGATTCCTTCCATATATGCGGGAAATCTGACGTTTCTAAGAGTATTGTATAAATGAGAGTTCTGGATACAAAAAGTGGAAGGGGGAGGTAGTTAATTATGCTAATTAGGGTAATTAGGGTAATAAATGGGGGTAATTAAAGTTAATGGTGCGTGACGAGTGATCGTTAAATAGGGTAATAAATTAGGTTAAGGTGACAGGTGGGGGTAATTAAAGTTAATGGTTGCGTGACGAGTGATCGTTAATTAGGGTAATAAATTGCGTATATCCAGGAATTGTATCCAGAAATCCTATCCAGAAATCGGGGAATCTAATTAAGCGGGGAGAAGTTACTGGGGTGTGACGGGTGGGGTGACCTTTGCTTAGATTAAGATAGTGTGGTGCTCACACGGTGTGACGGGTGATCATAGCGTTAAATTTAGGTTTTCCTAGTTAATGGGGGGAGAAGTTACTGGGGTGTGACGGGTGATCGTTAATTAGGGTGATAAATTGCGTATATCCAGGAATTGTATCCAGAAATCCTATCCAGAAATTCTATCCAGAAATCGGGGATTCTAATTAAGCGGGGGGAAGTTACTGGTGCGTTACGAGTGATCGTTAATTAGGGTGATAAGTTGACGGGTGTCCGTTAATAGATTTATTAAATGGGGTGAAACGAGGCGGGAAGAAAGTGTGGTGTGGTAAGCAATTTAATAACCATAGCCTCTAGAAAATGTCTCGGGTTGTTGACACGTTCACACGTGGACTTGGTAACTTGATTAGCACCCTTGAATAGGGGATCCCTTTGCTTGCCACTGAGAAACAAACACCCACCCCGAACAAACGAATACTCAAAAGAAACTGCTGAAAGCAAACTCCCTCCCAAACAGAAGAATTTGTAAATTTTTATTTAGGTCATGTTTATTTGGAAATTTGTAACAGGCTTTTCTTATACACTAAATATGATGACATTAGTTTTAAGGCTCCGTCTCGATGATTTTTATAGAAAAAGCAGGCACACCACTAGATCATATTTAGTTTAACTGAAAAGAAACAGCTGAAAGCAAACACCCATCCCCAAACAAAAGAAGGTACAAATTTGAAATTAAAATATACTTTTATTTTATTATTTTTTTATTTCGATTTTACAAATATATAAAGGCATAGAATTTTTTTTTAATTGTTAAAATTATTTTTTTTTAATTTAAGGTCAATACTTTTGTATTTGTTTATTAAATCAATAGCTTTAATTCTAAGGTATGGTGCCTGGTGACATTGACATGTATCCGGAAGGTCAATAAGGTTAATTAAGTTAGAAAGGGTGTGAGGGGTTAGGATCCCCCCAAAGAAATGGTGAAAGTGGGAGGTGTGTTTTGTCATGCGTTTGAATTTGTGATTGCTTGTGTGAGAGGGGTGTTTTGCCGTGCGTAGAATTGTGGTTGTTTAGAGTGATCTTTACCCGAAAATGGTGAGTGCTTGTGTGTGAGAGGCGTGTCATGCGTAGAATTTGGGAATTGCTTGTGTGTGAGAGGGGTGTTTTGTCATGCGTAGAATTGTGGTTGTTTAGAGTGATCTTTACCCGAAAATGGTGTGTGCTTGTGTGTGAGAGGCGTGTCATGCGTAAAATGTGGGATTGCTTGTGTGTGAGAGGGGCGTTTTGTCATGCCTAGAATTTTTGGTTGTTTAGAGTGATCTTTACCCGAAAATGGAGTGTGTAGGAGCGTGAGAGAGGGGTGTTTTGTCATGCGTGTCCGTTTTGTTGATTCAATTAGGATTGTAGATGATATCTGTAAGTGTAACCTGTCTTCAGTGGTTTTGTGGTCAAAAATGTTAGTTTGAGGGAAACAAGCGTGAGTTCGAGAACTCCCCCTCTTTAGCGAGCATTAGCGAGCATTAGGTGGTGGTTCCTAACAGAATATACACAAAAACAAATGAGAACGTTTATTTAGTCAAATGCGTTTTTATTTATTTAATCATATTCATGTGAAATTAGTTTCCATTGAGTTTTTTAAACAAATTAATGTATCGTTCCATCATTTTTAAGGCATCTTCTTCTTTCTTTTCAATATGCATACACCTGCAGGTGTCAGGTCCGACTTTACAATCATCATATGCCCATGCACAGGATGAAACATATGAAACATACTGCCAAATTGTTTCGAGATATTTCGTCTATAATGTTTCGAAACATTGAAACTTTGAAGCCTTGAATCATACGAATCACCTAGACATATGAAACATACTGTGACAGAATGATCCTAACACTGTTGATTCATGCAGGGCTCTAGTATGCACATGTTAAGGGTGGATTTTGTTTTCTAAGCATTGGTTTTTTTTAAGAAATTTACTGTAAGGAAGTTAATGTTATATACATCATTATAAATTCGAGACCAGATATGATAAGAAATATAACTATGAAATTGATTTATATGTTCAAGAATTGGTTTAACTGATGCCTTGTTACTATTTATTTATTTATTTCTTTATTTTAGTTTTATCCCAGTGCTATAGGCTAGGTGAAGCCTTTCAATTATGGCACCAGTCACTTTGGGTAACATTTAACATTAATCAATTTTGTCTTACTAACTAACATTAAAAATCTTAAAACTAAAAAAACATAAGAAATTTAAGCTAAAAGAGAAAATAATTTGGTTTTGATTATTAGCTGTTATTAGCTGGTTTATAGTTGTTTACTATCAATATTTCGATCAATATTTTCAACATCACCTAAGTATAAAAACTATAATCATGAATTAGATGGAGATGATCGCAAACTAAGATTTATTATGACGACTTTTCATACTATAATCCTGAATTACCGACGGAAACATGTGTCTACCTCTTTTAATGTAAATCACAAGAATAGAAAAAGAAGATTAACTTCGTAAATAAATTAATAAGTAAAATAATTGAAATTGATAAATAATTAAATATTAATAAAATAATACTTAAATATTAATAAAATAATTAAAATTAATAAGCACAAATATCTAAACAAAAAAATGAATACGACAAAATTTCTCAAGCTCTTTTATAAGATATTTATGAGCCATTTGTGGAAAGAAAAGAAATTTTAAAATAAATTTATTTCCTACATCTGAGAATTATTAACTTGTGAGATTTATTTCATTGGACGTTGTTTTCAGTTCTTTATTAGTTTTACAATCATAGGATACATCGTTCTTTAAAATGATCGGACATGTTTGTCTTAGATAACAATCTTTAAATACTTTGGGTGTATGACACTTCTAACGTACATAGGAATCACAGTTTAATATTAATTGCTCATAATGAGGAAACAAGTCACGTGATCAGTATTGTTACATGGGGGATGTCGGGGATGGGTGGAAGGTGAGCTACCTTTCTCACGTATATAGAAAGCCCATTTGAATATTAATTACTCATAATGAGGAAAAGGTCACGTGATCAGCACCAAATGAATTTAAATTGAAAGCCCTTTATCTTTGTTATTGATCTATCATAATGTTGAAAGATATTGTTTCAGTTGATGTACAAGGCTTTTTCGGTAATAATAACAATTTCATTCTAAATGAAATAGGATTAGTATTGAATACTTGAATAATAGTTCTGTAATAGAACCACCATATGATTTCACTTTACTAAATACAAAATCTCGAAAGACTGCAATTTGGTTAACCGATAAACATCATAACATTTATTGAAACGATGCATAAAATAGTTTTTCTCAAACTCGAAAGTATCTAAAGTCAATTACAAACGGAAAACAAATTATTTGTAAAGGGGTGGAAAAGAAATGATTTCTTCAGAAATGTTTTGGAAATTGTCAGTTCTTTAATATTAAGGAAATTGGTTGTCCGTCCCTAAATAGGTTTAAGGAAAACCGGTTTACATATTGAGAAACACGACTTAGGGGCGGGGTTTGTGCTCTAAACAATGCATACATTATTTTAAAATATTATATAAGTACTTTGATACCAAGAAACATAAACATAAACATACATAATTTTAAAGTTGAAATTGACCAGTTTATTCAAGATTTTAAAGGGGAGGTAATTGGTCACCACTTTCAATACCTCATAAACATAAAACGATGTTCATGAATCAAGGTGGATATGGTCTTAAAACTACGAATTATGGTGAACACTTTACATTCTGTAATCCCGAATTGACACCAGCAACATGCGCCTGTCACTTTTGTGCAAATCGTCGGGATGGAGTCAGAAAATTAATTTCAATATATAATGAAATATGTTTAGAATCCCAAAATAAATGAATAAATATATTATTATGGTATAAAATAAACTCTGACTTTTTATTGGGAGTTTAAATTGCAGGTACGGAGAAGTGCAGGATCGTGATTTCAACTCCTATTATGGCACGTGTAGCCTGGGACATTGGCGTGAGGTTCACGCCAGGTTCTTATCAATACGCGTGCGCCCTGAGGCTTGTGCCTTGTCCCTTTTTTTTGCGGTCGGGTACTGTGACAGGTGCGCAGGTTCGGGAACCTCTTGTGAGGGTCCCTTTTATGACATCTTCATGAGTCATTTGTGGAAAGGAAAGAATCTTAGAATCAATTTAACACGTTCTGGGGCGGAAAGAGAAATCTGTATTTGAAACTATTTTCCCACATTAACTTGTGAGATGATAACCATCTTTGATTATTTTGGGTGTGCGGTCTTTCTCACGTACATAGAAAGTCCAGTTGAAAACTAATTGCTCGTAATGATAAAAAGGTCAGGTGATCAATATTGTTACATGGGGATGTGGGGGATGGGTGGAAGGTGAGCGACAATTACTCACTTGGGTGTGTGGTCTTTCTAACGTACATAGAAAGCCCATTTGAATATTAATTACTTATAATGAGGAAAAAGGTTTCTAAAAAATTTAACATTTGTCTAACTAAAACTTCCCAAAGGGGGTGATTGCGAGGGAGGGATGGTGGAAAAGCATTCTCCCCATATGAAGAGGGGATAAAAATGAGAAGTTACTGTAAAGGAACTTCAGTTCGATTTTAAAGTCCACTGGATCCTTGTTAGAGGCATCAGCAGCAACATCAGTAACAACCACAACAACAAACAAAAATCATCAAACAACAAAATCAACTAATCATCAAACAAAAAATCAACTAAACAACAAATCAACTAAACAACAAATCAACTACAACAACAAAACAGTTAAACAGCAACAAAAACATCAAGAAAACAACAAAAAACAGTTAAACAGCAACAAAAACATCAAGAAAACAACAAAAAACAGTTGAACAGCAACGACAACATCATGAATATCAACAACAACGTATGTGATAAAACCACCAAATTGCTCAAAAAAAAATGGTAATTTCATTTTTGAGGATCATCGATGGATTGAGAAAGTTGGTGAGAGAAAATCGAAATATGGCGTACATATGCTATCATGTTCCTGGGCCGACGCGTCGTCGCGACGATGATGTAAGAGAGGGCCCGGATACTTGTCAATGCCACCAGGCACCATACCTTAGGATTAAAGCTATTGATTTAATAAACAAATACAATAAACTTAACCTAAAATTAAAAAAAAAAATCTATATATATATTTGCAAAAACAAATTAAAAAAATAATAAAATAATAAATAATAATAAAAATAAATTTATAAATTCAAATTTGTATCTACTTTTGTTTGGGGCATAGGTGTTTGTTTATCTTACGTACTCAAATTTACGAAATAATTGACTAACCTATGCTTAAAAATTGATTTTTTTTTTGGCAATAGTCTAATTGCATATCAACTGGGCATTAAACTCATATAAAGCCCTGTAGAGGGGCTCATTTTGG
Organism: Drosophila pseudotakahashii; assembly: GCA_035046095.1. Lineage (NCBI taxonomy): Eukaryota > Metazoa > Arthropoda > Insecta > Diptera > Drosophilidae > Drosophila > Drosophila pseudotakahashii. The sequence continues at coordinate 263,022 of JAWNOE010000059.1, forward strand.
GAATAATTAGACCGCCTCAAATCGAAAAATTGTTTCTGTAGTCGTCCTATTTCCATGGTGTAGGGATCAGTGAATAGCGATGCGTTCCGCTTCACAAATCCAAACATGGCACAGGCTCTGGGCATGATATAATCGAAGTGTGCTGAGAACTTAAATTTCGAGTCAAACATCACACCTAGATCTAAGGATTCCTGCCGTAGCTGCCATTAATATTATAGGGTGGGACGAAATTATATACAGATTTACTGTAAGTAACATAGAAGCACTTGTTTATGTTTAGAGGAAGCGCATTTCGCCTACACCAAGTGCTCAACGAATCTAAGTCCTGTTGAACAGATTGTGAGTCTGTCGCTATTTTAATAAACTTAAAAATTAAAATCAGACTTAAATTTCACTAGTTTACAGCCAAAATATATAAACGCTGGGACCCATTTTTTTCGTTTACTGTTGGGTCACTGATCACGATGAAAAAAAAAAAAAATTTCCAAAGAATCGTTTTGGAGATATTTGAAATAGCTAGATGTTTGACCCATTGTTTTATTCAATGTAACACCTCTCAAAAACCGATGGTCCAAAAAATTTTTAACTGGCACCCTTCGAAAGGAAATAGATGCACCTTTCCGAAAAGGCATGGCGCTTTGTGATCGGACCAAAATTGATGGATTTATAGCTTCTGAAAGTTCCAAAAAAGTTTCATTTTTGGCGTTTTTTTTTCATAGCTAGTTTTTATTAATTTTTTAATAAAATTAATAAATATTTTTAAATTATTTTGAGTATGCAGATCTAAAGGGCCGTTAGTCCCAAAAAGTTGAGGCCGATTATTTGCAAATCGGATGTACATTTTAGGAGATATGCATAGTTTAGTAAAATGACTCAAAGTCATCACAAGTCAGCAGTGTTACCAAAATCTTTTTCAAGGGAAGTCGCCTGTTTTCGCGATTTCCAATTTCGAGAAACGATCAAAATAGTGTCATGTAATGTATGTACAGTGTACAGTGTAAATGTCTTTGAATCAAGTGAACATACATTACATGACACTATTTTGATCGTTTCTCGAAATTGGAAATCACGAAAACAGGCAGGCGACTTCCCTTGAAAAAGATTTTTGGTTGCAATGGGTCAAACATCTAGCTATTTCAAATATCTCCAAAACGATTCTTTGGAATTTTTTTTTTTTTTCATCGTGATTAGTGACCCAACAGTAAACGAAAAAATGAGTCCCAGCGTTTATATATAAAAAAATTAAAAATTGTAAACTAGTGTTTTAAATCATCTGCATACAGTAGACACTCTGAAGATAGACAGAACTTGACATCAGTAATGAATATTATGAAAAGCAGAGGGGCCATAGCACTCCCCTGAGAAAGGCCAGAGGTTGCCAAATAGGAACCAGGGAAATTTCCATTAATATTCACTCTATAAAGACGATGATGTAAATATGATTTTATCCCAATTTATTAATGCCGAATGTATACCCAAGCGCGATAGTTTTGATTGTGGCTAACTTTGTCAAAGGCTTTCTCAAAATCAGTGTATATGGCATCAACCTGTGATCGCATATTAAAGGCATGAACGCAATAGTTGCTGAAAACGGCAAGGTTAGTCGTGGTTGACCGACCTGCTACAAAACCATGCTGAGAAGTACTTATATATGTTTTAGCAAGAAATGATAATTTATGGGCAACAATGCGCTCGAAGAGTTTGCTATATTGCTGATCTTTGCTATAGGCCTGTAAATGACAATGTTTTTTTTCGGCCCTGATTTTAAAATTGGAGTCACGGATGCGACATTCCAACTTTCCGCAAAGTGTTCCACTAGAAAGTGATTTCTCAAAGATAATTATTTAATATTTTTAGTGGTACGCATAGCACCTCTATACAATGTTTCAGAAAGTAAGCCGGAATCCCATCACAGTCCGGAGTGTAAGAATCATCAACGTCTTCAACAGCTTTATGAATATTCTCTTCTAGCACGGTTAAACTACCTAAATTTAATAAAGGAGTGATCGCATTTAAGGTTTGAAAATCAAGCGTTCGGTGGAATGTATGACGCCAAAATTGGCAGAGTTTCCGATTCTCCAATTATCGAAACCGCAACATGATCCAGAAGGGTATCTTCAATGAGAAGTCCAATTGCCAAGCAGCGCTAATTGCAGCGAGCAGCAACAATTACAACACCCCTTCTAGCACAGTGGGTTTTCGTGCTATCTCTGTTTTATTTATTTCAGTACAAGTTTATGTTAAGCCAAGTTTCAACTAAACCTATAACATCAAACTCTCATTGGGATGTGGCAAGGTATACCTGCTCCGCCTTTGTCCGCATTCCAGAGATGTTTTGAAAATAAACTTTTAGCGGGGCTGTACTCACAATAGCATGATCAACAACCTCAGGATTCGTATTTAATACATCATAGTCAAATGCTGTAGGAAGTATATGATCCTGCGATTCCAATGTTGTAGGCCCGCAGATCACCATCAGTAAAGTAGTGATTTTAATACGAATTTTATCATGCAGACAAGGCTCATCTGGAAAACATTACCGATATCTACAATAATCTGCTGGACCATCAACATATCTGTGTGATTGGCGACATCAATCTCTCGTTTGGTCCCAGGATCCGGACAATCAATCTTCATTGCCAAGCAACATACATCAACCACACGAGATTCTTTTCATCGATGATATTTTCAGTATGGGCTTAATACAAGTCAATAATATATTCATTAACTTGCATACAATTGTAGATCTAGTATTTCTAGCGCTGATATTAACTTTCCCTTAGTCCAATGTAATTCACCTATAAGCAATTGTGACATCCATCATAGGCCCTTGCTACTAGGTATAAACTTTTATAGTTTTGCGCCATCATCTGAGCTTTCTCCTAGATTTATTTTCAATGAAACCAACCTCTGTTCCATCAGAAATGAGATAGCTGCCATTAACTGGAAATTAGTTTTATCGCATGTCAGATTGGAGTCGTGTTATGACATTTTTTAAACATTATTTTAAACATTATTAAAAACATTATTAAAAACATTATTAAAAACAATGCTCGAGAAAGGGTCCAAAGTTCATTCAAGTTGCCTTGGTATACAAAAGGTTTAAAAACGCTTAAAAATCTTAGAAAAAAGTTATATAAAAATTTTTGGTTACACACGATCCTTGTGATTGGAATAGACACGTGCAGCTCAAACGAGAATTTGAACTTATAAATAAATTTCTTCACAATCAATATATAGCGGATGTTGAGATCGGGCTAAAAAGTAATCCCAACTCTTGCTGGCGATTTATTAATTCAAAGAAAAAAGCTTCTTCAGTGCCATCTGCTATGTTCCAAGGAAATTTATCTTCGCATTCAAATATAGAAGCTGCAAATCTTTTTGCCTCTTATTTTAAAACTAATTTTGCGCCAATAGCAGCCTGGAATGATTTTCAAACCTTAAATGCGATCACTCCTCTATTAAATTAAGGTAGTTTAACCGTGTTAGAAGAGAATATTCATATAGCTGTTGAAGACGTTGATGATTCTTACATTCCGGACTGTGATGGGATTCCGGCTTACTTTCTGAAACATTGTATAGAGGTGCTATGCGTACCACTAAAAATTATAATTATCTTTGAGAAATCACTTTCTAGTGGAACACTTTGCGTAAAGTTGGAATGTCGCATCCGTGACTCCAATTTTAAAATCAGGGCCGAAGAATAACATTGTCAGTTACAGGCCTATAGCAAAGATCAGCAATATAGCAAACTCTTCGAGCGCATTGTTGCCCATAAATTATCATTTCTTGCTAAAACATATATAAGTACTTCTCAGCATGGTTTTGTAGCAGGTCGGTCAACCACGACTAACCTTGCCGTTTTCAGCAACTATTGCGTTCATGCCTTTAATATGCGATCACAGGTTGTTGCCATATACACTGATTTTGAGAAAGCCTTTGACAAAGTTAGCCACAATGCCCTACTGGCAAAACTATCTCGCTTGGGTATACATTCGGCATTAATAAATTGGATAAAATCATATTTACTTCATCGTCTTTATAGAGTGAATATTAATGGAAATTTCCCTGGTTCCTATTTGGCAACCTCTGGCCTTTCTCAGGGGAGTGCTATGGCCCCCATTGCTTTTCATAATATTCATTACTGATGTCAAGTTCTGTCTATCTTCAGAGTGTCTACTGTATGCAGATGATTTAAAATTTAAGTCTGATTTTAATTTTTAAGTTTATTAAAATAGCGACAGACTCACAATCTGTTCAACAGGACTTAGATTCGTTGAGCTCTTGGTGTAGGCGAAATGCGCTTCCTCTAAACATAAACAAGTGCTTCTATGTTACTTACAGTAAATCTGTATATAATTTCGTCCCACCCTATAATATTAATGGCAGCTACGGCAGGAATCCTTAGATCTAGGTGTGATGTTTGACTCGAAATTTAAGTTCTCAGCACACTTCGATTATATCATGCCCAGAGCCTATGCCATGTTTGGATTTGTGAAGCGGAACGCATCGCTATTCACTGATCCCTACACCAGACTTGCGCTTTATTTTGCATTTGTTCGATCTAAACTAGAATATGCAGCTCTTAATTGGAATCCCTTTACTACCACTCATGGAAATAGAACGACTACAGAAACAATTTTTCGATTTGAGGCGGTCTAATTATTCCCAAAATGAGCCCCTCTATAGGGCTTTATATGAGTTTAATGCACTCCCAGTTGATATGCAATTAGACTATTGCCAAAAAAAAAAATCAATTCTTAAGCATAGGTTAGTCAATTATTTCGTAAATTTGAGTACGTAAGATAAACAAACACCTATGCCCCAAACAAAAGTAGATACAAATTTGAATTTATAAATTTATTTTTATTATTATTTTATTATTTTTTTAATTTGTTTTTGCAAATATATATATAGATTTTTTTTTTTAATTTTAGGTTAAGTTTATTGTATTTGTTTATTAAGTCAATAGCTTTAATCCTAAGGTATGGTGCCTGGTGGCATTGACAAGTATCCGGGCCCTCTCTTACATCATCGTCGCGACGACGCGTCGGCCCAGGAACATGATAGCATATGTACGCCATATTTCGATTTTCTCTCACCAACTTTCTCAATCCATCGATGATCCTCAAAAATGAAATTACCATTTTTTTTTTTTGAGCAATTTGGTGATTTTATCACATACGTTGTTGTTGATATTCATGATGTTGTCGTTGCTGTTCAACTGTTTTTTGTTGTTTTCTTGATGTTTTTGTTGCTGTTTAACTGTTTTTTGTTGTTTTCTTGATGTTTTTGTTGCTGTTTAACTGTTTTGTTGTTGTATTTGATTTGTTGTTTAGTTGATTTGTTGTTAAGTTGATTTTTTGTTTGATGATTAGTTGATTTTGTTGTTTGATGATTTTTGTTTGTTGTTGTGGTTGTTACTGATGTTGCTGCTGATGCCTCTAACAAGGATCCAGTGGACTTTAAAATCGAACTGAAGTTCCTTTACAGTAACTTCTCATTTTTATCCCCTCTTCATATGGGGAGAATGCTTTTCCACCATCCCTCCCTCGCAATCACCCCCTTTGGGAAGTTTTAGTTAGACAAATGTTAAATTTTTTAGAAACCTTTTTCCTCATTATAAGTAATTAATATTCAAATGGGCTTTCTATGTACGTTAGAAAGACCACACACCCAAGTGAGTAATTGTCGCTCACCTTCCACCCATCCCCCACATCCCCATGTAACAATATTGATCACCTGACCTTTTTATCATTACGAGCAATTAATTTTCAACTGGACTTTCTATGTACGTGAGAAAGACCGCACACCCAAAATAATCAAAGATGGTTATCATCTCACAAGTTAATGTGGGAAAATAGTTTCAAATACAGATTTCTCTTTCCGCCCCAGAACGTGTTAAATTGATTCTAAGATTCTTTCCTTTCCACAAATGACTCATGAAGATGTCATAAAAGGGACCCTCACAAGAGGTTCCCGAACCTGCGCACCTGTCACAGTACCCGACCGCAAAAAAAAGGGACAAGGCACAAGCCTCAGGGCGCACGCGTATTGATAAGAACCTGGCGTGAACCTCACGCCAATGTCCCAGGCTACACGTGCCATAATAGGAGTTGAAATCACGATCCTGCACTTCTCCGTACCTGCAATTTAAACTCCCAATAAAAAGTCAGAGTTTATTTTATACCATAATAATATATTTATTCATTTATTTTGGGATTCTAAACATATTTCATTATATATTGAAATTAATTTTCTGACTCCATCCCGACGATTTGCACAAAAGTGACAGGCGCATGTTGCTGGTGTCAATTCGGGATTACAGAATGTAAAGTGTTCACCATAATTCGTAGTTTTAAGACCATATCCACCTTGATTCATGAACATCGTTTTATGTTTATGAGGTATTGAAAGTGGTGACCAATTACCTCCCCTTTAAAATCTTGAATAAACTGGTCAATTTCAACTTCAAAATTATGTATGTTTATGTTTATGTTTCTTGGTATCAAAGTACTTATAAAATATTTTAAAATAATGTATGCATTGTTTAGAGCACAAACCCCGCCCCTAAGTCGTGTTTCTCAATATGTAAACCGGTTTTCCTTAAACCTATTTAGGGACGGACAACCAATTTCCTTAATATTAAAGAACTGACAATTTCCAAAACATTTCTGAAGAAATCATTTCTTTTCCACCCCTTTACAAATAATATGTTTTCCGTTTGTAATTGACTTTAGATAATTTCGAGTTTGAGAAAAACTATTTTATGCATCGTTTCAATAAATGTTATGATGTTTATCGGTTAACCAAATTGCAGTCTTTCGAGATTTTGTATTTAGTAAAGTGAAATCATATGGTGGTTCTATTACAGAACTATTATTCAAGTTAGGATCCTGATCAAATACTAATCCTATTTCATTTAAAATGAAATTGTTATTATTACCGAAAAAGCCTTGCACATCAACTGAAACAATATCTTTCAACATTATGATAGATCAATAACAAAGATAAAGGGCTTTCAATTTAAATTCATTTGGTGCTGATCACGTGACCTTTTCCTCATTATGAGTAATTAATATTCAAATGGGCTTTCTATATACGTGAGAAAGGTAGCTCACCTTCCACCCATCCCCGACATCCCCCATGTAACAATACTGATCACGTGACTTGCTTCCTCATTATGAGCAATTAATATTCAACTGTGATTCCTATGTACGTGAGAAGTGTCATACACCCAAAGTATTTAAAGATTGTTATCTAAGACAAACATGTCCGATCATTTTAGGGAACGATGTATCCTAAGATTGTAAAACTAATAAAGAACTGAAAACAACGTCCAATGAAATAAATCTCACAAGTTAATAATTCTCAGATGTAGGAAATAAATTTATTTTAAAATTTCTTTTCTTTCCACAAATGGCTCATAAATATCTTATAAAAGAGCTTGAGAAATTTTTTGTGCTTATTAATTTTAATTATTTTATTAATATTTAAGTATTATTTTATTAATATTTAATTATTTATCAATTTCAATTATTTTACTTATTAATTTATTTACGAAGTTAATCTTCTTTTTCTATTCTTGTGATTTACATTAAAAGAGGTAGACACATGTTTCCGACTGTAATTCAGGATTATAGTATGAAAAGTTGTCATAATAAATCTTAGTTTGCGATCATCTCCATCTAATTCATGATTATAGTTTTTATACTTAGGTGATGTTGAAAATATTGATCGAAATATTGATAGTGAACAACTATAAACCAGCTAATAACAGCTAATAATCAAAACCAAATTATTTTCTCTTTTAGCTTAAATTTCTTATGTTTTTTTAGTTTTAAGATTTTTAATGTTAGTTAGTAAGACAAAATTGATTAATGTTAAATGTTACCCAAAGTGACTGGTGCCATAATTGAATGGCTTCACCTAGCCTATAGCACTGGGATAAAACTAAAATAAAGAAATAAATAAATAAATAGTAACAAGGCATCAGTTAAACCAATTCTTGAACATATAAATCAATTTCATAGTTATAATTTCGAATTTATAATGATGTATATAACATTAACTTCCTTACAGTAAATTTCTTAAAAAAAACCAATGCTTAGAAAACAAAATCCACCCTTAACATGTGCATACTAGAGCCCTGCATGAATCAACAGTGTTAGGATCATTCTGTCACAGTATGTTTCATATGTCTAGGTGATTCGTATGATTCAAGGCTTCAAAGTTTCAATGTTTCGAAACATTATAGACGAAATATCTCGAAACAATTTGGCAGTATGTTTCATATGTTTCATCCTGTGCATGGGCATATGATGATTGTAAAGTCGGACCTGACACCTGCAGGTGTATGCATATTGAAAAGAAAGAAGAAGATGCCTTAAAAATGATGGAACGATACATTAATTTGTTTAAAAAACTCAATGGAAACTAATTTCACATGAATATGATTAAATAAATAAAAACGCATTTGACTAAATAAACGTTCTCATTTGTTTTTGTGTATATTCTGTTAGGAACCACCACCACCACCTCCACTATAGAATTGAAACATTTAAGACCTAATGCTCGCTAAAGAGGGGGAGTTCTCGAACTCGAACTCATTTTCGATTTAGCGACGCTTGTGAACGGTTGTGTTTACCTGTGCTCTGAGTTTTTGATTTATTTTTGTGATTTTTTCGCAAGTGTTTTGTGTTTAGCTTACTAACAAAGTTTGCCTAACAATCGCGTTAGTGTTATAAATAGATCTCCCTGTTTAACGGGTATGTGGTTTTAGTTATTTTAACAATTTCCATTAGATTTGTTTAATATCTTGGCTTTGTTGGTGTTATTTTGCACTCTCTAAATTTGCTCTTGTATTCTCTCTCTTTCTCTCTCTCTCTTTTCCGCTCTATTATACCTGTAATTTCGCTCTCTCGGAACCTGCCAAATTTCTTGTAGACTCTTGGGTGCTTTTCTCATAGTCTCTCTCTCTCTCGCTTTACATTGTAACTGTTCGTTCGTTTAGTTGTTGGTGCCCCACAAGCCACGCTCAGTCGATTGAACATTTTTTCTCTCGCGCTCTCTTGCTCTCGAATTAATTCGCGATCTCGCGCTCTTATACTTACGTGTTTTGTGTTTTTTGCTGTTTTGGAATTTGATCCCAGTGCCAAATTTACTCGTGGTATATTTTCCAAATTTTATTTTCTATTTCTTTAAATAACCTTTTTTTCCTATAAAATGGCCCTTATCTGTACAAAGAAAAATTGTTCTCTTCCGACGTCAACCAAAGATTCTTTTGTTATCTGTTGGCTCTGCGATTCGGTCATGCACGTCAAATGTGCTGGATTTACTGGCAGAGTTAAAGACTTCATTGAAATGCATACCGGTCTCATGTGGGCATGTGAGTCCTGCAAGGATATGACAGTCGAGATGAGCAGCTTTATGAGGCAGACTCGAGACGGACTACTGAACCTTTCTCGAGTTTTCAAACAGCTCAATGACGGGTTCAACTCAGTTTGTGACCAATTTAATAATAAGAAATTATTATTAACCGAGTCGCCTAAACGCAAAAAAGCCAGCTCAGGGGCGGTTAATAAGATCGTGAAACAAAACAAAACATTGAACTCGGTAGCTGCAGCTGTTCCGGTCAGCACAGGGGTAAGCGAGCCACCTGTGCCTATGGTAACAGCCAGTTCCGGAGGTGACCCTGTTTCTGGATGCCAACCTGAGTCACAGAAGTCGGTGCTGACTGTAGATACAGTAGGAACCGCTTCTGGGTCCCAGCCGAGTGAGGTTCAGACTGCTGCTGGGGGGCGTAAGAAACTTTCAGTTGTTCCACATAGGAAGCAATTGTTTGTTTCTAGATTTACCCCGGATACCAAATCTGAGGATGTTATGGAATTCATACGTAAAAAATTCCCATCCGAGGACATTGAAGTTGAACAATTTCGATTTTCGTACGCCCGTAGGATATCTTCTTTTAAAATATTTGCTCCGCCTGATGTGTTTAATGTACTACTTTCTGAAAGCTTTTGGCTTAATGAGTCCTCCCACTGTGCCTAATAATCGGCTTTCCACTGTGCCTAATAATAGGCCTTCCGCTGTGCCAAAAAACTAACAGGCTTATTTTTGGCTTATCAAAATGTTAGAGGACTAAATATGAAGCTATCAAAGCTTTATGCTGACTCCTCTGCATTTACTGAAGATATTTTGGCTTTTACGGAAACTTGGCTGAAACCAGAGATATCTGACTCTGAAGTTTTGTCAATGAACTTTAACTCCTACAGGACCGATCGCTTCCCGCGTAGGGGGGGTGGTGTACTGATTGCCGTTACCTCTAGTTTAACATCGGAGAGACTTAACATTCATATCCCTAACGATATTGAATTTGTTAGTGTCAAAGTTTCCATTCAATCCTTATCTATTTTTGTAACCTGCTCTTATATTCCTCCTGGCTCTGATTTAATAATTTATGAGCACCATCTGTCTGCTATAAAATCTGTTCTATCCTTTCTTTCCAACAGAGACCTTTTGATTGTTTTGGGTGACTTTAATCTCCCTAATATCTCTTGGTCTCTTCCCACTGACTCACTTGTCGCTACTCCTTTATCCGCCCATGATTTTGTGGATGGCCTTTTAGAATTATCGTTACAGCAAGTAAGCTTTGTACGAAATTCATTAAATAGACAATTAGATCTAGTATTTGTTTTAGATCCGCATGAAGTCACTGTAGCTAGAATTGACGCACTTGTTGTACCTGAAGACCGATATCATCCAACTTTGGAATTGACAATTGGCCTCCCCTGTACTGATACCCTTTCTCCTTTAGTTCCTCAAACTAAAAGGAGATGCTTTCGTAAATGTGACTATAATAAACTAAACTACATGATTTCGCAATATAATTTTACTGATTTGTTCAATTGCATGGATATTGACAGTGCAATTGAACTTTTCTATAGCGTTTTAAACACTTTTTTTGACGAATGCGTTTTTGACAGTCTTCCTCCGAAGCTAAACAGGCCTCCTTGGTTTAACAATGCGCTTCAAAGACTTAAAAATCTTAAATCCAACACTTATAAAAAGTATAAAAAAACGGGTAAGCCATCTGATTTTGCGAAATTTGTTGTGGCTCGTTCAGATTTTAATGTTCTCAACAGTCATTGCTATTCCATGTATTTAAATCGATGTAAATTCGAGTTTTCAAATGATCCGAATCAGTTTTAAACCTTCGTTAATGCCAAGCGTAAGTCTTCGGCATTGCCTTCATCGGTACGTTTAAACTCAAAAGAGGCATCGTCGGATTCTGAAATTGCGGATTTATTTGCCGAGTTTTTCCAAACTACTTATAGTTCGGCTGCTTGGTCAAACCCTATCTACCCTAACCCCTTAAATAGGGCTAATTGTATTTTTACCCCTGTAATTACCGAAAGTTCTCTTTTAAAGGATTTAGCAACAACAACGCCAACGTATTCTCCCGGTCCTGATGGACTCCCTGGGAGTGTGCTTAAGTTTTGTGCTTCAACCATTTGTAAACCGATTCTTAAACTTTTTCATTTGTCTATTTCATCATCAGTTTTTCCAACTATCTGGAAGGACTCTTTCATTATTCCACTCCACTAAAAGGGTGCGAAGGCGGATGCCCAGAATTATAGAGGCATTTCTAAATTGTCGGCAATTCCTAAAGCATTTGAATGTATTATTACTTCTCATTTGCAGCATTTATGTTCCTCGCTAATATCACCGTGTTAGCATGGTTTTGTTAAGCGAAGATCAACCACCACCAACCTTCTTGAATTGTCATCTATTGTAATAAATGGATATAAGAATAACATGCAGACTGACGTTATATATACAGATTTTAGTAAGGCCTTTGACTCTGTTAACCACTCTCTCCTTTTATTCAAATTAGATCAGCTTGGGTTTCCATGTAATCTATTAACTTGGATTTCAAGTTACTTGAATGGTAGGACTCAGAGGGTTATATTTAAGAGCGCTGTTTCTAAAATGATCAACGTGACATCTGGAGTTCCTCAAGGTAGTCATTTAGGCCCTTTGCTGTTTACTTTGTTTATTAACGATCTTCCCTCTATCGTAGCTCATTCTCGTGTACTAATGTACGCTGACGATGTTAAGCTTTGTTTATCATATAAAGATGTAGGGTCCGGTTTCAACTTACAGTCAGATATTGATTGTTTTCAGGGATGGTGTGAGTACAATCTTTTAAATCTGAACTGCCTTAAATGCAACGTTATGACTTTTTATAGGGGTACTCCTACGTTTATTAGTTATTCTCTTCAAAATACACCACTTGACCGTATATATTCAATTAACGATTTAGGTGTTCTTCTCGACCCAAAACTTAAATTTGATTGCCACATAATGGCCACTGTCAATAAAGCTATGAGTGTTTTTGGGTTTATAAAGCGTTGGTCAAAGGAATTTGATGACCCTTATACAACCAGATTATTATATACCTCCCTTGTCCGTCCTATTTTGGAATATTGTTCTTCAGTTTGGAGTCCACAATATCAAAAAAAATTTCTCCTTTTTGCCCTTCGTAGTTTGAACTGGGATCAAAACGTAAGGCTACCTTCCTACCAGAGTAGATTACTATTGCTTAATTTACCTACACTTGAAAACCGTAGAATAATGCTTGGTACTATTTTTATGCAAAATCTTATAAAAGGTGATATTGACTCCGTAGAACTGGTAAACCGTTTATCTTTTAATGTTCCCGTTAGACTAACACGAAATTATTACCCTCTTAATTTGCCTCGATGTACATCAAATTTTACTCTGCATGAGCCCTTTCGTGTTCTATGTAAAAATTATAACAATCTTTATCATTTAATTTGCACTTCAACATCTATCCCCGTATTAAAAACTAAAATTTTATCTCATTTGCTTCAATCTTAGTTGTAGTATTTGTTTCATATATTTTCCTCGCGAACGCGCATTTTTGCCCTAATTGATAAAGGGTCCCGCGCGTAACAAGCACGTGCTTGGTATCGTTGGGCCACTTGTTTGTACTGCTCGTAGTGCATCAACGTCCATCATATAACTCACGCTTGTTTCCCTCAAACTAACATTTTTTGACCACAAAACCACTGAAGACAGGTTACACTTACAGATATCATCTACAATCCTAATTGAATCAACAAAACGGACACGCATGACAAAACACCCCTCTCTCACGCTCCTACACACACCATTTTCGGGTAAAGATCACTCTAAACAAAAAAAAATGTTAGGCATGACAAAACGCCCCTCTCACACACAAGCAATCCCACATTCTACGCATGACACGCCTCTCACACACAAGCACACACCATTTTCGGGTAAAGATCACTCTAAACAACCAAAAATTCTAGGCATGACAAAACGCCCCTCTCACACACAAGCACACACCATTTTCGGGTAAAGATCACTCTAAACAACCACAATTCTACGCATGACAAAACACCCCACTCACACACAAGCAATTCCCAAATTCTACGCATGACACGCCTCTCACACACAAGCACACACCATTTTCGGGTAAAGATCACTCTAAACAACCACAATTCTACGCATGACAAAACACCCCTCTCACACAAGCAATCACAAATTCAAACGCATGACAAAACACACCTCCCACTTTCACCATTTCTTGGGAGGGATCCTAACCCCTCACACCCTTTCTAACTTAATTAACTGACCTTCCGGATACATGTCAATGTCACCAGGCACCATACCTTAGAATTAAAGCTATTGATTTAATAAAAAAATACAAGTATTGACCTTAAATTAAAAAAAATAATTTTAAAAATTAAAAAAAAATTCTATGCCTTTATATATTTGTAAATCGAATTAAAAAAATAATAAAATAAAAGTATATTTTAATTTCAAATTTGTACCTTCTTTTGTTTGGGGATGGGTGTTTGCTTTCAGCTGTTTCTTTTCAGTTAAACTAAATATGATCTAGTGGTGTGCCTGCTTTTTCTATAAAAATCATCGAGACGGAGCATTAAAACTAATGTCATCATATTTAGTGTATAAGAAAAGCCTGTTACAAATTTCCAAATAAACATGACCTAAATAAAAATTTACATATTCTTCTGTTTGGGAGGGTGTTTGCTTTCAGCTGTTTCTTTTGAGAACTCTTTTGCTATTGGGGTGGGTGTTTGCTTTCAGCAGTTTCTTTTGAGTATTCGTTTGTTCGGGGTGGGTGTTTGTTTCTCAGTGGCAAGCAAAGGGATCCCCTATTCAAGGGTGCTAATCAAGTTACCAAGTCCACGTGTGAACGTGTCAACAACCCGAGACATTTTCTAGAGGCTATGGTTATTAAATTGCTTACCACACCACACTTTTTTCGCGCCTCGTTTCACCCCATTTAATAAATCTATTAACGGACACCCGTCAACTTATCACCCTAATTAACGATCACTCGTAACACACCAGTAACTTCTCCCCGCTTAATTAGAATCCCCGATTTCTGGATAGAATTTCTGGATAGGATTTCTGGATACAATTCCAGAATATACGCAATTTATCACCCTAATTAACGATCACCCGTCACACCCCAGTAATTTCTCCCCCCATTAACTAGGAAAACCTAAATATAACGCTATGATCACCTGACACACCTCAGTAATTTCTCCCTGTTTAACTAGGATAACCCAGATAAGCAAAAGTCACCCGTCACACCCCAGTAACTTCTCCCCCCATTAACTAGGAAAACCTAAATATAACGCTATGATCACCCGTCACACCGTGTGAGCACCACACTTTCTTAATCTAAGCAAAGGTCACCCCACCCGTCACACCCCAGTAACTTCTCCCCGCTTAATTAGAATCCCCGATTTCTGGATAGGATTTCTGGATACAATTCCTGGATATACGCAATTTATTACCCTAAGTAACGATCATTCTTCACGCACCCATTAACTTTAATTACCCCCACCTGTCACCTTAACCTAATTTATTACCATATTTAACGATCACTCGTCACGCACCATTAACTTTAATTACCCCCATTTATTACCCTAATTAGCATAATTAATTACCTCCCCCTTCCACTTTTTGTATCCAGAACTCTCATTTATACACTACATCTAAGGACAAAGTAAAAAGTTTGTGCAATGGTCTACACAAAGTCTCAGCGCAATACCTGAGCACACATCCAGGGACTCCACCAGGACCCGGAGAGTAGACTGGTTTGACCCTATGCAAATCTAAAAGAAGTGAGCTTTCACTTATAACCGGACAAAAAATAAAGTTTGTTTTAGGCATATCATATGGGTAACACTGATCTGACGGACTTGATGTTGAATAGGTGGTTTGGAAAAACTGTGCAAAAATATCGGCTATGGCTTGATCAGTGTTTGCAGCAGAATTTTCAAATTTTAGTGTTGATGGGTAACATGAAGATTTACGCGTTGTGTTAACAAAATTATAAAACTGTTTTGGATCCAGGGTAAACTGTGTCTTACAACGAGCTAAATAGTTTTTATAACACTGGGCGTTAAGCACGGTAAAATCCGACCGAGCACTTAAGTATCGGGAAAAGGCAGCTTGTGATCCGGAGACTCTAAACTTTTTGTAGAGTCTAGACTTCACATTTTTAAGTCTTGATAACTCTTTACTAAACCACGGAGGTTGGGTTGAAATTTTAGGATAATACGTAGGAACGCATGTATCAAAAATTGCGTTTAATACATTATAAAATATATTAACAGCTTCAGTCTTACTAGTACATAAGTACAGATTAGACCAATCTGAGCAAGCTATTAGGCTATTAATGTGTGCAAAGTTTGCTCTACGAAAGCAGAGGATGCGTTTAGCTGACTTTTCAGATATTTCATTTGATTTTGTACCCGTGTCGATAGTCAGCTCCAGCGTTGGGTGATACGGGTCTTCTGGTAAAGTTATTGGAGAGGTTCTAGCTATTCAAACACTTTCTGGACTTGAAACAAAGCATAGATCCAGTAATCGTCCTAACAAATTTTGAACATGGTTTACTTGAGACAATGAAATATCAAGCAAACCATCAAGGAAATCATGCTGCGTTGAAGGTAACAATATATTCGATGTTTCAACGGTGGACCATGTCGCCCTAGGTATATTAAAGTCGCCTAAAACTATTAACTGATCCCTATCTGATAGTTTACTTGAAATAAACTGGATAGCGGACAGATGATTCGCATATATTGGGAATTCGGATGACGGCGGAATATAAGAACATGTTATGTATATAGAAATACCCGGAAGGGATAGTTTATACACAGAAATTCAATGTCAATTATTCCGTCGGACGTTATTTCTTCAGACGTTAATTCTGAGTCAACTGCAATTAAAACTCCACCTCCACGTCGGGAGGGACGATCAATCCTGTAAGTTGTGTACTTACTTGAAAAGACTTCGGAACTAAGAATTTCCGGTTTTAACCAAGTTTCTGTGAACACAATAAAGATCACTAAAGATCACAACACGGGTAAAGATCACTCTAAACAAAAAAAAATGTTAGGCATGACAAAACGCCCCTCTCACACACAAGCAATCCCACATTCTACGCATGACACGCCTCTCACACACAAGCACACACCATTTTCGGGTAAAGATCACTCTAAACAACCAAAAATTCTAGGCATGACAAAACGCCCCTCTCACACACAAGCACACACCATTTTCGGGTAAAGATCACTCTAAACAACCACAATTCTACGCATGACAAAACACCCCACTCACACACAAGCAATTCCCAAATTCTACGCATGACACGCCTCTCACACACAAGCACACACCATTTTCGGGTAAAGATCACTCTAAACAACCACAATTCTACGCATGACAAAACACCCCTCTCACACAAGCAATCACAAATTCAAACGCATGACAAAACACACCTCCCACTTTCACCATTTCTTGGGAGGGATCCTAACCCCTCACACCCTTTCTAACTTAATTAACTGACCTTCCGGATACATGTCAATGTCACCAGGCACCATACCTTAGAATTAAAGCTATTGATTTAATAAAAAAATACAAGTATTGACCTTAAATTAAAAAAAATAATTTTAAAAATTAAAAAAAAATTCTATGCCTTTATATATTTGTAAATCGAATTAAAAAAATAATAAAATAAAAGTATATTTTAATTTCAAATTTGTACCTTCTTTTGTTTGGGGATGGGTGTTTGCTTTCAGCTGTTTCTTTTCAGTTAAACTAAATATGATCTAGTGGTGTGCCTGCTTTTTCTATAAAAATCATCGAGACGGAGCATTAAAACTAATGTCATCATATTTAGTGTATAAGAAAAGCCTGTTACAAATTTCCAAATAAACATGACCTAAATAAAAATTTACATATTCTTCTGTTTGGGAGGGTGTTTGCTTTCAGCTGTTTCTTTTGAGAACTCTTTTGCTATTGGGGTGGGTGTTTGCTTTCAGCAGTTTCTTTTGAGTATTCGTTTGTTCGGGGTGGGTGTTTGTTTCTCAGTGGCAAGCAAAGGGATCCCCTATTCAAGGGTGCTAATCAAGTTACCAAGTCCACGTGTGAACGTGTCAACAACCCGAGACATTTTCTAGAGGCTATGGTTATTAAATTGCTTACCACACCACACTTTTTTCGCGCCTCGTTTCACCCCATTTAATAAATCTATTAACGGACACCCGTCAACTTATCACCCTAATTAACGATCACTCGTAACACACCAGTAACTTCTCCCCGCTTAATTAGAATCCCCGATTTCTGGATAGAATTTCTGGATAGGATTTCTGGATACAATTCCAGAATATACGCAATTTATCACCCTAATTAACGATCACCCGTCACACCCCAGTAATTTCTCCCCCCATTAACTAGGAAAACCTAAATATAACGCTATGATCACCTGACACACCTCAGTAATTTCTCCCTGTTTAACTAGGATAACCCAGATAAGCAAAAGTCACCCGTCACACCCCAGTAACTTCTCCCCCCATTAACTAGGAAAACCTAAATATAACGCTATGATCACCCGTCACACCGTGTGAGCACCACACTTTCTTAATCTAAGCAAAGGTCACCCCACCCGTCACACCCCAGTAACTTCTCCCCGCTTAATTAGAATCCCCGATTTCTGGATAGGATTTCTGGATACAATTCCTGGATATACGCAATTTATTACCCTAAGTAACGATCATTCTTCACGCACCCATTAACTTTAATTACCCCCACCTGTCACCTTAACCTAATTTATTACCATATTTAACGATCACTCGTCACGCACCATTAACTTTAATTACCCCCATTTATTACCCTAATTAGCATAATTAATTACCTCCCCCTTCCACTTTTTGTATCCAGAACTCTCATTTATACACTACATCTAAGGACAAAGTAAAAAGTTTGTGCAATGGTCTACACAAAGTCTCAGCGCAATACCTGAGCACACATCCAGGGACTCCACCAGGACCCGGAGAGTAGACTGGTTTGACCCTATGCAAATCTAAAAGAAGTGAGCTTTCACTTATAACCGGACAAAAAATAAAGTTTGTTTTAGGCATATCATATGGGTAACACTGATCTGACGGACTTGATGTTGAATAGGTGGTTTGGAAAAACTGTGCAAAAATATCGGCTATGGCTTGATCAGTGTTTGCAGCAGAATTTTCAAATTTTAGTGTTGATGGGTAACATGAAGATTTACGCGTTGTGTTAACAAAATTATAAAACTGTTTTGGATCCAGGGTAAACTGTGTCTTACAACGAGCTAAATAGTTTTTATAACACTGGGCGTTAAGCACGGTAAAATCCGACCGAGCACTTAAGTATCGGGAAAAGGCAGCTTGTGATCCGGAGACTCTAAACTTTTTGTAGAGTCTAGACTTCACATTTTTAAGTCTTGATAACTCTTTACTAAACCACGGAGGTTGGGTTGAAATTTTAGGATAATACGTAGGAACGCATGTATCAAAAATTGCGTTTAATACATTATAAAATATATTAACAGCTTCAGTCTTACTAGTACATAAGTACAGATTAGACCAATCTGAGCAAGCTATTAGGCTATTAATGTGTGCAAAGTTTGCTCTACGAAAGCAGAGGATGCGTTTAGCTGACTTTTCAGATATTTCATTTGATTTTGTACCCGTGTCGATAGTCAGCTCCAGCGTTGGGTGATACGGGTCTTCTGGTAAAGTTATTGGAGAGGTTCTAGCTATTCAAACACTTTCTGGACTTGAAACAAAGCATAGATCCAGTAATCGTCCTAACAAATTTTGAACATGGTTTACTTGAGACAATGAAATATCAAGCAAACCATCAAGGAAATCATGCTGCGTTGAAGGTAACAATATATTCGATGTTTCAACGGTGGACCATGTCGCCCTAGGTATATTAAAGTCGCCTAAAACTATTAACTGATCCCTATCTGATAGTTTACTTGAAATAAACTGGATAGCGGACAGATGATTCGCATATATTGGGAATTCGGATGACGGCGGAATATAAGAACATGTTATGTATATAGAAATACCCGGAAGGGATAGTTTATACACAGAAATTCAATGTCAATTATTCCGTCGGACGTTATTTCTTCAGACGTTAATTCTGAGTCAACTGCAATTAAAACTCCACCTCCACGTCGGGAGGGACGATCAATCCTGTAAGTTGTGTACTTACTTGAAAAGACTTCGGAACTAAGAATTTCCGGTTTTAACCAAGTTTCTGTGAACACAATAACAAGGGAAGACAAGGAAAAACTATCAATATACAATTTGGTCAGCTTACTTTCTAAACCTCTTGTATTCTGATAGGAAATCAGAAGGAAAGAATCTAGTTTTTTTAGATAGGTAAAGATGAAGATGTGGATGGCTCTTTAAAGGGATTTACAACTTCCTTTGAACGAATTTTCTTTTTTCTAGCTTCGTACTCTTTAACAAAAATGCCTGCAGGCCAAAAATTGGCTGAGCACATAGTTGCAAAATGAGCACAGGGAACACCCATCTTAAATGTTGATACTTCCTTAGCATATGGAAAATTAAATTGTTCAACCTTTAAATCATCAATCTGAACTTTGTTACGGATTTAGGCCGTAATGTTTTAGGTACCACGCATGTGACAGTTTTTGGTAGTGCAGCATTTATGGCTGCACTAACAGTTTCAGTCGGTACTCCAGACGTTAAGTCAACATGCGGCGTTGGAATCCTTTCTGTATTTTGTTCGAAAACCGAATCTTTTTTAGCTTTCGACCTCAGTACCATTTGTGCGGCAGCTGAGATCGACTGCTGTGCTGCAGACCCCGGATCGCCAGAGAGAGTTTCACAAGCGACTACCGTGGGTTGTCTAACGACCGCTATCTTTTTACGCTTAGGAGAATCGGGCTCAGATAGCATACGGCTAGTGAGCTGTGACTCAAGCGCCACAAGCAGATCCGTATTTCTACGGCTGTTTCGAATTATTTCCGTAACAGTGCTTTTTGTGAGCCGCCTTATAGAGATTGCCTGGGTTTCATAAGCAATACATTCTTCAGAATAGTAGCGCAAGCCACTTCTCATGTCGATTGCATCGCGAACCAGGCCCGAATAGCCAAGGCATTTAGCATGAAAAATACTGTAGCACGAATGGCACGGAATGCTCTGTTGTCCAGCCAAAATCAACGACTTGCATTTCTTCGAGCAACAGACAGCCATTATAGCGATATTCCGAACCACAGTGCAAAGAGAATCAAGCTACGAGAGTAAGAGAGCGGCAGAGAGTGAGCGGGAGTGAGTATGCGGGGGAGCTTTAGTTTCAGCTGTTCCAACAACAACGTTTTATGCGGGAGAGCGGGTAACTACCGTATAGACTCTTACCGCTCCAAACAGCGTTTGGTAGAAAAGGAGAAGGCAATTGGAAAAAAAACAATAACAACAATCACTGCACAGAGACTGGGCGTGCAAACTAATTTTGTTTATTTAAACACAAAACAGTCACTAAGCACTCGCGAAGCGAACGGATGTTGTTAGGGACATAATTTCAATTCAATTTTTCAATTTTTATTTGTTTATATCCTAACGCTACAAGTAAAAACTTATGTTTATTGCGCTAGTCACATCGGATTGAGTAACAAGAATAATTTAATTTAAAAGTGATACTTAAAATCTAACAAAGTAGGGTTGATAACTTAATTATAAGTTATAAGTTTGCAGCTAATTTTGATCTAGCATCAATTCTTTGATTTTCGATTTAAATTGAGACGCGCTTCTAATGGTTTTGATAGCATGTGGGAGATAGTTCCATAGGCGAAATGCATTGATAAAAAATTGTCTCTTCGAGCATAAGGTTTTATATCGAGGGATAATAAAATTATGTGTTCTTTGCGATTGAGCTGGAAGAAGTTTCTGAAACAAGTAAGACGGTTTACGGGTGCACACAATCTTATGAATAAAAGTTAATGTTTTGAGGTCAATCCACTGACTAAGGCTAAGGTCAAGAACATTATTGACTAGGTGGGAAGTGTGGTCAGTGCGACGAAGATTAAACACGTAACGGACGATCGAATTACAAGCAACAGTTAATTTTTGAGTATCTTGGGTGTCGCAGTGCCCAAAAATCTCAACACCGTAAAACAGGGTGGGAACCAAGATTGTTTTGGCCACAAGCATTCGAAGTTGGGTTGGCAAGAACGACTGAGAAGTAGAAAGCTGTCTCAGAAGCCCATATGTTCGCCCAGTTGCTCTGGAGATATGTTTGCTCCATGTTAACGTGTTGTTAAAGGTGATACTCAGGTTGCCTGCCGATTCTTCGTATTTGATAGGGCTATTTCCAATTATTAAATTCGGGAGTTGCGATGTATCGAAGGGTTTTTTGTAGATAATTAAGCATTTCCTTTTTTTGGGTTTAGACAAAGTTCGTTTTCTGTGGCCCAGGTATTAATTTTGAAAAGCAGGGTATTACACATACTAATACAATCATTGACTTGACATAGAGGCTAACTAACATAAAACTGCACATCATCAGCGTATAGATGGACATCACAAGGGGACAGAGCATTGGGTAAATCATTAACATAGATGGAAAACAATAAAGGCCCTAGCACAGATCCTTGGGGAACGCCTCTAGACACCGAAACAAAGCTAGAACAACAACTTTCAGATACGACTGCTTGTTGTCTACCTGTTAGATAGGACCTCATGAGCATGACTGCAGAGTCGGAAAAATTGAAAAGGTTTTTTAGCTTTGTGCATAGAATACTATGGTTGACGGTATCGAAAGCCTTGCTGTAATCAAGTAGAGTCAAGAACGTTATCCAGTTTTTATCAAGCCTCGATCGAATGTCCTCAACTACATCTGTAATGGCACTAACACAGCTCCTATTTTTCCTAAAACCAGATTGCTTTTCACTTAGCATGGAATGGTCATCCATAAAGGGTTGTATCTGTGCCGCCAATATGTTTTCAAAAATTTTTGACAAGTAAGGAAGTAGGGATATGGGTCTGAATTCCGTTTGACTTTTCGGGATAGGTACAATTTTCGAGTACTTCCATGCAGAGGGAAAAGTGGATGTGGTAATTGCTGTGTTCATAATGTGTGTTATATGGCTAAGGAGTATTGGTAATAATAATTTAATAAATTTGGGGCTAGTGCCATCCAGGCCTATAGCGTTTGACTTCACCTTAAGTAAACATTCAAGAACATCACATTGGCTAACGCACATAAAACTAAATCTATTATCACAGACTGGTAAGGCATTCAGGTACTTGTTACATGTAGCTTCAGGTACATCGAATTGCACAAACTTCCTGTTCAAATCGTTGACGTTCACTTGGTGTTGGGCCAGCTGCTTGGTGTTACCAATTCCAATATTTTTAAGTTCACGCCAAGTTTTTTAGTAGATAAATTTTGAAATTTGGACCCATAAAATTCGCACTTTGCAGATCTGATGATCTGCCGGACATTATCGCGCGCACGAGTGTATTGCATTCTAAAAAATTCTGTCTTATATCGTTTCCACTTATTGTAGAAAGCATCACGGATCGCTATATTTTTTTTAATATTATGGGTAAACCAAGGATTTTGCTTTGGATGGATAGTTTTTTCCCTTATTAAGACACATTTGTTATAAAGGTACTCAATGTTGCTGTTAAAAATGTTCAATTGATGCTCGATATTGGGAGACATATATATGGACGTCCAATCACAATTATTATATTCTACTTCCAGTTCAGTGTAGTTAATATTTTTGAAGTCCCTAAATTCGAAAGTGTCAGAATTATAAGCTAAGGTCAAATCATACGTCAGAAAGATGAGGTCATACTTAGAGAAAAATGGTACAGAGACTTGGTCATACAATAAAATCTTACTAGGGACATTAACAAAGAAAAGGTCAAGAAGAGTATCACAGGTGTCGGTAAAATGTGTAGGAGTGTATAAATTAACTGAAGTCAAGCCTATAGATTCGAGACTATCAAGCAGATGTTTTTCCTTTAGGATATTGCTACTAAAGTCGCCTGTAATAATAACATCTGTATATTCAACAGAAATTTCACGCAGAACATTTACTAAGGGGGAATAGTCAACAGTACGATTCGGCCGGTAAATGCATCCTATTAGTGCTTTCGAAGAAAGATGTTTACCTGAAAGTTCTAAAAATAAATATTCAACTTCGCTATCGATTGGATGCTTACATTTAACGGTAGAATTCAATTTTTTGTTCACATAAATAGCGACACCACCAGCATGACAAGGGCACAGGCTGGGACGGACGCCTGCGCGGGCGCTCCGCTTTAAACTCGCGCTGTGGCAGTGTACCTGCAACAAAAAGTGGTCAGAAGGCGCACAAAGCCTCGTCGTGGACTCACCTGTCGAGGCAACAGCCCACAGCCACAGGTGAGGAACTCCATGCTCCTAGTACTCGGAGCGAGGTTGTTGGTCGGGGGGGAGAGGGTATCGTTCTCTGCATCGAACTTTCTCTTCCACGGTCTCTTTGTGTCCCAACTCTCTTTGTGCAGCAAATGTGGATGCCCCCACAAAATTTCGCCGGTCACGTCAGCTGATCGTGAAAATCAGCTGCGACCAGTGTTGGTCAGCGGGCGACTCTCAGAAGTCTGGCAGCGCTGCAGCTCTGCACACACGGAGCCTTGCACCACAGCGCCCCCTATGGCGGCGACTATCGCTGCCTACCGGAAGCTAATTGCTACGAGCTGCACTTGTGGATCGCGCCAAAAACCGCAGCACACTTTCCCGGGCTGCTGCTCGCGATCCTTGGCAAAGAGGACGAATTTTGGCGTTTTTTTTTCACCGCCGAGGTACGCACGGGTGGTAAAGGTCATGGAACTGACTGACTGCCATACTCACCGCCCAGGCGGTACACCCAAAACGGGGCTCTGGCGACCGAGACGGGGCGGTATATCCTCCATCACCAATACGTCGGAGGGAAATCTTCGGCCGGCGATGGAAACGTACCCGGTCTGGAAAAACCCACGTAGCGTCTGTCCCATACTGGGCGGCTGCGTGGTCTGCGTCTGAGCCACAGTGGCCGGCAGCTAACACACCTGGCAGCAGGTATAAAATGCAGCCTCGCATTGGGCCAAAATGCACATGTTCAAAGGAATGTCTTCGCAAAACGAAAATACTCCAGGTGGCAGCCACAAATGTGGAAATCCACCCGCGGGGGAACTCGCGGCCAGGGCAAGGATTCTGGAGGCCCTAAAAAACATTCCACAGAAAACCGATGTGGCGGTGGCTGACTTGGCCGCCACTGAGAATAAAGCACCAAGCCAAGAAAAAAATAACGAAGAAGGGCCCTTGGCCTTCAGGAAAAGCAGCCGGCTCATGCGTTCCCCGGTTCGTACGCCGGGCGGCACCTTGGAGCCATTCAAGGCCACCGAGCATGGAGACAACAACACCCCCAAAAGAGCCCTGGAAGAGACCAGCCCAAACGCCCAGAGGAACACGCCGCCAAAAAAAAGCAAGGCAACAGAGGAGCCTTCCGTCCTTGACAACCTGTCGGAGCTAGGGAGGATCCTGGACGAAGTCCTGATCAGCGTGAACGATGGCAAGGTGCGCCACATCACGATGGCTACAAAGGCCAAGCTAGCGCGCATGAAGCAGCTACAGTCCAGCATCGGAGCGTGGCTGAAAGCACCGAACGTAGCCGAGAAGGAGCCCACTGAGGCTGAAATGGTTTGCCGAAACTGCTCGCACCGCAAGGAGGATACCGCGGAAAAGGCCCAGCAAACCATGAAGGTCTGGACTAAGGCGAGAACAGTTCAAACTGAACAGAGTCTCCCCGAGGAGGTAGCCCAACCCATAGAGGGCAGCAGGCCGCAGCAGCGCGATCGCACAAAGTCGGCTCCCGTGGTGACCAAGGCACCGGCCTCCAGAGTGACTCAGGTCCAGCAGACGGTCAGCGCACAACAACGCAGACCAGCTTCAAGCGTCGGCATGGGGCCAGGGAACGGATGGAGCACCGTGACCAGGAGAGCGGGAGGCAAGACTAAAAAAGGCAAGCGTGAGCGCCCGGAAGCTGTCATTGTCCAAGCGGAAGGGAAAACATACAGTGAAATTTTGGCGATGGTCACCAGAAGGGATGACAACCAGCTCTCAGACTTGGGCAGCTGTGTGAACAAGGTCCGGCGCACGGCAAATGGCAACCTCCTCCTAGAAGTGGCCAAATCAAGCGAGAAGAGCGCAGACAAAATGAAGGAGAACATAGCGCAAGTCCTTGGCAGCAACGCCGAGGTCCGCGCTATAACTGAGGACTCCAAGGTGACGGTCTTCGAGGTCAGAGGTCTCGACGCGCTGGTGAGGGAGACGGAGCTTTCAGCTGCAATCGCTAAGCAGTACGGAATAGATGCGAGAAAGGTGAAGATTCGCAGTATCCGCCCCAGCTTTTCTGGTACACAGACGGCCGTGTTCAGCCTGCCAGTTCCTCAAGGAAAAATGGTCACGAGCCACAGGCAGATCAGGATCGGCTGGTCCTTATGCCGGATTCGGGAGTTGGGCGGTCCACCGCGGTGCTTCAAGTGTCTGGAGCTAGGCCACATCGCGATCAGATGCAAGAGCCCTATCGACAGGAGCGGGAACTGCTTCAAGTGCGGTGAGCCGGGCCACATGGCCGCAGGCTGCTCCAAGGAACCGCGGTGCCTCACCTGCGCCACAGCGGGCATAAAGGACACGACGCATCAGACAGGCAGCAAAAAATGCCCCTCCGGTTGCAGTGGTGGTAGCACAACATCGACTTCATGCAACTGATTCAGCTAAACATGAATCACTGCAGGGCGGCTCAGGATCTGCTCGTGCAGACCGTTCGAGAGCTGGGCGTGGAGGTGGCAATTTTGAGCGAACCTTACAAGGTCGGAAACGATCGACGATGGGCCGCTGATATAAATGGCACGGCAGCCCTATGGCTTTGCGGCGGAGACGGGCTCGAGATGACCAACATCAGGGCGGGCAATGGGTTCGTCCGAGCAAAAATTGGAGACTTCTGGGTGTACAGCTGCTACCTAGCCCCAAGCGTATCCGCGAAGGATTTCGAACGGATCATGGACGACCTCTGCAGCGACCTCCGAGAGAAAACCAAAGTGGTGGTTGGGGGGGACTTTAATGCCTGGGCCGAGGAGTGGGGCTGCCCATCTACAAACGCCAGGGGACGCGCTGTCACAGACACCGTGGCTTCGCTTGATGTTGTCCTGCTCAACGAGGGCTCCCAGCAAACCTTTAGCAGAGCCAGTGGTGGATCCATAATTGATCTCACGTTCGTGAGCAGCTCCTTAGCCAGCCGAACATCCTGGAGGATAGGCGATGTGTACTCAGCCAGTGATCACGAAGCCATACTTCTGACCATTGGCGACACAGCGAGCAACAGACTGCCGCCGGCTGTACTTAGGAAGGCCTACCGACAGGACACGTTCAGGACACAAGCCTTTGCCAGAGCGCTGGAAGGCCTGGCGGTCTCCGATGGGGACACGGCTGACGATGCAGCAAACAAGCTGGCAGCTCGCCTAGAAGAAGCCTGCGATCAAAGCATGGACCAGCGAAGGACATTCCGCAAGGATCATTCGCCTGTGCACTGGTGGACGGAGGAAATCGCGAGTCTGCGGAGGACCTGCCATCGGGCAAGAAGGTTGGTCCAGCGTGCCAGGGGCACACCGAACCTGGAAACCCTCAACAAAACGTACAAGGCTGCGAAGAAGGCACTTAAGCTATCGATCAGGGACAGCAAGAGGGAATGCTACTGGAAGCTATGCGACGAACTCGAGAACGACCCTTGGGGAAGAGCGTACAAGATGGTTGTGAAGCGTATGAGTGCTGGCAATAGATCGCCATCAGACCCGTCGGCCCTAGAAGCCATCGTACAAGCGCTTTTTCCAGCGGGACGTAGGCACTCCATTCCCCGCTGCACTAGTGGAATCAGTGACTCCATATGTCCTGTCACGGAGGCTGAACTCCTGGCGACTGCTAGGGTCCTACCCAATAAAAAGGCACCTGGACCGGATTCAGTCCCGAATGGAGCAGTCAAGGCCCTGCTCTCTCTTCAGACGAAGGCGGTAGCAGATTTGTTCAACAAGTGCCTAGTGGAAGGGACCTTTCCCGACCGGTGGAAGCGCCAAAAACTTCTGCTACTCTCGAAGCCGGGCAAGCCAGCGGGAGAACCCTCGTCGTACAGGCCCATCTGTCTGTTGGACACCATCGGGAAGGTCTTCGAGAGGGTCATAGCAGCAAGGCTGAACGCCGCCCTTGAGAGCGCAGGAGGACTTTCCCCCAACCAATATGGGTTCCGAAAGGGAAGATCAACCCTGGATGCGATCGGGAAAGTAACCAAGATTGCCGCTGAAGCCATCGCAGGTGCAAGATGGAAGGGAGGGACGAAGGAGTATTGCCTTTTAGTGACCATCGACATCCGGAATGCGTTTAACACGGCGGATTGGGGAAGGACGCTGGAGTCACTAAGGTCCTTCAATATCCCCGGGTACTTGCTGAACGTAGTCCACAGCTACCTCAGCAAAAGGCAGCTGTCCGTCGACACCTCATCCGGACCAAGGATCTACGAGGTCACTGCCGGAGTCCCACAGGGTTCGGTGCTCGGGCCTTTGCTGTGGAACACTATGTACGACGGTGTCCTGAAGCTCCCAATGCCAAGCAACACCAGCATAGTCGGCTTCGCCGATGACGTGGTGCTGGTAGTGGTTTCCAAGCATGTGCCAACTGTAGTCGCGACTGCCAACAGGGCGATCAAAGCGGTGGAGGCGTGGCTTTCTGTGGCGGGCTTGGAACTGGCAGCACAGAAAACGGAGGCTGTCCTAATCACGAGCAGGAGAGCGGTGGAGACGGCGGAGATCCTGGTCGGGGGGACCACAATTCAGTCGCAGCGTGCCCTGAAGTATCTGGGAGTAATGCTAGACACACGCCTGTCGTTCCGCGAGCACCTCGAGTACGCGAACAAGAAAGCGAGGGAGACGACAAGATCGCTCTGCAGGATCCTGCTGAACACGAGAGGGCCGAAACAGGACAAGAGGATACTCCTCGCGAGCGTGGTCAAGTCGCAATTGCTGTACGCGGCACCGGTGTGGGCGGAGGCCACGGCTAAGGATAGCTACATGCGAGAGGTCAACTCGACATATCGTCTGTGCGCTATCAGAATATCGTGCGCCTTTAGAACCATCTCTGACGATGCGGTTCTAGTCATCGCTGGCCAAGTCCCGCTGGGAGAACTCGTACGGGAATCCAAGGATATCCGCACCACCCTGAGTCTCATCCAGGATGATCCGAGGGCCAAAGCCGAGGCCAGGGCCCGCTCCAGAATGCAGAGCGTCAGAAACTGGCAGAAAGCATGGGATATCTCGAGCAATGGACGGTGGACCCACAGGCTCATCCCCTGCATTGAGGCGTGGGTAAATCGCAAGCATGGCCAGGTGGACTACTACCTAACGCAGGCGCTAAGCGGGCACGGCTGCTTCCGGAGCTACCTAAAGCAGTACGGACACGAGACGGAGGATGGGTGCCCGGAGTGCGGTAGCGGGATTGCGGAGGACGCTCAGCACGTCCTGTTTGAGTGCCACCGGTTCAACCACGAGCGCCAAGTGCTGGAGGAGATAGCCGGGGCAAGAGTCCAACCTGAAACCCTCGTTCCCCTAATGATAGGGAACCAAAGGACGTGGGAGGCAGCAGCAGCATTCGCAGCAAGCGTTCTGCGGACGCTGCGATCGCTGGAGAGGAAAGGAGAGGAGCAGCGGGTTAGGTGGCCATTTTTCGCGCGAAGCAATGCCTTGCGGCGGTACCGTGCGAAGTCGCCCCTAATCACGCATAGTCAATATTGCTAGTTTATATAATCATTGTTGTTGTTAATAAAGGAATACAAAAAAAAAAAAAACCAGCATGACTATAACGATCTGCACCATAAACAACATAGTCATCACACGCAATAGACAAATCACTAAAATCGGGCAAGAACCAAGTTTCAGACACGCAAATAACATCAACATTAGACTGGACAAACAAGTACCTAAACTCATAAATTTTTTTCAAAAGACTCTGTGCATTAATGTGAACGACATTAATTCCCTTTTTGTGCTTAGCTAAGATTCTTATCAAACTCGCAGCTATGGAACTACCTACTTCAGTCTGTTCGAACATGTTGAGGACCTACTGGGAAGCGCGCTTTAGAAAAAAAGATAAATTTAGGAGATAACGAGATAGTTGCAAACTTTTGACAATTAACAATAATTAAATATAAATGCATAAATACTACTGATAAATATGTAAATAAATATAAAGGTAAAATTTTAGGGACGAAAGCACTCACTGTTAAGAGCACCAGCCCTATCATGCGATCCAGATGAAGCAGCAGAAGTTGTACCCGATGTAGAAGAGAGGGGAAGAGCGGTTTGTGTTTGTGCGCTCAGATCACGAGAGAGCGCTGAAAGCTCATCCATGCGCTCAATGCGGTATAACATATTGTTACCGCAGCGGACATGCACAAAGCCTCTGCGAGTAAAGACGGCTGACAAAATTTTATGCTTTTTTAGTTTCATGGCCTCTTTAAAGATTATGTAGTGCTCTCTTAAAGAGCTGCTTGTGAGTCGAACCCAATCAGCTGTAAGCTAAGTTGTTGTTTAGCCGTGCGCCGGTAGGCTCCGATGCAGCGTAACAGCGTGATTTTTTCGTGGTAATTTTCCATTTTTAAAATGACCACCGGGTCCACTGAAGATCTTTGTGTTTTTCTGGCCCGGAAAATTTCGGTAAACTTCGGCGGCGGAGTGAGCTGCAGCGAAAAGCAGAGTTTGTGGTAAAGAGTCTTCAGATTTTCATTTTCATTTTCGCAGGCCTGAGTTGCCATTTGCTGAGAAGATAGTTTGGCTTCTAACTCGCCAACTCTCTCCTTCAATGTGAACAGTTCGCAGACCTGATGATCTAGGTTGTTGATACGCTCGTTCACCTTAACCCTGTCAGATCGTATCTCGGCAACCTCAGCCTCCACGCTCGCGACCCGCTATCCCACCAGCTTTAGATCAGCTGCGATTCCATCCAGACGAGTCAAAAGGCCACCAATAATACGCTGCTCCGCGTCTTGCACCAGGCCAGTAAGTTTTTGTGTTTGCTCTAGAAGACGCAAGTTGAGCATCTCCAGCAGCTGAGATGACGGCGCATCGGACACACGCTCGTTGGTTATCCCGTTGCAGTTGTTGTTGTTGCTACGCAGACGTTTGGTAGATGGAGCAACAGTCACAGACATAGTTACTGCGTACGTGTAAGGCAAGTGATTTTGTAGAGGTGCGGTGGTAGTTGAAGAAGGCGGTAAAACGATGTTCGATTCTCACACACAAGTGTAGATGCCCGGTTTGATGCACAAAGACAACAAAACAAGTGCAGATCGAAGTTTGTGATTATTAATTGTTTTAAATCGATTGAAACTTTGCACGGTCGGTGGCGATCCACAATTCACAGTGTTCACAGTGAGGGCAGGAAATTGTTCCAATATTACACCGGAGATTAGATTTTTTGGCTTAAGATACTAGGTAAAAACTTGATTTTCTTCGAATCGAATTTTATTTGACTTATTTTGACTATTTTCCAATAAGTTTTAAACTAAATTTATGTTTATATTGCAAAATTACAAAAATAATATATGTTTAAAGCGCATATTGTACACAATAAAAGAACAAAATTAAAAATTTGAATTACCCGCCAGGCTATGTACATATTGCAGCCCTGAACAGCTGTTTGCAGCGGCTGCGTTTGTTTACTTACGTTTATAAGTTGGCAAGAATTTTAAAGCAAAATGCCATCTGCGCGAATTCTTGCTCTGGAGTACTTGCGAAGACAATAACTTCAAAAGGCTAGGCTACAGAGGAAAATACTTAAAAGCTCGTCCGATTTTCTTTCGCAAACAGATGAAACGTAAGATAATTTCAAGTGTATTTTCTGCTGGAACTTTAAGTATTTTTGTAACTTTTAGGTTTCGGTACAATTTCCGACTTGATAAACATACATTTATAATGGTGTTTCATCTGATTGAGGAGCACATCCCAAAATCATCAATCCCGCCCTTGTTCCAGCTGACCACGGTTCTGCGGTTCCTGGCAGTTGGGTCCTTTCAAAGAGTAGTTGGGAAGGACTCTGACCTGGCCCTTTCTAGAACCACGGTTTGCAAAATATTATGAGATGTTCTTCCCTTGATGGAAAGGATTCTTTGCCCAAAAATTCATTAAATTTGACCAAACCAATGAGGCTATCCTCAAATCTAAAACCCATTTCTACAATAAGTACGGTATTCCTGGAGTTATTGGATGTATTGATGGCACCCATATAAAAATAATTAAGCCAAATGAAGGAGAGTCCCATTACTTGAATAGGAAAGGGTATTTTAGCATAAATGCAACTATTGTGAGTTGATACTTTGATGTTTATTAATTATAATTTATAAATTAGCCACGTTTATTAGTTTAAATTAATAATAAACAAAAATTTTGTACTTGTTTACTTACATATCTTCTTCTTCTTCACAGCCGGCGTTTTACCCGGCAAAAATAGGACATTTTTTCACGACAGTGATGCCAACTTTTTGCAAAGGCGGCCTGTTTTTATTAATTTCTCAATAACTACAACTTCTTTTACCATAAAATTTTTACCAGAAATAAGTTACATTTTTAACTACAATACTAAGTACCTTTGAATAAATAATTCGTTAACAAAACATTTCGATAACTAACTCCGAAATTTGGACAAATTTGGTATTTTAAAGTGCTAGCTGATTGGTAACACTGCCAGGTAGACGGTTTGCCGACGGATTTTTTTTTTAAATGGGGTGAAACGAGGCGGGAAAAAAGTGTGGTGTGGTAAGCAATTCAATAACCATAGCCTCTAGAAAATGTCTCGGGTTGTTGACACGTTCACACGTGGACTTGGTAACTTGATTAGCACCCTTGAATAGGGGATCCCTTTGCTTGCCACTGAGAAACAAACACCCACCCCGAACAAACGAATACTCAAAAGAAACTGATGAAAGCAAACACCCACCCCAATAGCAAAATAATTCTCAAAGAAACAGCTGAAAACAGAAACAGCTCCCAAACAAAAGAATATATAAATTTTTATTTAGGTCATGTTTATTTGGAAATTTGTAACAGGCTTTTCTTATACACTAAATATGATGACAGTAGTTTTAAGGCTCCGTCTCGATGATTTTTATAGAAAAAGCAGGCACATGCATCTTCCCCGAATCCATTATTACAAAACGTTAAATGATCGCCATATACCGTTTTGTTAAGATCGTCTTCTCCTTTATCCATGAACATATTCCTTTTATCAATGAGATATTTTAAATCTTCTTTAAAAATTTCCTCACCAAATTGGGATGTGAAATTATTAATTCGGTTTATTAATCCACTTTGTCTGTTATCCATTGTATATGTGTAAGTGTTAGACCATAGTTCAATTGCAAAAATTTAAAATATTGTGTGCATTATTCAGAGCACAAATACCGCTTTTAATATGTATTGAGCAAAAAGGGAATTGGTTTATGTTTACGGTGTTTAATGGTGGGCAACCCAATTCCTCAACATCTCTTATGTGCGGTGATCTGAGAAAGATTTCTAGAAAACGTTTCTTTTCAATTCCCTTGCATAAAACCTCCTTTCCCGAAGTGATTTGTTTAATATATTTTCTTGTTTGCTTAAAGTTGTTTATTCCTTCGTTCCAAAAAATTTTATGATGGTTTTTGGTGAGCCAGAGAGCAGTTTTTCGTGACTTGTTATTAAGAGTGAAATCAAATGGAGGTTGTATAACGAAATTATTGTTAAACTTATTTTCTTTGCTAAATACAACTCCAATTTCCTTTAGAATGAACTTGTCGTTGTTATCAAAAAATCCTTGTACATCAATTGCAACTTTATCTTTCTCCATTTTATGTGGTTGTTATGTTGTTAGACAATTCTTTGAACTAACCCACTTAAAGGACTATACTCAACTAAACGATCGTGAATAAGGAGACAATATGCTTGGGTGTTTTCATGGTTTGCTTGTTTCAAATCGATTGAAATTCTCACGTCGATAGGTCCCGATTTAACTGTTTCATTTTGATATGAAAGGTCAACTACAATAATAGGTTTATTTTTAAATTCTGTCGGTGATAAAAATGGTTCTGCTGGGCGGTTGTAATAACTCTTTTGAAACCTTGCATACATATCATAAAGGTGAGCATATTTGTCATTTTCAAAGTTTACATTTAGGTCATCATATGGATACGTTTCTGAATTCAAGTGGACTTTCAGGTTGGATAAATTATTTGTAATTAGTTCTCCATTTAACATGAAGGCTATAATGGCAAATCTCGGTCGTTCTCTATTACTTCCTATTTTCAAATTCCAGACGTGTTGAGTACCCTGTATCAGTTTTGGGTTAATGTATGTATCCCAACTACGGAAAGCTATGGGTAAATTTACGCCACTCTTTATTATATCTTACATTTTAATTTTTGCAGCATCACTGGGTGTTACATGAGGGATTTTCCAGCTAATATTAGTCATTTCCAAAACATATGTATGGTTTGCTTTGCTTTTAACATATACATCATCCAGATTTTTTGTCAGCAAAAGTACAAGTTCATGCTTACAATTCAGTAAAACTTTTCTATAATCCTCAGCAAACCCCATTACATTTTTTAAGGGTAGCGAGAAATTAAAATTAGATTTTGTAATAATATCATTTCCACCACTCCATCCAGCATTTAAAAGTTTGCGACTATCCTGACGACTTTCCGATAGATAATTTTTAAGTGTGCTGCTCATACCAACAAACCGTGTTCTATCAATTTCGTATCCATTTATTTCATATCTAATTTCATCAATAAAATTTGCCATACAATTATTGTGAAACGTAACATCGATATTATCAGTGGTGCTTGTACCATCGACTGCTAATCTCTTAACAACTCCTTGAAAATTAAGATAGCTTTCGTGAGGGAGTACATACAAGTCCTGATTTTGAATACAAATACGTATTTCATCATTTGCTTTAAATGTTTGATGATATGATGAATATGTATGATATTCCTTTTTCGAAATACTTTCATCTGAAAACGGTCTCTCACGAACATTTAAAATGTCATTCATTTTTAAATGCTTGTTATTATTATTATAAGATTTGAATTTTGAAGCCCAGTGATTTTAAAAACAATTTGTTTTTTAATGTAAGACCCTTTCGATTTAATCCTGTTCCTTTAGCTTTACAACTGCTAGTGCGCGGTTGATGAAGTATACCGATGCTTTTATTGTAAATTATCATTATATTGCTCGAATATGTATGCGAATTGATACGTTTTCACCACGAAAATTCAATAAATCTCCGTTCTGATTAACGATATGTAATGAGAGTGTACTTATTTCTCTGCAGTTAATAGGTAAATAGATGAGATTGTGTGGTGTCACTGTCATTTTATAGCCCGGTGGAACCGAAATTGCAAACTCATGTAATACGTGATTTGGTGTATTATCAACGTAAGAGCCAATCACAATATTACTTTCCAAACGAATCGAATTAATTTTTAAAATGTTGACAGCATTATCGGACACGTGAGAATGGTTTGCCTTTAACACTCTTTTGTTGAAACCATACAATTGACCTATTGACCTCTCCTTATTAAAGTATACATCTTCTTTACTCCTAAATATTTCCACTTGAAGTGTATTGTTATTGTTTACAATTTTCACAGTATTTTCCAGATTATAATCCTTTAACTTGTTATAAATAAATTGAGAAATATCGATGAGTTCATAGGAGCCGGTAGAAATAATAATAACTTTATCACCAATATGAAAGAGATTGTTACTTACATCCACGTTGGGAATTGAGTTGTACATGTTAAACTCAACTAGCGCACACTCATATTCCCCGATTAATTCAATTGGTGAAAAATAAACTGTGTCTAACCATTTTGAAATCTGTTGTTCAACTGGGTGTCATACAACCCCGCACCAAACTTATATTATAATTAAAGAACAATAAATTGGTCAAATCCTTTTCTGTATCGTCCCTTATCAATATTGTCTTCCTTACTTATAAATAAAAATCCATATATATCCTCCCAACATTTTTGACAAATTTTCGTAAATGACTCATAATTTATGTCAGGCATGATATGATCCCGAAATATGTGTCGCATATTTAAATCATCCTGTTTAAACATAATAATTACATTTGGATTGTCCCGTATAAGATGTTTTGGAATTCGTGTATATGTTTGACATAAATAAAAAGAATCAATATTTTTGTGACGACCCATACAGAAATATGATCGAATATTATCTTGTTTCTCACAAGCCACATCGTCGAAAATCATGATTGAATTATTTTTTGCTTCGGTGGGTGATAAAACAGTTTCGTTCTGAGAGAATGTATGATAACCCATACCCTTAATCGGTTTTATTAGCTTTTCCAAGTAATCATATTTCGGTTGGTATAGACTCTTTGAAAACACGTATATATTTTCAAATCTCAAACCATTTGGACTCTCAATTAGACTGATCATTACATTAGTTTTCCCGCAGTTGGATGGACCAACCACAAGAGCTCTTATTGTGTTTGGTAATAATTCACTGTGACGTGGTGGTTGTTTAACATTGTTCACGTCCTCAATGTTACGAACAAGAATGTTATTTTTTTGCTTTATTATTCGCATCCTATTATAAATATGTTTATTCCGTGATCAATCTTCAATGAGTAAAGACAATATATAATGGGGAAACGTTTTTATAATCACATCAGTCATTATTTACACCGTAAACGTGGAAGTGGTCTTATTAATAAGTTAATAGATTCTCTTCCGATTGAGTTTCACATTCCTTGATATAACTATTGTGGACCTGGTACAAAGCTTGCAGAGCGATTACAGCGTGGAGATCACGGAATTAATCAGTTGGATGAAGCTTGCAAGGTTCACGATATTGCCTAATCACAAAACAAGGATCTAAGCAATCGACATAAGGCAGATTCTGAATTAATTAACAAGGCTTGGGAGCGAGTAAAGGCGAAGGATAGTTCTCTTAAGGAGCGAGCAGCAGCATATTTTGTAACTAATATTATGAAAGCAAAGAAACATTTTGGAATGGGTGTTCGTAAGCGAAATAAGAAAAAACAGAAGAAGAAGAGGAAGCGTAGGAGAATGAAAATAAATAGACTATCATCTGTTGTAAGAGAAGCGAGTCGGGAATTAAAAAACGAAAACCTCTGGATGTGGTTAATGCAATTAAAATTGCACGTAAAGCAATACATAATTCAATGGGATCTAAGAAAAACGTTAAAGTTCCTCGAATAATTATTGTACCCAAAATGGGGGGTTTTTTACCACTGGTACCCATCTTAACTGCATTAAGTGCTATAGGTAGTTAAGCTATAAAACGCAAAAATTGCTAAGCAACAGCTCGAAGAAAATAAAAGACACAATCGAAAGATGGAAGAAGTTTCAGTGGGTGAAGGTCTTTACTTAAAACCCTATAAAAATGGTTACGGCTTATACCTAAAACCAGTCAACAGTCGTGGTGGGAGAATGAAGAAACAAAAAAACTAATTGGTCAGCTACCTAAAAGAGCATTAACAAATATAGATATAATGGAATTTGCTCAAAGAAATATACCGCATTTAAAATAAATGAGTGTGGAGTGATTAACTTGGATGATTCAAAGTCAAGGGGTACACATTGCTGCTTTCATTCAAATAAAGTAACAACAAGGGTGGAAAAACAATAAGGGTGGAAAACAATAAGGGTGGAAAAACAACAACCTGTTGCTATGGAAATCTCGGTTTGAGAACTGATATAAAATGAGCTCGGAAATCGTTGGGACTTTACAGTCAGAACTTTAACATTAACTTGTCAAGTCGATCAGCTTGCTTCTCAGTTAAACCACCTTCGAGGACAAACATCAAACCAACAACAACAACATCATGAATCAACCAATTCCAACAGAAAGAGAGCTGGATGCTATTATGGAGGAGGAAATTCTTCGTGGGGAGGTTTTAAAGGAGTTCAACACGCAAGCATTAAAGCACTTGCTATCACAAAATAAGATGGGTATAAACGTCACCTATCCAATTATCAATGCGCAGAGGAAGAAAACTGTTTATGGGGACTCCATTGCCTTGGAACTTGATAAATATATTCTATATCTACCTAAGAGATATAAGGCTATGAAAGATGTCCATCTAAAGTTGCTCAAGAACAAGGAATATCGAGTTATAAAAAGAAGCAATGATTCCCTTCAACTGGAGTTAAATACAATTGTTTAATATTTATAAAATTTGTAACATTTGTAACCCACACATTTATTTTACTCAATAAAACATGCACACACACACATTTTATCATCTTTTTATTAAAGGGAAATAACAACAGTAAAATGATTCTTTTTCAGTCAAAAAAAAATATATAAACATATAAATAATATATATTTTATAACTTTCATTAGTATGAAATGTAACCCTGTAAAGTATAGTTCATACACCGGTATTTCATCTATTGTGCTGACGTTTTGAGAGTAGACAAAATGAGTCAATTTATTTTAAGTCAGCTTACTAAAACGAGAAATGCATTGAAGAAAAAATTCGATGATCTAAAACATTTCAAGTCACAAAATGCTTACGAGTTGGAAGAAACTTTTAAGCCAATAACAGATCCCCTAAATGTACTAGTTAGTGAAAATAAAAAACGAAAGTTTATGAATACAAACGAAGATAAATCATTGGTTCTAAAGCAAAAAAGTGAAATATTTAAAAATGAAACCCCCAGTAAAAAGCTTAAGAAACATCAATTAAGTTATGATGATGATCATGGTTACGATTATGATGATAATCATAGCCGAAATGGAGAAACAAAAATTTATAATGATGATGATACTAGTGACTCAGATGATAAATATTTTTCACAGTCACATATTGAATTGGGATCAGAGCCGGAAACACCGCTAGAAACACCGCTAGAAACACCACTAGAAACACCGCTAGAAATAGAAGCAGATGCTAGCAGTCTAATTCATGCAGACTATGATTTTAATATTAGTAGTCTATCGAGAAAAAAAGTTTTGGACAACGCTTATGGACCTAGAACAAGTTGATCAACCCCTAAATCCTTAAATTTGGGAAATAGTGAATTACATATAAGTAATAATAAAGTACAATTATCAAGTGGAAGCACGTGGGATTTAACTCCTGGGCTTTATTCTCTTATTGTTTATAATAAACCCACACAATTCAGTACCACAGACTTGAAAAATTATAAAGAAATCATTACTGAGACAAGTGCACATAGAATAGATTTTGATCCAAATAAGCGAATAAAAGGAACTAGAGGTTACAAGTATACAAACATTATTAAAAAGTTCATGAGCAATGCAAATATACCTCCTTCAGCTGTATCCACCCCATTTCAATCAAATCAAAAAAATCAAATAAAAAGGGATTTGGTTACATGACCCTACAACGAGCAAACCCCAATTATATTTATTGGGATGACGTCAATGAATTAGTTGAAAAATTGAAGCTTTTAATAGCCTCAAAGGCCGCTGGCAACACTAATCACAATAACGAGATCATGTCTATAATAGAAGAACTGCGAGAGGCTAAAATTATATATTAATTGAATAAATAAGGTTAACAAACTTTAAATTACCTTATAAACAAAATGTCTGTCGACAAGTTTGGTCACTTTTCAGACGAAAAAGAGCATTCAGATATTTTAAAAAGAGATATTAAAACTGTTGTTGGGTTGTACATTGATGGTGACGATAACCTGAATACCCA
The DNA here is from genome assembly GCA_035046095.1 of Drosophila pseudotakahashii. Taxonomy (NCBI): domain Eukaryota; kingdom Metazoa; phylum Arthropoda; class Insecta; order Diptera; family Drosophilidae; genus Drosophila; species Drosophila pseudotakahashii. The sequence goes on from JAWNOE010000059.1 coordinate 302,241, forward strand.
ACAGAAACGAATTAAAAATTGCGGGAACCCAATAGATTACTCGGATGCAACAACGAAAAAATATGTCGATGAAAACTTGGAGACGTTAAAGAGAGACCTTAATTCGAAAATAAATACATCCCTTAATCGAAGACTTTCTAAAATAACTTCTTTGGAAAATTTAGTTCAAGTTAATAATGGGAGGATTGATAATGTTGATAAAATTCTATCCAATATGTTAACAAAGATTACTAGTGTTGAGAACTATGTTTATAAATATGTTACTAAACCGAAATCAGTTTTAAAATCACAGACAGTTGAAATAGAAGGTACTGCAACTCCAATAGTAAGAAAGTTCTAGTAGCAAAAACTATGAGTGATAAATTGGGTATTGTTAAAGAAATTCATGCTCCGTGTCGACGTAATTTTAAACGTCGAAGGGTAGTGACAAAGGGTATAAATAATCTCTGGCAAGCAGATTTAGTGGAAATGGGAAAGTATTCAAAGCTTAACGGAGGATATTTTTATATTTTGACTGTTGTGGATTGTTTTAGCAAATATGCCTGGGGAGATGCATTAAAATCAAAAAGCGCTAAAGATGTCTCAATGGCAATGGAAAAAATTTTCAAATCTGGACGTGGAACACCAAAGAACTTACAAACGGATGATGGAACTGAATTTTTTAACAAGCAATTTAACGCGTTGATGAAACAATATGGAATTAAACATTACCATTACCTTTTCAATTGTAAAAGCTTCAATTGTGGAACGCTTCAACAGAAGTTTGAAGGAACTTATGTGGCGGGAATTTAGCTTTAGCGGAACATACAAGTGGGTTGATATGTATAAAAAATTAATTGATATATATAACAAACGACCACATAGAACAATTAAGGTCGCCCCAATTGACGTCAATTCTTCCAATGAAAAACACATTTTAAAAACAGCCTACAATCATCTCAAAATGTTTAGTGTGGGGAAATTGCGTAATGGAGATTATGTACGCATCAGTAAATATAAACATGTGTTTGAAAAGGGCTATACGCCGAATTGGACTACAGAAATTTTTAAAATAATAAATGTGAGAAACACATACCCTACCACCTACTTGTTGGAAGATTTCGAAGGTAATCCAATACAAGGTGGTTTCTACAAAGAAAAACTGAAAAAAACTCGCTTCCCAGACAAAAATTTAGTGGAAAAAAATATTAAAGAGAGACGGGAATAGAGTCCGTGTACGTTGGTTGGGGTTTTCAAAAAAATATGACAGCTGGGAATCTAAAGATAATATTTTATAGAGCAACTCTTATTCGGATTGAAAATAAACAAAACAAAAAAATATATGCTCCATATACTAATCAACTCAGCAACAGAAAAATATGTTCAGGCCGCCATGCTCATGTATCAGCTTATGTACAAAATCTAAATAGTTTCCAGTCAAAATCCACCATACGTATACAAATACGCACACGCAAAGACTTCAAAGGTAATCCAATACAAGGTGGTTTCTATAAATATGATCAGACTCGCATGCTCATGTACGTACACAACATCAAAAATAGTTTCCAGACACAATCGCCCGCATCGAAAGGCAGCACCCTACGTGTACAAAGTCAAAAATAGTTTCCACATACGCACACGCAAAGACTGATAGAATGTTCTGGACAGCAAACCGAGGTGGCAGAAAGAGCGGTTGCACTTCGTAGGTGCTCCCCAAAAAGTGCAAGAAATATCGCGTCGTGGCAGCGCGAGACGGTCCAAAGAGCATCCCGCAGATGCACGCGGCGCCGCAGACGACTTACCCGTGGAGGCCCGACTCCGGGTGACCGATGGAGCCCGTAGTCAGTGCCGCCCCAAAACCCGGCATGGGTCAGAGGTGAGAGCACTTTCCGCGGGAACTTTCTCTTTCGCGTCTCTTTGTCTTTGTTTTTTTCTTAACAACTCTCTTGCGACCAAATGTGGCGGCGACCACAACAACAAGCCGGTCACGTCAGCTGACCGCTCGGTCAGCTGCTGGCCAGTGTTGGTAAACGCGTGAGGAAGGCGCATCTGGCAACGACGTATCCCTATCTAGGCACCCGTCCGCTGGGGGCGCTGGCGTAAAGGCTGTCAGAAGCTGCTTGCTACAGATTGCACATGGAAGCTAATGTAGCATACATCTCCGGGCTGCTGCTCCAAATCCTTGACTAAAGGATTCGGAATCTGATCGAAACCACCGACACGGTTTGCACAAAGGGAAAATAGGTGTTAAAAGGTCAAGGAGCGGACTAACAGCCAACCCCACCGCCTAGGCGGCACACCGCAAATTGGGGCTCTGGCGACCGAGCAGGAGCGGTATAGCTTCCACCGGCAAAGACATGGGGAAACTTATGCCCACCGTGGGATCCCAACTGTGCCCTCAACCCACTCCCCGGAAAATCCACGTAGCGTCTGACACATACTGGGCGGCTGCGTGGTCTGCGTCTGTGCCAAAGTGGCCGGCAGTCACGACACCTGGCAGCAGGTATAAAATGCAAACAACCTGGCAGTAGGTAAAAAATGCACAACCTGGCAGTAGGTATAAAGTGCATCAATGGAAGGAATGTCGACTAAAAACGAAACTACTCCAGGTGGCAACCACACAAGTGGAAATCCACCCGTGGGATCTCCCACGGCCAGGGCACGGATTCTGGAGGCCCAAATCCCATTCTTAACAACAAACCTGGCGAGGCGGTGGCGAACTTGGCCGCCTCGACAGTGAATGCACCAAGTTTAAGTTTAAGCAAAAAGGACGAAAACAAGGGCACGGAAACAGCCGGAGCGTTCAAGAGCAGCTCGAAGATTCTCAGGTCACCCGTCCTGAGAAAACCCACGGGCCTGCCGCCGCCACGAGAAGATGACGCGGTGCAGGACGCGGCCAAGCGTCAAAGGGACCCATGCAGCCCAACTGGCGGGCAGAAGACGACCTCTGCAAAGAGGGCCAAAGCGGACCAGGAGCTCACGGGACTGGAACAGCTCGCAGAGATTGGAGTGCTTCTCGACGAAGTCATCCATCTCACGAGTGTCATGCAGGTGCGTCACATCAATGTGACCATGAAAGCAATGTTCTCGAGGATGAAGTCCTTCCAAGAAAGTGCATTGAGCTCCCTCAGCCAAGCTGGGGACTCCCATACGCAAAAAGAGCCCATGGAGTGTATGAAATGCAAAGGTCCACTCCGAAACAGCGAGAGCAAGGAGCAACAGACGCCGGTATGTCTAAAACAGGACTACGCAGCGCAAACCGAGTTCTGGCGAAACGCGACACAAGGCCCGACGACCACCAGCGCGGTGCAGACAGACCCGTGGCGAAGGCTCAGCCAACCCGACACGGCTCTCGATGGGGGAGAGCTCCCGACTCCATCAGCGCAACCGTCTGCGCTTAGAGCACCCCCGGGGTCCCAGCAGGTAGAAAGAAGAAACCCACGAGATGATGCCAAATCCAGAGGCCCCCGTGAAAATCCAGCAGCGAGAGGCAGCGCTGGGAAAGACGCAACCACTGCCTGGAGAAAGGCTGCCCCGAAAAAGCGGCCCCGAAAGCCTCACCGCCCGAACGCCCTTATAGTGGAAGCCAATGGCAAGACCTACAGCGAAGTCCTAGCTATGGTCACCCGTAGGGACGACGGGAAGCTGCAAAGCCTCAGCTCCCGAGTTAACAAGGTTAGGCGTACAGCGACCGGGAACCTTCTTCTGGAGCTCAACAGAAGCGAGGACAACAGCACGGAAGAAATAAAAGAGAACCTCGAGGCGGTTCTTGGAAAAGCGATACGGTGCGAGCGCTATCCGAAAGCACGAGGACGAAGACGGTGGTGATAAGCGACCTGGATCCACTAGTGGTGGCCGAAGATGTCATCAAAGCTCTGGTGGACCAATTTGCCTTGAACACCGCATCAGTTAAACTGAGGAGTCTCCGTCCATCATACAGGGACACTCAGACGGCGGTAGTTGGATTGGCAAGCAAGGAGGCAGAAGAGGTTCTTGGGAAGGGCAAGATCAAGATAGGATGGTCCATCTGCAAAGTGAAGGAGAGGGACTCGCAGCCCAGGTGCTACAAGTGCCTGGAAGTTGGGCACTTTGCTGCAAAGTGCCATAGCAAAGTGGACAGAAGCGGGTGCTGCTTCAAGTGTGGCAAAACTGGGCACAAAATTGCTCAATGCCCTAATGAGAGCGTATGCTTTTTATGCACCGAAGGAGGTCCGAAGGCGAGGAACCACCAAGCAGGAAGTAGGCGGTGTCCTCACGCAGCAAAAAGAGCCGTAGCCAAACCGCGTGAATGGAAGTGATCCAGATAAACCTGAATCACTGTCGGGCTGCGCAGGACCTACTCCTGCAGTCTGTGAGGGAATGTAAGGCGGATCTGGATATCATCAGCGAACCTTACAAAGTTGAGGACAACGGCGACTGGGTAACGGACACATCAGGCAAGGCCGCGATATGGCTGTGCAGGAGAAACGGCAAATCATTCCTGGACGTGCGTAAGGGATCGGGCTTCGTCCGAGCTCGAATAGGCGAAATGTGGGTCTACAGCTGCTATCTAGCACCTAGTCTATCCGAGGTGGACTTTAGACGTGTACTGGACACGATCGCCTTCGATGCAAGGGGCCGCCACCCTACCATCATCGCAGGCGACTTCAACTCGTGGGCCGAAGAATGGGGGTGCCCCAGCACCAACAACAGGGGGCGAGCCTCACTCAGAGCCTTTGCAACGCTGGACGTTGTGCTGCTTAATGAAGGGACGCAGGAGACTTTTAATCGGGCTGGAGCTGGGTCTATCATAGACCTCACTTTTGTGAGCTCCCCGCTAGCCCGACGTTCTCACTGGAGAATCGGCGACTTCTGCACGGCCAGCGACCACGAGGCCATACTATGCACAGTGGGCATACGCCCGGGACCATGAACCCTGAACCGGGCAGTCAAGGGCTACCGCCAGGAGACGTTGAACGCCGAACAGATGAGCAGGTGCCTTGCGGACATGCATTTCGTCACGGAAGCGGACGCCAACACCAATGCTGACGGGATAGCACCCAGCATGGAGGATGCGTGCAGGGCAGGTATGCTGCAGCGTAAACCGTTTAGCAGAGACCATGAGCCTGTACCTTGGTGGAACTCCGAAATAGCGACCCTTAGAAGGACTTGCCTCAGAGCCAGAAGAGCTCTTCAGCGCTCAAGAAGGACGGACAGGGCCGAGGCCGCACACGCCGCCTTCAAGCAAGCTAGGAGGTCCTTGAAGCACGCCATTCAGGACAGTAAACGGAAATGTTTCCTGAAGCTATGTGACGCAGCCGAACAGGATCCGTGGGGTGGAGCCTACAGACTCGTGGTCAAGCGAGTAAATGCAGGCAGCCGCTCTCCAACGGACCCTGAAACCCTGAGTGAGATCGTTCGCACATTGTTCCCTTCGGGTAGCGCCAAGGAGAGCACACTGCACGAAACGGGACCTACGTGGGAGTTCAGGGCCATAACGGAGACCGAGGTTGCTGAAGCAGGACGCAGCCTGCAGAACAATAAAGCCCCAGGACCCGACGCAGTGCCCAACAAAGCAATGAAGCTGGCGCTTGCGCTTCAGCCGGGCATTTTCGCGGCGCTCTACAACGCCTGCCTGCGCGAGGGAACATTTCCACGGAGATGGAAAGTTCAAAACCTGTTGCTCCTGAACAAACCTGGGAAGCCACCTGGTGAAGCTTCCTCCTACAGGCCAATTTGTCTGCTCGACACAGTTGGCAAAGTGTTCGAGAAGCTCATCTCGAAACGGCTAAATCTGGCCATAGATGCAGCTGGTGGCCTCTCCCCCACCCAGTTTGGGTTCCGGAAAGGAAAGTCTACATTAGACGCGATCCGAACGGTCACCGGGATAGCAGCGGAAGCCATACGCGGGAAGCGATGGAAAGGCGGCACGAAAAAATACTGTCTGCTGGTCACGCTTGACATCAAGAATGCCTTCAACACTGCCAACTGGACAGGGATTATACAGGCCCTAAGGCGGCAACGGATACCGGAGTACCTCATCAAGATAATCGACAGCTACCTTGGAGTGCAGAGATTGGAGTGCTTCTCGACGAAGTCATCCATCTCACGAGTGTCATGCAGGTGCGTCACATCAATGTGACCATGAAAGCAATGTTCTCGAGGATGAAGTCCTTCCAAGAAAGTGCATTGAGCTCCCTCAGCCAAGCTGGGGACTCCCATACGCAAAAAGAGCCCATGGAGTGTATGAAATGCAAAGGTCCACTCCGAAACAGCGAGAGCAAGGAGCAACAGACGCCGGTATGTCTAAAACAGGACTACGCAGCGCAAACCGAGTTCTGGCGAAACGCGACACAAGGCCCGACGACCACCAGCGCGGTGCAGACAGACCCGTGGCGAAGGCTCAGCCAACCCGACACGGCTCTCGATGGGGGAGAGCTCCCGACTCCATCAGCGCAACCGTCTGCGATTAGAGCACCCCCGGGGTCCCAGCAGGTAGAAAGAAGAAACCCACGAGATGATGCCAAATCCAGAGGCCCCCGTGAAAATCCAGCAGCGAGAGGCAGCGCTGGGAAAGACGCAACCACTGCCTGGAGAAAGGCTGCCCCGAAAAAGCGGCCCCGAAAGCCTCACCGCCCGAACGCCCTTATAGTGGAAGCCAATGGCAAGACCTACAGCGAAGTCCTAGCTATGGTCACCCGTAGGGACGACGGGAAGCTGCAAAGCCTCAGCTCCCGAGTTAACAAGGTTAGGCGTACAGCGACCGGGAACCTTCTTCTGGAGCTCAACAGAAGCGAGGACAACAGCACGGAAGAAATAAAAGAGAGCCTCGAGGCGGTTCTTGGAAAAGCGACACGGTGCGAGCGCTATCCGAAAGCACGAGGACGAAGACGGTGGTGATAAGCGACCTGGATCCACTAGTGGTGGCCGAAGATGTCATCAAAGCTCTGGTGGACCAATTTGCCTTGAACACCGCATCAGTTAAACTGAGGAGTCTCCTTCCATCATACAGGGACACTCAGACGGCGGTAGTTGGATTGGCAAGCAAGGAGGCAGAAGAGGTTCTTGGGAAGGGCAAGATCAAGATAGGATGGTCCATCTGCAAAGTGAAGGAGAGGGACTCGCAGCCCAGGTGCTACAAGTGCCTGGAAGTTTGCTGCAAAGTGCCATAGCAAAGTGGACAGAAGCGGGTGCTGCTTCAAGTGTGGCAAAACTGGGCACAAAATTGCTCAATGCCCTAATGAGAGCGTATGCTTTTTATGCACCGAAGGAGGTCCGAAGGCGAGGAACCACCAAGCAGGAAGTAGGCGGTGTCCTCACGCAGCAAAAAGAGCCGTAGCCAAACCGCGTGAATGGAAGTGATCCAGATAAACCTGAATCACTGTCGGGCTGCGCAGGACCTACTCCTGCAGTCTGTGAGGGAATGTAAGGCGGATCTGGATATCATCAGCGAACCTTACAAAGTTGAGGACAACGGCGACTGGGTAACGGACACATCAGGCAAGGCCGCGATATGGCTGTGCAGGAGAAACGGCAAATCATTCCTGGACGTGCGTAAGGGATCGGGCTTCGTCCGAGCTCGAATAGGCGAAATGTGGGTCTACAGCTGCTATCTAGCACCTAGTCTATCCGAGGTGGACTTTAGACATGTACTGGACACGATCGCCTTCGATGCAAGGGGCCGCCACCCTACCATCATCGCAGGCGACTTCAACTCGTGGGCCGAAGAATGGGGGTGCCCCAGCACCAACAACAGGGGGCGAGCCTTACTCAGAGCCTTTGCAACGCTGGACGTTGTGCTGCTTAATGAAGGGACGCAGGAGACTTTTAATCGGGCTGGAGCTGGGTCTATCATAGACCTCACTTTTGTGAGCTCCCCGCTAGCCCGACGTTCTCACTGGAGAATCGGCGACTTCTGCACGGCCAGCGACCACGAGGCCATACTATGCACAGTGGGCATACGCCCGGGACCATGAACCCTGAACCGGGCAGTCAAGGGCTACCGCCAGGAGACGTTGAACGCCGAACAGATGAGCAGGTGCCTTGCGGACATGCATTTCGTCACGGAAGCGGACGCCAACACCAATGCTGACGGGATAGCACCCAGCATGGAGGATGCGTGCAGGGCAGGTATGCTGCAGCGTAAACCGTTTAGCAGAGACCATGAGCCTGTACCTTGGTGGAACTCCGAAATAGCGACCCTTAGAAGGACTTGCCTCAGAGCCAGAAGAGCTCTTCAGCGCTCAAGAAGGACGGACAGGGCCGAGGCCGCACACGCCGCCTTCAAGCAAGCTAGGAGGTCCTTGAAGCACGCCATTCAGGACAGTAAACGGGAATGTTTCCTGAAGCTATGTGACGCAGCCGAACAGGATCCGTGGGGTGGAGCCTACAGACTCGTGGTCAAGCGAGTAAATGCAGGCAGCCGCTCTCCAACGGACCCTGAAACCCTGAGTGAGATCGTTCGCACATTGTTCCCTTCGGGTAGCGCCAAGGAGAGCACACTGCACGAAACGGGACCTACGTGGGAGTTCAGGGCCATAACGGAGACCGAGGTTGCTGAAGCAGGACGCAGCCTGCAGAACAATAAAGCCCCAGGACCCGACGCAGTGCCCAACAAAGCAATGAAGCTGGCGCTTGCGCTTCAGCCGGGCATTTTCGCGGCGCTCTACAACGCCTGCCTGCGCGAGGGAACATTTCCACGGAGATGGAAAGTTCAAAACCTGTTGCTCCTGAACAAACCTGGGAAGCCACCTGGTGAAGCTTCCTCCTACAGGCCAATTTGTCTGCTCGACACAGTTGGCAAAGTGATCGAGAAGCTCATCTCGAAACGGCTAAATCTGGCCATAGATGCAGCTGGTGGCCTCTCCCCCACCCAGTTTGGGTTCCGGAAAGGAAAGTCTACATTAGACGCGATCCGAACGGTCACCGGGATAGCAGCGGAAGCCATACGCTTGACATCAAGAATGCCTTCAACACTGCCAACTGGACAGGGATTATACAGGCCCTAAGGCGGCAACGGATACCGGAGTACCTCATCAAGATAATCGACAGCTACCTTGACGAAAGGGTGCTGCTGTTCGATACGAGCGACGGCCCAAAAGAGTACAATGTTACTGCTGGGGTGCCACAAGAATCGGTCCTGGGCCCCTTGCTGTGGAACATAATGTATGACGGAGTGCTGAGGGTTCCCATGCCTGCCAACGTCCATGTGACTGGATTCGCGGACGACGTCGCCATTACGATTGTGGCTAAGAAGCCAGCCGAAGTGGAGGCCATGGCCAACTCAGCGGTAAGGAAGGTTGAGTCATGGCTGTCACTTGCCGGGCTCCAACTCGCGGCACACAAGACAGAGGCTGTCCTTATAAGCAGCCGGAAGTGCGTCGAGACAGCCAAACTGACGGTTGGCGGGGTTGAAGTAGTTTCGCAAAGAGCAGTAAAATATCTAGGCGTCATGATCGACACCAGGCTGTCTTTTAAAGAGCACCTGGAGTATGCCAACAAGAAGGCCGCAGCGACCGCCAGGTCGCTCTCGCGGATTCTACTGAACACGAGGGGCCCAAAGCAGGAAAGGAGGAAACTCTTAGCGAGCATCGTTACGTCCCAAGTACTATATGCCGCCCCGGTATGGGCCAAGGCCGCCGCGACGCCATCGTACATGAGTGGCGTGGAACGCACCCACAGACTATGTGCCATCAGAATATCCTGCGCCTTCCGGACGATTTCTGAGGAAGCGGCGCTGGTCATCGCTGGTCTAGTTCCGATAAACGAGCTGGTAAGAGAGGCAGCAGAAGTAGAGGAAGCGGTAACGAGCACGGACGACCTATCTAGGCGTGAGGCGCGACAGCCCGCGAGAAGAAGATCAATTTCTAAGTGGCAGGAGAGATGGGACTCCACGACATCTGGGCGCTGGACCCATGCTCTCATTCCAGTCTTGAGTCCATGGCTGGAAAGGAAGCATGGGCAGGTGGATTTCTACCTGACCCAGATTCTGAGTGGACACGGTTGCTTCCGGTCGTACTTGAAGAAGTACGGTCACGACACAAGGGACGGATGCCCAACCTGCGGTTCTGGAATCGAGGAGGACGCGAACCACGTCCTATTCGAGTGCGTGCGGTTCTTAGAGGACAGGACCGCCTTGGAAACGGCGACCGGTGTCAGCATTAGCCCCAGCACGCTAGTGCCAACAATGCTGAAAGGTCAACTGGAGTGGGACGCGACGGCCAATTTCGCTGCGTCTCTGATGCAGAAACTCAGGAAAGCTGAGAGAGAGAGGAGAGAAATGGCCACGTAAGCTGCCGCGGTTGTGCGAAGCAATGCTTTGCGGCCGTACCGCACAACTTCTTCAGTTTATGTCCATCTATATGTATATATGTTAGTAGATGTAAGAAAAATAAAGGAATATAAAAAAAAAAAACAAAAAAAAAAATAGAATGTTCTACTTTCTGTGGAGGGCGTGTGGAGGGCGATAAGAATGTTTACTCAAGGTTGGTATATATTGTTTCTGTTTTGTTGGACTGGTTCGCCAGCATATTTATGTATGATTGCCTCATCCCTTTATTCGTTCACATTAGAGTTATATACTACAATCTTGTATAAATATCGCTGGGGCGTTCAAAATTTTTTCAGTAGCGAACGCAACCAAGACGAGACGGTAAAAATTTAAAACGAATTGCTCGTATAAAAGTATAAAATTTAAAACTCCAATTTGTTTTAATAATTGCGAGTGTGAAAATGGAAAGTAATAAAATAACGAAACTATTTTTGATAATAGTTTGTGTAATAGGAGTAGTGGAAATGGGTGTAATACCCACTACACATCTAACGACTTACAACGAGACAACGAATACCGCAATTATTCGAATTTCACTTCCTAACGACGATGTTTTGAATATTGAGCTGAATTTGTACCTTTTTAAGAACAGTTCCTTAGCGAATATAAATAACATTGAGGAGTTAGAGAGTAAACTAAAAACCTCACAAGGTAAGAATGTCAATAACAATAAAAAATGAATGAACAGAAGCAATAACAATAAAAAATGAATGAACAGAAGCAACAACAACAACAACAGAAGCAACATCAACAACAGAAGCAACAACCACCACAGAAGCAACAACAACCACAGAAGGAACAACAACAGAAGCAACAACAACAACAACCACAGAAGCAACAACAACAACAGAAGCAACAACAACAACAACAGAAGCAACAAAAACAACAGAAGCAACAAAAACAACAGAAGCAACAACTACGACAGCCACAGAAGCAACAACATCATCATCAACACCACCACCAGCTAATTTTCAAATGTATGATGAGTATGAAGATTTGTCGTCACCCTCCAAACATATATTCGCGACAGTAAATGAAGTAGACGAAAATATTAATGATAATGTAAGTCAAGAGTCATCAACTTTAAACAAAACAGAGAAGCGTAGCATAGAAAAAAAATATACTTTTCTTAAAAAAGAATTGTTAGAAAAGTTTAAATCAGACTTGCTTGAAAGGGAAAATAGAGAGGGCGGAACTATTGTGACAGGAAACAGAGGTTTCGATAGATATTATAAACTCGGATATAGAAACCTTTTCACTTTAAGAATCCAGTGTCATTATGTATCGAAAAGGTTAAAAAAAACATTCCCATCTAGAGATGTATAAGGTACTTATAAACTGTGTAGAAATTGATGAAGAATTATTTTACTATCCACTTCTACCTAAAACTATAGATTTACCACCTCCACCCAAGAACATAGGTAAAAGAGAGGTTATAACAATTGAGGAACTAGACTTAGGTGGTATAGACTCTTATGCCTTATGTCTTAGAGTGTAGCGAGTTGTCGAATAGCAACAACTTTTATATGAATTAGGGTTAACATATTACTTATTTTATTTCAGAAGGATATAAAAATTCCTCAAGAAAATAATAGATTAAACAAAACAAAAGGCGAGTTAATTTACTTTAGTATATAATAATTCATTTTATTAATTCGTTTTTCTCATTTCAGTTGAATATGTTCACCTTGTAGGATCTAATGTAGTTTTAATAAATTCAAATTCTAATAATATTTCTAGCTTCAATTTAACTGATGATGGTATTACCCAACTGTACCATCAAAATATAAACATTAACATTGATAACATTGAGAGTAATGAAAATAACGAAATTACTCCTGATCAAGTAGAGTTGGGTTATTATCTAAAACATTTAGGGGAAATAAAGAAAAAAAACGAGAAAGAAAAAACAGAAGAAGAAGAAGAAGATGTATCTGTTGAAGAAAGGGATTTTGATTCTGAAGCTGAAATAAATCCACATGAATTAGAACTGTGGAAATATCTATATAGACAACGGTTACAAAAGCAATCAAATAAAATATACTCACCAAATGTATAATCAAATAACCAAAAAATTCCCAACACACCCAAATATTACATTTAATACTCAATTTATTTGAAATGTAATTGTTATTCGTTTAACTTAATGTTATACTAACAAAATATAACCATTTATAAATATTGTTCAAGATTATATAATTTTTCAAACTTATAAATTAAATAAATATTTTGTAACTTTAAATCTAAAATTGTTTCTGTTTTTTGGGGTCGGGGGGTAATTCATTATAAAACATTTCAAGTTCAAGTGACTTGTAAAGTAAATCATGTTCAACATTTTCAATTTCTTTTTTTAGGTAGTTGAGTAATATTTTCTGTTGCTCAGTCTGGAATTCAAGACTTTCTATTTCATCTAGCTGTCTCCCCAAAACAAGTGACTCTCCCTCAAGGAATTGAACATTTGATATGAGTTCCCTTTCTATTAAGTCCCTATGACTCTCCCTCAAGGAATTGAACATTTGATATGAGTTCCCTTTGAAGTGTAGAAAATATTTCCCCCTTAACTTTTCTCTTCGTATCATTACCATGAAGAATTATTTTTGTCATTTTGTAAGTATTTATGGTATGATTTTTAGATCTAAAAACTGACATGCTGCCATACAATCGATTTTCAGTGAAAAGAACCTTTTTATATTTTTCAATATCTAGGTATTCTAATGCTGTTCTCGTTACTCCCTTAGATTTCATAAACGATTTGTCCATAGAATCAATTTTATAACAATAAACCTTAGGGCGGAGACCAACCAACTCTGACATTGGTCTACCATGAAGCTCATCTTTAAAAACACCTAATACCGCTTTATTGCATATTTTAAAATTATATAATTTAGCTCTTTCTTCGGAATATCCAGATGTATCAAATTTGAATTCTATATCATCCCGAATATCTCTATAAAAGTCATCAATTTTAATTGTATAGATGAAGGAATCTGTATCCATGTAATTTAATCTTATATTATCTTGAAATTTTGGTTTCATATACTGATAGTGGAAATTATACATGTTCCACTTTGATAACTCTAATACTGTAAACCCAAGATACATGGGTTTATCGTATACATATGACATTCTTCTCATTTGAATTGTATAGAAATCATTCTGTAGTTTTGTGGCACTTTGAAAATTAAATTTGGAAATTAATTCTCGTGCACATAATTTCTTACGACCACTTTTATTAATATTATTATTCTGTGGAGGATCCCAATCACAAACTATTTTAATGTCAACCCGTTTCTCGATATTTTCGAGGGTTTTACCGTTGCATTATTTAATAATTTAAAAAAATCTTTTTCTTTTGTTGAATAGCAACAACTTTTATATGAATTAGGGTTAACATATTACTTATTTTATTTCAGAAGGATATAAAAATTCCTCAAGAAAATAATAGATTAAACAAAACAAAAGGCGAGTTAATTTACTTTAGTATATAATAATTCATTTTATTAATTCGTTTTTCTCATTTCAGTTGAATATGTTCACCTTGTAGGATCTAATGTAGTTTTAATAAATTCAAATTCTAATAATATTTCTAGCTTTAATTTAACTGATGATGGTATTACCCAACTGTACCATCAAAATATAAACATTAACATTGATAACATTGAGAGTAATGAAAATAACGAAATTACTCCTGATCAAGTAGAGTTGGGTTATTATCTAAAACATTTAGGGGAAATAAAGAAAAAAAACGAGAAAGAAAAAACAGAAGAAGAAGAAGATGTATCTGTTGAAGAAAGGGATTTTGATTCTGAAGCTGAATTTTATAACAATAAACCTTAGGGCGGAGACCAACCAACTCTGACATTGGTCTACCATGAAGCTCATCTTTAAAAACACCTAATACCGCTTTATTGCATATTTTAAAATTATATAATTTAGCTCTTTCTTCGGAATATCCAGATGTATCAAATTTGAATTCTATATCATCCCGAATATCTCTATAAAAGTCATCAATTTTAATTGTATAGATGAAGGAATCTGTATCCATGTAATTTAATCTTATATTATCTTGAAATTTTGGTTTCATATACTGATAGTGGAAATTATACATGTTCCACTTTGATAACTCTAATACTGTAAACCCAAGATACATGGGTTTATCGTATACATATGACATTCTTCTCATTTGAATTGTATAGAAATCATTCTGTAGTTTTGTGGCACTTTGAAAATTAAATTTGGAAATTAATTCTCGTGCACATAATTTCTTACGACCACTTTTATTAATATTATTATTCTGTGGAGGATCCCAATCACAAACTATTTTAATGTCAACCCGTTTCTCGATATTTTCGAGGGTTTTACCGTTGCATTATTTAATAATTTAAAAAAATCTTTTTCAAATGAATTTTTAGATTTTGACGATATTGGGTGTTAAGGTATATACGTTTTGAGCCAAGGTTTTTGCTCAAAACGTATCCCTCTATGAATTTTTTGTAACTGCAACCCATTAAGCAAACATTGCTGTAAATTTTTATAATGAATGATATAGTTTTTTTTTTCGCTATTAGTGGCTAACTTTGTTGTTGAACAAAACGGTAAATCACTATGTAAATCATGGACACTGTATGGATAGTCCAAGTCCACTTTTAAAATATAACCATAATGTCCATCGCTTGGAATATTTTCTACTATTAAATTTTCCATGTCTATGGGAGACAGCCACTTAAACCCTTGGTAAGGTAAAGGTTGAGACATTGCCCAACCATACAAATTATTTGCATCTAAATACATTAAAAGTGATGACTCTTTACTATTATCGTAGTCACTTAAATATTTATTATTTGCTTTAGTATATCTGTGACAGCATTGTACCAAACCACCCCGAATTCCACTTTGTATAAATTTATACATATCAATATCAGTTATTAACTCTAACTCAATTTGTGTGGTTTTCAGCATTGCCTGCCAAGATAAACCTGGTGTTGTATAAAAATGAGCTGGGTCAAGAGAATAAATTTTCATGCAAATTAAACGGAAGTTTTCAAAAACGTCAGTTAATAATAATACATCAGTTTTTAAATAAATCTCTAGATAATCCTTTAGAGATTTACAGGAAAATTGTGTCCAAACTTTAATAGCATGACTGTAATCCTCTTGAGAACATTGCTTTTCAGTAAACTGATTATAAAATTGATCTAGTTTCCTCCAGTCTATGCTCTGAATCAAGATATTCATATGGGAATACACCCTTCTTCCGCATAAGTCTAAATTCATTTTCACAATTAAAATGTGATCTTACTGATTTAAGTTGATCATCTTCCAAATTGGCTGCTAAGGCATCTAGACTAGATGTCATAAATCTAAATGTGTCTAGAAACCTTATCTCAAAACTCTTTCCACATTCATTTTCAATTGTTTTCATTACTGAAATAAAGTGTTCCTTATTTATGGGAATACCTTTAATTTCTCCAGATAAAAGTGTCAATTCTTTGATAAACAAGTGACAATCATACTTGGAAAAATTGTGGAAGAAAACTGGAATAAAATTAGACGTTTTCAAATCTAAATTACATTTAGAATAAGCTGCACCCCTGTATCTACCTGTATAATGACAATGATCTCGAACCCTATCATCCGCTAAAGCCTTTTCACAAATATGACAATTAAGGGCATCCTCAAAATCATATTCATCCTCTGGATACATTACTATGGGAACAACTTTACTCAAATGTTTTGAATGAATAGTTTTTAAGTTACTAACAAGGGAATTGACAAAATTTATAGCTGAATTACCTCCCGTTTCCATTACGAATTAATCTAAACTAGAATCATATGAACACTTTATAAAGTAAGCGTATGAAATTGGTACATGTTCATTTAGATTAAATAGTTTAGGACTTACATCAATATTTATACGGCGAAGTATGCACTCGAAATCTGCATACACTGAGAACGGTACTTTTAGTTGATGACGCAGTGCCGTATACTTTATTGTCGACTTATATGGGTTTGGGAGAGTGGCAACCTTTCCACTGCAAAGCTCCTTGTGACGAAGTGCGCGACTTGCACTTGATGAAACATTTAAGCAGGTATTGCAAAACCATGTCTGTCCCTTATGTAGACTTTTTTGTGCAGACGTAAGTCTATTAAATAAAAGAAAATATAGCAAATAATGAAAAAATAATAAGTAAAAGTAAATCTATTTTGTATCCATGTATAGTGACCAAATCCGTTTCCTTCCAGGAAGAGTATATTTATGTGCATCGGCTTTTCAACTCCAGATTGATAAAGAGGTCCAATTATAGTTTCACTTTCCTCGTCGTATCCAAAAACGTTAATGCTCAATGTAACGTTTTTTTGAATGAAAATGTCTATGTCCTTTATTTTGAGCGGGAATATCAACCCACTGAAGTCCAAATTTATTCCAGATGTTAGAACAAATTTTTCAGCCCTTATATCAACTTTATATGTGTAGCATATACTAGGGTTACTTTCTACATTTGTAAGCGCCGAAATCAAAGTCCATGTAAAGCAGTATGAGTCATTTTTATTTTGGACATTAATTATTGCTTTTTTCGCAAAAAGCTTGGGTGGTGTTGGGATATATGAGGATCCAGAAAGCGGATTATATTTATTGAAATTCATTTCCAATCGAATTATGCGGAGTAGGGTCCACCCGCTATCCCTTTCCTGAATCTCTTCCATTATTATTTTTAGATGGTCTGAGTGATTGGCGAATATGCGGTCTAACAACTTCCATTTTGCTTTGGAATTGTTTAGTCTCCTTTTTTTAAAATCATCATCTTTCACTAGCATATATTCCGCAAAAAGCTCAAAATTAACTTTACCGGACACGTAGCTTTGAAGCACATTAAATAAATGAGATTTTAAAGCCCCTCCTGCTTCGAAGAGGAACTCTTCCGGGTATCTTAATTCCTCTCCTTTATTACCAAACATATAATGAAGGATTCGACCCTTGAATCCATCCGAAATCTTTTTGATTCTTCCATCCAAAGGTATCACAGCATTCATCTTGTGCTCCGCGGTGCGAGCATGGTGATTCCATTGAACTCCCACCGGGATGAAACGACGGCACGACTCGCAATATTTTTGGGTTTGGTTATTCATTTTATTTATTATTTATTTGGAAAGAATTACAATTGTAATTAATTTGTAGATTGTTTTTCTTTTCACAAAGTCAGGAGGAAAGCTTATTAGTATGAACTTAAACTTAGTTTGTAAAAAATAAAAAAATTAGAGGTGGAAAGTTTGATTGGTTGATGACAAGATTTTCCTTAAATTTAATATGAGAAATTTGACTTGCATTATTTTGATTGGTTGATTCCTTCGAATATTTGTTGGCGAGGGAGGGAAGGTAAAAGTGATCAGTGCCTAGCAACCAGGTTTTTGTCTACTCGGTTTCTAGACACATTTGCATTTGTCTATCTAAAACGTCTCAAAGGGATGATTGCGAGGGAGCGCAGGTGAAGTGATCAGCGCCTAGCAACCAGGTTTTTGACTACTCGGTTTCTAGACACATTTACATTTGTCTAACTAAACGTCTCAAAGGGATGATTGCGAGGAAGGGATGGTGGTGGAGAAGCATGATCCCCCATATGAAGAGGGGATATAAATGAGAAGTTGGTGAAAAGGAACTTCAGTTCAAATTGAAAGTCCACTGGATCAGCAACAAACAAGAAACAACAAAAAACAGCTATACAGTTAAACAACTAGAAACCAGCTAATAAATCTAATCAATTAAACAACAAAAACATCTATACAACAACAAAAAAACATCTATACAACAACAAAAAACATCTATACAACAACAAAAACATCTATACAACAACATCAAGAAACAACAAAAACATCTATACAGTTAAACAAGATGTTTTTGTTGTTTAACTGTATAGATGTTTTTGTTGTTTAACTGTATAGATGTTGTTGTATAGATGTTTTTGTTGTTGTATAGATGTTTTTTGTTGTTTAATTGATTAGATTTATTAGCTGGTTTCTAGTTGTTTAACTGTACATCAACAAAACATCAAGACACATCAAAACAACATGACTACCAACAACGACGTGTGTCACCAATTTCCTCAAAGAAAATGGTTATTTCATTTTTGAGGATCATCGACAGACCCTGGAGATGATTTTCTCCAAACTTCAAGGGATGGAGAAAGTTGGTGAGAGAAAATCCAAATATGGCATACATATGCTATCATGTCCTTGGGCCGACGATGATGTAAGAGAGGGTCCGGATACATGTCAATGTCACCAGGCACCATACCTTAGAATTAAAGCTATTGAATTAATAAACAAATACAAAAGTATTGACCTTAAATTTAAAAAAAAAAAAATTAAACAATTAAAAAAAAAATTCTATGCCTTTATATATTTGTAAAATCGAATTAAAAAAATAATAAAATAAAAGTATATTTTAATTTCAAATTTGTACCTTCTTTTGTTTGGGAGGGTGTTGGCTTTCAGCTGTTTCTTTTGAGAATTCTTTTGCTATTGGGGTGGGTGTTTGCTTTCAGCTGTTTCTTTTGAGTATTCGTTTGTTCGGGGTGGGTGTTTGTTTGTCAGTGGCAAGCAAAGGAATCCCCTATTCAAGGGTGCTAATCAAGTTACCAAGTCCACGTGTGAACGTGTCAACAACCCGAGACATTTTCTAGAGGCTATGGTTATTAAATTGCTTACCACACCACACTTTCTTCCCACCTCGTTTCACCCCATTTAATAAATCTATTAACGGACACCCGTCAACTTATCACCCTAATTAACGATCACTCGTAACGCACCAGTAACTTCCCCCCGCTTAATTAGAATCCCCGATTTCTGGATAGAATTTCTGGATAGGATTTCTGGATACAATTCCTGTATATACGCAATTTATCACCCTAATTAACGATCACCCGTCACACCCCAGTAATTTCTCCCCCCATTAACTAGGAAAACCTAAATATAACGCTATGATCACCCGTCACACCGTGTGAGCACCACACTTTCTTAATCTAAGCAAAGGTCACCCCACCCGTCACACCCCAGTAACTTCTCCTCGCTTAATTAGAATCCCCGATTTCTGGATAGGATTTCTGGATACAATTCCTGGATATACGCAATTTATCACCCTAATTAACGATCACTCGTCACGCACCCATTAACTTTAATTACCCCCACCTGTCACCTTAACCTAATTTATTACCCTATTTAACGATCACTCGTCACGCACCATTAACTTTAATTACCCCCATTTATTACCCTAATTACCCTAATTAGCATAATTAATTACCTCCCCCTTCCACTTTTTGTTTTGGACAAATAAGCGGAATCGCGGACATGGAAAAATACGATCTAACAATAGACAGTTTAAGAATACATGCTCACAAAGAATTTACAAATTATTTAATTAATTTGCCTGGGCGGGAGCCTTATCAACGGCCTCCCGCAAGGCGACCCTTTGTACAGTATTAGAACTATCTTTATGGTCAGGCTCAAGTGGCCTGTACTTAAGATTACAGTTGTTCGGCACTGCACCCTTTTAGGTTTTAAGTTACAGATTATTATTTAGGGCTCTGAATAGATTTACATAAATTTATGACAAATAGTGTTCTTCTTAAACATCCACTATTCAAATATATATGTATATCCCTGCATCATGACTAACACTCAGGCCTTAGCGGTCACCATTAAGAATGAGCCCCATTTTTATAAAGTAAAATATCTATTGTCCAAAGTAGCATTTGTACATTGAGACCATCCGTCTTGACTTTTCCCACTTATCCACTGTAATAAAGTAGAAAAAGCCATAGTTTGTGCCACGGTGCCTAAGACGACCGTTTACTGAGGTTAGTACTTTTGTAATCCGCCTGTCGAACTAAATATAAGAGATAATTTAGACTAATCGAACCCACTATTACACTATCCAGCTATTTTTAATCACTTCTCTACCTAAGTTGTATTTTATATAATATAATTAAAATTTGACTTTTCAGCGGCGAGTATCAGCCTTGTGTTTGTATGAACAACCACATGAGCCCTCAGAGCGACGTCTGTAGTTGTGAATAGTAAGCAAGTTGTTGACGTGTGCACCTTGTACGGGTAGTAAATTCGATACTTTCCACTAACAAACTTTGTTGGACATTTATAATTAACTTCATATGCATAATATAACAATATTACTTATAATGGCACTAGCCAATATTTTATTCTATAAATTTATAATGTAAAAGCGAACTTAAAATCATGAAGTGCTAAGTTTTTAAACAGGGGTTGCTGACGCGACAAGTGGAGTAGGTGAAGAATAATGACATAACTTTTGACGGACAACCTTGACAATAGGGGATCGTCTTGCGCGGCCCGCGACGATCCATTTGGCACACAAATGTGTGGCCGAAATATTGGCCGATCGTGTTACGATCAAGCGTCAGGCACCTTTAATATTTATTCTCGCTACGTTGGAGAGGAGAAAGACTTACCAAGAACCCACCCCATCCGGAGAGCTAATGCCGGCAAAATTGGTGCCTGAACATCGGATGTCTTTCCCCCGGCTCAAATCCTTCTCAGGACTAGGGCACTAATATGCCCATGTAACAAAAGTTCCACTACAACTTGAACAAAAAGTCGTACAAAATGTGTAGTAATTTCATTCCTCTGCCCTCTTTTAATATTATAGTAGAAACGTAAGTAAGCACTATTTCTAAAGTTTTGTGAATTTATCCCCAAAAAACAGCAAAGTAAATTAGATCGTTTCTATGGCAGCTATATGATATAGTTGTCCGATCCGGATGATTCTCACAGAAATATGCGCAGGGATAAAAAATGGATACTGGTAGAGTATCGTTCATATCCAAGTCTCCGGTCATTAAGTCACACTCCGGTTGTGCTTCGATGGCTGCACACTCGTTTCCACCCTTACCAAGGAATGTTAGGCCAAACGTATCCCAGAAGTTAATTCCGAATTAAAAACGTTGTGTCAGACCTTAAGAAGGCTTCCGCTCTCCTGCCAATACAATTCGCTCTAGCGCCTGTAACCAGTAACAATAGTATTACTTCTCCTTCGACTTTGGTTTTGGCAAAGAAACGGTTATCGTTATCGTACGCTTACTACCGTGTCTACTACTTTCTGCTTGAGCTTGCGATATTGTGTTCGGGCATCATATAGCCTCTGCATCTTTCGAGTGTCCCGCGTCTTGTTGTCCGTATCTTCTGACCTCCATGGCTGTTTTCGTGCCCCGATCGAAGTCAGGTCAGGTCCCTCCCGGATGAAGAAAAAGCGTTCTTCATTTCCCTGGTTAACGAGTAATAATCAAAGTCGTAGTCGTCCGCTCGATCCTCCATCAGTTGCCAATACCATTTGCTGGCGGCTCCTACCAGTAGACTATGGAATTTGCGGAAAACTTGTTGCGGTTCTATCCCATAAAGTCCTTCAACCGTTCCACGCGGAACAAGAAACTTTCGACGGTCATACCGCGGCTGTTTCCATCAATATTCAATTCCATTTGTCCAGCCGAACTCGTTTTGCTGCCTGGAATCCTGGACTCTGGTCGTAGTCTGATTCTCGTGGGTAGCCCGGGCAGTTAGTTCGGGATTGGTGGTGTTGGAATGCATCTGGCTGCCGGTGCTCTCTAAGCCGATGCCTCTGGCTAGTGAGGGTCTCCTGTGATAGCGCTTCGAGAGGCGGCGTCTCTTGGTAACAAAATGGGTAATCAGATGAGTTTGGCACTTGCACTCCTGGGCGCTTGATTTGTTCCTCGTGTCGTCGATCGGATAATTCTCCCCGTTGCGGATTTGAAAATCGCTTTCTTCTTTGCCCCCTTCATTTTGGCCAAAGTTTTTTTTTTCTCGAATATATTTTTTCTCACTTGCGTGATCGCTTGTGTCCTGAAGCAATGACACACTTTTTACACTTGTCTATTTTCCACTCCACGTTCACACGCGCGATTAGCGACGTACGTCTGTCTAAGGGTTGCGAATATAAATTAAAAATGATGGGGGTGCTGTTTTGCGATTACTAAGTATCTTTTTGGTGAAGAATCTGTACGGTATTTAAGCCCCACAAAAACAAATATCCCTAACAAGAGGTGTTAGCAGTTTCTACTCAACTCAAGAAGAAAAGTCTGTCCGAAATCCCCCTCCCGCCAGTCGTCGGAAATCAGGTTATTTGACCGATCATTCTCGGGCTCCACAACCTGCTGCTATCTGACCGATCATTCTCGGGATCCACAGCAGTTTTCCTATTTCTCTACCCTTGAGCCTATCAAACGACCGGACCATCTAGTCTAGTACGTCGTGTAGCGTCGGCCAGGGGAACTAAAATACGTCCCCCGACCAAATATATCAAAGGAAGCCGTAAAGACTCGACCCTAACAAACGACCGGACTCTTGGCCTAGTACGTCGTGTATCGTCGGCTGTACGTTTTCTGTCAGTTTCCCCACCCACCTTTTCTGTCCTGGATCGATAACGAACAATAGATCCGCCCGCACCGGCTCCTGCTCTTTCTGGACTCGAGCCTATCAAACGACCGAGCACTCGCCTAGTACGTCGTGTAGCGTCGGCCAAAAAGCACATCTTAATTGTATTTACGTTAATCTCAAGAAGCGTCAGTCGGCACAGAGTTATATAGTATTATAAAAGGAAATCTCCTATTTGATTTAAAGAATTTTTTCTTAGTAACTTTACCTATGATCAAACAAAAGATACCTATGATTTTTAAAAGGAAACTAAGTATAAAGTCATCCCCCTTCTGAGACAAGGTCCTGATTGATCAAATCTGACTGTCGCAGAAGCTGTGGACTTTAAATTTTAATTATTTTATAATCAATATTAATAAAAAAATAGCTATCATTGTATTTAAATTACTTAACTCCCTTGCTCTAGATATGGTCAAGTTATTTCTGCCATTTCGCCATTCTAAATATCAGATGTGTAACGAACACGACTGTCTATCTACGCCCGAGAGTCTTTTCTGTCTAACTAACTTTCCGACTCGGTTCAGGGCTGGGGTGGGTCTTTGAATCTCGATCGCAGTCGTCACATTACCAAAGTGTAGACAGAAGAAAAGGAGCGGAATGGGATGGATTAAATTTGGTTCAGTAGGGAAAAACAGCATAGCAGGCTTGGAAAGAATAAGTTGGTGGGTTCTTCCGTTCTATACCCGCCCTCCTGGAAATTTAGACAAAATTTAATAATTTCCCCTTTTGTGAAAACCGTTCCTCCCTCAGGTGTCCCTCTTTAATTAACCAGGCATTTTTCTTCAATGTTATTGACTCTATTTAATTGCTATGATTTGTGGCATTTTCCAAAAAATATCAAAGGAAATTGATTACAAAGTTTAATAATTATTACTTCATGGTTTTTCAAATCTTAATAGAAGTTTACTTATTATATAAACTGGTGGGGCTTATTGCTGAGTAATACAAAAATTCATTTAATATTCAATTTAATTAAGATTATATTTTAATAATCTCGGGGCGGTTATGGAGCATTTCGGGAAATTCATATGTAATAATGATCAACGATGAGCGGCTATGCCGTACTTACTTAGGCTCCCATGAAGTCAGCAGGCCTGATGACATAGCTGGAGGTGTTGTAGGCTGAGGCAAGTTAACGGGATTACATTAATTACATATATTCCCTACAAGACTCCCTTTTTACAACAGAATATGAATTAAGCTTTACAATACAAAATAAACTAAGAATCTACAGCTACTTTAACTGACTGCAGAGGGCATCGGGGCATTTTAGATAGAATGGATAAACTAAACTGAGGCGCGTAATTCGTTCCACCACATGCCTAACACTCTGCATATCAGCGCTGAATTAGGTGTCCAAATTGTCGTGCTGGTCTTTTATGCGTCGTCTTGCATATCTTTAATTCCGCTTTCCTAGTCGCTCACACAGGGCTATGATTCGTGCCGGTCCTATGCAGATCCGCACGTGGATATAGGCAGCCGTAGAAGGATCATTGAATGGAATACCCCAGTAGCAGCAGGATTCGACGGTGCACAGAAAGACAGGCACGACTTGCGGGTTTTCGATCCGCACGTGGATTGCGGTGGCCGTAGGGTCCTGTCCGACGATTGATGGACGTCACTTGCAGGTGTTCGATCCGCACGTGGAATGCGGTGGCCGTTGTCTCCTTGACCGCACCGGCCTAAGTCTGGGTGCGGCCGCAGGTACTTCTCCAGCAAAAGGTATCCGCGCCGCTCGAAACTGGGTCCTTACGACAGAATTCGCTGGGGCAGCTGTAGTTGGGGGTGCTCCGCACGTGGGCGGTGGAAATGCTCCGCAGCGGTGTTACAGTCGCGTCGCGTGGTCCACGTGACACGCTGCCGGCTTAGAAGATTTCCCCCGTGTCTGGTTCACGGCGGGGCAGTCTGTACCTGAGGGCTACTTCGTTCAGAATTCGATCACACAAAGCATGTCACTTTTTACGTACCAAGATTAATAAAAGCAGAAAATATCTCTCGTCTCTTATTGAATCGGTGGTCTCCGGCTGTAGCGGGACTTGCTGCACAGTCGTCGACTAATTGCGAATCACACGCGGTTTAGCATTGCTCGTCTGGCACAATTAAATGAGGATTACGTCCGCACGTTTTCAGATATTCACTACAAGAGACCGAATTGACACCGGAAAACATGGCCGCAAGCTTCTGACACCTGTTGCATTTCGGGGCGGACTTGTGTTAGGGAATGTTACTTGTTTATCCGTGACATCATCCACAGTGTCGAGTTGTACAGCGATCTCGCTTTAGGAAATGTTAAGTGTTTATCCTAGACACAGGTTGCTGGGATGCCAGATTGGGTTACTCCCACAAGTATTGATAATCTGGATTTTGACCTGTTCAAATTTTTAACCGCCCTTACAGATGCATCTAGATGGTTGATCCTATTTCCTTAAAAAATATGAAAAATCCGTGCGTTGGGCGCCAATTCTGTGCATATTAGTGCTTTAGTCTTGAAAAGGAAAACCCGATGTGCAGGCACCAATTTTGCCGTCATAAGCCCTCCGGATGAGGTGGGTTCTGGGTAAGTCTTCCTCCTCTCCAACGTAGCGAGAATAAATATTAAAGGTGATCGTAACACGATCGGCCACACATTTGTGTGCCAAATGGATCTTCGCGGCCCGTGCAATACGATACCCTATTGTCAAGGTTGTCCGTCAAAAGCTATGTCATTATTCTTCACCTACTCCACTTATCGCGTCAGCATTCCTTATCGGAAACTTAGCACATCATGTAGTTGATTGGCTAGTGCCATTTATGAGTAACATTATTAATGGGAATACATATGAAGTTAATTGTAATTGACCAACAAAGTTTGTTAGCGGAGAGTATCTAATTTTTTTTCACCAGTACAGGGTGCACACGTCAACCAAATTGCTGACTCATCACGACTTCAAACGTCGCTCTGAGGGCTCTTGTGATTGTTCATACAAACACAAGGCTGGTACTCGCCGCTGAAAAGTCAATGTTTTTATTATATTATAAAAAGTTAACTTATGCAAAGATATAATTAACAAGAAATAAAGGTAGCTTCGGCCAGCCGAAGCTTATATACCCTTGCAAATAAAATAAATACTTATAGCTTAATACTCACTCGATCGGTGCAGTTCCAGGGACTTCAGATTCTGCGTGCCTATTTAAAATGATGTTTTTAAGTTGTCAAAAATAAAAACGCCTACTTTCTACAAAATTACAATGAATTTTCTTTTAGAATAAACGGTAGTCTTGGGTACCGTGCCACAAACTATAACTTTTTCTTTTTTTAGTGACAGGCGAATTCACTTTGGATAAAAGATACTTGACTTTAATGTAAAAATGAGGTTCCTTCCCAGGAGTGACCGCAAGGGCCTGATGATTAATCATGGTACACAGATATATATATATATATATATGTACGTGATAAAGGAACCGTGTTCCGACAAACTTACCCCTTTGTCAATCCTGGGCGATGAGATCTCGATGCGCTGGATCCTGAACTTTTGAAGACATTAGAAAACATATAAATAATTTAATGTTTGAACCATAAGTTTAAATTAATAAAAAACTTTATTTTATTAAATTCTAAACTAGTTAAAATTATTATTTTTATTGTGGAAGAGCACTGACTGTCTAATGACAAGTCTCAAACTGAACTCGCTTCTTAACTTAAACTTTTTTGACGATTGTTTGTGCTTGACTGAAGAGGCAAACAATGAAAAAGAGAGATTGGGTTGATACTGAAATATAGTTTATATATTGTGCACTTTGGGTACAAATTCAAGGTTTTATTCGGGGATCAAATTCACGGGTGTTTTCCTTTTGATTCCAAGTTCACCGTAGTGTCACCGACTCGAACCGTTCTCCTTTCACCTAATTTCTCGGCTTTCTCGCCAGAAACTAGCGATGACAAAACGGCACATGCCGCCCGGCAATGCTCGACGTAACATGATAAGATTCTGGTTGAATCAGCGCTGTAGAATGTAAGATTATTCGGAATATATAAAGGATTAGACAGAGTTAATGATGTAATGGTAAACGGCATAGCTTAGTAATTGCCCTTTTAAATGTTGCGTTTTGAGTTTTGATGCTTACGACCGGTTCGAGCTCATCCGAGCCGGGATGTAACTGAATGATTCGCCCTAATTTCCATTGAGCAGGCGGAGTCCCGTCATCCTTTAGAATTACCAGGTCATTGAGTTTCAGATTTTCTGTGACTTCACACCAATCCTGAGTCCATTTCTTCCAGAATCCATGGATCATCCTTTGCTGGTTGAGAAAGGTTTCTTTAAACTTAGTTGGTGGGGCTCTACATTCTGTTGGTGCGAGCATGGCATCGCCTATTAAAAAATGTCCTGGAGTCAGGTAGCTTAGATCTTCGGGGTCTGCGGTAAGGGGGCACAGTGGGCGCGAATTCAGACATACTTTTATGCGTATGAGTACCGTCGAAAACTTCATAAGTGAGGCAGGAGCTTCCAGCCATTCTAGTCAAATGGTGTTTGACTGATTTAACGTTCGCCTCCCAAAGCCCTCCAAAATTCGATAAGGGCGGGCTAAAGAGCCGTTCAATTTGCTTGTCAACTAATCTTGCTGCGGCCGTGTGTTCGTTGTCCTGCTGCCTTGAGTGCTCATTCCGGAGTGCTTTGTCCGCGCCCACAAAATTGGTGCCATTGTCACTACGCTATGTGACGACATAGTCCGCGCCGTCCTATGAACCGATCCAGTGCCCACAGAATATGATCCGATGTGAGCCCAGTGATAGCCTTGGACGCCAAACAGATGAATATGGCGATATAACCCTTATACGTTGCTGTTCCTCTCAGTCGGGCAGCCCTTAGTTCAATGGCTCCGGTGTAGTCGATGCCGGTAGCCCAAAAGGGACGACATGGCGGGTGGATTCGATGAGTTGGCAAATTCCCCATGAGTTGCTTGCCAGCTGTTGGGCAAGCAAGAAAACACTGCATGCATCCTCGCATCATCCGTCTGGTAGCTACGCGTCCGTTTACACCGTCTGCGCTAAGGTCAGCTGAACTCCTCCATGAAGCGTGGCGTGATGTGCATCCCTAATGACAAGGTCTGTGAATGAGTGTTGTGCTGGTAAGATTATCGGATGTTTACGATTGAACGATAAATGCGCGTGACTTAAGCGGCCACGGACGCGAAGAACGTTATCTTCGATGAATGGGTTTAGATTTCGTAGTTTGCTTAGCTTCGGAATTCATTCAGCTTGAACCAATCGAACTATGCACAGTAGGGTTCTCTTAATTTTAGATGACCATTCAGTCGATCAGCCTTGTGCCGACAGTTTATACTAAACCTGAGAATGTAGGCGGTTATGCGGATCAGACGGCTAAAGGTTGTATAGCGGTTAAGAATGCTGTCTTCCTTTACGAGCATGTGGATGTTGATCTTGTCTGGTTTGGCTTTTAGCATACTTGGGTCGACGATTGGTGGGATGGATTTGGTAGGCCAATCATTGTCGTTGAGACTCAACCAAGTTGGGCCGTTCCACCACAGGGACGATGTAGAAAGCTCCTTGGGACTTCTCCCGCGAGTGGCAAGATCGGCAGGATTTTCGTTGGTGCTCACGTGTCTCCATTGGTGTGGGTTTGAGTGTGCACGGATATATGCCACCCTGTTCGCCACAAAAGTTTTCCAACGATTTGGGTCCCCGTTTATCCAATGTAAAACGATTGTTGCATCCGTCCAGTAGAATACCGGAATGGGCTCGTCGGTCCATGTATTATTTTCCAATACCCATCGTACCAGCTTAACGGCGAAAACTGCTCCGCTTAATTCGGTTCTTGGAATTGTTAGTTGTTTCGTGGGAGAAACTTCGCTTTTGGCTGTAATGTGAATTAGTTTGTACACGTAAGTAGACTGCTGCTGCGTAGGCTACGGATGAGCCGTCACAAAAGGCGTGGATTTGATAACGCTCGCCGGAGTCGGAGGAGAGTCCGGTCCAGCGTGATATAGTGATGGCGTTGTTGTCATCTAAAGAATTGAGAAACTGCGTCCAGCGTGCCGCGAGATGCGAAGGAACTGGGTCATCCCATTGCAATCAGGTGATGGTTCCCTCGCACTGTGTGATCGCTGACACCATTATTACCTATAATATAATTTTAGCCGATATGATAATCGGGGTAATCAGGCCGAGCGGGTCGAATAATCGTTAGATATCAGATAGGATTAGTCTATTCGTATTGATGATCGGAGGTTTGTGAAGGATTTTGTAATTGAACACATAGACGTATCTTACTTGTTTTAAACAGTTAATTAAATAGCTTCTGTGAAAATCAAATTTATCATCAAGTATTTTCGTCAACATTTTTCGGACTGGAACCTTGACAGGCATTTCTTCGAAAAGAGCTTCAAAGGATGGGTTCTCCACAATAGACAACGGCGAAAACGAATCCACGACAAACTTTAAGACATTTTCGTCAAACGCTGCCTGCCTAACACCACTTTTTCTTGCCCTTTTAGAAAGTTGCTGTTTTTCTTCCAAATATTCGTCATATTCGGCGGAATGTTTGTCCTTCAGGTGGTTTATGAAATTAGACGTAACTTTTATAGCTCCACGAAGCTTTCTTAAAGGGGATGGACAAAATTGGCAAGCAGCCAAAACGCCATTACACGCTCTTTGGTGGTTTGTTTCAGACACCTGAATTGCATATGAACGATAATAATTAACAATATTTGTATTCGATTAATTCTAAAGTAAGCTTTCTTGGTACTTACAGACTGTGTAATCTTTAAATATTTTCCAGTTAAGATTAACGGTAGTTGTGCCTTTTCTAGAGCGCTACCACAACCAGCTTCGACGGCACTAACCATAGTGCTAGATCTTAATTGAAAAACAAAAAAAAGAGTAAAATCCATCTAGTTTGTTTAATATACCAACGAGCAGTATGATGATGAAGACATCGATCCAATATCTTCAGTTAGGATAAACGACAATTGTCCGTTCTCTGAATCACTAGCAGTACCATCTTCGACTGCACTAACCAAAGTGCTAGTTCTTAAAAAAAATAATGTTTATAATCCATGAAGTTTATTCAATATAAATACTTACGAGCAGTTTGATGAGAAAGACATCGATGTATCACCAACGTCAGATAAATAATAAATAAA
The DNA here is from genome assembly GCA_035046095.1 of Drosophila pseudotakahashii. NCBI lineage: Eukaryota > Metazoa > Arthropoda > Insecta > Diptera > Drosophilidae > Drosophila > Drosophila pseudotakahashii. The sequence continues at coordinate 332,146 of JAWNOE010000059.1, forward strand.
TTCACTTTCGCACTTTAAAAATTTTGAGAGACAGTGTATAACAGTAAATGTGTCAAAAAAATCCCTTTCAACCAAAGACCTTCTAATTTGCAACTAAATTTGGACGCCAAACAAGGATGATTTGGTTAGAAGAGATTTTTGGGACACATCTGATAGCTACGTTAGCAAGATTAGAAAACGTAGATGTAAACTGGTTGACCGACACTTTTTTAATGAAACAGGCACGGTGAAAGTTATATACATGTTCATGACCGAACAAGCAAAGGCTATTTCTCTTTTGAATTCAATTTAATGTTCTCTACATTTTTAAATCTCCAAGAAGAGTCATCGATAAAATCGTAGTAAAACAAGAGAGAACGCTATAGTCGGGTGCCCCGACTATCAGATACCCGTTACTCAGCCAAAGTGAGTGCGAGGGAGATGCAGATAGAAAATTTTTAATCTGGCATAACTTTTTAACGAATGGTCCGATTTGAAAAATTTCTACATTTCAATAGGTATAGATAAAGGCAATAAAACTGCGGCGCCAGACACTAAACTCGTTTATTGTGGGCGTTAGGCGATTGTGGGCGTTAGAGGGGGCGTGGCCCCCGGCTGAAATAAACTTGCGCTGCGTAGGAAGCCAAGGAATATGTGTGGGTAATCCCAATTCTCTAGCTTTTGTAGTTTCTGAGATCTCTGCATTCATCCGGACGGTCAGACGGACAGACGGACATGGCTAGATCGACTCGGCTAATGACCCTAATCAAGAATATATATACTTTATAGGGTCGGAAACGCTTCCTTCTCCCTGTTACATTTTGTTACTTTTGCACGAAAACAATATACCCTTTTACTCTACGAGTAACGGGTATAAAAATCTTAAATAGCTTAGCGCAGAAATATATGATTTATGTATTTTAATTCCTCCGAAATCAAGAAGTAACGGATTCTTCGAACATTGAGACAAAGTTCTGAAGAATTCGCGGTATAAATATTTTTCATACTGTGCCAAGGGCCAAAGGGTCCTCCTCTTCTGAAGAATTCGCGGTTCAACTATTTTTCATCCTCGGTGTCAGCAAATCGACGAGCTTTCCCTGACCTGTGGAGAAAATATTCCTCCTCTTCTAAAGAATTCGCGGTTTTATTGTTTTCTCTGACCTGGGGAGCAAATGTTCCTCCTATTTTAAAGAATTCGCGGTTTTATTGTTTTTACCTTCTTGAGTCGTTATTACATGGTCAATCTCAGAAAAGCTACCAATTCTTAGCCAGGGATAATAAAAGTTATAGCTTTAATAGAGAAAAGAGAACATTTATTACAAAACAATGGTAATTAAAATTTTTTACCTATCATTACTTTTTGGAATTACATTTCTAAGTAGCATTGTTTTTGGGGAATTTAATGAAATATATTTTCAGTAGCATTGAAAGCTTCCAATACCAATGAAATGTGTTGTCAGTAGCATTGAAAGCTTCCAATGCCAATGAAATATTTTTTAGTAGCATTACTTTTTTGACAATCTAATGAAATTTGTTTTCAGTAGCATTACTTTTTTCGATGCAAATGAAAAGTCTTTTCAGTAGCATTACTTTTTTCATGATATTTCAAAAACAATGCTAATGATTATAGACACAATTCTGCCACCTGGTAATTGGCGTCGGTCAGCTGGATCTGTTGGATGTCGCAATCTCGACCTGCGGGAAGGGAATCTTTCAGAAAATGAAATCTTTGACTATCACTAAGTTGTTGGTTATCATGAATCAGCCGGGAGAATGCGTCGTAAAACCCGGGCCATTCGATGATGTTACCAGAGAACTTGGGTACAGGTATTTGGGGCAAATTAACACGTATTGCAGGTTCTGCTTTATGCAATGGCTGGGATGTTACGGGAGGTGGTTCCGGTGCATGAATCTGTTTCTAGCTTTCGTCGATAGAGCAATATAGCGATATAGCAAATAGCGTTCTTCAAACTCAGAGGCCAAACCTTTTAGATAATACGGCGTCTCCTCAAATCCCTCGGTACATACCATCCTTGTGTGTGTCTCTAAAAAGTTTGTCTTCAAATCATCTACTTTCTGCAGTCGCTTCTGGAAATTAATCGCTGTTTTCCGTGACAAAGCATCCTTCCGGAAACACTGCAAAGTTGCCTTAAGAGCTTCGTGACGATCCGCTTGTAGTTTGGCTAAACCATCCAGATCATTAGTGTCGACCATTGTAACTCTTTATTACAGTCTGACTTGCAGTTTTAGAGCCACTGACCAGCTGCGCACCGTTGCCAAACTTCAGACCGCGTGTAGCGGAGTTAATCTTGCGGTTGTCGATTTTGTGGTTGTCGCTTCTCCCTTTGTTCGTTGAACTTGGACACCGATAATATTTTACTTTGGTTTTTTTTTTCTTTGTTTTGCACGGATGAATTAAACGCACATATTAGATATAATATGCTGGCGTGTAGTTATTCTTAGCGCGACGTTCAGACTTTCAGTTTCCCCTCATGGGCCACCATATGTTTGTGCTTGACTGAAGAGGCAAACAATAAAAAAGAGAGATTGGGTTGATACTGAAATATAGTTTATATATTGTGTACTTAGGGTACAAATTCAAGGTTTTATTCGCGGATCAAATTCACGGGTGTCTTCCTTTCGATTCCAAGTTCTCCGTAGTGTGACCAACTCGAACAGTTCTCCTTTCACCTAATCTCTGGGCTTTCTCGCCAGAAACTAGCGATGACAAAACTGCACAACGATCATACCTCGGTTTTGAGCTTAAGAGCTTTCTATGAGTGGAGTTAATTTTAATTGAGTGAGTTTTCTAATTGCCCTTTGAATTGTTTATTGATAATGGACCGGCGACTCAATCCGATTGTTTAGTCTAGATATTTGGGGATTCATTCGCATGGTAATTTTCCGTTGAGGGTCCGAAAGTGTGGGAACGAATTGATAATGTAACTTGATTCGTTTTGGATGTTTAGTCTAAAGGTTGGGTGCATTTGCAATTAGATATTGACTGGTTGGTTAAGGTTATCTGTAGGGTAGATTCTGGGATGGTGGATGCGTGTGTGGGTGTTTGGACATGTGCATAGAGTTATGTGGAACTATGGATATGTCCCTCCCCCATTCTTTGAATTTGGCCGGTCCTCAGGTGGATAGTGTTGGGTATAACATTACATTTTCTTCTATGGTTATTTGATTTAGTAGATCGTTTACAATTTCTGAACTTTTTAGTGTTTCTTCCTTTGATTTTATATATTTTACAATAAGTTTTCTTGGTATTCTCTTAAATTTATAAACTAAGTACAATAAAATGCTTATAATAATGATTACAAAGGAGGTGATTATTTAAAATACATTTTAATAATTTGTGTGTGATTCTATTATTTCCTTTGCTAAAATATAAGATAATCGTTCCTATTTTGTTACATTATTATTTATGTAAACGCTCTGTGTGTAATCTATAGACATCGGATTTTAGATTTTTTTTGTTTGTGGTCTAACAAATTTGAAATTTTTAAAATAGACTTATAAAATTACAGGCTTTTAATAAATGGTGGCATATCAAAAATATGCCTTTTTTTAGGTCAAAAAAGGTTAAGGAATATGCTAAGAAAATTTTGACCTATTTGAATATTAATTTGTATGCTGAAAAACTCCGCTCTACGTCACATGATGTCAATGGTGAATTAGTATATTTAACAACGTTTTCTTTTGTAATATTGGGGACTGAGAATGTATAATTATTTATCGAAGTGTTAATGGATTGTATTAAGGTAAAATCTGGATTTCGATGTAACCCTTTTCGAAATTTTTCTTGTATGTCCTTTCCAATTTTTCCTGGAACTTTTTGAAACAAAATGTTAGCTTTTTCCACTATTTCCATTTCCTGTTTTAATGTCATTCCTGATTCCTCTAACCTGACCTGCCTTAATCATATATGCTGCAGCATCTGTTAATAGCAGCATTACTTTGTTCTCCATTTCATTTGGCCAAAAACTGTTTAGTGTACTATTTACAAATCTTGATATCGCTGAACTATCTACTTTTTGAATTTCCTTGCAAGCTATTAGGTATGGCGTGGTTCTTTCGTTTTCCGTTAGTGTTCCTACTATAAGATTTGCAATAAATCTTCCGGCTTTATCCGTTGTTTCATCTAAAGAGATCCATATATTATTGTTTCCTATGTGTTCTTTAATTTCATCCATTTTATGTTGGTAACACCTGTCCAAATAATTTTTTCTTATTGTGCTTTCGCTCGGAATGTTTTCTTTAGTGTATTTTTCTAAAAAGTTGTTAAATGTTGTATTGCTAAGTGCATTAAATGGTATGCTAGCGGCTACCATTGCTTGGCACAGTTCAAACTGGAAATTGTCTTCCTCTTCATGGTTGTCAAGTTTTTCAGTTTTCTTCTTATTATGAATATGTAAAATGGTTTGAATGTGTTGTTGTAATTGTGATTTCTTGACTACAGTAATCTTTGTCAGTGGAAATCATTTATATATAAGCAAATTAACAAAGAGCATTTAATACAAACACTTACATTTTTTTTACATGTTTCGCAATATATTTTTTCTTCCAGTAGTAGAAGCTTTTCCGTTGGAAATTCCCCTAACCATTTCAGGCGATTATCCTATCTATTGGGATTCGGCATTTTTCGTTTTAATTCTCAATCACAAGGCACACGGCTATGAAATTATTTTGACTTGAACAGTATCAATTATAGTTCGCCTACTTAAAGGCATATATTCAAAGAAAAAAAGGTCAAAAAGGTGAAAAAAGGTTGACATATTCCGAAATATGCTTTTAGGCAGAAGATATGTAAAAAGGTCAAATTCGCAAAAATATGCCGCGTTCAAAATTATCTACGTTACATGAAAAAAATTTGTATGCAATCCAAAAAAATGTTGGACTGCTCGTTCAAAATATGTTTTTACCTAAAATCCGATGTCTAGTAATCTAACATTGTGTTTGAAAATATGAATTCATCTAATTGTATTAAACAATTAAGGATTTTAACGAGGTTACTTCAAACTATAGAAATTTCATTATTAATGCAATTTTGATTTAATATTGTTTTATGGAAATTCCATGTCAATAAAATATCTGGTTGAACATAATTAATTTGCAAAATATTTATATTTTTTGGTGTATTTGCATTCAGTGTTTTTTTGTATAATTATTACATTTATAACATACTTATATACATTCGTTAAATATAATTTTTCTGTTTCTTTATTAAATACTTAATCTTCATGTAGGAAATATTTGTCGAATATTTTTTTTTAAATATTTTTTTTTATAAATATATTATTTTAATCTAACATTGTGTTTGAAAATATGAATTCATCTAATTTTATTAAACAATTAAGGATTTTAACGAGGTTACTTCAAACTATAGAAATTTCATTATTAATGCAATTTTGATTTAATATTGTTTTATGGAAATTCCATGTCAATAAAATATCTGGTTGAACATAATTAATTTGGAAATATTTATATTTTTTGGTGTATTTGCATTCAGTGTTTTTTTGTATAACTATTACATTTATAACATACTTATATACATTCGTTAAATATAATTTTTTCTGTTTCTTTATTAAATACTTAATCTTCATGTAGGAAATATTTGTCGAATATTTTTTTTTTAAATATTTTTTTTTATAAATATATTATTTTAATCGGGATAAGGAATAATTTCGAAAACGGGAGATTTAACTATCTCTTAAAGTGGAAGTTTTGATTTTCAACAATTTCTCAGGGTTCACGTTTTTCAAATAATCATGTTTTAATAGTTTTGGATTGAATAAACCTAATCTTTTCAGCTGCATCGCTAATTCAATGTCTTCTACATATTCTAAAAAGTGTTGTAGATTAAATATTAAAACGCTGGCTTGTTGTTCCCTTTCTCCGTCTTTCTTTAATTTATTGAGTACCTCAATTCCTCTAATTATGATATCAATAATCATGTTTAAATCAGTATTCTGAACACTAAATTATTAATTTTTTTTTTATCTCATCTTTGTCGCCTTGTTTAATGTCCCGAATAAATAATTGTAAACTGATCCTACAATATTGAATAACCCTCTCTTACTGCGTTTTGCTAATGTAATTCCATTAATTTCCCTTTTAAGTTTTTCTACTAGATATCGAATTTGGATTACGTCATTAAATTCATTAGCTTCTTTTAAAAGACTCTCATAAGTTTGTTTAGTTTTTGATATGTTTATACTAGGTAATCAAACCGAATCTTATTTCGGTTCCGGTTCCGGTACTGGTCCCATACCGAATCTGCTTATTCGGTATACGGTTATATTTTGGTATTGATGTTTTGTTTCCGGTTCTTGTACCGGTACGTACCGGTACAGATACAAAATTCTATTAATAAAAAAAGCGCGTAGAATGGTGGCAAAAATTCTGCTACAGCGACATTTTCTTACATAAACAGCAGTGTTGCCAGATGAAAAATTAGCTTTTTCCCTAAAAAATGTCAAACAGTCGATATTTCCCCCTAATAAATCCAGTTTTCCCCCTAAATTCAAAAAATCAGTTATTTTCGAACATGTACAATAAAATAAGAAATATATAAATATGATGTTGTAGAAATTTTAAGATTTGAAAAATCTGTGTACTCGAAGGTAAAATCGTGTGTAGTATATTTGTTTTGATATTTTTGAAATGTTCTAGGAAATCTCATATTTTAGTGTTTTTCCAAACATTTGTGTAATAAAGTTTTCCAAAAATAAAACACTAAACTTTCCCCCTAAAAATTTCTCTCCCCTAAAATTCCCCCTAGCACGTCAAAAAACCCCTAAATCTAGGGGGAAACCCCCTGATCTGGGAACACTGATAAACAGTACACGTGCTTATTTTATTCAAGATTTTTAACGAGTTTAGTAAATGAGTACCAAAAGCGTACCGGTACCAGTAATACGGTAATCGGTTTGAAATTAAATTTTTATTTTGGTCACGGTACTGGTTCCGGTTCTCTATAAGGAATCGGTTTATTTCGGTTATCGGTTCCGGTTCAGGTTTTGGTTAAATTCCCTGGTTTATACTTAGGTAGTGATATTCCTAATTAGTCGGGGTATCTATCGATCCGGTTTTAAATACAAGATATCCATTTTGGGACCCATTAAGTCCATAAAGTTATTTTAATGCTCTGTCCAATTGTTCGTTGAATTACAATTGCTAATATTATGGAGAAAATTATTGTTTTCATTGAGTTGTTGTTGAGTCCGTTCATTTTCCTCTGTTTGCCTGGAATTATCATATTTGCTTTTATTAATTTTCTTCTTCTTTTTGAATTTTGATTTATAATGAATAATCTATCTTCCCCTATTCGTTTTTTCAAATTGTTTTTCGTCTATATTTTGTATCTATTTCATAGTCATGACGTTTTTCATTTACTTTTTCGATTCTATTAATTTTCTTTTCTTGTGTGTCATAATCAGGAGTTACCGCATACATAAATATGTCAGCTGTTATTTGATTTGTAGCATGTTTTGTTTTATGATTATAAATGTATAGAATTAATTCAAATTTAGTATACCTGTTTTCAATGTCTGGTTCACTTCCAATAATTCTCAATTTTTCATTAACCATTTTATGAAATCTTTCTACGTCTGAATTCCGTTTTTACTTGTTGTTAACCAATTATGTAAGGCTACAAACATAAATGCTGAATCTTTATCTGCTTTAATTTATTGTGGTTTTCCCATTTAGTTAAACACTTTCATAATAGCTCTTTTAGCTTCTAACCAATCCCTACTTGTGACTTCTACTAGAGTAGCAAATTTTGAATATACGTCGATACATGATACAATTTGCTGATTACCCACCATAAGAAATCCATGACGAATTTGTCTTTATATTTTGAATTTCTGGAGTAAGTTCAAAAGTCATTTTGGTATTTCTATGTTCCGTTTTAGCAATGTTGCAAGTTTCACATTCATTTATTATGTTCTGAATTAATTTTTGATAATCGGGAAAATAATATTTTTCTCTAAACCATTTAGTAGTCTTTTTGATTCCTGGATGTAAAAGTTCTTTATTTCGTTTCAATACTTATACCCTTGCAGAGGGTATTATAATTTCAGTCAGAAGTTTTTAACGCAGTGAAGAAGGCGTTTCCGACCACATAAAGTATATATATTCTTGATCAGCACCAATAGCCGAGTCGATCTAGCCATGTCCGTCTGTCCGTTTCTATGCGAACTAGTCTCTCAGTTTTAAAGCAATCGCGATGAAACTTTCCCAAAATCTTTTTTCTATCTAACAAATATAAGAAAATTCATAGTATTTTTGTAGGAAGTAGGCGTTTTGATTTTTGACAATTTAATATCAACATTTTTAATAGGCAATAATAAATATGGAATCCCACGAACAGCACCGATCGAGTGAGGACTAAACTTTATAACTGCAAGGGTTTTAAATAGGCACGCACAATCTGGAATCCCTGGAACTGCACCGATAGAGTGAGCATTAAACTACTGGTATTTACATTATCTGCAAGGGTATATAAGCTTGGGCTAGCCGAAGCTAGCTTCCTTTCTTGTTTTTCCTTAAAGTCTGCATATGTCAGTATGTCTTCAAGTTTTATCGTACATCTTACTTATTTCGTCAAGTGATTTGCATTTATAATTACCACATAAGCTTTTTGAAATATGAGAAAATCTGAATCGTTTTGGAAATATATTGCGCTCTTTCTAGTACATAGATATTCTTTAATTATTTCGTTTGCTAAGGTTTCTGTCATTTCTTTATAAATAATTTGAATTTTTAATTTGTGAAAATAATGTGTTACTTCTGTTTTGACTTCATCTCCTTTAACTAATTAGATTTGTCGGGAAAAATAATTAAATGGTCTCTCAGTTATGGAAATATAGTTTTGGTTATCTTCTTGGCTGTGGGCTGTTGCGCTTACACTACTGGCTGTTTCTTCTGGTATATTTTCTTAAATATTATCCGTAAACATATTTTCTTCTATTTTGGTCCTGGACAATGCGTCAGCTACATAATTTTCTTTTCCTGGCAAATATTTAATGTGATAATCATATTCGTTTAATTTTATTTTCCATCGTTGTAGTTTCATATTTGGTTCTTTTATGATATTTATGCAAACTAAAAGTTTATGATCGCTTAATATTTTAAAAGACCTACCCAATAAATATGATCTAAAATATTAGCCCATTCAATTGCTAAAAGTTATTTTCAATGGTAGCGTAATTTATTTCATGTTCCTTAAGAGTTCTGCTAGACCCAATTTTAATTTATCCCGATTTTAGTAAAGCATTTACTTTGACAACGGACGCAAGTAACATGGCTATAGGAGCCGTAATGTCACAAAATCATAAACCAATCTGTTATGCTAGCAGAACTCTTAAGGGACATGAAATAAATTACGCTACCATTGAAAAGGAACTTTTAGCAACCTAACAAGTTTTGTCTCTAATATTAATTGTGGCTCCTTTCTTCCAAATGTCATTGTTTTACAATATGTGCGAAGTCCTGTATGAATTTTCGATAAAATCCACACAATCCTAGAAATGAGTTAATTTCTTTTGGTGTTTTTGGTACTGGAAAATTTATAATGGCACTTATCTTTTTTGGATTTTGTTTAATACCTGTAGTAGTTACTATGTGGCTTAAGAACTCTGTTTCCTTTTTCATGAATTCACATTTGTCTAGTTGTAGTTTGAAATTTGCGTCACGTAGTTTTTGAAATACCTTTTTCAATGATAAAATGTGTTCATCCAATAAAGTGGAAAAAATTATAATATCATCTAGATATACCAAACAATCTGTATAGATTAAATCTTCTAATTAATTGTTGAAAAGTAGCGGGGGCATTTTTTAGACCAAATGGCATACGTGTGTATTCGTAATGACCGTGTTTTGTTGAGAATGCTGTTTTAGCTATTAATTCGTGTTCCATTTGAATTTGATAGAATCCTTTGGCTAAATCGATGGTAGTGAAATATCGGTATCTTCCCAATTGGTCCAATTTTTCATCCATTCTCGGTTTTGGGAATTTTCCATTTATAGTGATGATCTCATTTAAATTTCTGTAATCTACTACTAATCTAAACTTAAACAATAGGGATATTTTGATTTACGAATTATCCCCTGTTCAATCATTTCATTTACTTGCTTATTAACTTCTTCCTCAAAGGTTTGAGGATATTTGTATGGCTTCCTATATACTGGGTCTTCATGTTTTGTTTGTATTTTGTTTAATAGTACTTGTAAAAGTCAAATGTTCACCTTCTTTGTATTGAATGTCATTATATTCAAATAAAACTTTCTTTAAATTTTCCTTTTCTTCTTCATTTAAATTTTCTAATCTGTACTCATTACACTCTTTTAGTTTATTTGTGACGAACCCACCTAGAGGGTGTCCGTCAAAATTACGCCTAATCTAGTTTTAAGAGAAATACCTTGAATTATGTTACGTTATTAGTGTTAGGTGTCTCTCTTAAAAAATATTGAAAATAAATTTTAATAAGTTATATCTAAGTTCCGTGGTGGCAACGCCAACCGATATTTAGCCAAGACAAGTTCTATACCCGGGGTGGCAACGCCAATCGATATTTAGCCGAGACACCTTAAATACTAGAAATCCCGAACTAAGATACTAGTAATAGGAGAATACTAGAAATCCCGAAAGCGGGAAAAGGGAGAAAGGGAAAGGAGCAACACAGCTAAAGGCTCTTCTCTCGGGATCGCGGAACGGGCAAGACGTGTGCTCCGGACTTTCCTTTCGCAGGGCAGAAGATCGCGGGACAGGCCAGCTTAAACACCTGAAGCGACTGTTCTCGTGTTTCTAACCGCGTGTGGCCCGACAGTTCAAGGTAGGAAGGTACTACGCATTGCTTCGCGGGTGATCGTTAGGAAGATTAAAGATATAGGAAACGGACCAGTCGAGGTTAGTACGACTAGGTTCACATGTGTTCAAAACGGTGTAGCGGACTCGAGCGAGGATGGTTTGAATAAATGGTAAAGAATATATGACCGAATATCTCGACCCCGTGTTTTTTCTTTCTTGGTCCTGTTCTAGACTAGGACAACATCTAACCTCGCCCAACATAATTCTTACCGTTGCTTTAGACTTGAACGCGGACATCCTTCCCGTTTGCCACAGTAGTCGTATTTCCGTTTGCGCGTGGACGCCCCGCCTTATCCGATAACCTAGTTCTCCCGCCTTTTCCGTAGCTTTGAGGATTTGCGCGTGGACACCCGTCACGCCATATCCGATACCCTAGTTCTCCCACTTGGCATCGCCCGAAGATACGGTCCGTCAGGACGTGACCAAGGAATGGGGCTTGTCTGCGTTTGCCTCGACACTAAGAAGAACCTTCGGTGGAGACCCCCTTCAACAATACCCGTTCGCTTGTTGAACGGGACCCCCCTAGTCCGGTGTTTCGGTGATTTACAAATTTCTTGTAAAGGACTCTTGGATCCGACTGAAATCTGTACCTCGGCCGAAAAAACATCCTGACAAGTGGCGCCCGAACAGGGACACCGAGACTAGCTAGGGATTTACCTAGGTGGCTTAAAGACCCATCGAAAAAGGAAGAGTCACCCGGAGAGTCGAGACGAGGCGACTGCCTCTACCTAGCGCCACCCTGGAAGATAAGACGATGAATACTCCTAAGGGATCAAACGGTGAGTACGAAGAAGCCGACTTTATCAAAAACCCTGGTGAAACAATCCGCTGGATTTATGTCCGCCGGAAAGACGATCTCAACTCCCTCGCCGTTGAGTTCGGCTTTAAAGCTGATGGTACCGTCGAAGAGGCGAGGAAGGCGTTAGCCAACCTGGTCAGTTCAGGATCCTTCCCACAACATGTGTGGAATCGACTAGCTCAGCTGCAAGAGCAGGATAGCAGTCGGGCCCCGAGCCCTGCCCTGGCAGGGAAGAGCGACGAGATGGGGCAATTTACGGAGTCCCTCCGGGTCCCCACCGGTTCCGACGTTGCGCTGATTGAGATCCCAGCCCGTCATCGAGGGGTACATCCGGGAACGACACAAGGTGCCCAGGTGCCGCTAGTAGATGCTCGCTCGCCCACGAGACTCCAAGGACAGGAGGTACGGAGTGATACAATTCCCACTCAGCGCTTGCTCCCGGAGAAGATGTGTAAGTGGAACCTGCGGTTCGATGGCAGCTCAGACCCGTTGACGCTCATCGTCGCACTCGAGGAAAAGATGACGACGTATAGGATAAGCCCGGATGAGATCCCCCGAGCCATGTCCGAAATCCTGCAGGGCCCGGCGGCGCGGTGGTTCCGCACTAGCCATTTGCAGTCTGCCTCTTGGGGAACTTTCCGGACGGAATTCCTGGATTTCTTTCTACCTCCTTCGATGGCCGACCGGTCATGTCTGAACGTGACGAAATTTTGGCCAGCCCCGGTCACGTTGGCGGGAACCACGGTGCTTTTACCCATGCTGGTGATGCCCACCATGTTGGATCGAGTGATACTTGGGATGGACAGAAGGAACACGCGTGCGATGCGGGCAAGCCCGAGTAGTAGGAGACCCGTTGTTACTCCCGGCACTCCTGCCACGGAGGGACGAACGAGGAGAAGCGGTACACCCTGTCGAGTCTGGAGTCCAATCGGGGACTGCCAGACAACGAGGAAAAGCGGTATACCCTGTCGAGTCTGGAGTCCAATCGGGGACTGCCAGACAACGAGGAGAAGCGGAACACCCTGTCGAGTCTGGAGTCCAATCGCGAAACGAGGACTTCTGCTAGAATGCAGGCGGAAGAACACGACGAAGAGCGACATATTGCGCCTTTGAGTCTGGGACAACAAGGCTTCATCGACCGGGAGTTAGCTTTGTTCGAGATTCTCCAGGGGGTATCCCACGTCGTTGAACACCGTATCGTTATTCGCGATGATAAACCTCTGAAGCAAAGGTATTATCCTAGGAACCCCGCGATGCAAAATGTCATCGATACCCAGGTAGAGGAACTGCTCCGCGCGGGAGCCGTCAAGCCGTCCAGGAGCCCACATAGCGCACCAATCGTATTGGTGAAGAAGAAGGCTGGCGATTGGCGCATGTGCGTCGACTACCGACAGTTGAACGCACATTCAGTGCCCGACGCCTACCCGGTCCCGAGGATCAATCATATCCTGGAGAAGTACATCTCCACGTTGGATTTGAAAAACGGATATTGGCAAATTCCCATGGCCAGGGAATACACATCCTTCACTGTCCAATGTCGGGGATTGTACCAATGGAAGGTGATGCCCTTTGGGCTGCACTCCGCCAGCGCCACGTTCCAACGTGCTCTGGATACCGTCATCGGGGCTGAGATAGAGCCGGTCGCCTTCGCTTACTTAGATGACATTATCGTCATTAGCGCTACGGAGGAGCAACACTTCGCTAACCTCGTCGAAGTCTTTCGCAGACTCCGGGCGGCCAATTTGAGGATAAATCCAAAGATGTGCACCTTTTTCAAGCAGAAACTGGCTTAACTCGGGCACGTGATTATCGGCGAAGGAGTTAAGACGGATCCTGAGAAGGTGTCTGCGATTAATAGGTTGAAGACACCCACCAATCTAAAGGAACTCCGTCAATGGATCGGGATGTTATCCTGGTACCGGAGGTTCGTTCCTAACTTCGCGACCATCGTACAACCGGTAACCATGCTACTGAAGAAAGGACGGAAGTGTACATGGGGACCGGAACAGCAAACCGCCTTGGAAGAAATTAGAAGATGCCTGACCACCGCCCCCGTGTTGGGTTGTCCGGATTTTGACCAGAAGTTCGTCTTGCAGACAGACGCGAGTGACGTCGGCTTGGGAGCAGGACATTGAGGGCCAAGAGAAGGTCATCGCGTACGCCAGCCGCCGGCTAACTCCCGCGGAACATAACTACACGACGACTGAAAAGGAGTGCCTGGCCATCATCTGGGCCATCAGGAAGATGCGCTGTTACCTAGAAGGCTACCGATTCGAGGTCGTGAGCGACCACTTGGCCCTCAAATGGTTAAATTCTATTGGCCTTGGAATTGCAACAGTTCCAATTCGACGTGCGCTACCGACGAGGGAAGCTGAATGTCGTAGCAGATACTCTTTCACGGCAGCCCTGCGACGTACTTCAAGGTGCTGTCACGCTCGAGGACCTGTGTGCCGTCTCCCCATAGAGCCCGTGTTTTATACGAGTGTCATGATTCCCCGACCGCAGGACACTTGGGGGTCCGAAAGACGATCACCCGCCTGTCCCAGAGATATTTCTGGCCCGGCATGTACCGCGACACCAAACGCCACGTGCGGCACTGCGAGTCTTGCCAGAAATTAAAGACCGTTCAGATCAAAGCCGCCGGGAAAATGTTGATCCGGGCCGTAAATGAACCCTTCCTTTCGCAGGGCAGAAGATCGCGGGACAGGCCAGCTTAAACACCTGACGCGACTGTTCTCGTGTTTCTAACCGCGTGTGGTCCGACAGTTCAAGGTAGCGAGGTACTACGCATTGTTTCGAGGGTGATCGTAAGGAAGATTAAAGATATAGGAGACGGAACAGTCGAGGTTAGTACTACTAGATTCACATGTGTTCAAAACGGTGTAGCGGACTCGAGCGAGGATGGTTTGAATAAATGGTAAAGAATATATAACCGAAAACCTCGATCCCGTGTTTTTCCTTTCTTGGTCCTGTTCTAGACTAGGACAAAATCTAACCTCGCCTAATTTTTACCGTTGCTTTAGACTTGAACGCGGACATCCTTCCCGTTTGCCACAGTAGTCGTATTTCCGTTCGTAGAAAAATATTACCGTAGTGCCACCGGACCCGAATGTGGACCCCTTCCCATTCGGTCCCGTAGTCTCCTCATCTCCTCCGTAGTTGTGGCGCGTGGACGCCTGTCCCGCCGTATCCGATACCCTAGTTCTCCCGCCTTTTCCGTAGCTTTAGGGATTTGCTCGTGGACACCCGTCTTGCCTCGACGCGAGCGCGGACGCCCGTCCCGCTTTGTCCATAATCCTTGTTTAAGCATGAATATTTGTGTAAACCGTATTTTTAATGAGGTCATAAATTGTAACCCGAATATGGGATGTCCCAAGAAGGGTCGAATATCCTAGGCACTTAAGCGATAACAGATGTGCACTATAAAACCCAAAGATAAGCAGGTATGTCTGCGTGGGTCAGTAGATAAGAGTAAAATAAGATTCTCATGTTAGCTACGTAAAAGTTGAATATTAATAAAGAAATCAGTTTGAAACAGTAACTCAACAAATGAAGACGTCCTTATTTCGGATCGGTCTATTTATTTTGGTCCTTCGAGGAGCTCTAAAAGTCATCCCCCACCAGTGGTAAGAGACTAATAACTCTTAGTAATAATTAGTAATAACGAGCACCTTAAAAAATGTAAGGTTGCGAAATAAAATCTCTTGTTACCCCCCACCCGTGGTAAGGAACAGATAATAATAAATAATAAAAATAAACATAAATAATCAGAAGAATTTTTATTGTTTTAATTTAAAAAAAAACCTTTGTTAAGCTTAAAATATAGCCAAAGGTTGTTCTCAAAAAATACCCATCTAAAACATCAGCGATACGGTCATCGGTATATAGTGCGTTAATCAAAGTCCTAATTGACAAAATATTACCGGATTTTTCCAACAAAAATACATTTTTTTTGTGCGGTAAAAAAAAAGTTTTAAATTAAATAAAACGGAACTACGGCAGCATTTACAACTACCGAATCCAACAACCGCCGCATCTACAACTGCCGAATCTAAGGCAGAAGCAAATACTGTAGCAGAGACTACAGCAGCTGAAAATACAACTGCGGCGTCTTCAGCGGCAGCAACTACAACTACAGCATCAGCATCTACAACTACAGCATCGCCTAAAAACAGCAGCAGCAACGGACAACAGATAAGATATTTAAGATAATTTGTTTTCTATATTTCATATATTTAAAAAAAAAATGGTGTACGAGCAATATTTAAGCGTGCTCAAAAGGCAGGCCGAGATAAATAAGAAATGCACAGAAATTAGCGAGAATGGTGGACGAAATTTTACTACGGAAGAATTGCTTTTAATGAACGAAATGGAGAGAAGATAAATAAGATAAAGAGGCTGGGTTAAAACAAAGAATTATGGCACTTAGAACATACTTGGATGAAACATATAAAGAAATGCGGGACGGTAAACTGAGTATGTTACATTTGAGAAA
The DNA here is from genome assembly GCA_035046095.1 of Drosophila pseudotakahashii. NCBI lineage: Eukaryota > Metazoa > Arthropoda > Insecta > Diptera > Drosophilidae > Drosophila > Drosophila pseudotakahashii. The sequence continues at coordinate 348,295 of JAWNOE010000059.1, forward strand.
GGACAGGTTACATTTTCTTTGGCATATAGAACATGAGATTAGAAGTTGGTAGTGGTAGTTATGAGCGAAAGTTAACTCTTAGCGAATTAGAGTTTGACGTTCAAAGTATTTCTGCTGAAATAAATGAACAGATGAAAGTGCGAGACTCTGTTAAAATGGAGGCTGCGGGTAAAATTAAATATTTACCAAGTCTACCTAAAATTGAGGTACCCACATATAGCGGAGATGCTAAAGACTTTTTTAGGAATTGTATGTGGAATTAATGGGGAGAATGGGGGGGAGCATACAGGTCAAAGTGTCTGATTGCATTCAACTTGGTGAATGCCAGCATGATTCCTGTCCCTGCTTTCTTCAAGCCGACGCACTACCTCCACGTGGTTCTCTCTGGATTGTCACTCAACAGCCGTTGAGTGGCAAACTAAAGCGCGCTACGAGAGTCCTAACTCTACAAACTAGGTTTTGGCGTAGGACTTGGAATCCACCCAAGTAAAACACAATTTCAGTGAAGGAAGCAAGAGAAGCCTCGGAAAGGAACCGATCTAACGTTGACGACCATAGCAAGCGTAAAAAGGACAATGATTTGAGAGTATGCACCTGGAACGTACGAACATTGTACAGACCTGGTTCTGCTCAACAACTAGCAGATACCCTCAACAAATGTAGGGCTGACATCACTGCTATCCAGGAAATGCGATGGATAGGACAAGGCTGCATAAAGAAGAAGAACTGTGACATTTACTACAGCTGCCATCCAGAACGGCATGAATTTGGTTGTGGTTTCGTTGTAGGTGCCAGGCTGCGGCGCCGAGTCTCTCACTTTATGCCAACAAACGAGAGAATTGCAACGATCCGAATTACTGCCAAATTCTTTAACATCAGCCTGATATGCGCACATGCCCCAACGGAGGAAAAGGATGATGCCACCAAGGACGCTTTCTATGCGGAGCTCGACCGAGCTTATGGCCGCTGTCCTTCCCATGACATTAGAATTCTCATCGGCGATTTTAATGCCAAGGTAGGACGAGAAGACATCTTTGGTGCCACCGTCGGGCTATTTAGTCTACATGAGGCCACCTCGAGCAATGGTCTCAGATTAATAGGCTTTGCAGCTGCTCATAATACGGTAGTTCGTATAACTGGATTCCGTCATTTGGACATCCATAAGGCATCTTGGCTCTCTCCCGATCGACTGACCAGAAATCAGATTGATCATGTTGTGATCGATGCAAGGCACACATCTAATATACTCGACGTGCGATCCTGTCGGGGCCCCAACATCGACTCCGACCATTATCTTGTTGCAGCTAAGATTCGCACACGGCTATGTGTGGCGAAGATTACACGTCGAAGTGCGTTAAGAAGGCTGGACATCGGAAAGCTGCAATCACAACAGGCGAAAGATGCATTCTCCACTCACGTCTCGGGGCTATTAAGCCGAGCACCTTTAATACCTGAAGACATAAGCGATATGTGGGCGCTCAAATCCCACTCCCTGCGAGCTTCGGCAGAAGAAGTGCTTGGATTCCAGCGTCTTCCAACAAGGAATCCATGGTACGATCAGGAGTGTCATGACGCAACAGCTGCAAAGGACGCCGCCTACAGAAGAACACTGCAGGCTGGGGCGACACGAGCTATTGTGGATGTCTACAGGTCGAGAAGAAGAGACGAAAAACGCCTTTTCAGACGCAAGAAGAAAGAGCAGGAAAGGCGAGAGTGTGAGTGCATAGAGAGCAGCAGATGCAGGAATGAAGCACGTAACTTCTACCAGAGGGTCAAGCGTCTGACCCAAGGATTTAGGACTGGTGGAGTGGCGTGCAGGGACGATGATGGAAATCTTGTCACAGAAGCAGAGGTCGTGCTGAGGTTATGGAGGGATCACTTCTCGAGTCTGTTATCCGGCTCAAGCACAGACTCTGAAGACTATGATCCACGAACCCCTATCTATGGCACTGATATTGAGGTGCCAATCCCAAGTCATATCGAAGTCAAGGATGCAATCCAACGGCTTAAAAACAACAAGTCTGCAGGTGCTGACGGCCTGCCGGCAGAATTGTTTAAGGCAGCTGGTGATATGTTGGTAGGGAGCATGCACCAACTAATCAGCAAGATATGGCTCACGAAGAGCATGCCCGAAGATTGGAACCTCAGCATGATCTGTCCCATCCTGAAGAAGGGTGATGCCACGGTGCGCACCAAATACCGCGGAATTAGTCTTCTTCCAGTTTCATACAAGGTCCTAACGAGCGTATTGTGTAAAAGACTGAAACCCCATGCTGAAGCACTGATTGGACCTTATCAGTGCGGGTTCATGCCTGGCAAGTCCACTGTTGACCAGATTTTCACCTTGCGCCAAATCCTGGAGAAGTCTTACGAAAACCAGATCGACTCGTACCATCTTTTTGTCGACTATAAGGCCGCATTTGATAGCCCCCGGCGAGATCGCCTATATGCCGCCATGTCTGAGCTTGGAATACCAGCAAAGCTGACTAGACTTTGCAGAATGACATTGAGCAACACCATCAGCTCTGTCAAGGTAGGAAGTGGCCAATCCGAAACCTTTACTACCAAGTGTGGCCTCAGACAAGGTGACTCGCTGTCTTGTATGCTCTTCAATATTCTAATAGAGAGTATTATAAGAAAGGCTGGTGTGCATCGGACGGGCACGATATTAACCAACAGATGTGTCCAGCTCCTTGGTTACGCTGATGATATTGATATCATTGGCCGCACCAAGCGTGATGTCACAGGAGCCTTCGGGGCTATTGAAAAGGAATCAGCCAAAGTAGGACTAGCAGTGAATAGGGAGAAAACAAAGTTTATGGTGTGCTCTAGCAGAGAATCGCGGCGTCTTGATTCTCAGCTGACTGCAGAGAACTATAACTTTGGGTCCGTCAAGGAGTTCGTCTACCTAGGCACTGCTATAACAAGCACAAATGATGTCAGTCTGGAGATTAAGCGGAGAATAACACTTGCCAACAGGTGTTACTTTGGGCTCAGTAGGCAGTTCAATAGTAGAGCTCTCTCTCGACGCACAAAAACCACACTCTACAAGACGCTCATTCTTCCAGTACTTCTATATGGTGCGGAGTGCTGGACAGTGACGCAGTCAGATGCAGCTGCTCTTGGAGTGTTCGAGAGAAAAGTTCTTCGCAAAATCTTTGGTCCAATCTGCGTGGACGATGTTTATCGCCTCAGATACAACCACGAGCTGTATGAGCTGTACGGTGATGTTGATGTAGCCAGCCGAGTGAAATCTCAAAGACTTCGCTGGCTGGGCCACATTGCCCGTATGGATGAAGACGCTCCGGCTCGAAAGGTGTTTGATGCGGTGATTGTTGGGACACGAAGGAGAGGACGACCCCGAACGCGTTGGCAAGATCAGGTGATGGAAACCCTGTCCACACTTGGTGTTACCAACTGGCGAAGGCGCGCCCAGGACAGAGACGCGTGGAGGCACATTGCGCTTCAGGCCGAGACCCGATAAAAGGGTTGTCATGGCCATATAATATAATAATAATGTGGAATTAATACATACAAGGGAAGGTCTAAATACCTCCCTAAAATTTAATTATTTCAAGTCCGCCTTAAAAGGTGGGGCTTGAAAGGTGGTCGCTCACCTATTATTAGGTTCCGCGGAGAATTATGATGCCGCTTGGGAGCTTCTGACCAAGCGGTACGAAAATCATAGAAAAATGTTCTCGGAACAGTGTAATCGCTTGATGGACTTGACGATTTTAAATATCGATTCTGTCAAGCAGATTAAGCATTTTATTGATACTGCAAATGAAGCAATCTTTGATAGAATGTTGAACTGGCGTAAATGGGAATACGTCATATCAGCGGACAAATATTCATTGATAAAAAAGATCAAGAATACCAATATATATTATGGAGAGACTCTCCTGAAGACAAAATAAAATCTTACAAATTAAAAACAGTAACCTCTGGGAATGCTTCAGCTCCATTTTTAGCTACTAGAATTCTAGTAGATATAGCAGATAATTGTAAGAATGATGAAATTGGAAGAATAATTAGAAATGACTTCTACATGGATGATCTCATGACAGGAGCCAATTCTGTGGAAAGTGCCATAAACATTATAGAGCAGGTTTCTAACGAATTTAAAAAAGTTAATATGAATTTACGGAAATGGATTTCGAACAAAAAAGAAATAATAAAAGTAGTAGAAGATACTGGAGACAACAAGATAATTAGTATCAAAGAAAATGAATTCGTGAAAACATTGGGGCTTCAATGGGCACCCCAAAAGGATGAGTTTAAATTCAACGTTAATTTGGGAAATGCTAAAAAAGAAAATAAACGAACGGTACTTTCCACTTTATCTAAAATTTATGATCCGTTAGGATGGTTAGCTCCAGTAACCATCACAGGAATTCAGGAATTGTATGTGGAATTAATACATATAAGGGAAGGTAAGGCTCGAAAGGTGGTCGCTCACCTATTATTAGGTTCCGCGGAGAATTATGATGCCGCTTGGGAGCTTCTGACCAAGCGGTACGAAAATCATAGAAAAATGTTCTCGGAACAATGTAATCGCTTGATGGACTTGACGATTTTAAATATCGATTCTGTCAAGCAGATTAAGAATTTTTTGATACTGCAAATGAAGCAATACACATCGTAAAGCTGAAGGCCAATCTGACCGACAAAGTTGGTGTGTTATTTGCTCATATGGTGCTCAGAAAATCCAATACACAGACTCTTCAATTATATGAAAGTCATGTTAAAAAAACCAAAGACATACAGAAACTATCTGATGTTATGGATTTTTTGGAGCAGCGTTTATGTGCGACTTGCAGTTTTCAGGAAGAAAAACCTGTTAAAAAAATGTAAAACGTGGCTAAATGTTTCAATTTTAAACAATTTAGTTATTCAAATTGGGGAGAAAAATGTCCGATCTGCAAAATGATGGGTCATTTCGCGACTCAATGCCACATGTTTAGAGGGATGAATCCCTTAGAACGTTTTTGGGAAGTAGAAAATGAAGATAAAAATGATGTAGAGACCGAAGTTTGTGAAAACAATTTTATGAAAACTACCTCTATTTCAAATGGTGGTATATTGATCGAATTCCATTTAAGGACGATACATCCTTAGGGGAATCAAAGCCACAAGCGATGGCTCGATTTATAAACATGGAGAAAAAGTTGCAGCGAAATGATAAACTTCAAGATGCCTATAAATTGTTTATGAAAGAATATATTGATCTTGGGCATATGGTTAAGTCGAAAAGAGAAGGAAATAACTACCTACCCCATCAAGCCGAACTTAGAGATTCCAGTCTAACTACAAAGTTAGGAGTAGTGTTTGATGCCTCGGCAAAAACGACTAATAACATAAGCCTAAATGATATCATGTGGTTTGGGCCTAGAGTCCAGAAAGAAATCTTTGATAGAATGTTGAACTGGCGTAAATGGGAAAACATCAAATCAGCGGACATAGAAAAAATGTACAGACAAATATTTATCGTACAAATTAAAAACAGTAACCTATGGGAATGCTTCAGCTCCATATTTAGCTACTAGAGTACTAGTAGATATAGCAGATAATTGTAAGAATGATGAAATTGGAAGAATAATTAGAAATAACTTCTACATGGATGATCTTATGACAGGAGCCAATTCTGTGGAAAGTGCCATAAACATTATAACGAATTAAAAAAAGTTAATATGAATTTACGGAAATGGATTTCGAATAAAAAAGAAATAATAAAAGTAGTAGAAGATACTGAAGACAACAAGATAATAAGTATCAAAGAAAATGAATTCGTGAAAACATTGGGGCTTCAATGAACACCCCAAAAGGATGAGTTTAAATTCAACGTTAATTTGGGAAATGCTAAAAAAGAAAATAAACGAACGGTACATTCCACTTTATCTAAAATTTATAATCCGTTAGGATGGTTAGCTCCAGTAACCATTACAGAAAAGCTGTTTGTGCGGAAACTTTGGCTGGAAAATAGCTGGGATCAAGAGTTATCAAAAGACAACGCCCAGGAATAGGCGGGATATAAAGAAAAACTTTTACTATTGTGAACAAGAAAGGAAGCTAGAAAATTAAATTTAAATAAACTTGCGTATATGTTACAACGATTTAAATTTTAGCTGCTTTCGTATTACTTTGGCATTACTTTTTTGATTGTTCCTATGGCAGCTATATAATATAGCCGTCCGAATTTTGTTTAATTTAATACGAAATTTTGAAATGTTAAAGAAAGAATCCATATCCCAGAGAAGAAGAGAATGTAATAAAAGTCAACAAAGATATAATTATACCCGTTACTCGTAGAGTAAATAGGTATATTGTATTCGTGTAAGAGTATGTAACAGGGAAAAGGAAGCGTTTCCGACCCTATAAAGTATATATATTCTTGATCAGGGTCACTAGCCGAGTCGATATAGCTATGTCTGTCTGTCCGTCTGTCCCTCTGTCTGTCTGTATGAACGCTGAGATCTCAGAAACTACAAAAGCTAGATAGTCGGGGACCCGTCTATAGCATTCTCTCTTGTTTTTTTCCTATTAATTTCCAATTAATTTTCCGACCGTTCCTATGGCCGCTATAGTCATCCGATTTTTAAAAAAAATTTTTCGAAGTTCAGAATTATTTAAAAAATAGTATTCCCAAAAGTAGAAGTTTATATTTCAAAAAACACCAAAGCTGGAATTTTTTTAACGTTTTTTCTTCGATTTTTTCTATGGGAGCTACCTGCAATAGAAAGAAGACTTTCGGGAAAGTTTGGGCACGATAGCTTTAAAACTGAGAGACTAGTTTGCGTAGAAACGGACAGACGGACAGACGGACATGGCTAGATCGACTCGTCTAGTCATGCTGATCAAGAGTATATATACTTTATCGGGTCGGAAAAGTCTCCTTCACTGCGTTGCAAACTTCTGACTGAAATCATAATACCCTCTGCAAGGGTATTAAAATCAGAATACCTAGATGGATCCAAAGTAAATTAAATTCGATTGCTGAGCTGCATGGGTTTGCAGACGCGTCTGAAAAATCATATGCGGCAGTAGTATATGCTAAAGTAGGAAGATTGGATACAATTGTAGCTAGTAAAAGCAGGGTAAATCCAATCAAGAGTAAGAAAACAATTCCGAAACTAGAGCTGTGCGCAGCTCATCTGCTGAGTAAACTAATACAAAAGGTCAAAGAATCTATTGATAATGCAGCCAAAATATACGCATGAAGTGATTCTACTATAACGTTGGCTTGGATTAAAAGTGGTCAAAGCAAAGTCAAATTTATTAAACATAGGACAGATTATATTCGTAGATATACTGAAGTAGAATGGAATCACGTTAAATCAGAAAATAATCCAGCGGACGCGGCCTCAAGGGGAATTTCGTCAAGTGAACTGATAAATTTTGATCTTTGGTGGAATGGGGCCTAATTGGTTAAAAAAATCAAAAGGGAATTGGCCGTCTCAGTCAAAAGCTAAGGAAGATACAGGTATCCATACCGTGCTGACAGCTGATAGGGATATTATTCAAAATCTCTTAGAAAAATATTCGTGCATACAAAAATTAAAAAGAGTTATATGCTACATAGTTCGATTTATTAATATGAAAACAAAGAAAATATCTTATCCGAGTCATTTGTCGGTTATCAGAGTAGGCGGTAGATTACAAAATTACAATGCTAGATTCGAGATAAAACATCCAATTAATCTCGACAAAGGGCATATTTCTTCATTAGTTATAGAGGATGCTCATAACCAATCCTTACATGGTGGAATAAATTTAATGAGAACATATATTCAAAGAAAATTTTGGATATTTGGATTGAGAAATTCATTAAAGAAAAAATTAAATGAGTGTACGAAATGTGCAGGATATCGACAGGTAACGGCACATCAAGTAATGGGAAATCTACCCAAATATAGAGTAACAATGTCGTACCCATTTCTAAATACAGGTATTGATTACGCAGGACCCTATTATATAAGATGTTCTAAGAATAGAGGTCAGAAAACATACAAAGGGTATATAGCTGTCTTTGTATGAATGGTAACAAAGGCGATTCTAGCAGCGCTCAGAAGGTTCGTCGCAATAAGAGGGAAGTGTGTGTCTATTTATTCCGATAATGGAACAAATTTTGTAGGCGCAGCAAGGAAATTAGACGAAGAGTTGGCGAGAGCAATTAAAGAAAATTCAGCGGTAGCAAATGAACTCGGAAACGAAGGGATTGAGTGGCATTTTATCCCCCCGGCAGGACCTCACTTTGGAGGTATCTGGGAGGCCGGCGTAAAATCTATGAAATATCATCTAAACCGGGTGATTGGTGACGGAAACTTGATATACGAAGAAATGTCAACTCTTTTATGCCAAATAGAAGGAGTGTTAAATTCACGACCCCTATATTTATCAGATAATGATATAGAGGAAAATGAAGTACTTACACCTGGACACTTTCTGATAGGACGACCACCGTTGGATGTGATTGAGCCTATAAATGAAAATGAAAAGACAGGGAACTTGGATAGGTGGAAATTAATCCAAACAAGAGAGAACGCTATAGTCGGGTGCCCCGACTATCAGATACCCGTTACTCAGCCAAAGTGAGTGCGAGGGAGATGGAGATAGAAAATTTTTAACCTGGCATAACTTTTTAACGAATGCTCCGATTTGAAAAATTTCTTCTACACTTCGATAGGTATTGATAAATGCAATAAAACTGCATTTTTACTTTTCCAAAATCTTTAAAGGTGTGGGCGCTAGACATTTTTTAAACTCGTTTATTGTGGGCGTAAGGCGATTGTGGCCGTTAGAGGGGGGCGTGGCCCCCAGATGAAACAAACTTGCGTTGCGTAGGAAGCCAAAGAATATGTGTGGGTAATCCCAATTCTCTAGCTTTTGTAGTTTCTGAGATCTCAGCGTTCATCCGGACGGACAGACGGACATGGCTAGATCGACTCGGCTAGTGACCCTGATCAAGAATATATATACTTTATAGGGTCGGAAATGCTTCCTTCTACCTGTTACATACTATTGCACGAATACAATATACCCTTTTACTCTACGAGTAACGGGTATAAAAATTAAAAGAGATTTTTGGATAATATGGAAAGATGACTACTTGCATACCCTACAACAGAGGTTTAAATGGAAAAGGAATAGCCTCAATATAGAAAAGGGACAGGTAGTTCTAATAAAGGATGTAAATTGTAATCCATCAAGATGGCCGTTAGGAAAAGTCCAAGAAGTGCATAAGGGTAAAGATGAGAAAGTTCGGGTAGTAAAAGTCAAGATGCAGGACGCATGCATTTCCCGACCGATTACCAAAGTTTGTATTCTTGTAGGAATCAAGGCTGTCGAAGATAATGAAGAAGAATCTCAACCCAAAAGGGTAACTAGGGGTGGATCTAGGATATCCAAGCTGGGATTAATTATGAGTATGCTAATGTTGATGTTGTTTTGTCAACTGTCAAATGCATCACTAACCGTTGAAAACAAGCCTAAGTATAAAATTGAAAAAATAAATAAAACGTCAGCCAAATATTTGGATCCAATGGGCGAAGTAGAAATTGTCTCATCCTCTTGGAATTTGGTTGTTTTCTATAATATGGATGCTTATTTTGAAATGATAAGCAAAGGAAGCGTTCTAGTGAACAAGATGAGACGGGTGTGTGAGAAACTTCATAGTTTTGAAGATCAATGTAACCTTGTTCTAGACAATACTTTAAAACAACTAACTGAATTAGAAGAAAATAATAAATTATTCATGGCGCATAGTAAGCAAAGAACAAAACGTGCTCTATTTGGGTTCATGGGGTCCTTATATCACATACTGTTTGGAATTATGGATGAGGAGCAAATGGAGCAAAATATGAAAAACTTGTTAGATAACCAACACAGCCTAAACAATCTAGGCAAAAAACAATTGTCTATCGTGGATTCGACGGCTAATATCCTTATAAAGACAAATGAGGAAGTTAATTATAATTTAAAATATATGAATGAGCATATAGAGAATATGACGGCAGTACTACAAGAATGTTATTACGTTAAGGAGTCTATAAATTTCTATATGGTCACAAAGCAGTTGACTAGTTTAATTAAAGATTGTGAAAGGACACAAGCAGGTATAATTAGTTTATTAATTGATATAAAACATGGACGGCTGAACACGAATATTCCCAAGCCGAGCCAACTGAAAAGCGAGATATCAAAAATCAAGGAAAGTCTATCTGAGACACTAGTGTTACCAGGAAAAAGAAATGGAACAGAGTTAAAAGAGGTATATACGCTTTTAACAGATAGGGGCTTGTTTGTAGACAAAAAATTGATAATAAATGCTAAGATACCATTATTTAGCAGACACCCATCGAAATTATATAAAGTAATACCAGTGCCAGTTTGGTCAGAGGAGAATTCAGAGTATTTAGTGTACAATTTTGAGGTGGATTTATACCATTCAATGACGGAAACTACTCTGAACAAGTGTCAAAAGTGGCAGGCTCAAAGAAGAGTTTGTGACGGAAATTGGCCACGGAGTAATGCCAACGATTTGGCATGTGAATTGAGACCGCTAAAACGAGGTAGACAAGCTAATTGCGTATACAGCTTTTGTAGTTTCTGAGATCTCAGCGTTCATCCGGACGGACAGACGGACAGACGGACATGGCTAGATCGACTCGGCTAGTGACCCTGATCAAGAATATATATACTTTATAGGGTCGGAAATGCTTCCTTCTACCTGTTACATACTATTGCACGAATACAATATACCCTTTTACTCTACGAGTAACGGGTATAAAAATTAAAAGAGATTTTTGGATAATATGGAAAGATGACTACTTGCATACCCTACAACAGAGGTTTAAATGGAAAAGGAATAGCCTCAATATAGAAAAGGGACAGGTAGTTCTAATAAAGGATGTAAATTGTAATCCATCAAGATGGCCGTTAGGAAAAGTCCAAGAAGTGCATAAGGGTAAAGATGAGAAAGTTCGGGTAGTAAAAGTCAAGATGCAGGACGCATGCATTTCCCGACCGATTACCAAAGTTTGTATTCTTGTAGGAATCAAGGCTGTCGAAGATAATGAAGAAGAATCTCAACCCAAAAGGGTAACTAGGGGTGGATCTAGGATATCCAAGCTGGGATTAATTATGAGTATGCTAATGTTGATGTTGTTTTGTCAACTGTCAAATGCATCACTAACCGTTGAAAACAAGCCTAAGTATAAAATTGAAAAAATAAATAAAACGTCAGCCAAATATTTGGATCCAATGGGCGAAGTAGAAATTGTCTCATCCTCTTGGAATTTGGTTTTTTTCTATAATATGGATGCTTATTTTGAAATGATAAGCAAAGGAAGCGTTCTAGTGAACAAGATGAGACGGGTGTGTGAGAAACTTCATAGTTTTGAAGATCAATGTAACCTTGTTCTAGACAATACTTTAAAACAACTAACTGAATTAGAAGAAAATAATAAATTATTCATGGCGCATAGTAAGCAAAGAACAAAACGTGCTCTATTTGGGTTCATGGGGTCCTTATATCACATACTGTTTGGAATTATGGATGAGGAGCAAATGGAGCAAAATATGAAAAACTTGTTAGATAACCAACACAGCCTAAACAATCTAGGCAAAAAACAATTGTCTATCGTGGATTCGACGGCTAATATCCTTATAAAGACAAATGAGGAAGTTAATTATAATTTAAAATATATGAATGAGCATATAGAGAATATGACGGCAGTACTACAAGAATGTTATTACGTTAAGGAGTCTATAAATTTCTATATGGTCACAAAGCAGTTGACTAGTTTAATTAAAGATTGTGAAAGGACACAAGCAGGTATAATTAGTTTATTAATTGATATAAAACATGGACGGCTGAACACGAATATTCCCAAGCCGAGCCAACTGAAAAGCGAGATATCAAAAATCAAGGAAAGTCTATCTGAGACACTAGTGTTACCAGGAAAAAGAAATGGAACAGAGTTAAAAGAGGTATATACGCTTTTAACAGATAGGGGCTTGTTTGTAGACAAAAAATTGATAATAAATGCTAAGATACCATTATTTAGCAGACACCCATCGAAATTATATAAAGTAATACCAGTGCCAGTTTGGTCAGAGGAGAATTCAGAGTATTTAGTGTACAATTTTGAGGTGGATTTATACCATTCAATGACGGAAACTACTCTGAACAAGTGTCAAAAGTGGCAGGCTCAAAGAAGAGTTTGTGACGGAAATTGGCCACGGAGTAATGCCAACGATTTGGCATGTGAATTGAGACCGCTAAAACGAGGTAGACAAGCTAATTGCGTATACAGCTTTTGTAGTTTCTGAGATCTCAGCGTTCATCCGGACGGACAGACGGACAGACGGACAGACGGACATGGCTAGATCGACTCGGCTAGTGACCCCCAGATGAAACAAACTTGCGTTGCGTAGGAAGCCAAAGAATATGTGTGGGTAATCCCAATTCTCTAGCTTTTGTAGTTTCTGAGATCTCAGCGTTCATCCGGACGGACAGACGGACATGGCTAGATCGACTCGGCTAGTGACCCTGATCAAGAATATATATACTTTATAGGGTCGGAAATGCTTCCTTCTACCTGTTACATACTATTGCACGAATACAATATACCCTTTTACTCTACGAGTAACGGGTATAAAAATTAAAAGAGATTTTTGGATAATATGGAAAGATGACTACTTGCATACCCTACAACAGAGGTTTAAATGGAAAAGGAATAGCCTCAATATAGAAAAGGGACAGGTAGTTCTAATAAAGGATGTAAATTGTAATCCATCAAGATGGCCGTTAGGAAAAGTCCAAGAAGTGCATAAGGGTAAAGATGAGAAAGTTCGGGTAGTAAAAGTCAAGATGCAGGACGCATGCATTTCCCGACCGATTACCAAAGTTTGTATTCTTGTAGGAATCAAGGCTGTCGAAGATAATGAAGAAGAATCTCAACCCAAAAGGGTAACTAGGGGTGGATCTAGGATATCCAAGCTGGGATTAATTATGAGTATGCTAATGTTGATGTTGTTTTGTCAACTGTCAAATGCATCACTAACCGTTGAAAACAAGCCTAAGTATAAAATTGAAAAAATAAATAAAACGTCAGCCAAATATTTGGATCCAATGGGCGAAGTAGAAATTGTCTCATCCTCTTGGAATTTGGTTGTTTTCTATAATATGGATGCTTATTTTGAAATGATAAGCAAAGGAAGCGTTCTAGTGAACAAGATGAGACGGGTGTGTGAGAAACTTCATAGTTTTGAAGATCAATGTAACCTTGTTCTAGACAATACTTTAAAACAACTAACTGAATTAGAAGAAAATAATAAATTATTCATGGCGCATAGTAAGCAAAGAACAAAACGTGCTCTATTTGGGTTCATGGGGTCCTTATATCACATACTGTTTGGAATTATGGATGAGGAGCAAATGGAGCAAAATATGAAAAACTTGTTAGATAACCAACACAGCCTAAACAATCTAGGCAAAAAACAATTGTCTATCGTGGATTCGACGGCTAATATCCTTATAAAGACAAATGAGGAAGTTAATTATAATTTAAAATATATGAATGAGCATATAGAGAATATGACGGCAGTACTACAAGAATGTTATTACGTTAAGGAGTCTATAAATTTCTATATGGTCACAAAGCAGTTGACTAGTTTAATTAAAGATTGTGAAAGGACACAAGCAGGTATAATTAGTTTATTAATTGATATAAAACATGGACGGCTGAACACGAATATTCCCAAGCCGAGCCAACTGAAAAGCGAGATATCAAAAATCAAGGAAAGTCTATCTGAGACACTAGTGTTACCAGGAAAAAGAAATGGAACAGAGTTAAAAGAGGTATATACGCTTTTAACAGATAGGGGCTTGTTTGTAGACAAAAAATTGATAATAAATGCTAAGATACCATTATTTAGCAGACACCCATCGAAATTATATAAAGTAATACCAGTGCCAGTTTGGTCAGAGGAGAATTCAGAGTATTTAGTGTACAATTTTGAGGTGGATTTATACCATTCAATGACGGAAACTACTCTGAACAAGTGTCAAAAGTGGCAGGCTCAAAGAAGAGTTTGTGACGGAAATTGGCCACGGAGTAATGCCAACGATTTGGCATGTGAATTGAGACCGCTAAAACGAGGTAGACAAGCTAATTGCGTATACAAACGTATGTCAGATTCTAGGTCATATTGGGTTGAATTATAGGCAAACAGCACATGGCTATTTAAAGTAAGTTTTAACGCCAAAGTAAGAATTCAATGTGAAAATACAAAGATGGATGTAGTTAATTTGCCAGAAGAAGGAATTTTAACACTAAGGTCGGATTGCACAGCTCGCACTGACGATAAGATATTAGTAGCGCAATATAATATAAATTCCGAGAGGCAAGAGACGTTATCATCAGCTTATATAGGTGATATTACGGACGTTCCGAAAATCGTTTGGAGTACATTTTAAAATCACACTAAAAACCATAGTGCCAAAATTGATAGACTGACAAGGGAATTAGCATATTTGAAAGGAATTCATATATAATTAAAGGGGTTAAATGTACATCATATATCTGGTCATGCCTCTTTGATTTTAAGTATCGTAATCATTATAATTATAATAATATTTGCCATACAAAAATGTAAATGAAGCAGAAAACTGCAAGCCATAACGTTTGGAGGCCTGTTGCAAGATGATTAAAGTATCAACATTTAATGAAAAATATTAGCATATTATCAAATTGTATAGATTATAAGTCAAATTTGAAAACGACACACCTAATCTTGCTGGCCCTTGGCAGAATGTTCAAACATGAACACGTTTTATAGATATATTTGTGTGAATTGTATTTTTAATGAGGTCATAAAATGTAACCCGAATATGGGATGTCCCAAGAATATCCCAGGTACATAATAGAGGTCTGCTTAATACATTCAAAAGTTGAATATATTTGAATGACTTTGAATGATCTTGAATGAATTGAGTGACAGCCCACAATCAAATAAATGCGAGTGAATTTGAATGATGATGAGTTTGACAATTTTCAACATTCAATTCAGATGAATTATATTGAATTATAGCTAAATATAAAACGACAAGGTAGGCAATGTCAAAAACATTCGAATCATTCGAGTTAATTTGAGCAAAAATGAACAATCCTGTATGTTTATTTCTTTTTTACTATAATTAATTTTATCAGTGTTTTGAAATAATGTGGTCTGTTAGGTCGTATCCATTGAAGAGCTTTTAGAAACAAAGCAGATATTTCCGGATAGAGTCTATACCTTAAGTAAGAAGAGAGGAAGAAGCAAGGTGTGGGATTTCTTTTCAAATATTATAAACGAAAAAAAAGAAGAAGTCCGTGTCGTTGTTGCCCGCAATATTGGCAAAAGTGTTTTTCAGTTTGGAGCAAGCACATCCAACTTAGTGAGACATAAGTGTTACACACGAGTATCACAGACCACAGCTAACATTTCCCATGTTGATGTAAGCCAAGAGACCAAGCAGAAGGGTGTTGCGTTAATGACGAAATGGACTATTGAGAACTGCCGCTCCTTTAAAATTGTTCAGGATTCTGGGCTGAAGGACTTTGCTAAATTTCTTAAAGAAGTAGGTGCCACGTTCGGTGCCAACGTATATGTTGACATTTCTAAGATGTTTGAATTGCATGTGGGCCCAATCAAGGCGAACATTTTAAAATACACATGTTTTAGTTATTCGTTGACTAGCGACATATGGACCGACAATTTCCTAAAATGCTCATATTTATCTTGCACGGTGAATTATGTAAAGGAAGGACTTCTAGTAGATCGCCTTATTCCCTTCACAGGCATATTCTATTGCAGCGCGCCGAATGAGAAAATTTTACAAAGTGTATTTCATAACGAGCGTAATACTTTTTCGTCACAAATGTATCTTTGGTATGTTGAAGGTGCGATCGTCACTTGTTTTTTACCTCGTTAAGAGTTGTTTTTATTTGATTATAATAAAGATGCAATTAGGAGTGAAGAAAATTAGTTAAAATATTAGTTTTTAATACCGGGATAGAAATTGAAGTGCAAATTAAATAATAAAGGTTGTTATAATTATTACATAGAACGCGAAAGGGTTAGTGCAGACTAAAATTTGATGTACATCGTGGTAAATTGAGAAATTGATAATTTTGTGTTAGTCCAACAGGAACATTAAAAGTTAGGCGGCTTACAAGTTCTACAGAATCAATATTACCTCTTATAAGATTATGCATAATAGTAATAGTACCAAGCATTTTTCTATGATTTGCAAGTGTCGGTAAATTAAGCAATAATAATCTACTCTGGTAGGAAGGCAACCTTAGGTTTTGATCCCAGTTCAAACTACGAAGGGCATAAAGAAGAAATTGTTTTTGTACCGACTCTATACGGTCAATGTGCACTTTGTATTGTGGGCTCCAAACCGAAGAACAGTAATCCAATATAGGACGGACCAGGGAGGTAAACAATAGTTTGTTTATATAAGGGTCATCAAATTTTTTTGACCAACGCTTTATAAACCCAAGAACACTCATAGCTTTGTTGAGTCATTTACTGTCATTTACTCATTTAGTCATTTACTGAATATATGCGGTCAAGTGGTACGTTCTGAAGCAAATAACTTATAAACGCAGGAGTACTTCTATGAAAGGTCATTACGTTAAATTTAAGGCAGTTCAAATTTAAGACGTTATACTCACACCATCAGAGCTCGTGTTCGGTGTCCCCACCTAAGTATATGGGAAACACATGAAAGTGTCTCAAAATAACAGTTGGAGACAGTTGAAGTTAATGTTACGTTCAGTAAGGGAGCAACATTTTTATAATGGAATTAAAAAGTAGTCCTGTTATCGTTAAAAATGTTAATTTTCCTATAACATCTGAGCCAGAAATTAATAAAATACATACATGGGACGTTCCATATCAACCCGGCCACCCCCCTTTTTATACCCGTTACTCGTAGAGTAAAAGGGTATATTGTATTCGTGCAAAAGTATGTAACAGGTAGAAGGAAGCGTTTTCGACCCTATAAAGTATATATATTCTTGATCAGGATCACTAACCGAGTCGATCTAGCCATGTCCGTCTGTCCGTCCGGATGAACGCTGAGATCTCGGAAACTACAAAAGCTAGAGAGTTGGGATTACCCACACATAATCTGGGCTTCCAACGCAGCGCAAGTTTCAGCCGAGGGCCTCGCCCCCTGTAACGCCCACAATCGCCTACCGCCCACACCTTTAAAGATTTCGGAAAAATAAAATTAAGTTTTATTGTGGTTATTAATACCTATTGAAATGTAAAAGAAAGTTTTTTAATCAGACCATTCGTTAAAAAGATATGCCCGATCAAAGTTTTCTATCTCTATCTCCATCTCCCTCCCACTCCCTTTAGCTAAGTGATAGTCGGGGCACCCGACTATAACGTTCTCTCTTGTTTTTTTTTTGTATGTGGACAGTACCACATTGATTGGAAAGCCCTTTGGTTCCAATATTTTACCTCAAACCTATTAAGTCAAAGTTACCACTCTTTCGCCGTATATTCGCGTTAGAAAGAAAACACAAAATCAATATTATCTTCCGAACGGAAGACACAATTTACATGGTTGAATGCAGAAAAATATGTCTAGCCATGGCCAATTACGAGAAAAAAAATGCATTTTTTTAAACCGTAGATGACCAAGAGATCGCGTTTTTAAAGTCTAAAAGAACGAATCGACTAAAGGCCAGTCTGAAAAAATACCAATATATTTTCCTTAAAAAGCCATAAATTTAACGGATTTTAACCCACCGTTTTAAATGTGGGATCTTTATCGAGTTATTAGTTTTATTTCATACAATTTTTGTACTTTGCAAAAGCATGCTTGTTATGATTATACCCGTTACTCGTAGAGTAAAAGGGTATATTGTATTCGTGCAAAAGTATGTAACAGGGAGAAGGAAGCGTTTCCGACCCTATAAAGTATATATATTCTTGATCAGGATCACTAGCCGAGTCGAACTAGCCATGTCCGTCTGTCCGTCTGTCCGTCTGTCCGTCCGTATGAACGCTGAGATCTCGGAAACTATAAAAGCTAGAGGATTGGCATTTTGCATGCATATTCTTGGAGTTCCTACGCAGCGCAAGTTTATTTCAAAATGGCGCCACGCCCCCTCTAACGCCCTCAATCGCCCTACACCATTTTTTGAAAGGTGTCTGGCGCCTACACCATTAAAGATTTTGGAAAACTAAAAATGCAGTTTTATTGTGACTATCAATACCTATCGAAATGTAGAAGAAATTTTTCAAATCGGACCATTCGTTAAAAAGTTATGCCCGATCAAAGATTTTATATATCTATCTCCCTCGCACTCCCTTAGCTGAGTAACGGGTATCTGATAGTCGGGGCACCCGACTATAGCGTTCTCTCTTGTTTTATTTTTGATGGATTTGGAAACTTTCTTCGTATGCATTTTGGACTACGTAACGCCCCCTCAACGTTTAAGAGGCTAATAAATGATATTCTTAGCCCCTATACGGGACAATTTTGCATCGTTTACATGGATGACTTCCTTATATTTTCAAAAAATATAGAAGAACACGTCAATCATCATCCTAAATTTTTAAAGGTGTGGGCGCAAGACACCATTCAAAAATGGTTTAGGGTGATTGAGGGCGTTAGAGGGGGCACCTTTTTGAAACAAACTTGCGCTGCGTGGGAAGTCCAAGAATATGCATGCAAAATGCCAATCCTCTAGCTTTTATAGTTTCCGAGATCTCAGCGTTCATACGGACGGACAGACAGGCGGACAGACGGACATGGCTAGTTCGACTCGGCTAGTGATCCTGATCAAGAATATATATACTCTATAGGGTCGGAAAAGCGTCCTTCTCCTTGTTACATACTTTTGCACGAATACAATATACCCTTTTACTCTACGAGTAACGGGTATAATTACCAACAAACCAGAAAGAACTTAAAAGTTTCCTAGGAATCACAGAGTATTTGAGGCGCTACATAAAAGAACTCTCTAAGATTGCACAGCCCTTAATAAAACACTTAAAGAAAAATGCTAAAATAAACACACATGATCTAGATTACATAGAATCGTTTCAAAAAATAAAAATCCTTTTAACAAATGATCCAATTGTCGTATATCCCGACTTTAATAGGCAATTTACGATTGTTACAGACGCGAGTATCTATGCATTAACTATGCAAGACAATAAAGTAATTTCCTACGCTACCCGTTCGCTCTAAATCACGAACTTAATTATAGTACAATAGAGAAAGAGCTTCTTGCCATTTATTGGTCAACAAAATACTTTAAATATTATATTTATGGAAGAAAGTTTATAATTAAAACCGACCACAGGCATCTAGTTTGGCTTAATAATCTAAAATAACCTAACCTAAAGCTACAGCGTTGGAAAGTGCAACTAAACGAGTTTGATTTTGACATAAATTTTATAAAAGGCAAGGAAAACGTATTGGCAGACGGACTTAGCAGAATTGTAGAGCCATCAACTGATGATTATGACACAATTGTCCAAAGAAATAAATATCTTAGATATATTTATACTAGAAAACACTTTATCAGATATTACACCTGGAACAAAAACTGACGATAAAGACTTCTCGGAAGATTAAATTCATATGTTTGCTACCGAAATTGATGACTTAGCAAGAGTTTACAGTGCGGATTCCGACGACCTTAATTTTATTGGTCTTACCGAAAACTGTCTTAACGTATTTAAAATCCAACTACAAATTACACAGGTCGACAAAATCCGGACTTTTTTTGGTCCAAGACTAAACGCTACAAAACCTGAAAGGATTTTAGCTTTAGATTACTACCCCATACTTGGAAACTTTCTATCACGTCACATTTTTAAGAAGTCCGTTGTCAAAGTTCCAAATTTTCGATTTATTTTATTTTTGATTTTTGTGGCTCAATAAAAACTAAACCCTTTGTAGCCCTGAGCCACAATTTGGTGGAAATGGTACATTGAACCTTTAACTTCAACCGTATTTAAACACTAAGTTGGGCGACCTTCCGGTGGATTTCTCGCCTCCGAAGCGAAACGCGGGACTCTGACGGCCTCGCCCGAAGGTCTAGCCGGTGGATTTTCCAGCACCGACGCCCGCGAAGTAAACTTCCCCACATCGGGCATCGCCCGAAGATACGGTCCGTCAGGGCGTGACCAAGGAATAGGGCTCGTCTGCGTTTTCCTCGACACTAAGAAGTACCTTCGGTGGAGACCCCCTTTAACAATACCCGTTCGCTTGTGGAACGGGACCCCCCTAGTCCGGTGTTTCGGTGATTTACAAATTTCTTGTAAAGGGCTCTTGGATCCGACTGAGATCTGTACCCCGGCCGAGAAAAACATCCTTACACATTATTAATGGCAAAATTAAATTATTGATCCTTTGACAAGGGCGGATTAAGGCATTCTAATGCGGTCTTATCCTCTTCAATCTCCTTTTCAACTGGTGATGGACCAAGCATTTTACTGCAGTCTTGTCCTTTACCATATCGTTTTCACAATAATTTATGTAAAGTAATGTGTCTCCTAACGTCACTGTTTCTTCTTCATAGTTTATTTTCGCTTTACTTTCTTTCAAATAATCTCTACCTATTACAATGTCATTATTTTCAGAATATTTATGTAAATAAAACTTTTGTTTAACTGGGCAGATTTTGCATGGATCCAATTTTATACTTTTATTTAATTCCATTGATCCATTTATTGTGTATATTTTTTATTTTTCATCTTGTTCTTCATTATTTCCAAAATTCTTCGTCATTATATTGATAGTCGACCCTGTATCTATCATGCCTCTGTATCCGAGGCAGTTTGCTGAAAATTTACGTCCATTCTATTCTGAGCACTGTCACTAATTCTCTTTGTCTTTTATCAAGTGTATTTGGGGAGTTATTTGAAGTTGATGCTTGGAAATTTAATTTAAATTTAATTTCCTAAACTCATAATAATTTCTCTGATTTTGAGTGAAAGTTTGATTTCTGTTTGGTGAACTTTGAGGATTTGTTGAACTGTTTGAATTATTATTATTTCTTGGATAATTATTATTGTGGTTTCATGAATAGCTTTAAGAATGGGAATAATTTATCTGATAATAATAGCTTTGATGTGTATTTCCCGATTTCCTTTGCCTAGGTTTAAATTTATCAAAAGGATCTGCATCCCAATGGCCTAGAACCATTGCTGCTTCTTTTAAGTTGGCAAGTGTTGTTATATATTTTTTGGACAAGGAATTATACAATCTATCGGGAAGTTTTCTTTCGATACAATCCCTAATTGTTTTGTTTAAAGAACTTGTATTAATTAACCTGTCTGTTGGATCTGATTCTAGTTCTAACTTATTGTGTACGTTTGATGATCTGGATTTTAGTTCGTTTACGAACTTACTGATGCTTCCTTGGTATGGCATGTCACGAACATGTTGTATGATGTCCTCGTATGGGCTGTGATCCTTGAAAGCTTTAATTAAGGCCACTTTTGTTGTTCCCCATGTATTGGATTTTTCCTCCTCGGAATCGACAATGGTCCTCTCGATAGCTCCATGGATGAAGTGGATTTGGCGAACATCTTGAGTAGCGTAAAGTTGCAATAAATACTCCACTCTGGCAATGTAGCGACTTAATTCCGATGGATTTCCGTCGAAATAAGGTAGCTCCTTGATTTGTCTGATAAGTTGAATCAGATGAATCTCAGATTTAAATGTTCTTGATTTTTGTTTTCAATATTGACACTTAAAATAATTTTTTTTTTTAAGCGCGTATTGACCCAATTCGTTTTTTTATTTGAATTTCTGCGTGCGTAAATTACACATAGATTCTTTGGCGGATCTCAATATTAGTCGTTTTGTATATTCTCGGATTTTACGCTGATCAGGATATACTAGTCGTATAGTAATGTCCCTTAGTTGATCAGTACCGATGACTTTTTTTAAAAGGACTTCAAGAGTTTGAACCATAAGTTTAAAATAAAAAAACTTTTTTTAATTAAATTCTAAACTGGTTACAATTATTATTTTTATTTTGGAAGAACACTGACTGTCTAATGACAAGTCTCAAACTGAACTTGGTTCTTAACTTAAACTTTTT
This sequence comes from Drosophila pseudotakahashii, assembly GCA_035046095.1. Lineage (NCBI taxonomy): Eukaryota > Metazoa > Arthropoda > Insecta > Diptera > Drosophilidae > Drosophila > Drosophila pseudotakahashii. Next base: position 370,425 of record JAWNOE010000059.1, read on the forward strand.
TGACGATCATACCTCGGTTTTGAGCTTTAGAGCTTTCTATGAGTGGAGTTAATTTTAATTGAGTGATTTTTCTAATTGCCCTTTGGATTGTTGGATTGATAATGCACCGGCGACTCAATCCGATTGTTTAGTCTAGATATTTGGGGATTCATTCGCATGGTAATTTTCCGTTGAGGGTCCCAAAGTGTGGGAACAAACTGATAATGTAACTTGATTCGTTCAGGATGTTTAGTCTAAAGTTTGGGTGCATTTGCAATTGGATATTGATTATTGGCTAAGGTTATCTGAAGGGTAGATTCCGGGATGGTGTATGTGTGTGTGGCTGTATGGACGTGTGCATAGAGTTAGGTGGAACTATGGATATGTCCTATATATATACGTGCAAAACACTATCGTCTAACGAGAACACACAAAAACAAGAAAGGAAGTTAACTTTGGCAAGCCGAAGTTTATATACGCTTGCAGTTATAATAAGTACCCAAATTTTAGTCCTCACTCGATCGCTGCTGTTCCTGGTATTCCAAATATATTATTGCCTATTCAAAATGTTGATATTAAATTGTAAAAATTAAAACGCCTACTTCCTACAAAGTTATATATTTTTATACCCGTTACTCGTAGAGTAAAAGGGTATATTGTATTCGTGCAAAAGTATGTAACAGCTAGAAGGAAGCATTTCCGACCCTATAAAGTATATATATTCTTGATCAGGATCACTAGCCGAGTCGATATAGCCATGTCCGTCTGTCCGTCTGTCCGTCTGTCTGTCTGTCTGTCTGTCTGTATGAACGCTGAGATCTCGGAAACTACACAAGCTAGAAAGTTGGGATTACCCACACGGCTTCCTACGCAGCGCAAGTTTGTTTCAGACGATGGCCACGCCCCCTCTAACGCCCACAATCGCCTTAAACGATTATATGTGTGTGTGTGTATGTGTCTGGCGCCCACACCATTAATGATTTTGGAAAAGTAAAAATGCAGTTTTATTGTGTTTATCAATACCTATCGAAATGTAGAAGAAATTTTTCAAATCGGACCGTTCGTTAAAAAGTTGTGCTTGATCAAAGTTTTATATATCCATCTCCCTCGCACTCCTTTTAGCTGAGTAACGGGTATCTGATAGTCGGGGCACCCGACTATAGCGTTCTCTCTTGTTTGAGATTATTCTTATGGGAGCCATAAGATATAGTGGTCCGATCCGGCTCAGTCCTACATATATCCTATATTTGACTGAAATTATAATACCACTGCAAGGGTATAAAAAGAAAAAAAATTGCTTTGTTTACAAATTTTGACTTTGCTGATTTATAAGTACGCTTCTGGGAATCGTACTCCCTGTCTCAAAGACTAATTTTAAAGGCAGATAAAATACACAGTGCAACACGAAATATGTAACCGCAGTTTAGTTTTCAAAACGTGAATATCATCAAAATGATTTAAATCACATACGGGGTTCTTCTGGCTTAGCTCGAGTTGGATATTATAGCGATTTAAAGATTTGGTGAAAAATTGATTTATAAATGCAGATATATTTAAACTGAGAGACTAGTTCGCACAGAAACGGACAGACGGACGGACGGACAGACGGACATGGCTAGATCGACTCGGCTATTGGTGCTGATCAAGAATATATATACTTTTAGTGGTCGGAAACATGTCCTTCACTGCGTTACAAACTTCTGACTGAAATTATAATAATTTTAATTAATTATAATTATAAAACTTTGTTCTTAAACAGAATCACCATTTGTATACATATATATATAGGTATGTATGTCTATGCATGTATGTACGGGTATCCCACGGCGGCCTGATGATTGGGTTGCGGGCAGCGACGTCTCCAATGTCTTGCTCACTACACTTGGAATCGTTGATTTTTGGCACTTGCATTTATAAATGCATGAGTTCACTACTTTCGCTTTACTTTTGTTTGCAATTAATGCATTTATTGTTTGTTTTCTCTTGGCACTGTTTATTGTTTTAGATCGGTCTTCTTTTGCACTTTTACATGTTCTGTTAGACCTGTGGGCATATCATCTGCTCTAGGGCGTGCTTTTGGTCCCGGCGTCCTTGTACAGATCGCTTGTACATTTTGACCACTTTTAGGATGGCCACGAAAACAATTTGACAATGACAATTTTAAGGTTCTGGTTCACGTCTGTATGTCGTCCTTGTGATCGATTATTTTCACAATGTTGATCATAATAGTTGATAATAATGGGATTTCTTCTCCAGGACAAAGATGTGGCAGGACTTCCCCTTTTCGAATTTTTAGGGACAGCACTGGAGGACTCTTCTCACGATGTGTTCGCTTCAGGAATATAGTGCATCCACTGTAGTGCCGCGGAGATCAGAATAAATTCTGTCTACCTTCTCTATCCGGCTAGTGTTTTTTATATTAGTATAGAGCTTTTTCTCAGCCCCCGTGATAGATTTGGGTTATTTAGGTGCTCCCACCTATGAATTCCCCTATCTGTAGTGTCAACGCCCGACTGATGCACTTTGCCAGCTGCCGGTGTACGGTCGCGGTCGTTGTTCTGACCGTATGACATCCAAAAGATCGTCAAATTGCCCATTCCGTTGCTTGTTTCGCTGGTTCAACGAGCCGATTGCTCCCCTCCCTCTGGCTCGAGATTTGTTGTGAAATCTAAGTGAAACTCTCTTCTTTAAATAAATTGAAATTCGGGGTTTATTCGACTTAAACAATATCAGAATCATTTGACGTGGCGTTTTAGGACAAAACTCGAATCTCGAATTCTTCAAGTAATAAGAGTTTAAAAATCTGTAAATTCTTAAGTCAAATGATTCGAGAATTCTTTAGGTAAAGTAATAAGCGAATTCCCCAGGTCTCATGAATCGCTTATGGTGGAAATAGTCACATAACTGAAATATTGCTTCATTCTTAAGTATATCTCAATTATGACCATGATATTTTGCCGTCATAATTTTATAAAAGAATGGATCAAATTAAATTCGCGAATTCTTCCGGCTTATCTTTGTATTGCAAACGACTTCAAAGATCTTGCAACTTAATCGAAAGTTATCAGATATTTATCCTGCTTACACAAAAAAGTTTTACAAAAAGGGTAATTTTCCAACTTAAATCATTTTTTAAAAAGGCTAATTGTTAAAATAAAGTTTTTTTATTATATGTACTAAAACTACATGGCCTACCAGTATACCCATGACATTAAAAGAATAAACATAAAACTCAAAAAATAAAGCTCAGAAATAAGTTTTTCAGTGCGAGTTTTATAAATAAAACTTATAAGTTATAACTGTTACGGCCCCTGTACTAGGCATATATCTCTTACCAGTATACCCATGACATTATACACAACTCGTTGAAAAGTTCCAGGAGCGTTTATTATTCCAAAGAGCATCCTAGTAAATTTATAATGGCCGTTTTCGAAAATGCCGTTTTGACTTTGTCCTCGGGGCTCATCTGGATTTAATGAAATGCACTAGCCAAGTCCGAGGTAGAGAAATTCTTAACTCTTCCCAAGCTATCAAGAATTTCGTTAATATTGGAAATGGGGTATCTGTCCGCAATTGTTTTGTCGATTAGCTTCTAGAATTGTAAAACCAATCTACACTTTTCGTTTCCGTCGCAGTCTGCCTATTTGGGACCACCCAGACTGGTACCTTGCACTAGAATTTTCTTTATTTGGATACAGACTTCTTATTTATGAATGTACGGATACCTATAAGTGTTTACGTGGACTGGATGCTGTGTTTGACTGCGTTAGAGAAGGTTAAGGGTACTTTATCTTTATAGAAGGGTTCCCGAAATTGGTTGCATACTGTAAGAAGAACATTTTTGTCTTCCATATTTAGATGAAATTTTTAAATATGGTTGCTAGCCTGCCCAAGTTCTTTTATGGAGTCGGGCCCAACGCTAGACTAAATACTTGATCGTAATTTTCCTTATCAAGGGTATTACCCCTATTGGTTGGTCCAGGCAAAGAGTTTGTTCCACTTCTAAATTATTGGATATTTATAGAAGCCCATGGCCATCGGTGGCCGTATAGAGTCCCCCTGAGATGATGAGTTTATGTCGATTTCCAGAGAGTGGAATAAAAAATCTCCACTGCTTAGATAATTTATTTTAACGCGGGATTTGATATGAGGTGTAATACGGAGCTCGTCCGTAAATCTATTAACTTCTGTTACTGGGTCAATTGATAAAAAAGGTGTTTCGAGTTTGAGTTTTTCGATATAAATTTTTGCTTTGTGGTCAACCAGGAAGTCCATACCGAGGAGACCATCAAAGTATGTGTAGTTTTGGGGAGTCAAAAATGGATAACAATATGTATGGTGGAGACGGACCGTGTGTCGTTTTATTTATGTAGTCGACTTGTCGGGCTAGGCTTCTGCCTGAACATATACGCAAAATTTACGAAAATTTAACAAAAGTAATTTCTTTATATTTTAATTGATTTATTGATAACCCGTATGGGCAGCTTGAGCTCTGTTTAGAAACTAAAAGTACAATTCAAAAAGAGACTGCAGCTCGCCACTCTATCGTCCGGCTAAGATGCTGATGCCGCACTTTTGGGCAGCTGCTGCTGGCGGACCGCAACTCCGTTGCTGGCCGAACTTTGCTGACGCTGCGCCTCGTGACCGTGACCACTCAGCGCTTGCATGGGCCGGATCGGATTTCACCGGCTGGATTTCCGCTTACGCATCCGGTGCTGGCCCAAGATCGATGACCGTAGTCGGGTTAACTCCTCCCAGTTTTAAGTTATGGCTGCCCTCGGTCTTTCCAAGTATGTCAGCCAGCAGCTTGTTCCGGTTCTTCTTGTCATTTCGGCGACGGATAAGGAGGAAGAGGGCAAAGCATCCTGATAGTAGGGCAGTGGTAGCCCCACAGCTGAAGACGAAGCCATAGGTAATTTAGCCCCCAAGATCGCCGATTCGCTGCAGATTGCGCTGACTTAACTCGTGCAGAAACGGTAGATTGAGGAGTTGGTGATGCTCAGTAATGTTGATTCTAGCCATGGCTTGCACTGCGAAGCCCATGATAATTTATGTATGGGGTACCATTCAAGCTTATTTGGTCGTCGAAGGTTACAAGGAACGTGCCGGCAAAGTTTTGATGAGTACTGCCGCCTGTTATGTTTGCAGCAGCGTCGTTGATGATTAGCATGCCTTCGTCCACCATAACCACGGGCTGGAGATGGCTGGATTTAGTGTCGCAGTGAGCGAGAGCGCCGGTCATCAGCTGTTGAGCGCATGTTAAACTCTCCGAAGTTTTTCAGAAGGTTGTTGGAGACGCCAGAATTCGCTCCCCGGAGTCGGCTATAGTGTTGTGTTGATCTAAATCTAATATTACGATATTGTGCTGAACGGGATAAATCATTAATTTATTGCAAACTACTTTCGGTTTTGGGAACTTAACTAGAAAATACAAAAGGATATTATTTTGAAATATTTTTACTTTAGACACCGCCAGCACATCAGCCACACTGACATTTGTAAGGTGTTCATTCGTTATCTCTTTCACATCAATGTTATCTAAAATAACCGGACTCAACATATTTACTTTGGCTAGAGTTATGGATGTTATTAGGTTTTCCAATTCAGTTATTACTGCTCTATTTTTTGCAAGAACTGTCTCGTACAGGTGTTCGGAGTCTATCTTATTTGCAATACTAATTCCAAAGTTTCCTGTTAAGATTGATTTTATAGTCTCTGAATTAAGAGAGCGTTCGTTGTCGCAGTATAAGGTTTTTATTTTTGGAAACAGATTGACAAGTTGGAGTAAAGGTGTTTTAATGTCTATAATTGCTCGCGAGCCTATGGGTTGAACGGAGGCAAACTTGAGAACTTATCCACAGCGGTTAAAAAATATTTTCCGTCTGTAGAAAAAATGTCGACATGTAAAATTTATCCAACGTAGGTTGGTACGGGTGTTTTAGCAATAGTCTGTTTTTCGGGATGGCGATTGGATTTCTCTTTCAAGCACACTCTACAATTCGTTACTACTTCAGTAACAATTCTTGTCATTTTAAGAAAGAAGTAGTCTAAAAGTATTTGTTTAACGTTTTCTTGAGCAGCGCGATGCGTTTTTTTGTGTTCAGTCACAGCTATTTCGAGTTGCTCTGATTTGTCGGTTACGTCAATTACAAGAGATTTTGAATATCTAAAGACTGTCGAGGGGAATTCCTGAATCAAAGCGTGTTGAATAAATGCAAGAACGGGGAGTTCGCAATGTATTGCGTTGAAGACTTCTGGCTTCACAACATCTCTTCTTTTTGGTTTCTGGATGCAGCGATTCTTCAATCACAATTTGGTTTGCAAAGCAATTTATCGGTCTGTCCGTTGTTTCAATTGTATCTGTCAGGGACTCTTCACTGTGAATAGTGGCGGCGTTAGAGTCACCACTATCTTCAAGCGCGTTTACATTTTGACGGGAAAGAGCATCCGCCACTTGATTCTGTTTGCCAGGGGTATAAACGACGGCCGCATTGTGCTCGTCGACAAACGCCTTCCAACGTATTATTTTGTCGTTTGTGTTTTTATGTTGATACAGCTGATGTCAGGGGCTTGTGATCTGTGAAGATCGTCAAATTTTTTACCCCATATAAATAGTTTCTCAAACTCTTTAGTGCCCATTAAGCGTCGCTTGTGAACGGTTGTGTTTACCTTTGTGCTCTAAATTTTTTGTGTTTTTCAGTGTTTTTTTGCGAGTGTCTTGCGTTTGTTTATAAACTAAGCTTAGCCTAACAACTGTGTTAGTGTTTTTAAATAAATCTCCCAACAAAAGGATACATGGTTATAGTTATTTTAACATTTCTATTGGATTTGTTTAATCGCTTGTCTTTGTTAGTGTAAATTTCACGCTCTGAACTTGCTAAAACTCTTGTAATATCTTTCTCACTCTCCCGCTCTCAGTCTCTGAGAGCTTGCTGTACTTCTAATTTCTCTCTCTCTTGCTGGCTTGCTTGCTTTACATTTGTAACTGTTTGTGCGTATTGTTGTTGGTTCCCCACAAGCCACGCTCAGTCGATAGAAGTTTTTTCTCTCGCGCTCTCTTGCATATAATTAATTCGCGATCTCGCGCTCTTATACTTTTCGTTGTTTTGTGTATTTGCGGTTTTGGAATTTGATCCCAGTGCCAAATTTACTAGAGGTATTTTTTCAACATTTTATTCCTATTTCTTTGAATAACCTTTTTTTTCCCTTATAATGGCTCTTATCTGTACCAAGAAAAGTTGTTCTCTTCCGACGTCAACTATAGATTCTTTTATTGTCTGCTGGATCTGCGAATCGGTCATGCAAGTCAAATGTGCAGGATTTACTGGCAGAGTTAAAGACTACATTGAAATGCATACCGGTCTCATGTGGGCATGTGAGTCCTGCAAGGATATGACAGTCGAGATGAGCAGCTTTATGAGGCAGATTCGAGACGGTCTATTGAGCCTTTCACGTGTTTTTAAACAGCTCAATGACGGGTTCAATTCTGTTTGTGAACAATTTAATAATAAGAAATTATTATTAACCGAGTCGCCTAAACGAAAAAAAGCCAGCTCAGGGGCAGTTAATAAGACCGTGAAGCAGAACAAAATACTGCACACGGTAGCTGAAGCAGTTCCTGTCAGCACAGGGGTAATCGAGTTAACTGTGCTTATGGAAACAGCCAGTTCCGTAGGTGACCCTGTTTCTGGAAGCCAACCTGAGGTAGGAACCGCTTCTGGGTCCCAGACGAGCGAGGTTCAGAGGGGTCGAAAGAGACTGTCGGTTGTTCCACAGAGGAAGCAACTATTCGTATCTAGATTTACCCCAGATACAACATCCGAGGATGTTTTGGAATTTATTCGTGAAAAATTCCCATCCGAGGACATTGCAGTTGAACAATTTCGTTTCTCTTACGCTCGTAAAATATCATCTTTTACAATATTTGCTCCGCCTGATGTGTTTAACGAACTTCTTTCTGAAAGCTTTTGGCTTAATGATGATTTGGTTATAAAAGAATTTGTTCCAAATAAACCGAGAACAAATAACAGGCCTCCCATGGTGCTTACCAAAATGTTAGAGGACTTAACATGAAGCTACCCAAGCTTTATGCTGACTCCTCGGCATTTACGGACGATATCCTGGCATTTACAGAAACTTGGCTAAAACCAGAGATAACCGACTCTGAAGTTTTGTCAAACAGCTTTAATACCTACAGAACCGATCGCCTTTCCCGTAGGGGAGGGGGTGTTCATTTACCGTTACCTCTACCCTAAATTCGGAGAGAATTCACTCTCATGTCCCCAATGACATAGAATTTGTTAGTGTAAAAGTTTCCCTGGAATCCTTGTCTATTTTTGTTACATGTTCTTATATTCCACCTGGCTCTGACTTTATAATTTATGAGCAACATCTATCTGCTATTAAAACTATTCTATCCTCTCTTTCTCTTTTGGGTGACTTAATTTCCTGGTCCCCTTCTACTGACTCACTTGTCGCTATTCCCTTATCCGCCCATGTTTTTGTGGATGGCCTTTCTGAATTATCGTTACAGCAAGTTATCTTTATAGGAAATTCATTAAATAGACAGTTAGATCTTGTGTTTGTTTCAGAGCCGTCTGAAGTCACGGTATCTAGAATTGACGCTCTTGTGGTACCAGAAGACCGATACCATCCAACAATGGAATTGACAATTTGCCTCCCCTACCTTGATACCCTCTCTCCTTTAATTTGCCACGATGTACATCAAATTTTAGTCTGCACTAGCCCTTTCGCGTTCTATGTAATAATTATAACAACCTTTATCATTTAATTTGCATTTCAACTTCTACCCCGGTATTAAAAACTAATATTTTAACTCATTTTCTACACTCCTAAATTGCATCTTTATTTCCATTATGTTTTTCCGTTTCTATTTTGGTTTATGTATTCTTCCCCGCGAACTCGTATTTTTGTCCAAATTGATAATAGGGCCCGCGGGTAACAAGCACGTGCTTGGTGTCGTTGGGCCACTTGTTTGTACTTCTCGTAGTGCATCAACGTCCATATATATAATTTACGAATATGTTAACAAATTGTATTTTCGGCCAGGGTTCCAAAAAACTAATTGATTCATTCTCCCTACACTATTAGAATGTACGTAGATTACTGGGTATGTCTCTTTTGTCTCCTTTGACTCCAATGTGATTGCCTCTGTTTCTGACTGCGAAATATTTGCGGGCAACTATGTCATCTATTAACGTGATCGTACAATGCGTCGGGGCGGCGGTGTTCTTATTGCAGTTAAGTCCGATCTGGTTTCAAAATTAATTCCAATAATCGACGCCGAAAGCACTTCAGAATTTGTTGTTATTCGTATTGACGTTCATGACTGTTTTGTCTCATGCTCGTATATTCCACCCCGGTCCGATATTAATGTTTATCTGCAGCACTTTGCACATATTCTCCAAATAAAATGAGATGCTTTCGTAAATGTGACTATAATAAACTTCACTTATTTTTATAAAATAAATTTAAAAAAAATAAATTTTTTTTTAATGTTTAATAAATTAAATAATACAAAAAAATAGTGGAAAAAAAATGTTAATATTGTTCATTAAATGGACGGTAAAATAAATAATTGTAATTTTTTAATAGATAAAAAAAATTACTTTTTACTTTTTGTCATTCAGAAGTTGTCAAAAGACTTAAAACTTAACTTTTAACAAATTGTAAAAGGACTAGTAAACAATGATAAAACACGAATTCCATAAGGATCCGATAGGAGTGAGAGAGTAGCCCTACTTGCTGCGACGTGTTTTCATAGAAAATAGCCGAGGCCTTGTTAAAAAAAAATTCGATATTTGAAAAACTAAAAATGGCTCCAACTTTTTACAAAAACCGATTGTAACTAACATTATGGCGCAAGTGTTGAAATAAAAAAAAAATTTTTTTTGTGGGGGCAATGGTTAAACAATTTTTTTTAATCTTAATTTGTTTTTATTTTTAAGAAATTAAAATTTTTTTTTTTTTTAAGTTATTTTGAAAGAAGAGGTTTTAGAGGAATTAATGCAAAAGAAATGAAGTCAATCGGATTCATATAACCGGAGATACAGATTTTCAATGAGAGGGTACTTTTTCAAATTTGACGATTTTTGGCAAACTTAAAAAAATTCTAACTAAAAAAATAATTTTTTTTCGGTCAAATCCTGATACACGTGTTTACTTATTTTCCAAATAGTACGTGTAAAAAAAGTTTCAGGCAAATCAAAAATGTGAATTTTTTTTTTTGGCTAAATCTGTTTGGTTTGTAAAAGAACGGCCCTTATTGATTTCGCAATATAAAACACAGATCTTTATAACTGTATGGACATCGAAAGTGCCACTTAACTTTTCTATAGCGTTCTAAACCCTTTTTTTAATGAATGCGTTTCTGATAGGCTTCCTCCAAAGCCGAACAGGCCCCACTGGTTTACAAATGCGCTTCAAAGACCTCAAAATCTTAAAACAAACACTTATAAAAAGTATAAAAAATGCGTTAACCCTTCCGATTTTTCGAAATATGTGGTGGCTCGATCTGATTTTAAAGCTCTTAACAGTCATTGCTATTCTATGTATTTAAATCGTTGTAAATTTGAATTTTCAAATGATCCGAAGCAGTTTTATAACTTTGTTAACGCCAAGCGCAAGACATCGGCTTTGCCTTCATCAGTTCGTCTCAACTCAATGGAGGCATCGACAGATTTTAAAATTGCTGATTTATTTGCCGACTTTTTCCAAGCCACTTATAGCTCATCTTCATGGTCAAAATCAAACTACCCTTATCCCTTAAATAGGGCAAATTGTATTTTTATACCCGTTACTCGTAGAGTAAAAGGGTATATTGTATTCGTGCAAAAGTATGTGACAGGGAGAAGGAAGCTTTTCCGACCCTATAAAGTATATATATTCTTGATCAGGATCACTAGCCAAGTCGAACTAGCCATGTCCGTCTGTCCGTCTGTCTGTCCGTCTGTATGAACGCTGAGATCTCGGAAACTATAAAAGCTAGAGGATTGGCATTTTGCATGCATATTCTTGGAGTTCCTACGCAGCGCAAGTTTATTTGTGCCACGCCCCCTCTAACGCCCTCAACCATTTTTTGAAAGGTGTCTGGCGCCCACACCATTAAAGATTTTGGAAAAGTAAAAATGCAGTTTTATTGTGATTATCAATACCTATCGAAATGTAGAAGAAATCGGACCATTCGTTAAAAAGTTATGCCCGATCAAAGATTTTATATATCTATCTCCCTCGCACTCCCTTAGCTGAGTAACGGGTATCTGATAGTCGGGGCACCCGACTATAGCGTTCTCTCTTGTGTGGGTGTGTGCTGCAAACCTATTATTAAACTTTTTCATTTGTCCATTTCATCATCAGTTTTTCCAACTATCTGGAAGGACTCTTTTATTAATCCACTTCACAAAAAGGGTGCGAAGGCGGATGCCCAGAATTATAGAGGTATTTCTTAATTGTCGGCAATTCCAAAAGCCTTTGAACGTATTATCACTTCTCATTTGTAACATTTATGTTCCTCGCTAATATCACCGTGTCAGCATAGTTTCGTTAAGCGAAGATCGACTACCACCAACCTACTTGAATTGTCATCCATTGTACTAAATGGATTTAACAATAAAATGCAGACCGTCGTAATATATATACAGATTTTAGTAAAGCCTTTGACTCTGTTAACCACTCTCTTCTTTTATTTAAACTAGACTTGCTTGGATTTCATTTAACTTGGATTTCAAGTTATTTGAATGGGAGGACTCAGAGTGTTATATTTAAGAATTCTGCTTCTAAAATGATCCACGTGACATCTGGAGTGCCCCAGGGTAGTCATTTGGGCCCTTTGCTGTTTACTTTGTTTATTAATGATCTTTCCTCTATCAAATTCTCGTGTACTAATGTATGCTGATGATGTTAAGCTTTGTTTGACATACAACAATATAGAGTCTGGTTTCCGCTTACAATCAGACATTGACAATTTTCAAGTATGGTACGAGTATAACCTCTTAAATTTTAACTGCCTGAAATGTAATGTAATGTCCTTCCACAGGGGTACTCCTACGTTTATAAGTTATTTGCTTCAGAACTTGCCACTTGACCGTATATATTCAGTAAATGATTTAGGCGTTCTTCTGGACCCGAAGCTTAAGTTTGACTGCTACATAATGTTGACTGTTAACAAAGCTATGAGTGTTCTTGGGTTTATAAAGCGTTGGTCAAAAGAATTTGACGATCCTTATATAACCAAATTATTATTTACCTCCTTTGTCCGTCCTATATTGGAATATTGTTCTTCGGTTTGGAGCCCACAATTCCAAGTGCACATTGACCGTATAGAGTCGGTACAAAAACAATTTCTTCGTTTTGCCCTTCGTAGTTTGAACTGGGATCAAAGCGTAAGGCTACCTTCCTACCAGAGTAGATTATTATTGCTTAATTTACCGACACTTGCAAATCGTAGAAAAATGCTTGGTACTATTTGTATGCATAATATTATGAGAGGTGGTAATGACTCTGTAGAACTTGTAAGCCGCCTAATTTTTAATATTCCCGTTAGACTAACACATAACTATTATCCTCTTAATTTGCCTCGATGTACATCAAATTTTAGTCTGCACGAGCCCTTTCGCGCTCTATGTAATAATTATAACAACCTTTATCATTTAATTTTCATTTCAACTTCTATCCCGGTATTAAAAACTAATATTTTAACTCATTTGCTTCACTCCCAATTGCTTCTTTATTTTCATTATGTGTCCCGTTTTTTTTTGTTTTATGTATTCTTCCTCGCGAACTCGCATTCTTGCCCAAATTGATAAAAGGACCCCGCGCGTAACAAGCACGTGCTTGGTGTCGTTGGGCCACTTGTTTGTACTGCTCGTAGTGCATCAACGTCCATATATACGGCTAAGAGTTCCTTTACATTTGCCGCCAGGTGCTTCTCGTCATTGCGAATTGAGCGCGAAATCATTGTAATAGGCCGTTTACCTTGGAATAATACGGCTCCTATGCCATGCTGTGAGGCATCTGTAGTTAGGTAAAAGGGTTTACTAAAATCGGGATACATGAGGGTTACTTTCTCCGATGCAAAAATATTTTTCAGTCGATCAAAGTCCTCTTTTTGGGATTGATTAAAATTTATCTCAATTTTTCTAGACTGATTTGCACCTACTTTACCATTGTCGCCCTTTAGAATATTTGTGAGCGGACGAGCGATGGTAGCAAACCCTTTTATAAAACTTCTGTAATAACTAGCTAGCCCTAAAAAGGATCTAATATTAAATAATGTTTTTGGGGGCAAAACGTTTTTTATGGCTTGTACTTTTTCCGGGGAAGTTTTAATCCCCCCTCGCGATACTACAAATCCAAGATATTCCACGCTTTCTTTAAAAAATTTGGATTTTTCCTGGGCCAAGCGCATACCTGCTGTGCATAAACGACATAGGATATCATCAACATGTTTAATGTGATTCTCCTTGTTTCGGAAAAAATGACCACGTCATCTATACGTAACAAATTACGTCCCTTAAAACGTCATCAATAGCCCTCTGACAGATACTAGGGGCGTTTTTTAGTCCAAAAGGCAGTCTGCAGAACTCATACTTTCCATTGTTTACTGAAAAAGCTGTTTTCTTTCTATCTTTTTCCGCCAGCTCTATCTGGTGGAATCCCGATTTTAAGTCCAACGTTGTGAAGTATTGGGCTTTTCCTAAATTTGACAGTATTATCGATATGTTAGGGATCGGGTACTTATCATCCTCGGTTTTTTTATTTAGTTTCCTAAAGTCAATAACCAGCCTCTTTTTTTGTGGCCATCCTTGTCAACACATTTTTTATCTACAACCCAGATGGGATTATTGTAGGATGATTTTGACGGTCGAATAATGCCATCAGCAAGAAGTTGTTTAACTTCCGTGTTGACGAAATCCGATACACCTTGAGGGTAGGGGTACATTATTGAATAAATGGGTTCTTCATCCTTTGGGATTGTAGCAACCGTGTTTATATTAAAAGGCAGGGACTCGTTGGTGTCCGCGAATGCGTTTGAGCTAAATTTGATAATTTTCTGAAAAGAATGACCATCGGTACGTCTTTATCATCAACTTTTACAAAATTTACATCTTTAAATTCAGCGAATTGAAGGGCCTCTATACCGCTTTCGTATTCTATAATAGATAAAGATAAAGAAGGTGTTTTTTTTATTAAAAATATGAATAAAGCATTTTTGTCTTACGAATGTTCCACCATGAATGGAGTTTACTGTAAAGGCCTTCTCAACCGGCATTATATATTTTAACTCCGTTAGGGGCTGAATATAATTTTTTGAGGCGCCGGTATCTATTAAGAACCTTAAAGTACGCCCTGCTATCGTACGAGTTATGTACGGAAGCAGGGACATACCCCTAAAAAATTACAGTATTCCAGGTCTGAAGTCTCATCGTCTATAGCTGAGGCTTCTGTTCTTGTATAATTCTCATATTCAATATCTTCGCTTTGCTCGGTAAGGTTTCGTTTCTGAGTTCTGAGTAATTTTCCTTATCAAGGGTATTACCCCTATTGGTTGGTCCAGGCAAAGAGTTTGTTCCACTTCTAAAATATTGGATATTTATAGGAGCCCATGACCATCGGTGGCTGTATAGAGTCCCCCTGAGATGATGAGTTTATTGTCGATTTCCAGAGAGTGAAATAAAAAATCTCCACTGCTTAGATTATTTATTTTAACGCGGAATTTGATATGAGGTGTATTACGGAGCTCGTCCGTAAATCTATTAACTTCTGTTAGTTTGAGTTTTTCGATATCAATTTTTGCTTTGTGGTCAGCCAGGAAGTCCATACCGAGGAGACCATCAAAGTATGTGTGGAACTCGAAAAGTAATCAGATATGTCGATCAGAAATTTCTGTAGTTTTGGGGAGTCAAAAATGGATAACAATATGTATGGTGGAGACGGACCGTGTGTCGTTTTGTTTATGTATTCGACTTGTCGGGCTAGGCTTGTGCCTGAAAATGTACGCAAAATTTACGAAAATTTAACAAAATTAATTTCTTTATATTTTAATTGATTTATTGATAACCCGTATGGGCAGCTTGAGCTCTGTTTAGAAACTAAAAGTACAATTCAAAAAGAGACTGCAGCTCGCCACTCCATCGTCCGGCTAAGATGCTGATGCCGCACTTTTGGGCAGCTGCTGCTGGCGGACCGCAACTCCGTTGCTGGCCGAACTTTGCTGACGCTGCGCCTCGTGACCGTGACCACTCAGCGCTTGCATGGGCCGGATCAGATTTCACCGGCTGGATTTCCGCTTACGCATCCGGTGCTGGCCCAAGATCGATGACCGTAGTCGGGTTAACTCCTCCCAGTTTCCAAGTATGTCAGCCAGTAGCTTGCTCCGGTTCTTCTTGTCATTTCGGCGACAAATAAGGAGGAAGAGGGCAAAGCATCCTGATAGTAGGGCAGTGGTAGCCTCACAGCTGAAGACGAAGCCATAGGTAATTTGGCCCCCTACTCGTGCAGAAACGGTAGACTGAGGAGTTGGTGATGCTCAGTAATGTTGATTCTAGCCATGGCTTGCACTGCGAAGCCCATGATAATTTATGTTTGGGGTACCATTCAAGCTTATTTGGTCGTCGAAGGTTACAAGGAACGTGCCGGCAAAGTTTTGATGAGTACTGCCGCCTGTTATGTTTGCAGCAGCGTCGTTGATGATTAGCATGCCTTCGTCCACCATAACCACGGGCTGGAGATGGCTGGATTTAGTGTCGCAGTGAGCGAGAGCGCCGGTCATCAGCTGTTGAGCGCATGTTAAACTCTCCGAAGTTTTTCAGAAGGTTGTTCCTACGGCTATGTCGAAGTTAGAGACGCCAGAATTCGCTCCCCGCAGTCGGCTATAGATAGCCTGTATTAACTGCAATTGAATTTCATTTGTTCCCAGTCTTCAAAGTCTGGAGTCCCTGCTATTACCTTTAATGCGGATCTTAACATGTTAATACTACGACCCTTTTTATGGTCTATTTTAATTGTGTCTACTAGTGTACGAATTTTTTTGACGTCGGAGAGTACTACTAGTTCCATATGTTTTCTTGGGAACTTTGTCGTTAATGATGATGTTTCGTCCGTACAAGTCTCGTAAAATGTTATATTAGCTGTGTGTCCAAGGTATCCGTACTCGTCCCAGATAGTTACATCCCCGTCGGTCACCGGTATGTAATCAGCGTGTGAATAGTCACTAAGTCGGTCAGTATTGTCAGTATTGGCGACGTGGTTTAGCCTAAAAGGAACAAAAGGAAAATGGTTAATTCTAGAATTTGCAATACTAATTCCAAAGTTTCCTGTTAAGATAGATTTTATAGTCTCTGAATTAAGAGAGCGTTCGTTGTCGCAGTATAAGGTTTTTATTTTTGGAAACAGATTGACAAGTTGGAGTAAAGGTGTTTGAATGTCTATAATTGCTCGCGAGCCTATGGGTTTAACGGAGGCAAACTTGAGAACTTATCCACAGCGGTTAAAAAATATTTTCCGTCTGTAGAAAAAATGTCGACATGTAAAATTTATCCAACGTAGGTTGGTACGGGTGTTTTAGCAATAGTCTGTTTTTCGGAATGGCGATTGGATTTCTCTTTCAAGCACACTCTACAATTCGTTACTACTTCAGTAACAATTCTTGTCATTTTAAGAATGAAGTAGTCTAAAAGTATTTGTTTAACGTTTTCTTGAGCAGCGCGATGCGTTTTTTTGTGTTCAGTCACAGCTATTTCGAGTTGCTTTGAATTGTCGGTTACGTCAATTACAAGAGATTTTGAATATCTAAAGACTGTCGAGGGGAATTCCTGAATCAAATGCAAGAACGGGGAGTTCGCAATGTATTGCGTTGAAGACTTCTGGCTTCACAACATCTCTTCTTTTTGGTTTTTGGATGCAGCGATTCTTTAATCACAATTTGGTTTGCAAAGCAATTTATCGGTTTGTCCGTTGTTTCAATTGTATCTGTCAGGGACTCTTCACTGTGAATAGTGGCGGCGTCAGAGTCACCACTGTCTTCAAGCGCGTTTACATTTTGAGGTGAAAGAGCATCCGCCACTTGATTCTGTTTGCCAGGGGTATAAACGACGGACGCATTGTGCTCGTCGACAAACGCCTTCCAACGTATTATTTTGTCGTTTGTGTTTTTATGTTGATACAGCTGATGTCATCTGTGAAGATCGTCAAATTTTTTACCCCATATAAATAGTTTCTCAAACTCTTTAGTGCCCATACTATGGCTAAGAGTTCCTTTACATTTGCCGCCAGGTGCTTCTTGTCATTGCGAATTGCGCGCGAAATCATTGTAATAGGCCGTTTACCTTGGGATAATACGCCTCCTATGCCATGCTGTGAGGCATCTGTAGTTAGGTCAAAGGGTTTACTAAAATCGGGATACATGAGGGTTACTTTCTCCGAAGCAAAAATATTTTTCAGTCGATCAAAGTCCTCTTTTTGGGATTGATTAAAATTTATCTCAATTTTTCTAGACTGATTTGCACCTACTTTACCATTGTCGCCCTTTAGAATATTTGTGAGCGGACGAGCGATGGTAGCAAACCCTTTTATAAAACTTCTGTAATAACTAGCTAGCCCTAAAAAGGATCTAATATTAAATAATGTTTTTGGGGGCAAAAAGTTTTTTATGGCTTGTACTTTTTCCGGGGAAGTTTTAATCCCCCCTCGCGATACTACAAATCCAAGATATTACACGCTTTCTTTAAAAAATTTGGATTTTTCCTGGGACAAGCGCATACCTGCGGTGCATAAACGACATAGGATATCATCAACATGTTTAATGTGATCCTCCTTGTTTCGGAAAAAATGACCACGTCATCTATACGTAACAAATTACGTCCCTTAAAACGTCATCAATAGCCCTCTGACAGATACTAGGGGCGTTTTTTAGCCCAAAAGGCAGTCTGCAGAACTCATACTTTCCATTGTTTACTGAAAAAGCTGTTTTCTTTCTATCTTTTTCCGCCAGCTCTATCTGGTGGAATCCCGATTTTAAGTCCAACGTCCTAAATTTGACAGTATTATCGATATGTTAGGGATCGGGTACTTATCATCCACGGTTTTTTTATTTAGTTTCCTAAAGTCAATAACCAGCCTCTTTTTTTGTGGCCATCCTTGTCAACACATTTTTTATCTACAACCCAGATGGGATTATTGTAGGATGATTTTGACGGTCGAATAATGCCATCAGCAAGAAGTTGTTTAACTTCCGTGTTGACGAAATCCGATACACCTTGAGGGTAGGGTACATTATTGAATAAATGGGTTCTTTATCCGTTGGGATTGTAGCAACCGTGTTTATATTAAAAGGCAGGGACTCGTTGGTGTCCGCGAATGCGTTTGAGCTAAATTTGATAATTTTCTGAAAAGAATGACCATCGGTACGTCTTTATCATCAACTTTTACAAAATTTACATCTTTAAATTCAGCGAATTGAAGGGCCTCTATACCGCTTTCGTATTCTATAATATTTTTACTAAATTAATTTTAGCATTTACCTCCTTTAGAAAGTCCAGACCCACAATACCATCAAATTCCTTTAGGCAATTTAAGATAAAGAAGGTGTTTTTTTTATTAAAAATATAAATAAAGCATTTTTGTCTTACGAATGTTCCACCATGAATGGAGTTTACTGTAAAGGCCTTCTCAACCGGCATTATATATTTTAACTCCGTTAGGGGCTGAATATAATTTTTGAGGCGCCGGTATCTATTAAGAACCTTAAAGTACGCCCTGCTATCGTACGAGTTATGTACGGAAGCAGGGACATACCCCTAAAAAATTACAGTATTCCAGGTCTGAAGTCTCATCGTCTATAGCTGAGGCTTCTGTTCTTGTATAATTCTCATATTCAATATCTTCGCTTTGCTCGGTAAGGTTTCGTTTCTGAGTTCTGAGTAATTTTCCTTATCAAGGGTATTACCCCTATTGGTTGGTCCAGGCAAAGAGTTTGTTCCACTTCTAAATTATTGGATATTTATAGGAGCCCATGACCATCGGTGGCTGTATAGAGTCCCCCTAAGATGATGAGTTTATTGTCGATTTCCAGAGAGTGGAATAAAAAATCTCCACTGCTTAGATTATTTATTTTAACGCGGAATTTGATATGAGGTGTATTACGGAGCTCGTCCGTAAATCTATTAACTTCTGTTAGTTTGAGTTTTCCGATATCAATTTTTGCTTTGTGGTCAGCCAGGAAGTCCATACCGAGGAGACCATCAAAGTATGTGTGGAACTCGAAAAGTAATCAGATATGTCGATCAGAAATTTCTGTAGTTTTGGGGAGTCAAAAATGGATAACAATATGTATGGTGGAGACGGACCGTGTGTCGTTTTGTTTATGTAGTCGACTTGTCGGGCTAGGCTTGTGCCTGAAAATGTACGCAAAATTTACGAAAATTTAACAAAATTAATTTCTTTATATTTTAATTGATTTATTGATAACCCGTTTGGGCAGCTTGAGCTCTGTTTAGAAACTAAAAGTACAATTCAAAAAGAGACTGCAGCTCGCCACTCCATCGTCCGGCTAAGATGCTGATGCCGCACTTTTGGGCAGCTGCTGCTGGCGGACCGCAACTCCGTTGCTGGCCGAACTTTGCTGGCGCTGCGCCTCGTGACCGTGACCACTCAGCGCTTGCATGGGCCGGATCGGATTTCACCGGCTGGATTTCCGCTTACGCATCCGGTGCTGGCCCAAGATCGATGACCGTAGTCGGGTTAACTCCTCCCAGTTTTAAGTTATGGCCGCCCTCGGTCTTTTCAAGTATGTCAGCCAGCAGCTTGCTCCGGTTCTTCTTGTCATTTCGGCGACAAATAAGGAGGAAGAGGGCAAAGCATCCTGATAGTAGGGCAGTGGTAGCCTCACAGCTGAAGACGAAGCCATAGGTAATTTGGCCCCCTACTCGTGCAGAATCGGTAGACTGAGGAGTTGGTGATGCTCAGTAATGTTGATTCTAGCCATGGCTTGCACTGCGAAGCCCATGATAATTTATGTATGGGGTACCATTCAAGCTTATTTGGTCGTCGAAGGTTACAAGGAACGTGCCGGAAAAGTTTTGATGAGTACTGCCGCCTGTTATGTTTGCAGCAGCGTCGTTGATGATTAGCATGCCTTCGTCCACCATAACCACGGGCTGGAGATGGCTGGATTTAGTGTCGCAGTGAGCGAGAGCGCCGGTCATCAGCTGTTGAGCGCATGTTAAACTCTCCGAAGTTTTTCAGAAGGTTGTTCCTACGGCTATGTCGCAGTTAGAGACGCCAGAATTCGCTCCCCGCAGTCGGCTATAGATAGCCTGTATTAACTGCAATTGAATTTCATTTGTTCCCAGTCTTCAAAGTCTGGAGTCCCTGCTATTACCTTTAATGCGGATCTTAACATGTTAATACTACGACCCTTTTTATGGTCTATTTTAATTGTGTCTACTAGTGTACGAATTTTTTCGACGTCGGAGAGTACTACTAGTTCCATATGTTTTCTTGGGAACTTTGTCGTTAATGATGATGTTTCGTCCGCACAAGTCTCGTAAAATGTTATATTAGCTGTGTGTCCAAGGTATCCGTACTCGTCCCAGATAGTTACTTCCCCGTCGGTCACCGGTATGTAATCAGCGTGTGAATAGTCACTAAGTCGGAATGTCGCGTTCGTGGTCAGTATTGTCAGTATTGGCGACGTGGTTTAGCCTAAAAGGAACAAAAGGAAAATGGTTAATACTAGAATTTGCAATACTAATTCCAAAGTTTCCTGTTAAGATTGATTTTATAGTCTCTGAATTAAGAGAGCGTTCGTTGTCGCAGTATAAGGTTTTTATTTTTGGAAACAGATTGACAAGTTGGAGTAAAGGTGTTTTAATGTCTATAATTGCTCGCGAGCCTATGGGTTGAACAGAGGCAAACTTGAGAACTTATCCACAGCGGTTAAAAAATATTTTCCGTCTGTAGAAAAAATGTCGACATGTAAAATTTATCCAACGTAGGTTGGTACGGGTGTTTTAGCAATAGTCTGTTTTTCGGAATGGCGATTGGATTTCTCTTTCAAGCACACTCTACAATTCGTTACTACTTCAGTAACAATTCTTGTCATTTTAAGAAAGAAGTAGTCTAAAAGTATTTGTTTAACGTTTTCTTGAGCAGCGCGATGCGTTTTTTTGTGTTCAGTCACAGCTATTTCGAGTTGCTCTGATTTGTCGGTTACGTCAATTACAAGAGATTTTGAATATCTAAAGACTGTCGAGGGGAATTCCTGAATCAAAGCGTGTTGAATAAATGCAAGAACGGGGAGTTCGCAATGTATTGCGTTGAAGACTTCTGGCTTCACAACATCTCTTCTTTTTGGTTTTTGGATGCAGCGATTCTTTAATCACAATTTGGTTTGCAAAGCAATTTATCGGTTTGTCCGTTGTTTCAATTGTATCTGCCAGGGACTCTTCACTGTGAATAGTGGCGGCGTCAGAGTCACCACTGTCTTCAAGCGCGTTTACATTTTGAGGTGAAAGAGCATCCGCCACTTGATTCTGTTTGCCAGGGGTATAAACGACGGCCGCATTGTGCTCGTCGACAAACGCCTTCCAACGTATTATTTTGTCGTTTGTGTTTTTATGTTGATACAGCTGATGTCAGGCGCTTGTGCTCTGTGAAGATCGTCAAATTTTTTACCCCATATAAATAGTTTCTCAAACTCTTTAGTGCCCATACTATGGCTAAGAGTTCCTTTACATTTGCCGCCAGGTGCTTCTCGTCATTGCGAATTGCGCGCGAAATCATTGTAATAGGCCGTTTACCTTGGGATAATACGGCTCCTATGCCATGCTGTGAGGCATCTGTAGTTAGGTCAAAGGGTTTACTAAAATCGGGATACATGAGGGTTACTTTCTCCGAAGCAAAAATATTTTTCAGTCGATCAAAGTCCTCTTTTTTGGATTGATTTAAATTTATCTCAATTTTTCTAGACTGATTAGCACCTACTTTACCATTGTCGCCCTTTAGAATATTTGTGAGCGGACGAGCGAAGGTAGCAAACCCTTTTATAAAACTTCTGTAATACCTAGCTAGCCCTAAAAAGGATCTAATATTAAATAATGTTTTTGGGGGCAAAAAGTTTTTTATGGCTTGTACTTTTTTTCGGGGAAGTTTTAATCCCCCCTCGCGATACTACAAATCCAAGATATTCCACGCTTTCTTTAAAAAATTTGGATTTTTCCTGGGACAAGCGCATACCTGCGGTGCATAAACGACATAGGATATCATCAACATGTTTAATGTGATCCTCCTTGTTTCGGAAAAAATGACCACGTCATCTATACGTAACATATTTTCCCTATGACGTCCCTTAAAACGTCATCAATAGCCCTCTGACAGATACTAGGGGCGTTTTTTAGCCCAAAAGGCAGTCTGCAGAACTCATACTTTCCATTGTTTACTGAAAAAGCTGTTTTCTTTCTATCTTTTTCCGCCAGCTCTATCTGGTGGAATCCCGATTTTAAGTCCAACGTCCTAAATTTGACAGTATTATCGATATGTTAGGGATCGGGTACTTATCATCCACGGTTTTTTTATTTAGTTTCCTAAAGTCAATAACCAGCCTCTTTTTTTGTGGCCATCCTTGTCAACACATTTTTTATCTACAACCCAGATGGGATTATTGTAGGATGATTTTGACGGTCGAATAATGCCATCAGCAAGAAGTTGTTTAACTTCCGTGTTGACGAAATCCGATACACCTTGAGGGTAGGGTACATTATTGAATAAATGGGTTCTTTATCCTTTGGGATTGTAGCAACCGTGTTTATATTAAAAGGCAGGGACTCGTTGGTGTCCGCGAATGCATTTGAGCTAAATTTGATAATTTTCTGAAAAGAATGACCATCGGTACGTCTTTATCATCAACTTTTACAAAATTTACATCTTTAAATTCAGCGAATTGAAGGGCCTCTATACCGCTTTCGTATTCTATAATATTTTTACTAAATTAATTTTAGCATTTACCTCCTTTAGAAAGTCCAGACCCACAATACCATCAAATTCCTTTAGGCAATTTAAGATAAAGAAGGTGTTTTTTTTATTAAAAATATGAATAAAGCATTTTTGTCTTACGAATGTTCCACCATGAATGGAGTTTACTGTAAAGGCCTTCTCAACCGGCATTATATATTTTAACTCTGTTAGGGGCTGAATATAATTTTTTGAGGCGCCGGTATCTATTAAGAACCTTAAAGTACGCCCTGCTATCGTACGAGTTATGTACGGAAGCAGGGACATACCCCTAAAAAATTACAGTATTCCAGGTCTGAAGTCTCATCGTCTATAGCTGAGGCTTCTGTTCTTGTATAATTCTCATATTCAATATCTTCGCTTTGCTCGGTAAGGTTTCGTTTCTGAGTTCTCATCGAGATATCCTCATAATTCTTTTTGTTGTTCGCTTGCAACTTTGACCGGGAAGTAGGGTCTACTTCCATGGCCTCGGGCATTTGGTATTGGTTCTTTTGACCAAACGGTCTTTGTTTAGAACTACCGGGATCCCCGTACTTATAAGCCTGGTCTTGCCCAGACTTAACGTAGTGCGGATTTTTCTGTCCGTTGCCCGTTTTCTGGCTGTGTTGACAGCCAGTTTTTTGGGGCTTTTCTTTGTCGCTAGCGAATTTAGCCAAGCTGCGGCGTAGGCACACCTGTCATTAGCCGCATCCGCCTCTTGTGCGAGTGCTAATGCGGAGGGCATATCTTTAGGTTGGGCTGGGAATACTGCAAGTCTCAAGGGCTTTCTTAGCCCGGAGACAAAGGTGTGGAGAGCGTCGCTCCTAAATTTCTGGTTCAACACGGCAGCAGCAGAAGGCTTGTCTGGCATTAGTGTTTTGTTTGTAAGAAGCGTTAGCTTCTTTTCTATTTTGTCATAATACCTTTTTAGAGAAAGTTCGCCTTGTCTCATGGTATCTAATTCCTGCTGAATTACGCGTACCGGCGTTTTGTCGGCATATGTGAAGTCAAGACGATGGTGTTGAAATGCAAAACTGTGTTAAAGGAGGCTAGCACGGCATCTGCATTGCCCCTTACCTTGTTCCTTTTTAATTGCTACCGCTTGGTAGTGCCTGGAACTGTCATTAAAAGGCTTAAAAACAGTGTATGCAGCGTTAGCCGCTTGTCTCCAAGAGACATAATTCTCCTGTTTCCCGTCGAATTCGGGAATGGATTTGACAATATCTAAAGGCTCTTCGCACTTTATATTATTGTCGATACTTATGGCCTCATAGGCCTTGACTTCCGTATTTTTTAAAGAAATATAACCTATTTTACCCTCTAACTCTTGGAACTTTTGTTCAAGAGCCTGGGCCTGTGTAGTCAACGCTGCCTGAACTGCGGCGCGTACAATTTCGGAAATATCGCTTTTGACATACTGATACTGTTTCGTTAGTTTTCGTTAGTTTGTAATTTCTCAATTCTGAGGTTCCTATAACTTTCTAAAAGTTCTTCGTCACTTCTGTCTGTGTTTTTTTCGTCTCTATAGTTCATTTAATTTACTAAGAATAATCCCTGAACTGGAAAAATCAAATTTTCCTTGTTTTTTTTTTTTTAAGTTTGATTAACTAAAGAGATAAAAAACAATCGCCTTATTTACATTTTATCCAGTGGAAACACAATATATTTTTTTAAATAAAAAAAAAACTTGTATTATTCTCCTGCTTCTTTATCCTCCAGTAGTTCGTTTTGAGGTTTCGATGTATTTGCAGTTTTTATTTTATTTCACTCGAAAAAAAAAAATTTCTGCTTTAAAGAATTTGGTTCCGCTGGTTGCAAAATAATTTTTGTACTTAAAAAATTATTATTGTTTTCACTTTTCTTCTTCTTATTTGTTGCGTTTAAACAATTTCAATGTTTTCCACTTGGAAAAACACTTCCAGAAAAAAATGTTTTGAACTTAAAATTTTCCACTTTAGCTGGACATTTATTTGTTGTTGTTGTTTTTTTTTTTTTAACTTTATTAATTTATTTCTTTGCATTTCGTTTTCTATATTTTGCACATAAAAATCATTTTTGCACATCAAAAAAAATTATTGAGTTAATTTTCTTTAAGACTATTGCGTTTCTTTTTTTTAACGACTTTGAACAATTTTCTATATTTTGCACTGACGAATTATTTTGCACATCAACAAAAATTATTGAATTATTTTTTTTCAATGAGATTGCGTTTATTATTTCAGTTATAACAAAAGTAATTTCATTATATTTTAATTAATTTATTGATAACCCGTTTGGGCAGCTTGAGTTCTGTTTAGAAACTAAAAGTACAATTCAAAAAGAGACTGCAGTTCGCCACTCCATCGTCCGGCTAAGATGCTGACGCCGCACTTTTGGGCAGCCGCTGCTGGCAGCCAGCAACTCCGTTGCTGGCCGAACTTTTCTGACGCTGCGCCTCGTGACCGTGACCGCTCAGCGCTTGCATGTGCGGGATCGGATTTCGCCGGCTGGATTCCAGCTTACGCGTGCGTCCGGTGCTGGCCCAAGATCGATAACCGAAGTTGGGTTAACTTATATATTCTTGATCATCACCAATAGCCGAGTCCATCTAGCCATGTCCGCCTGTCCGTCCATCCGTCTGACCGTTTCTATGCGAACTAGTCTCTCAGTTTTAAAGCTATCGCGATGAAACTTCCTAATAGTCTTCTTTCTATTGCAGGTAGTACATATGTCGGAGCGAGCCGGATCGGACCACTATATCTTATTGTAAATCAGCTGGGTTGACAAACAGCAAACAAATCAATTGGGGCCAATTTTGAAATATTATAAACTTCTAATACACCAAAGTCACATTTCCTGTTGGCAGGGCGATATGTATTGCCGCAGCTACTGCAGGCGTTTTTTAATGGTTTTTGGGGTTTACCTTTTGTTTTAATTTGTAATTGCCCGACTGCTTCTGCACAAACTCAGCCAAAGATTGAATTTGTTATTCCTTGCGACGTGACAGCTGTGAAAGATTTAGATCGCTAGCTTTTAAACTGAGCTTGAAACATTGCTGCATTGATGACTGCAATGTTCTCAACGCTATGCTGCGTGAGAATCTATTTCCAGCAGTTGGTAGAGATCCAAATAAAGATGGGGTAGCGCCAAACAAATCTGTCAGAAACTGTACCCGGGAGTCCAGACAAAAGGAGTCAAAAGGATATGCTGCAGAAGGCGCTCATATATATCGATTTTAATAATTCTCTGACGCGACCCGCGGCAGCAGTAGCTCCAGCTTCTGCAGCGGGTTTGAAAACCAAGCGTCGGCAGAACCGTTGCCTTTTTCTGTGCACCTCTGATTATAACAGGTTTGTATTTATTTGTATCTGTTGGGTACCTTTTTTCAGTTTAATGAATTCCTTCGCGGTCAAGATTTTAGCTCTGCGAAATAACACTGACAAAGAGAGTTCGGAGAGTTAGTTGCGGAGAGTGAGAGAGTGGAGACTTGGCAGGCAGAGCCAGAGTGCCGAGTGAAAAAGGGAAATAACGGAACTGCACCGGACTTTGGACTCTGCCGGGAACTTTGGACCGCGAGGACAAGTGCCACATCGAAGCAACGGAGCGGCACACAGGCGTGCCACATGCACCACAAGAACCGGCGGGATGGCAGCAAAACGCTGCCAAAATATCAAAGTTAGCAAGTCATTCAATACAGTGAACTACAAGTGAACAACAACAAGTCGAGTCGCCGGAAGCAACGCCGTGGGAGCAAGATCGCTACGTCGAGACGTTCGGGATTGGATCACTAGGAATCTCCGAACTGAGACACAGGTAGCTGAGGTCCAGAGGGCATCACACTGCTAGGTCAGGGCGACCCGTTTCATTTCTGTCTCAACTAATTCCTCGCATCTCGCGACAAGAAATCGTGAACTCGGGGAGAAACCCAGTGTGCCTTGCCTAAGCAGGTCCTGGCGCGATCAGCCAGAAGGAAGATCGGTCAATCGTTTGTGGTCTCAAGTGGAGAACTCCAGAAGAGCCCTACGGTTTGAGTCGTGTAGTCCCGGATCGGCGTACGACCAAGAATTCTCGTAGCGAGCAGACCTTAAAAATCAGTTCGTTACATCTGGCGCCCAAAACGTGATTGTCCCAGAGAGAAAAAGCGACTTAAAGCAGAATGGGAGAGAAGTGGATTTACCGTCTCAAGGCAGAGGATTTTGTCTACGTCGGAGAGAAGCTGAACATTGAGTTAGAAGGCAAATCAGACGACAAGAGAACTGCATTGTCAGAATACTATTCTGAGACCGAGAACGACCCCAAACTTGCCAGTATCTGGGTCGAGCCCAAGCATCTCGGTGACACCCGCCGACGGAGAAGACTTTGAAGACAAAGGTTGCGAAACAAGTTCGCGAATGGTCGTTTAAATTCGACGGTATTGAGAAACCGTTCGAGTTTCTAGAACAAGTAGAGTGGTCCGCAAACACTTACGGCATATACTTGGATATGATTCCCCGCGCCATGCCAGAATTACTCAAAGGGAGGCCATTGAAGTGGTTCATCTCCAACAACAAACAGTGGCGAACCTGGGCGGAATTCATCGAGAGTTTTCACACCTATTTCCTGCCGAGAGACTTTTTCTCCAAGCTTTCGGACAAAGTCAGGCAGAGGACGCAAGGCTGAGGGGAGGCGTTCATGGACTACATGATCGACATACAGACTATGATCAGGCCACTTGGCTATTCGCCCTCAGAGCATACACAGTGGCGGACCTGGATATACTCATGGACCTAGCCGACGAGTATGAGGAACTGGAGAAGGAACGGAAGACATTTGCCTAAAATAACAAATTCGCCAGGGCAAAACCAGCAGCTCAGGCGCAAACCATGTGCAGATGGTGCGAGAACACTAGCGACCAGGAACATCGTAGGAACAATCAATGGACACAGCCTCTACAAGACCACCGGCAGCAGGCAACCAACCCACCCTATGAACACCAGCGGGCACTAATACAAAACCAACAGAGGCAGCAAACAAACCCCTTGTGGAGACCACCAAACACCACTCAGAGGCCACGGGACAGTACCCACATCACAGACCCCCAGGAGGCCTGCCGAAAATGCGGCGGTCACGGACACTGGGAACGCATTCTGCTGATCGAGGAGGAGCAGCAGTTGTCCGCAGCGGTAACGATTGGTGGAGGCACGTATAAAGCCACAATCGACACCGGGGCAACAGCGAGCTTCATAAGCGGACAACCTGGCTGCCCTCGAAAAGATCACGAGGACAAGAAGGCAAGTTAGGTTGGCATATGGAATTTCCTCACGCAAGGATGGTTGGAATTTCCTCACGCAAGTCGGAACCGAAATAAAGTGTGCCGGACACGAGATCACAATACCGGCCAGGAACCTACACAATGGGTGGCTCGAGGAAAAGTGGCAGTCGTTCAGCTAGCCGACATCAACACCATGACGGGAACGTCGAACATGGCCGAGTATCTGATCAAGATGAAAGACGACAAGCCAATCAAGAAACGATACTACAGCAAGAACCCAAAAGTTCAAGGGGAGATCATTGCGAAGGTGGATGAGCTTCTCCAAATGGGGTATATAGAGCACTCAAAGAGCCCATACATCTCCCGCATCGTGATGGTGAAGAAGAAGACGGGCAAATGGAGACTCTGTGTCGATTTCAGGCAGATTAACGCAAAGTCGATAAAGGATGCCTACCCAATGCCGCGCATTAATTATATCCTGGACCAACTGCGAGAAGCGAGGTACATCAGCAGTTTGGACCTGAAGGATGGGTACTGAAAAATCCCACTGGAGGAAAGCAGCAGGCAATACACGGCTTTCACGGTACCGGGAAAAGGTTTATTCCAGTGGAGGGTCAACGTTTCATAGAGTTTTGGACCAAGTAATTGGTCCGGAAATTTCACCCCACGCTTTCGCCTACCAGGACCAGGATCGGGCGCACGCTAGAAGAACACAAAGCGAACCTGAGAGAAGTGTTCCGACGGCTAAAAGAAGCTAAAAGAAGCAAATCTGAGGCTAAACCCAAAAAATTGCCAATTCTTCAAGAAGGAACTATTGTATCTAGGTCATCGAGTGACTAGCAAAGGACTAGGCACGGATCCGGCATCCATCGCTGAACTAGAACCACCATCCACAGTGAGACAACTTCGACAGTTCTTGGGCGTAGCATCATGGTACAGCCGATTTGTCCTTGATTGTGCGAAAATAGTCAAACCAAACGATTTGCTACGCAAGAGCAACAAGTGGGTATGGACACCAGAACATCAGAGTGCATTCCAAAAACTTAAGGAGAGACTCGTCGCTGACCCAGTATTGGCGTGCCCAGACTTCGACAAACCGTTCACCGTGCAAACGGCCGCGAGCGACTACGGCATCGGGGCAACACTGACCCAGGAAACGGAGAAAGGTGAAAAGGTAATCTCGTACTCAAGCCGAACGCTCAAAGGCGCCGAGAAGAATTACTCGACGACCGAGAAGGAATTCTTGGCATTCGTCTGGGCGATCCGAAAGCTAAAGCCATATCTGGAAGGTTACCACTTTAAAGTAGTATCCGACCATATGGCCCTGAAGTGGCTAAACAGTATTGAGAGCCCTTCAGGAAGGATTGCCAGATGGGCCCTGGAGTTACAGCAGTACGACTTCAAGATAGCGTACCGAAATGGACAGCTCAACGTGGTGGCGGACGCCCTGTCAAGACAGACACTACCAGAGACGCTCCGAAGCATCAATGAGACATCGGTGGCGGAAGCTCTGCAGCATGCATCTGGACTCAAGAAATGCGCGAGAAGATAAGCACCCAACCGCAAAAGTACCCGGAATACGTAAAGGAAGGTGACGCTTTGTATATATACCCCATAGAGCAGTCAACGAAAATGTCGCAACGTGGAAGATGAGCGTCCCAAAAGCCCTACGAGAAACGGTGCTAAAGGAAAACCACGACTCACCTTCAGCGGGCTACGTAAGAAGCCGAAGGACGGTTGTGGGTCTGGCAGCCCTCTATTACTGGCCAGGGATGCACAGAGACGCCCGAGCCTATGTAAGAAGATGCGAGATATGCATGAGATTCAAGCCGAATCAAATGTAGGCGGCTGGCAAAATGGTAGCGCAGGTGCCAGAGGAACCATGGGCAACGGTATGTGCAGACTTCGTCGGACCCCTGCCGCATTCGAAGCACGGCAACCAAATGCTGCTAGTGCTAATAGACCGGTTCTCTAAGTGGACTGAGTTAGTACCACGGCGCAGCGCGACGGCCGAATCACTGAGAAAGCATTCAGAGAACGCATAATCGCAAGGTATGGGGTCCCAAAGGTAGTTATAACGGACAACGGAGTACAGTTTACCAACCGAATTTTCAAGGGTATCAAGCAACAGTTCACAGCCCCATACACCCCGCAAGAAAACAAGAAAACTGAGCGAGCGAACAGGACGGTGAAAACAATGATCGCACAGTTCGCGGGGCAGGACCAGAGAAACTGGGACGAGAAATGGCCAGAAATCATGCTGGCCGTAAACACAAGCGTGTCGGAATCCACCGGCTACTCTCCGGCGTTTCTTACCCAAGGCAAAGAGCCCAGACTACCGAGCGCCCTATACCATCAAGCCATAACTACAGGAAAATACAAAAATTCCCAAGGGGAAACTCGTCATGAACAACAAACCAAGAACTCGTTTAGAACTGACCAAAGCAAGCGCTGCAAACGTTTCCCGATGAAAGGGGGAAAACGGCACAGAAAACTGTACCGTAATGTCCGGATAGGAATAAGGAAGGCGAAGGAAATAGCGGTACCTAACAAAAGGAAAGTCGCGAAACCGAGGTATCGTCAAAGAGAGCCCGGCTCCAGATGGTTAATCATAAAACTTCAATCATCATGAGCACCCGCATCACCCGCAGCGAATCATGGAGACCCAGCAACCATCCGAGGGATCCAGCCCGGAGCAAGGACGTTCGACATCCCGGCCTATCCGAGCTCCGCGGCGGATCCTGAAGAGAGTGTCCCGGATCCCGTCATCAGCTCGGACAGCGACGTTCAGGTGGTCGACGACGAAGGCGAGAAGAAGAGAAGATGGCGGAACGAGGAACCGCCCCAGGCCGCACCGATGACCGGCGATGGTGAAGAGGCAGTAGGCAAGCCGCCGCAGAGCCCATCGAAACCAATGAGCCTCGTCGACTGCATAATCACGACGACGTTAAAAAACCACCGAATGTGTAAGGCACGACGCAGGAACGCAGAGCAGTGGCCGGAATGGCAAGACCAGTTGCGAGCGGCCGAAGAGGAAGAGCAGCAGCTATGGGAGAACCCGGGTTACCCGCCCACGCCGCGGTACATGGCCGAGCCGTGCATCCCGTCGCTCGAAGTGGCAACGGACTGGGCACCGTCTCCGCCGCGGTGGCTGCCCGAAATTCCGCCGACGCCACAGGCGAAATGTGCGCTTGACGGCGCGCGTTCCGCGTAAGGCTGGGACCCGCGGGCATGAGGCTGTTTGAGGAGCAGCATTGAACAAATAAACACGAAAAAATAAGAAAAAAACAACAAAGTACGATGGTTGGTGTAGGGCTGGGAACAACGCGCCTGGAAAACAGGGAAGACAAGAAGGAGCATACATATTTGATCAGCATCTGAAATGGAAAAAAAAATAAATAAGCTGGGCAAAACATGAAAGTAAACACATCAATACTAACCTGTTGCTTCGGTTGGCGAAGCGATTCCATATACCGTTCTGAACTCGGTGTCAGTGTTGCCAACACAAGGGCCAAGGGCCACTTGCCGAGGGCAAATGAAGGGTGAAGGAGTGCTGAAAAGGAGAGAGAAGGATGAGAGAGAAGGGGATTAAGAAAGTTGCAGAAATTTACCCAAGAAATGCAAAATCACCATGAGCTAGAAACGGGGGCGCCTCGATAAGGCGGTCGATTGGCACTGGACGATAGTGCGATCGATGGGCACACGAAAATGGAAACATCATGGTGAATATCGTAGCGACCAGGTGGCAACGCCGCACCTGCACTATCGATAGCGAATGAATATCGGTGCCCAGTGGGACCAGATTAAAGATCGTCGCGGGAAATTCAAACTGAGGGCCGCTGGGTTATCGATGGCCGATGGGTATCGATGCTCAGTGTGGCCAGATCGAGGATCGGCGCGGGAGTTTTGAAATTGCTGCAAGAGGATGACCGGCGCCGTAGAAATTATAGGAGTTGAAAGCGTCGAGGGAGCGTCGTGGGAGCAACGAGGAAGCGCCGAGGGAATCAACGAGATCATCACAAGGACTCAAAGAAAGAAACGCTAGTTCTGGGGCTGTTGGGTTTTGATTCAGATGCGGCAATTTATTTAAACGAACAATTAACGAAGGAAAACTACAACATTTTTAAAAAAGCAATGACAATGAAAAAACAAAAGCTCCTATCAGCTGTTTTCTCTCGTCGTGGCTTTGTTCACGTTAGAGTGCATGGGAGAGAAGATGTTATGTGCCTGGAGACCATGCATAAGCTTTATCGTCTGCAGTTCGAATTGTCCCCAGAACAGCTGTCTGCGTCTAGTTCGTTTCGCACATAAAATTAGCCTAAAATTATGCTTAGATTTTTTTTGTCTTTTTATTTTTTATTATTATTTTATCTTTAGAAAATTAATTGTGTGTGTAGTTTACATTGAATTGCGTGTATTTTTATGTATTAAGTATGGATAGTCCACTCATCTCCAGGACAAGCAGCCAGATAGTAATCAGAGTTCTAGCCAAACAAAACCCATGCTTAAAAGTAATACACTTGAATGCACAAAGCTTAGCAAAAAAGTTAGAGGAATTCCGTTTCTTATTTGTAAACTCGAATATTGATGTTATCTGTGTATCCGAAACGTGGGTTGTCTCAGGTGTTAGTAATATGTCAATTATGTGTGAAAGTTTTAATCTTTTTCGCTCCGATCGTAGTGGTCGAGGTGGAGGAGTTGCAATTTATATAAACAAGAAACTAAATGCTAAAACGGTATGTGTCCAACAAAAGAGATAACACATCAATTTTAATTGGCTGTATCTACAGACCACACAAAACAACTGAATACTCTGAGCTGATTGACTTGTTATCTACCCTCTCATTAAAATACACAGACGTAATTCTTGCTGGCGATTTCAACAGTAACATTTTAATTGAAAAACATTTGTCAAACGATATGGAATCACTTGGCTTATTTCCTGTTAACTTTAAATATCCTACACATTTTTCCACTACCTGCAACACCCTACTTGATGTATTCTATGTTAGTGACCGTACAAAAATTCAGAATTATGACCAAATATCGTTGCCTGCCTTTTCCAAACATGATCTGATCTTTTTCACGTACAACATTAAGCTTGATCACCATGACTATTACATAGAGTATAGGGACTTCATCAACGTTGATTACACTTCACTTAGTGCTGATTTAGACTCTTGCGACTGGACCTCCATATATTGCACTGCTGAGGTTAACACTCAGCTAGAAATTTTACAACGGAAAGTTAAAATCCTTTACGACAGAACGGTTCCTTTGAAGCGCAAAATGTGTAAGCACAGCGCCAAATCGTGGTTTAGTTCTAATATAAAAAAACTAATACAAAAGCGCGACAAATCGTATGCGAAATGGAGCGTTTCCACAAGACAGATACCTTTTATAACAAATTCAAAACAAATAGGAAATGGGTAAATGAAACCATTGCTGAGGCGAAACGAAATCACTTTATACATAAATTCCGACATTCAAAAAACAATAAAAATACATGGTCAATTTTAAGGGAATTGGGGATCGGCAATATTAAACCAACATTGAGCTGTGATACTGATCTTGATGATCTAAATCATAAGTTCTTGCAATTGTCCGTACCTGAAACAACTTATAACACCTACCTGACACCCTCTGAGCCTTGTGATAGAAATAGCTGTGATATTATTTTTAGTTTTAATTGTGTCAGCCAGTGCGATGTCCTTAATTCAATCCTAAGCATTAAATCTAATGCAACGGGTTTAGATTATTTAAATCCGAAATTTTTAAAATTAATCCTTCCCAAAATTCTTCCAGTAATAACGCACATTTTAAACTGCTCCATCACCACTTCTACGTTTCCCACATCCTGGAAAATAGCAAAAATAATAATCAGATACAGAGTATCGACCTATTGCTATCCTGCCTTTTTTGTCAAAAGTTCTTGAGAGGTTAATTGCTAACCAAATCGTGAGTTTTATGGATGCACACAATGTTTTTTCAGCAAAACAGTCCGGTTTCCGGAAGAACAGAAGTTGCACAACAGCTGTTATAAAAATCACTGAAGATATTAGATTACAAATGGATAGTGGCAAGATTACTTTATTGACGCTTTTAGATTTCAGTAAGGCTTTTGACACGGTAAACCACGAAATACTATTAACTAAACTAAGTCGTCTTTATATGTTTTCAACCTCTGCAACAAGTTTAATGAAATCATACTTATCTCAAAGATCACAGCTAGTAGCTACACAAGCCTCTAAATCATCTATTCTGTCCGTAAAACGTGGTGTACCGCAGGGGTCCATTCTTGGTCCCCTTTTGTTCAGTCTATATGTTAATGATTTGCCAAATATTCTATCAAAATGTGACATGCATATGTATGCCGACGACGTCCAACTATATGTAAGCTGTCCTGTTAGCCAAATTAATGAATGTGTTCGTGTCTGTAACACTGAATTAGACAGGGTTTGTAAATGGGCAGAGCGCAATGGATTATCCTTGAACCCCCTCAAATCAAAATGCATAGTAATATTTAACCGATTTTTTAACACAGATCATCTGGAAAAACTTTGCTTGAATGGTCAACCAATAAACTATGTAGATCGAGCGAGCAATTTGGGGTTTACAATAAATTCCACTCTTTCCTGGAGTAATCATGTAAATTGTACGGTTGGGAAAATGTATGGGATACTTAGACAACTAAACGACACGAAAACCTTTTTACCAATAAATCTAAAAATGCTCGTTGCGAAAACCAAGCTGACACCATTACTATTTTATGGAGTCGAAGTCTTCGGATATTGTGACGCTACTAGCCAGCATAAACTCCTTGTAGCTTTCAACAATGTAGCGAGATATATATTTAATCGCAGGCGCAGAGATCGAATCTCTGACGCAACTTTTAAAATTTTTGACATGCCGCTCAAAGCTTGGATCGAGTTCAAAAAACACTAATACTGCTGCACAAAATAATAACAACTGCCGAGCCAAAATATCTTTTTAGCAAGCTAAAATTCAGCGCTTCCAATAGAACAAATAACCTAATTTGTCAAGTCGTAAAACACTCCTATGCCGAGAAACACTTTTTTATCTGTGCTGTACGTTCTTGGAATAAACTACCACATCCAATAAAAACCATTAAATCTGCCACGCAATTCAAAGCAAAATTATACACACATTTTTCAAACTAGTAATTAATTTTAAAAAACTTTAGTCTTTAAGAAATCAATGTTTGTAATGTCATCATTTATTTATGTTCATGAATCTGACAAATTGCTGCTTTAATTTATAAGTATTTTTCTGTACTTGTAGCGTTAGGAAGAAATAAAACCAAAATTAAAATTAAACAAAAATTAAACTCAAAGGCTAGAATGTGAGGAGTTGAATAACTCCCCACAAATTCCTGCAACAGCGGATGGCCGGCCGTTTATCATTTACGCGGCAAGAGTAAGGTAGGAGCGGCGCGGCAAAGAGCAGGAGGAAAAGTGCCACATCTTAGCAGCGGATCGCAACACAGGCGTTCCACATACACCACAAGAACCTGCGGGATGACAGCAACACGCAGAACTCCAATTGGAGGCCGTGCGTGAACGACAAGTGGGTCAAACAGGAAACAACAGACTTTGGACCTGGATTGTAGAGATGCCGCGATCAGAGCGCAAAAGGGAAATAACGGTTCCCGGAGGCCCTATATAAAGCCGCCGGGCGCTGGCAGCTGGATCAGTCGATCAAGAGAGTGGATCAAGATCAGTCGATCACAATCAGTCAATCTATCAAGATCAGTCAAGATATCAAAGTGAGCAAGTCAGCCAGTACAGTGAACTACAAGTGAACAACAAAAAGTCGAGTCGCCGGAAGCAACGCCTACAAGGAGCAAGATCGCTACGTCGAGACGTTCGGGATTGGATCACTAGGAATCTCCGAATTGAGACAAAGGTAGCTGAGGTCCAAAAATCCTCACAAAATCCTCGCATCTCGCCTGGAGAGTCGATCAGAGTTTGAGCGGTGTAAGCCTGCGACAAGAAATCGAGAACTTGGGGAGAAACCTGTCTTGACCCAGTGTGCCTTGCCTAAGCAGGTCCTGGCGCGATCAGTCAGAAGGGAGATCGGTCAATCGTTTGTGGTCTCAAGTAGAGAGCTCCAGAAGAGGCCTACGGTTTGAGTGGTGTAGTCCCGGATCGGCGTACGACCAAGATCCCAAGTACCAGAAGCCACACTACGTCCAGCCGTGCAACCAGCACACCCAGGATCGGAGCGAAGGACATCGTCGAACAGCAAGCCAACACAACACGACAGATCGAGCTACGTGGACGATAAGCCAAAGGGTGAAGCTAGGGCGGAACGTTCGTTTACGTTAGGCGTAGAAGCGAAGTGAAGCGCTCGGCAGCACCCCTGCGTAACTTGGACTGCCAGCGCGATCTGAGTGGAACACTAGTGGGACCATGCGGGACAGAGCAAGGGACAGTCGGTGGTGTATCGAAAAGAGACATTCCCGGAGAGCGCGGCCACTGTTCACCCTAGTCTGAGAACGGTGACGCTTCCCTAAACCCGCGCAGCTGATCTCCTGGCGAGACCAAAACGCTACAAGTAGTCGTCGATTCTACGCACAAGAGACGAGCAGCGCCCAGCGTTTTCAGGGAGCTTCAAGGATCTTCAGGGAGCTTCAAGGACCGTCGAGGGAGCTACAGAACCAGAACGCTAAACCGACGAGGAGAGCACCGAGTCATCAAGTCGACTAGGAGTCATCGACGGCCACCAGTCGCAATACCAAGGCCAGCCGAGCCTACAAGAACACTGTACTACCACCCCGCAATAAACCCACTAAGAACCCGTGAATTCTGTGCTTTCTCACTGATCTACTGGGCGGTCACGTTTATATAAATTTGGTGGGACGAACACACAACCTTACTGAGCTAGCCGCACGAATCTCGTAGCTAGCACACCTAAATAATCAGTTTGTTACAGTGGAAAATGGCCCTTTTTGTACAACTTTTTTGTGTGAGCAGGAAAAATATTGGTTTTTATGGATCTAATAACTTTCGATTACGTTGCAAGATCTTTGAAATAGTAGAAAACCTATTTACGAAATTTTCTTGTATTTTGTTGTTTTATTCATTTGGAAAATTAATAGTAACGGTCTCGAGTGGAGAACTCCAGAAGGTTGAGTCGTGAAGTCCCGGATCGGCGTACGACCAAGACCCCGAGTACCAGAAGCCACGCTACGTCAAGCCACTCTACGTCAAGCCACGCTACGTCAAGCCACACACCCCGACAGATCGAGCTACGTGGAAACGTCGCGGACGATAAGCCAAAGGGTGAAGCTAGGGCGGAACGTTCGTTTACACTAGGCGTAGAAGAGAGGTGAAGCGCTCGGCAGCACCCCTGCGTAACTTGGACTGCCAGCGCGATCTAAGTGGAACACTAGTGGGACCATCCGGGACAGAGCAAGGGACAGGCGGTGGTGAACCGAATGGAGACATTCCCGGAGAGCGCGGCCACTGTTCACCCTAGTCTGAGAACGGTGACGCTTCCCTAAACCCGCGCAGCTGATCTCCCGGCGAGTCCAAGGCGCTACAAGTAGTCGTCGATTCTACGCGTCAGAAAGCTTCAACGTCTTTAGGGACCTTCAAGGATCAACGAGGGAGCTACAGGGAGCTGCAGAACCGCTCACCCAGTCAACAAGTGGAGCACCCCGCCAACAAGGGGAGCACCGAGTCATCAAGGCGGCCAGGAGTCGTCGATGGCCACGAATGGCGATTCAAGACCAGCCGAGCCGGCCAGGTCACTGTGTCACCCGCAATAAAACCCTCTACGAACCCGCAAATTTTGTGCTTTCTCACTGATCTACTGGGCGGTCACGTTTATATAAATTTGGTGGGACGAACAATGAACTTTTAATTTGAAGGTGCATGGAAGCGAATATGTCCTAGTTAAAAAAGGTACTGCGTTATGTCCGATAACCATAGAAAACTCGTGCTAGTGTAGACGGGCCATTATATTTATTTTCCAGTTGGGATTACCCACACATATTCTTGGGCTTTCTACGCAGCGCAAGTTTGTTTCAGACGATGGCCACGCCCCTGTAACGCCCACAATCGCCTTTAACGATTGTATGTGTGTGTGTGTCTGTGTCTGTGTCTGGCGCCCACACCATTAAATATTTTGGATGTAAAAAATGTAAAAGAAATTTTTCAAATCGGACCATTCGTTATAAAGATGTGCTCGATCAAAGTTGTATATATCCATCTCCCTCGCACTCCTTTGAGTAACGGGTATATGATAGTCGGGGCACACGACTAAAGCGTTCTCTCTTGTTTTAAAATATGATAGCACCAACGCCATAACTGCAAAAGAGACACAGTTCCGGAAGTTCGGTCAAAAAATCTGTTTTAAAAAATAACTATAAAAATATCTGTTCTAACAGTTCCTAACTTGCTGTAATATACTCTCAACATGTTTTATGGGCGAGAAACAGCCTCTAAATACTCCAATGAGGCCTCAGGCAGCGATCACAAATGTATAAATTGAAATCTTGTAAGGCACGTGTCTATGTTAAAGACGACAAATGCTTTTTCTGCGAGCCCTTTGTGGAACATAATCATGGAAACCGAGAATCGGAAATCAAGGACCAAAAACTCCTTGCCCAAATAAAAGACAAATGTGAAAAAGTTAAAAGCTCACAGACTACTTCGCACATTTTCAATACTGCCGTTTTAAAGTAAGTTGTACAAAATAATTAAAACACTGAACTTAATAAAACTGATCTATTTTACGATCGAAGACAGCAAGATTCTGATTTGAACTTCAACAAACATCGTCGTAATCTACTACAAATCAGAAATGCAAAGGGAATGAGGTGATAATAACTTATAAAGATAAGACTGTCTTGGAAAATTATAGCTATAACAAACATGAAAATTCAGCTTTCGAGTTCTACAAGAATCATATGAATGTGCTGATTTTTGTACAGTTATTTTGCTTCTGATCATTTAATGAATAACATCCGAAAAAATATTCCGGAGATCAACTGTAATTTTCTAATGGAACCAACATTTAAAATATGCCCTTTTGGAGAGTTCGATCAGTTTCTTATAATTTATGTGCCCTTCAGGTATTGATATAGATTTATTATAAGTCAACTATTTTTTAATCAATTGTAAATACATTTCTTATAGGCTATACCATTTATTTATGTGTTGATGTCAAGAAAGTCGGAAAAGTGCTATCTTCATTTATTCCAAGCGTGGGAATTCGGTGATGACTGACTTTAAAGAAGCAATGCGAAGTGCGTTTTGTCAAGTTTATCCCAGTATAAAATCGTATGAATGTTGGTTTCATTTTTGTCAGGCGGCTAAACGCAAAGCGAGTCAGTTAATGAATCTTCCGCACCTTATAAAAACTAATGCAGACATTAAAATAGCTTATTATAAATTGTTATGCCTTCCGTTATTACCAGCTTCGGAGATAATTCCCTGATTTGAAATGGTCAAATCAGAGATAAAGATTTTCATAACAAATACTTTGAAAAGTAATGGAATCCAAAGGTATTTCCCTTCCTTTTATACCCTTGCAGAGGGTATTATTATTTCAGTCAAAAGTTTGCAACGCAGTGAAGGAGACGTTTTCGACCACATATATATATATTTTTGATCAGATCCAAAAGCCGAGTCCATCTAGACATGTCCGTCTGTCCGTCTGTCCGTCCGTCCGTCTGTTCGTTTCTATGCGAACTAAATAATAAAACACTAACATTGTTACTTTGTAGGAAGTAGGAATTTTGATTTTTGACATTTTAAAAACAATTTTTTAAATAGGAGTAATTTATTTATTTTACCAGCAAGAGTATATAGACCTCGGCTGGCCGAAGTTAACTTCTTTTCTTGTTTTTAGTATGCTAAATGTAATAAATTTTTCTTAAATTTAAGGAGGGGCCGGAAAATATGTCTGTCTTTAAATTGCCCACGAGAACCACAGGATCGCTTGAGGCCCAGAATGGAGTGTTGTGAAAAAGATTATTGAAACACGGACATTTTTTTTATGTTTATTAGGTACCTTTTAAATCCCGTGATAAAAGTGGTGGCTTCACTGCGCCACCAAAAAAACGTGGTTATAAGGTATTTTTTAAATGTCACACATTGAAATACAATTGCTCAATTAAAATTTTTTTTTGGTTCGCGCTTAGAAAATTGTTAATTGAAGCGAGGAGCAAGACAGAGAAAAATGACTGCATCACAAATATGCAAAGGATGTACGACGTCAGCAAGCAGTCGGCGCAGCGTCGACGTGCAAAAAAGAGATGCCGATATTTATTGGGTGTGCACTTTTCTGGGTGTTTGTTTTTGTGTTCTAATTTTTGCATCCCTTTTCAGCTCAAGCCATCTTGCCCTCATGCCCTTCGCTGCCCTTGAGGTGGGGTCAATGCCCCGGCCGGTTGTAGTTGCCTGTTGATCTGGTTGGTTGTTGCTTTGTCCGTGGGTTTGTTTGACCGTGGTGAGTTGGTACTCGCGGCAGACCTGTATTCATTTCCTGCTTTTCTTTCAAGTTTTGCAACGATTTTTTTTTCATTGTGAGTGCGTGATTCTGGCAGGCTAAAGTATAGCTATTGAGCTTTACTGTCTCCCCCCTTTCTTCGGATGACGAGTGAATCCTTGAATCGTGGCTTTTGGCACAGAGTTGTGGTTTTAAATTTGACTTGCACGCTTCTACAACTGTGTTCAAATGTAGCGGCTTGGCTTGGGCTGTTGACTCCGGCTTCGGCCTGACGAAGAAACGGCCGACTTTGCCTCCTGCATCCCAGGACCCGGTTGTTTTCGGTGGTCATATAGAAACGGCTTTCGCATCTGCATCCAGCTGGCTACTCCTTCTGTTGACTCCGGCTGCTGCTTAAACAGTTACTTGTAATCCTGTTCCTTTCTTCGTCGTTGACTCAGGTGTGTGCTCGAACGATCAGAGTCTTAGTGCGTGGCGTGCTCCGTTGACTCCGGCTTTTGGCCTGACGATTAAACGGATGTACTGTCTCATGCGGTCTTAAACAATGGTGGTTGTGTGCTCGCTTGACGATTAAACGATGGTTTTCCTGTCCGCCCACCTCATCTTTCCGTTGACTCAGGCTTTGTCCTGTGCTCCATGTTTTTCCGGACCGTGGTTTCTCGCTCTGTTCCATCAGCTGTGCTTCGTCCGCAGTTCCTTGCTGTTTTAGATCGCTGATGTGCACGGTGCATTCCTTCTTGCCTCTTTGATGTCGACTTTTGCAGATCACGGGGGATACAAAATCGACCACCTGATATGGACCATCATATCTCGGCGCTAGTTTGGCCGCGAAACCTTCTGCCGCTTTAGACAAATGGTGCTCCTTGGCCCAGACGATATCGCCGATCCACTGTCTGCTTCTGAGGTTGTAGTGCCTGGCTTGATCCTGCGCTGCCTTTTCTAAATTTTGTCGGACAACTTCGAAGATTTCTTTTAGTTTTTCGGCGTTCCCCTCTGGTGACTCTGTATGCCTCCTGTTCTGTTTCTCTGTCGTACAACGCGTTTGACAGCCGTGGTTCTCTGCCCTGTGTCAGAAAAGAAGGCGAGTATCCTGTGGACTCGGATACGCTTGAGTTAACTGCGAACATTATCTCCGGCCACTTTTCATCCCAGTACCTTTGGTATT
This sequence comes from Drosophila pseudotakahashii, assembly GCA_035046095.1. Lineage (NCBI taxonomy): Eukaryota > Metazoa > Arthropoda > Insecta > Diptera > Drosophilidae > Drosophila > Drosophila pseudotakahashii. The sequence continues at coordinate 412,286 of JAWNOE010000059.1, forward strand.
GTCCGGCAAACTGTGCTATCATGTACAGTTCGGCTCGCGCGCTCGGTGGGATTTTCTTGAGGAGTGTATGATGTCGTGAAGAAACTTCTTAAATGCCCGACTGGCAAACTGCACCCCGTTGTCCGTAATCACCACTTTCGGAACTCCGAACCTTGCGATTATACGTTCTCTAAACGCCTTTTGTAGGGTTTCTGCTGTTGCGGTTCGTAATGGCACCAATTCTCTTCATTTTTAGAAACGATCGATTAGCAGCAACAACATTTGGTTTCCGTGCTTCGATCTTTCGATTTTGCGTTTATCTGTCTGAAGTCGACGCACAGTCTCCACTTGCCGGTTTCTTTCTTCACCATAACTATGGGCGAGCTATACGGGCTCTTCGAGTGTTCTATGAAACCCATTTCCAGAAGTTCGTCCACCTTTGTATTGATCCCCTTAAACTTTGGAGTTCTTAGGATAGTATCTTTGTTTTATAGGTTTATCGTCCTTCATGGTGATCTGGTCCATTCTGCCAGCTCTGCATCTAGGAATTCCTCGAAGTTTCCTTCCTCGCGGTCTTTATGAACAACTGCCATCGACAATTTTTCCTCCAGCCATCCGTTGTGTCTGTTCCTGGCTGGTAGCGGATTTCGTGACCTGCGCACTTTATCTCAGCCCCAACCTGTGTGAGAAAATTCCAGCCGAGCACCAGTGCGTCTACTACTCTTGGTAATATCAGCATGCTCATGGTCAGCCGTTTGTTGCCGAATGCGACTTCTACCTCGAGCTGCGCGCTTATTCCGCTGCACCTTCCGTCTGCCAACCTAACTTGCCGTCTCGTCCGTTTAATCGTTCCCAGAGCAGCCAGATTGTTCGTCAGCTCTTCGCTAATAAAGCTCGCTGTTGCCCATTTCCCGCTCTCTGGCAGCATTCCATACATCTCACTCTGACTTTCCCGCATATCCAGCAGAATAGCATCCGCTGGTTTCGGCAACCTCTTGCCCAATGCCCGTGTCCGCCACATTTGCGACACGACTCCTGTGGGTTGGTTATGTATGGTTGGGCTTGGTTGTTTCCTGCTGCCGCACCTTGTGGTCTCAGAGTGGTGTTCGGCGGTCTCCATAAAGTGCTGTTTTGCTGCCTATGTTCGGCGTGGTCCGCGGTGCTTCGGCGGCCCTGTCTAGCATGCTGGTGTCCTCGCATCTTCTTCATGTGACATGCGTTGAGAGTGTCGTCTTCGTCCTGCTGAACCTGTTTTCTTGGGAGAACTCTTCCCGCTCTTTTTCTAGCTCTTCGTATTCGTCGGCCAGGATCATAAGGGCTTCCAGGTCGTCGATCTTGTATGTTCGAAGGGAAATTCTAAGGTAAGGTGTGCTGTTCTCCGTAGTTTGTGCGTTCGTCCCACCAAATTTTTTTAAACGTGACCGCCCGGTTAACAGTAACAGCACTTCAGAATTCGGTTAAGGAGGCGTTTATTTACGGCTCTGGTTTACAATGTGCCGTGCTGGTGCCGCTCCTGCAACGCCGCACAGTGGCGTCTTGGAAACGTGCAATAAATCAAAATCTCGATTTTGGCCTAGAAGTTTGTAACCCGCACCAATCGACAGATCATTGATCCCTCTTTTCAAATATGTATCACCCATGAATATCAGATTTTTGTTTTTAAGATATGCCTCTTCAAAGCTGACCAATTTTTCACGCTTTAAAAACAACGCAATTTTTAGCCAATGTAGGCCACTTCTAGGTGGAATATCTTAAAAATTAAGTATTGAACGGTCTTGATTTTTGGTTTCCCTAATTAGTGTGTTCATTAAGTACAAATTACGCAAAAACAAATAACAGTTCAATATCCGGATCTCATAGTTATTCGATATTTGCTAAAGGTAAATTTTTTCACAACTTTTCAACTTTGAATGGAGATTAAAAAAAAAAATATCATAATATATTTTTTATACTTCCCTAAAACGATTTTGGAACATCCTTCTTGGTTTTTGAAAAGTTCCAGCTGCGTCTGTTTGCTATTTTAGCTGTTTGAGGCAAAATAAGTTAAAACAAGAGAGAACGCTATAATTGGGTGCCCCGACTATCAGATACCCGTTACTCAGCTAAGGGGGAGAGGGAGATGAAGATATAAAACCTTGATCGCGCATAACTTTTTAACGAATGGTCCGATTTGAATAAAACTGCATTTTTACTTTTCCAAAAATTTTAAATCTCAGCGTTCATACAGACGGACAGACAGACGGACAGACAGACAGACGGACAGACGGACAGACAGACGGACAGACAGACAGACAGACAGACGGACAGACTGACAGACAGACGGACAGACAGACAGACAGACAGACAGACAGACAGACAGACAGACAGACAGACAGACAGACAGACAGACAGACAGACAGACAGACAGACAGACAGACAGACAGACAGACAGACAGACAGACAGACAGACAGACGGACAGACAGACGGACAGACGGACAGACAGACGGACGGACATGGCTAGATCGACTCGGCTAGAGACCCTGGTCAAGAATATATATACTTTATAGGGTCGGAAACGCTTGCACGAATACAATATACTCTTTTACTCTACCAGTAACTGGTATAAAGACGTAGTGTTAGATATTGTATTTAGGTGCATCCCTGGTAAAATCAAGACTTTTTTTCAGGAAGCCCTTACTGTGTTCTTATTTTTTAAGAAATATAAGTTTACTTTTATTTTCTTAAATGTTTGAGCTATAAATTAGTTTGATTTTGACAATAAAAAAACAAGAACAACATTTTATTTATTTTTAAAATTTTTTTTCCAAAAAAAAAATTTTTTACAACCTTTTTTTTAATTTTAATTTTTAAAAATTTAAGCCTTAAAAAAGAAACAAAAGAAAACAATAAAAATTTAATTTTTTTGTCGGAAAAAAATGGATTTGTTGATAAATTTTGACTTTGCCGGTTTGTAAGTACGCCTCTGCCACGCTCACTACCTGTCTTAAACACTATTTTTAAAGGTAGAACAATTACACTGTGCAGCATTTTTAGTGCTTTTTAAGTTTACCTCGATGGATGCTATATTTTTAGATTCGTTACGAATTCCCAAGTTAAACTGCGTTTTCCAAAAAGTTCCCCGACGCAAGGATTCTTAGAAAAAGGACCTCAAAGCTCGAAAAATGCTGAAATTGGCCAACTTTCCAGAGATCTCAGAGGCAAACGGATGGATGGTTTGATTCGATGTTTTTAAAAGATACACTCTTTATCTTTCAAACCCCATACTTAGAATAATTTTAGGATTTTTTTTAAGGCAGAAACAAATTCCAGAAAACATAGTCTAAAAACTTGAAAACATACAGCTGCGGTCAAAATAGTAGTAGTGTTGCCGCCCTGTGTTTTTAAAAGTTTGATGTTTAACTTGGGAATTCGTAACGAATCCAAAAATATAGCATCCATCGAGGTAAATTTTTGATGCTGCATAGTGTTATCTATTTTATGCCGTTTACATCATTCGATTATCTCTCTTGGTTCAAAAGCAGAGCTCGTAAAATACGGTAAACCGAATTTTTCTAGTCGGGCTGCTCAGTTGAAAGACCCCAAAATAGAGAATATCTAGCTCAGGGTCTGAGCAACAACCCTTTTTTCGTTTCGTTCGTGCTCTCGGTCTCGGGTTTTTGATTGACCGGAACACTCGGGTCGGTCCCCAACTGACCGCTCGATACGAACAAAATAGTTCGTCGCTCATATATTGACAGTCAGTAGGTGAGAAAAACAACAAAAGGGTTCCTACAAAAGGTCTTTATTTTTGTTGCTGGGTTTGCTTGTTGTTGCCTCAGATATTTTGTGACAGGAGAAGCATTTGAGAAAGCGAGAGAGAGAGAACAAATATTATAGGGAAAATAAAAGAGAAATATATAGAGGCCAAAAAAACGTAATATTCAAATATTTTAAAATGTAGATACATTATTATATAATAAAATAACGCAATTATAATTATTTTTTTTTCAAGTTTATTTATTTAAAATTACAAATTAGGCATTGAAATTGTTGAAGATATTATGTCTTTTGTTGAGGATGAAATTAAGAGTTGAAAATGACCTCTCCACTGATATTTGTTATGCAAAAGAGACTAGCACCACTTTCGCAACTTCCTTCAAATAAGGTGATGTTACGTACGCCCTCTTCTTCATTTTATTTGATGGAGAAAGATGCACGTAGAAAACAACAGCGAATCTCACGGCAAAGGGAAAAGGGGCAATCGACCCGTTGACTCACCGAAACAAGCAGAGGATTTGCTTGTTGACGATCTTTTCGGTCAGAACAACGACCGCGATCGACCTACTGGTAACCATACACCGGCAGCTGGCGAAGTGCATCGGTCGGGCGTTGACGCTACAGATAGGGGAAATCATAGGTGGGAACACCTAAATAACCCAAATATCACGGGAGGCTAGAAAAAGCTCTACACTGGTATAAAACACCGTAGCCGGATAGAGAAGGTAGACAGAATCTAGTCTGGTCTCATACTGACGGAAACCACTAGCTCCGAGGGAGGACGATTTCCCCCATGGGCTTCGGGCATCTGCCCACGGAGTCCAATGCCACCAGGAGACAGAGTTCACTCTGATCTCGTGGCACTATAGTGTGAGCACTATATTCCCGAAGCCGCCAACGACTACAGCCAAGACCGGAATCCTGAAGATAGTCCTGTTTGCCGTCGATGAACAGCAAACATATCCTTGCAGGAAGTCCATGGAAGCCAGCAAACATATCCTGGGGAGAAGTCCTACTACACCCTCGTCCTAAAGAAGAATTATTTTTATTATCAAGGACTTCATCATGGGAGGAACTAATTCCAAAGTGGACCATAGTACGGCCAATGTGATCAACACCGTCAAAATAATCGATCACAAAGACGACATTCAGGACGTGAACCATAATCTGAAGATCGTCATCGCTGTGTTTGTTTTCGTAATCATCCTGAAAGTGGTCAAGATGTACAAGCGATCCGTGCAAGGACGCCGAGACCAAAAGTACGCCCTGGAACAGGCGATATGCCGCCAGGTCTAGAAAAGAAGAAGGAGTGCAAGAAACCTACCCAAAAATCATAAAAAAGTGACGGCAAATAAATGCCTTAATTACCGAAAAACGTGAAGCAAAACAAAAAGGAAAACAAATTGTGAACTAAGGCATTTATGAATGCAAGTGCAACAGCAATAATATCAAGTGAAGTGCAGTGACATTGGAGACGCCGCTGCCTGAGAACCTACCGTAGGAACTGACGTGTACCGCCGTGGGATCTACATACATACATGCATAAACAAACATACATACATATATATATATATACAATAAGTGATTATGCTTAAGAACAAGATTTTTTTTGTGCGTATTTTAACGATAGTGTTTGCACGTATATATATATATATGTTCCTAATTTCTTCAAAAAGCCCAGGATCCAGCGCGTCGAGATCTCATCGCCCAGGACTGAAAGGGGGTAAGTTTGTCGGAACACGGTTCCTTTATCCACTATATATATATATATATTCGTGCCTTTTGTTTTTAATTATCTAACGTAAATCCTCCAACTTAGGCCTCTTCAAGTCATTATAATATTTTTATAATTAATCAGTAAGCTTTTGTCATACTTTTTATAATATAATAAACATTGACTTTTCAGCGGCGAGTATCAGCCTTGTGTTCGTATGAACAATCACAAGTGCCCTTAGAGCGACGTTTGTAGTCGTGAATAGTCAGCAATTTGCTGACGTGTGCACCCTGTACGGGTGGTAAATTAGATACTCTCCGCTAACACATTTTGTTGGTCAATTAAACTTAAATTTATATGTATTCCTAACCATAATATTACTCATAAATGGCACTAGCCAATATTTTATTCAATAAAATTGTAATGTGAAAACGAACTTAAACATGAAGTGCTAAGTTTTCAAACGGGGGTTGCTGACGCGATAAGTGGAGTAGGTGAAGAATAATGACATAACTTTTGACGAACAACCTTGACAATAGGGGATCGTATTGCGCGGCCCGCGACGATCCATTTGGCGCACGATTGTGTGAAGGGGAGGGAATGTGGCCGAAACATTGCCCGATCGTATTACGATCAAGCAAAAGCTTAGCTTGTGGGGCAATGTAGACTGATGACCGACGGACTTTACAACTCTTACTACTTTTCAGGCATCTTTAATATTTATTCTCGTTATGTTGGAGAGGAGAAAGGCTTACCAAGAACCCACCCCATCCGGCGAGCTTATGCCGGCAAAATTGGTGCCTGAACATCGGATGTCTTTCCTTCGGCCCAAGTCCTTTCAGGACTAGGGCACTAAAATGCCCACGTAACAGTGACTTAAATTTTAGGCAGAAAAATTAATTTTGTTGGTCATTAATGGTAGGCGACCATGAAACAAAGTACAATTTTCAATTTCCGTGTATAGGTTTGACCATCCAGAATGGTGAAAAAAAGAGATGACCCCTGAGAATCATTAAGGCTGCTCGGTGGAGAAAGAGCATTCCAATTTTTATTCAGCTACACGAGAGCAACAAAGCAAGCCGTGTAAAATTTTTTACCGAGCTATACGAGAAGCACACATACATGCTCAAAAGACCTTTTGCCGAGTATTTACGACGAAAAGGTTCTCGGGGGAACACAGACCCGATCGAGCAAACCAAATCGCTCATCGGTTGAGCAGGGAGCAACCAAGGGGCAAACGAAATTTTGGGGTCTCTCTCTGACAGGTTCGTGTGGGGTCAGTATGTGAGGGGTTTTTTTCTGACAACAAGCACAAGTGAGACCTTTTTTACGAGCTCTGTTCAAAAGTTATGATTTATTACCAAAAAAAGACAAAAGGCGCCACTGTGCGCCGCTCGGGGATGCCTCACTGCTGGTGGTCCAGGCCGCTCCGGGTACTTTCCCTGCCACTCGTAGACGAGGGCGTGGAGTGGGACCGTTGGGCTTAGGGAAGCGACACCGTTCTCAGACTAGGGTGAACAGGCACCACGCTTGCAAGACCTTTGTCCTGCCAGCCACAGCTTCCTGTCCCTTGCTCTGTCCCGGCCGGTCCCGCTAGACGCTCACTCAGTTTTCTATGACGCTCCGGTACTGCGGCCAGATTACGTCAGCAGTCCCTGTAGCTAACGCCCAGAGAAAGACGAACGTTCCTAGCCTTCCCTCCTTGCTGTTGCGATCGTACCTGAAGGTTGGCTCTTGGCGCGGTCCCTGGATGCTTGTCCTCGTCGACGTCCTGCGCGACTAGCTGCGGCGTTGTTCCACGCTGGTGGCCTAATCGGTATTCCAGCCAATGTAGCCGGACCAGTCGGTATTACAGGCTGTAATTTACAGCCAACTTGGTCGCACGCACTAGACTAATCGGTATTACAGCCAATGTAGCCGGATTATTCGGTATTACAGCCGGCACAGCTAGTCTGATCGATATTACTGCCAACGCAGCTAAACTGACCGGTGTTACAGCCAACGTAGCCGGACTAATCGGTATTACAGCCAATCTAGTCTGGATGGTCTCTATTACAGCCAACCTTGAAGTCCTGCAGACTTAGCCGTGTGTTGCCTTTAAGGAACTCAGCTACCTGTGTCTCAATTCGGTGACTTGCTTGGTCCCGAACGTCTCGACGTAGCCATCTTGCTCCTGGCTGGTTTTCTCGGTTGTATATCCTTGACTTTGACTTTTACTAGACGTTGATGCGGTTTGATGCTTGATGGCTTGCCCTGATTCCTCGGCTTCTCCTTTTCTGCTCTCCAATCTAGGGTGCAAAGTCCGCGGTTTTGCCGTTCGACCGTCTAAAGTGAGGCGATGTACCGTTCTTTCCTCGCTGACGGCACGCCTGCGCTCTCGCTCTAGTGCCGTCTCGCTCCGACACCTCTCTCCACTCCGTCTCTCGCAATCTCTCCAAACTCTCTTTGGGTTCGCACTCTGCCAACTCTCTCTCGTCGTACTCTCCAAACTCTCTTTGGGTTCGCACTCTGCCAACTCTCTCTCCTCGTACTCTCCAAACTCTCTCCGTACTTCTCTCCACTCTCTTTTTAACTGCTTTCTCCAAGCTCTCCTTTCCTGCGTTGCCGTTACTACGCGAATTATTTGCGTAAGTAGCAACTGGCAGGTCTCCATGCAGTTATTCCTGGGTTTATTTGTGCGGAGTTATTTAACTGTAATTGTAATTGGCCCATTAAAAAAATTTTCTGGTGTTTACCGAGTGCATTGAAAGTCAGGTAAGTTGCATTTTAATTCATTTACATCTGTGCAGTTGATTTTAATTAAAATAATCAGTAAGTTTATGTCCCCTTTGCTATTGTTTCTGGGTGGTAAAACTCTTGCAATACAATTCCCGTGGCCAGCGCAAAAAAAGGCGTAGGATCTCGCTGTGGTTTCTACCCGATTTTAAAAGGTAAATATAAAAATATTTGGAATTAAAACCAATTTTTAAAACATTTGTATTTCATTTTTTCAAGAGCCTTGGGCAGATATTCACCGGACCCGGACAAATGCATAAGGAAGGCAAATTTACATAAAACAATTAAAGAACAAATAAAATATAAATGAAAGAATAAATAAAAATTAAAAAAAAAATTGTACCCATTTTATTTTATATAATGCACGGAAAGAATTATTTTTAGTGAATGAAATTGCTAATGACATTTTTAAAAAGTCACCCATGAAATACCCTATGACGCAAGGTGACACGATGATGGATTTTCATAAGTGGCATCCCATCGGAAAAAATCTGAATGTCCCTCGTGAAATCACGAGGGACTTTTTCACTGTCCCGAGTGAAAAAGCGGAACTCCCATACAATTTTCTCCATGGGATCCACGGTTATTTACCTGGTGATTCACGAGTGAAAAATGATTTCTGGAACTGAAAGGAAGTAACAATTTATCCATATCAAAATTTGTGAAAAATGCTGGGAAAATTTGCGATCGAATTTTGAGAAAAAGCTGGCCAAGTTTGAAGAGCGTAAATTAGGCGAAGATTACATGCCAAAACTAAAGTGTCCCTACTGCAACGGTCCTGTGAAAAATATTTGTATAAAGACAAATTCCTAACTTTTCTTATAACATATTTATACCTACTTAATAATAATTTACCAAAAAACTAGAAAGGAAGCTAGCTTTGGCCAGTCGAAGCTTATATACCCTTGCAGTTATAATAAGTACCCAAAGTTTAGTTCTCACTCGATCGATGCTGTTCCTGGGATTCCAAATATATTATAGCCTTTAAAAATGTTGAATGTTCTCAAATTATTCGAAAAATTAATAACTTGTCAATTGCAGCATCAATGTCGGTCGCTTATTTCGCCATGTCAACATGGCTTCACCAGGTGCCGATCTACTACCACTAATTTGCTTGAATTTACCTCATTAGTAAACCGTGGCTTTCTTCATAAGCAGCAAACTGATGTTATTTTTACGGATTTTTCCAAAGCTTTTGACTCGGTAAACCACGGTCTACTTATTCAAAAACTTACTCTTATGGGATTCCCTCCAGAGTTGTTAAAGTGGTTACATGCATATCTCACTGACCGCTCTCAGAGGATGAAATATAATGATATAACTTCCAAAACTATAAATGTTATCTACGGGGTGCCTCAAGGAAGTCATTTGGGACCCTTATTTTTTGGCTTGTTGATAAATGACTTACCTCAAGCTATTAAGTCCGCAACTGTTTTAATGTTTGATGACGATGTTAAACTGTGTTTGTCCATGTCATTACCTGTACAAGACTTGGGTGTTTTATTTGAGAATAAAATTTGTTTTAATGATCACATATCACTAATTTGTAATAAAGCTAGGAGCCTCTTAGCAGTTATGAAGCGTTGGTCTAAGGAGTTTGATTACCCTTATACAACCAAGCTTCTATATGTATCTCTTGTTCGGCCATCGGTAGAGTATTGTTCATGTTTATAGTCACCGCAGACGGTAACGTGTCAAAATATGTTGGAGTCCGTTCAAAAGCAGTTTTTATTATTTGCGCTAAGAGGTTTTAACTGGGACGCTGGCCGTCGGTTGCCATCCTATAATGCCAGATTGCGCCTACTAGACTTGCCCACCCTAATCAACCGTAGGATCTGTCACTGTGTAATGTTCGTACATAAATTAATAAATGGTGATGTCGACTCCTCCTTTCTCCTTAGTTCCCTAAACTAGAATGTACCATGCAGAGGTTAGTCTTCAGTGGCTAATTATAATAAGTAATTATCGTTATTGTCCTCAAATATGTAATTCAATGTGCCTACCACTCGATGTGAGCAGGGGCATACCGCTAAAAAATTTCCCTTAAGTGGTTTGGAGCTCTAGTTTTTTAAAAACAAAATGTATATTATAAATGATTTACAATCAGTTCAATGCTTAATAAATACAATACAAAACAATACAATAAATATTCTTGGGCTTCCTACGCAGCGCAAGTTTATTTCAGCCGAGCGCCACGCCCCCTCTAACGCCCACAATCGCCCGCAATAGCCCACAATCCATTTTAAAGTGTGTCTATCGCCTACATTTTTAAAGATTTCGGAGATGTATGATTGCAATTTTGATGCGTTTCGAATTTTTCAAATCGGACCATTCGTTAAAAAGTTATAAGCGACCAAAGTTGTATATCTCCATCTCCCTCGCACTCCCTTTGGATGAGTAACGGGTTTCTGATAGTCGGGCCACCTGACTATAGCATTCTCTCTTGTTTTTATTTTTTTTGCTCAAAATAAAACTCAACAGTGCCTCGCGGCCCTCCTGTAAGACTTTTCGCCAATCTGATTTTACAACCGTCTAATAGCCTCTCCAGCCTAGGAGTAAGCGAGAGACAAATAGGTAGCTAAAGCTTTTAGCCGGGGACTTTTTTCAACGTGGTACTCAGTTGAGCTAAGGAAATGGTAAGGAAATACCAAAAAAATACCAGATTTAGCGGATGAATTCCGATAAACGCCTTGAGCCGCGGTCCAAAGAATAGAAAATTTGATATTTGGCTGTGTTTGTGCTGAAGCAGTGTGCCAATAACAAAATATAAATGGAAGAAAAACCAAAAAAACCAATGGAAACTGCCTGCAGGAGTTGCGGCAATACAAATCGCCATGCCAACAGCAAATTTAAAGCGAAACAGGTCGGCTCAACATTTTGTAAAATTTTAAAATTGGCGTTAGTTGATTTGTTTGCTGTTTGTGAACCCAGCTGATTTACAATAAGACCATGCTACATGCAAATCGGGTGAACTCTGAAAACTTCGGTCCCACTACAAAATAATAATATTTTTTGACTTTATTTATTTATTTATAGTGAAACTCTTAGCCAAACAGAGTACTAGGCTTTCCTATAGAGTCCATCCGTGTGAAACGGTTGGGATTTGTGACAAATGTGAAACTCGTGTTCCCACAGAGCACATCCACCATCCGATAACAGCTGACTTGAAGAGCAGTTGCTCATCTCAACATTAACGAAGGGGGATTTCAACTCGGAAAAACTGTCGCAAAATGGCGTTCTCCTAATCTTATTGTACAATAATATAATAAATAGCATAAGATAATAGTTCAAATTCATATCTGAACTTTTATGACATATGCTATAACGAGTATGCATAGATATTGCTGACTGGGGGAGAGCCTAACCTCCGGTACCCCACACTCAGCTCTTACTACGCCTCTGTCTAGCCAATATTAATATGAAAAAATTGTAAACAAAACCAAATTGGTGCTGTTTTGGTAATTAATAGCAACTTTGGAACGTCATAGGAGTACATAGTACACTTTTAATTAATATTAGTTATTATTTACGAAGTGCAGAACATATTCTGAGACTTTGCTGCAAACATTATGTTTTCGTACGCAGAACAGCTTACATTTTGCGAACGCTTTTCCGCTTATAACAAACTACAAATAATTCAAGAATAGCCAAAATGAGCATAATAATTATTTAATTTTTTCCCGCCATCGATTTGATTTGTTCTCGCAGTCATCGTTCCATATTTTACAATCAAGAGGAAGAATTCAGACTTGCACCTAAAAAACATCGCCCAACTATGTATAAAAGAGCCCGTCAAAGCCCGTCAAAATTGGATGCCGGTCTAACTGGGAAAATTTCGGAACGGCAAAACCTTACGGACCATCCGTTCAACGGATGGTGGATGGACCTCTGTGGAAAGACCCTATAAGGGGTTATCAAAGCTACTTCCACGATTTTTTGCCAATTTTTTTAACTCCTTTTAAAAAATGGCCTTTCCTATTTGTATACCCTTGCAAAGGGTATTATAATTTCAGTCAGAAGTTTGCAACGCAGTGAAGGAGACGTTTCCGACCACATAAAGTATATATTCTTGATCAGCACCAATAGCCGAGTTTATCTAGCCATGTCAGTCCGACCGTCTGTCTGTGCCAACTAGTCTCTCAGTTTTAAAACTATCGCGATGAAACTTTCCTAATATCCTACTTTCTATTGCAGGTAGTACATATGTCGGAGCGAGCCGAATTGGACAAGTAAATCTTAAGGCTTCCATAGGAATAAGTAAACAAATATAAGAAAATGCATTGTAACTTTGTTGGAAGTAGGCGTTTTGATTTTTGACATGCATGTTTTGCTCTAAAACAAGTATGTATGCTTTTCAAGTGTTTTTAACTAATGTAATTAATTTTTAAATGAGTTCCCATACACACAAAACAATTTGGTTGGTAAAATTGACCAATGAAGATAGTTCAGTAACTATAAAAAATTGTTCTTTAACAATAAAAAAAGTCGTCCGTGTTTTTGTTCTTGCTTAGCGTACTATTAAATAGTTAAACTACTATTAAAATAGTTACGCTTACGCTTATATGTGTGTATTTTGTTTTTGTACCTCGAAACTACTTTAAATAGTTGTTTAACTATTAAAAATAGTTACCCTTAGCTAACTTCTTTAATATACAAGTATGCAACAGCAACAGTTAGCCCAAGTCAGATTTTGAGTCATTAAGACTTAACTTTGAAACTTATTTTCTGTCTTAAGTCTTTGATATACTTCCACTCTAGCTGGAAGTTAGGTGCAACACGCACCTATATAAGGTGTTTGATGAAGTCACTTTTGGAAAGGATAGTTGGACAACTACCTTTTTTAAAATTACTTATAAGCTACTTTGCTGCAGTTAAAAAACTATTCATTTTATATTTACTATAAAAATAGTAAGTTAACTACAATTTAAGTTTTGGGCACATTCTACCTTTTTTTAAAGTTGCATAACTATTTTTATAGCCTTGCAGGGGTATTATAATTTCAGTCAGATGTTTGCAACGCAGTGATTACGATTCCGACCACATTAAGTATATATATTCTTGATGAGCATCAATAGCCGAGTCCGTCTAGCCATGTTCGTCTGTCCGTTTCTATGCGAATTAGAGGGTTGGCGAAAGTCGATTCTGGCGACGCTCTGCCGGGGTTGCAGCCGACACAGTGATTTTTAAGCGGTCGGGCTGAATTCGGGAACTGCATGGTAGTTTGTCCTGAGAAAAATGTAGTTTCCGCCAGTGCACTGGCAGTGTTTAAAATGCTGCAGTCGAAGTAGCAAAAGTCACATCATTTTGAATTTTTATTGCTTCGACTGCCTGTAACTTTTTAATATGAGCTGTTGCTTTTGCTGATGCTGCTGTCGAAGCAAAAGCAAAATACGAAACCTGCCGACTGTCGAAGCAATAGCAAGTACATATAAGAGCCCTGCATGGGTATACAATAGACTGGGTCGATTTGTATGGGCCAAAAAAAAGTGATAAATCGTAGGGGGGGAACGTGTTCTATAAACAATTATAAGCAACATTGCCAAAGAAACTATGCCTTGAAAACCACGTTTGACCCTCGGTATTTGCAAGAGAAAAAAACCCAGTATTTTATGAATAATATCACAGTAGCCCTAAATTTTATACACTGGAATGCACGCAAAAAAAAGTTATAAATCGTTTGGCCGGAAAACAATCTCTGGGCATTTCTAATCCATATTGTCAAAGGAACTATATGCCTAAAACCACGTTTGACCCTCCGCATTTGCATGAGAAAAATACTGGTATTTTGTTTTACTTTTAAGAAAAATATCATAGTAGCCGTTAAAGAATTATCAATTTTAAATTCTTCCCTTCGTTAAAAATGATTTCTATTCTTTAAAGCATTTTTTCTATACTGTTACTTGAAATATCAGTAAAGGCTACTATGATATTTGTTTCAAAATATAAAACGAAATACCAGTATTTTTCTTTTGTAAATGCGGAGGGTCAAACTTGGTTTTAGGCATATAGTCGCTTGGACAATGTGGTTTAGAATGACCCAAAGATTGTTTTCCTTCCAAACGATTTGTAAATTTTTTCGCTTCCATACAAATGTTCCAAATTCAAGGCTACTCAGATATTTTTCATCAAAAACCAATATTTTTCTGTTGCAAATGCGGAGGGTCAAACGTGATTTTCAAGGCATAGTTTCTTTGGCAATGTTGCTTAGGATTGTCCATAGAATACGTTCCCCCCCTACGATTTGATGACCTCCAAATCGACCCACCCTAGTGGGTTATTTGGGTGCCCAAACCAAATTTCAGGTCAAGTAGGTCAGGCTTTCTTTTAAAATATTACCTACCCAACCTGACCGCAAAATTTTCAAGTCGTTTGTGTTTGGGTAAAATTTTACCCATTTACCCAAATACCCAAACCCAAACGACCCAAGTCAAATGGGTTTCAAGTAGATCAGTTCGGGTTTAAGGTTACCCAAAGAACTCATGCTAATAATTTCTTTACGAGTTTTATTAAAAATTCGATTTTTAAATAAGACGATCACAATTTTCACAGCTCATCGACCCGTCGCGAATTCTTAAGGTCAAGATGGTTATTTGTGTATACTATTTTAAATTAAAGATTCGATATATCGACATTTGTTTTAACTTCTTCCGCGCATGCGAATTCTTGTGGTCTTCAAATATTACAGATGTATGATCCACAAAAACATATTCTCTTGTTCGAAAGAATTCGCGGTTTTTGAAAAATTAATATAGAATATATTATTAGGTTTCTTTAGTTAAGTTATGTATGATCCACACAAATAAATTATTTTGTTCTGAGAATTCGCGGTTTTTGAAAAATCAATATAGAATATATCATTAGGTTTCTTTAGTTGAGTTATGTATGATCCACTCAAATAAATCCTCTTGTTCCTAAGAATTCGCGGTCTTTGAAAAATCGATATAGAATATATCATTAGGTTTCTTTAGTTATGTATGATCCTCACAAATATATCCTCTTAATCCTAAGAATTTGCGGTATTTAAAAAAATTGATTAATATAAAGAACTTCTATAGATTTTATATTTATTTTTCAAACCCGCGAATTCTTAAAAACAGGAGGATCTTCAGATTGGTTGCACCATTTTCTTCTTAGCTAAGGCACTATTGCATATACTTGCCTCTATAATTATTTATTCTTCAAAAACCTCGAATTCTTAGGATTAAGAGGATAAATTTGTGTGGATCATACATAACTTAACTAAAGAAACCTAATGATATATTCTATATCGATTTTTCAAAGACCGCGAATTCTTAGGAACAAGAGGATTTATTTGAGTGGATCATACATAACTCAACTAAAGAAACCTAATGATATATTCTATATTAATTTGTCAAAAACCGCGAATTCTTTAGAACAAGAAAATATGTATTTGTGGATCATACATCTGTAATAATTGAAGACCACAAGAATTCGCATGGGCGGAAGAAGTTGAAAGAAATGTCGATATATCGTATCCTTTAATTTTAAAGATTGTACACAAATAACCATCTTGACCTTAAGAATTCGCGACGGGTCGATGAGCTGTGAAAATTGTGATCATCGTCTTATTTAAAAATCGACTTTTTTATAAAACTCATAAAGAAATTATTAGGATGAGTTCTTTGGGTAACCTTAAACCCGAACTGATCTACTTGAAACCCATTTGACTTGGGTCGTTTGGCTTTGGGTATTTGGGTTTGGGTAAAAATTGACTCATTTACCTAAATACCCAAACCCAAACGACCCAAGTCAAATGGGTTTTAAGTAGGTCGGTTGGGTTTAAGGTTTGACAAACAAGTCAGATTACTTGTGCAGGGCTCTAATACTTATTCTCGTTACTCGTAGGATAAAAGGGTATATTGTATTCGTGCACAAGTATGTAACAGGGAAAGGGAAGCGTTTCCGACCCTATAAAGTATATATATTCTTGATCAGGATCACAAGCCGAGTCGATATAGCCATGTCCGACTGTCCGTCCGTATGAACGCTGAGATCTTGGAAACTACAAAAGCTTGAAAGTTCGGATTACCCACACATATTCTTTGGCTTCCTACGCAGGGCACGTTTGTTTCAGCCGAGGGCCACGCCCCCTCTAACGCCCACAATCTCCTTAAACGATTTTAAAAGGTGTCTGACGCCCACACCTATAAACATTTCGGAAAAGTAAAAATGCAGTTTTATTGTGTTTATCAATACCTATCAAAATGTAGAATTTTTCAATTCGGACCTTTCGTTAAAAAGTTAAATCAAAGATTTATACCGCCTTCTCCCTCGCATTCCTTTGAGTAACGGGTATCTGATAGTCGGAGCAACCGACTATAGCGTTCTCTCTTGTTTTAATTTAAGTGGGTTAGTTGAAATGATCATTTTATTCAAATATTTAATTGATTTGTGTATTATTTTACTTACCTAGATGTACATAAAATGAAGTTAAATAAATGTTATCTTAAAATTAATTTTATATTAAAGGCATATTCATATATATATATTCGCCTTCCTTTGCAGATTCTTACGTATCGGATTCCCTCGGCTCACCATTATGCCCTCCTTCTTAAAAATCCATTTAATTACACTTACAATTTGCATAAGGAAATAGTCTATAACACTTAAAGTTACTATG
This sequence comes from Drosophila pseudotakahashii, assembly GCA_035046095.1. NCBI lineage: Eukaryota > Metazoa > Arthropoda > Insecta > Diptera > Drosophilidae > Drosophila > Drosophila pseudotakahashii. The sequence continues at coordinate 429,152 of JAWNOE010000059.1, forward strand.
CCTATACATATTTGCGTTTTATATTTATATATAAGTTTAAGTATTTTTTACAACTACCAAATAAATTAGGTTCATTCGTTTGTTTAACGTAAAAAGCGTGTTTGGATTTCGCTCGTTTTTATAGAGCCTACAGGAAAGATGTAGTAAAAAAAATATGCGATGCATAGTTTGTGGTGTTAACGATGAAGCATCGTCTATCCTTTTTATCTCTGTGGAGAGAAACCCTTCCTCCGTGTTGGATCTGGGGCTGGCATAGGCGCTGGAGGCAACTGATAATAGTATCCTTCAAAAAACGGCTGAGCTGGGTATGCTCCAATGTTATAGTTCGACGTCAGCACCTGCTCGGTCGACTCAACCGCTTTCACATTTGATTTCGTTAGTGTTATCTATAACCCTCCAATGATCACCTCCTGTTGAGCTTCATCATCCATGTCTGGAATTTCCTGCTTGTGCACTATCATTCCATCGCTACTGGTATGACGGGGCGCTGTTTGGCCGTACTTTTGGTGTATACCGCGGTGGCGTTTAAGCGCGAAACGATCAGCAAACGCTGCCGAGCAAATTTCGCACTTGTAGGGCTTCTCCCCAGAGTGTACCTTTGCATGGTTCTTGAGGTGAGCCGCTTGAGAAAAAGCCGAACCGCAAATTTCACACTTGTACGGTTTCTCGCCCGTGTGGATGCGCCGATGGTTCCAAAGTGTAGCGTGGCGCGCGAATCCTTTATCGCACACACCGCACACGTAGGGTCGTTCGCCGCTATGCGTGCGTTCATGGTTCTTAAGATGAGGCGACTGTGAGAACTGCATACCGCATGTTTGACATCTGTGTGAAAGAACATTTAGTACAAAAAAACAAATTAAAACCAAGAGAGGGCTTTATTACTTATAAGGCTTTTCGCCTGTGTGGATACGTGCGTGGTTTTTCAAATAAACGGCCTTCGCAAAGGCCAATCCGCAGATGCTGCACTTGTAGTTCTTTTCGCCGCTGTGTAGTTTTTTATGTGACCACAGACTTGAGTAACGTGAGAACAGACCACCACATATATTGCAACTGAAGGGTTTCGACGGATTCCTGCAGGACGAACACCTTGGTTTGGTTAGCGTAGGATTGGGTTTCAATAAAATTGTATACTCACTCAGTTTTGACAGTAACCGATTGCTTTACCGATCCGGCAGCTCCGCTGTGACCGGCGTGGGAGTGCTGCCCCACTAGCACAACGCCTGAGCCATTGCACTTCTGGCACTTGGTCATCTGCTGAGAATTTCGTTTTTTCACTGGGTGATGACCCGATCCACTGTTCGCTTCCCGTTTGGGCGTCGTACCGCCCGTCTGTGCGGCCACAATTTGCTGCAGCTGTGCTTGTGCCTGAGGTGTAGTTGATATGATCTGCACGGGATGAGCCATTTGACCTGAACAAAATGTAATTTTTATATTTTCTCTATTAAGTTTAGCTCTACCATTACCGTCCTGCGCCACAAAGAGCTGCTGTTGTTGTTGCGCCGCTTGTTCCGCCTGCATGCAGGACTCGCAACGCACCTGCTTAGGACCTTTGCGTTTGGACTGCTGAAGTATGGGACTGCCGCAGTTGATACACTTGCTTGCCTTTGAATCGTGTTGCTGTTGCTGCATCACAGCTTGCTGCACTGGCTCCAGCGTGTCGGAAGACACTATCTGTATCTGCCCCAATTGGCCATTGCCAATGATATTCTGTGTCTGTACTAGACCCTGGGCGCTTACCACGGCTATAGAGTCGCTGCTTGCTTGCTGGGCGTTGTGCTGTTGTTGCTGTTGCTGCTCCCCCTCTGTATGCATCCGCTTGTGGGCATTGAGCAGGGCCAGGTGTGGAAACATATCCGAGCAGACGTCACACTTGAAGCTAATGTTGGATATTGTGTTCTGCAACCAGGAATGACATTAGGCTCTGTTACTCAACTAACTTTAAAGTTTAAACTTACAGCCGCAAGCGGCTTGTTCTGATTAACGATCTGGATGCGGCCTTGGGCGTCTACCGTGGCAATGCCCAGTGCTGCGCCCTGATTGAGTGGCATTCCATTGACCAGGGCGTAATTGTAGCCGCCCACTGGCTGGGCAATGTAGCATGTTTTATTGTCATCCGTGGTGGCCAGCTGCGCGAGATTGACGGTGGCGCCATTGCCCTACGGAAAGAAAAAAGTTAGAAGAGGTGAACTCTTTTATTTAGAGTAAATTTTTCACTCACATTTGTCGTGTAATAGAAGGTGGGCTGCTGCTCCGCTTTTTGGCCCTCAATTTTAGGCTGTTTAAGAATTGTACCATCCGCGGTCTGGTATTGGATTGTAGCTGGTTGCCCATTAATAGCATTTGTAAAGATTATGTTCTTGGTGAGGTCTTCCATCGCGCCTGCAAGTCACTTGAAAGCACAATATATATTAATTTAACATTGACCTTTTATTTATAATAGTAAAGACGCGTTTTTCAACACTGAAAAGTGCCGACGCCAATTCTACCGAGCACGCGAGAGAGATAGATATAGCACAATCAAGTAACACAGGGAAACAAGACCGATTAAAAATGGCGACGATGAGACATAAAATATGTACATACGCGACATAAAATTCTGTGGCAGCACTTATGACTTTTCGGACCAAACCTTTTTAATTATAATGCGCTCAGTGAACATTTTTGTGTTTTCGTCCATATTAAGATTTTACAGTTTACCTTTTACGCAACAAGACAACACCAAAAAATCAGCTTTGGCTGGGCTGTCCACAACAAATGTTGATTTGGAAGCAAAGGAGGTTTTTAAATAAATTAGCACGAACAAGTTTCCCCCGAGCACTAATCTTTTGTTTAGAATGAAAGCAAAATATTTATTATTGTTTTTTCTTTCTCTAACAAATTCCAGCACTAATTTTATGCCCGTTCGGTCTAACGCTTGCTGAAGGGAGACGGACAGAGAACCTAAAAATGAGGGAGCAGTCGAGCAGCAGTTTTCGTGTTCACAAGTGTGACCGTGGAAAACCCATCCCACTGTAACAAAAATCTACTAATGGGCCAATCACACAGGCTGATAAGTAATTATAATTCGTATTTTTGACAGGTGTTCCCTATTCTCATATAAAATAGCATATTCTTCTAGAATTCTGCATACAGAAATCAGACTGCTGGAGAGCCTGACCCACAGAAAAACCTTCTTTAAGATATTTTTAAAGAATGTAATCACAATTTAGGCGAATAGCTGATAAAATTGGATGGCGCTGATGCAAACGCAGGTAATACCCTCTGCACACAGCCTGTGAACTGTGTTTCCACAGAGAATCGCTTAGGACCGAGCTGATCGGAACAAACAACCCCGAAACCGAAGAAAGATTACGTGCAAATTTAGTGGTCCTGAAAATAAAATGGATTACAACTCAAAACTAATTACTATTTGAACGCTAGCATATGGAATGTTTTGATCGGCATATGATTTAATTTTTATTAGCAAATTGTCCAAGAATGAAAATTCCATCCAGGCAAGCTTAGTGAAAACTATTTAAGAGGCAACAGTGACACAAACGCTTAAAAATGCAGAAAAAATTCTGAAATACTGTATTATTTCCACTGCAGCGAATTTGTAACGACATTCCCCGTATCATTCTTTGCATTAATTTTTTATGCGGAAAAATCACTACATCAGAATTTGGTCGTTAAAGCGAAAACCTCCTCTGTGTGCACAGGCTATTAGTATATGTTATTTACAGTGTCTTTACAGTAGATTTTGGGTGTTCCCTAAACTGTTGCGCGGAGTCTAAATTGTTGAAAATTAAACCGAAAATTTGAAGGGACGACTTTAAATGGTTCTTGTTGAACTTTTAAACAGCTGTTAGATGTTAAAAAGTTTTACGGAACCTAAAATATGTAAAATTCAATTTATTTATTGTTTGTTACGGTTCCCGAATTCAGCCCGAGCGCTAAAATAGCACTTAGTCGACTGCGACGCCGGCAGAGCGTCTGCAGAATCGACTCTCTCACCACCCCCCTCTCTTTCAATCACGCTCTCCCAAATTTCTCTCTCTTAAAATCATAGAAAATCGAGACAAAATGTCGAACTTCGCCTGTCTCGCTCTGCAAGCTGGGCAAGCGCGATCGCGGCAAAGGGAAGACAACAACAAGAGAGATTGCGATTGATGTTGTTTTTCTCGCTCAGTATTCTTTTTCTGTTTCTCGAGGGCAGGCGCCGTTTTTCCGCGGCTTTCAACTGCGTTTTAACTTTTAAAAGAGTAGCATTGCTGTGATTAGTTATTTTAGAGTTTAAACAAAAGTGCTTTAAGTAAGAATACATTTTTAGGTAAGGAATTGTCAAGTGTATTGTCTTATCTTAATTACAGTAGCTTTAAATTTTTATATTAACCTTTATTTTTAATATTTTTAGGTCAAGCTGATGGTACAAAGTGCTTAAAAAATATCTTTTCAGATGAAATCATTTTGTCCTACAGCCCAAAAGGATGTTATTCTTCCACTGCTAAGTAAGTTTTTATCATTCTTGCCTCGTTATATAATATTACTAGCTTTACCCGAAGCGACTTCATTCGCTTAAAATTAGTTTGGAGTACGGTTGTCAAGACTTTCGCAATAACATTTCGGGTGCTCCAATCTTAAGAGACAGATTATGCTGCGGAATCCCTGCTACATTCAAAGAGTTTAAAAATTCAACAGGGTAATGAATCACATAGTCAACATCAGTGAAAGAGTCGACCGATTTATAGGAGACTTCTAAACCATCAAATGAGTTTAGCAATAATGTATTGGTACCGGTGCTCTTTTATTTTTCGTTGTCTAAACGGAGCGCACAGATAGCCAATCCTAACATTCATGATGTGTTACAAAAACAAAGATCACTTTTTTGGCTTGTTTTTTGCCTATGTAGGTCGTAAAATGGGGGATATACGATTAAAGAAAAACTTCAAAGTTCCTGGTTTTAAAATGAACTCAAAAAAATGATCAAAATATGTACTAAAGAGAGTTTTTAAACCAAAATTGAAATCATAATTGTGAATTTAAACCCTACCCCTTGCCACACCACGGTCAATCTTGTGCTTGTTTCTCTTTCTTTAGGCAAGCTCTCTCAGAGAGTTCATTGTGCGCTTGATCGTCCCCATTTCTTACACTTGCTACTGTCCTAAAGCTCATTATCATTATATCCTTCTCACTCCCAAAAAACGAATTGTGGCAAAGAAGGGCAAGTGTATTTTTTAGTATAGCCCTCTTCTAACTTGCGATCTCATCCTTGTCGAATCAATAAAAATTAAAAACATATAATAAATGAATGTGATCCATGTGAAAGTCGCGAATTGTTGTACTTGCTTTCAATTACAATGTTATCAATGCAATTTTATTGAGCGCACAAATATATTTGTTTGTAAATTGGAATTTGTTTTTTCAAATTTTTTAGTTTTTAATAAAATGAAAACTTTTGTACAAACACGCAAAGATTGCCATCCCATACAAAAGTAGCGAAGTAACTAATTTTTCCAGGTTCCGCATATGATCGATAATTATTAGTTTTAAACTTTACAAATAACTTAGAAAGATTGAGCATTGGCTGAAAGGAAGGTAATCATTTTATTTGTATTTAAACACACAATACAAATCAAAACATATTCAAATATACATACCTACATGCATACATACATATGTACATATCTAAAGAAGTAACGTATTTGATTGCTTACAGATCAAACTTCCGTACTTGTTTAGAAATTCGAATCTTATGATTTTGCCTTTGCTTTCAGAAATTTAGTAAATTAGTAAATTTCTTCCATGACCGAAATTAAATAGGGCTTTTACTTCTGCAACAAAATGAAAAAATACTTTTTGAAAAAAAAAACCTAAGCATTTGATCCACAGAACTGACTATTGATCGAAAATCGTATTGATCGGAGCAGCAGTATACGATTTTAAAATCCAAAACAAATTTTAACTTAAATTGCCCCTTTCCACTCCCCTTTTCACACAGCACTTCCCCCTCCCCCTCATCAGTTTTCTTGGCCGTTGCTCTCTCGGCCGTCGCTCTTTTGGCATCCGCTCTCTGGGTTTCGCTCTCTCGGCAGGCTCCCGCAAAATGCGACGCAATAACTTAGAAAATCTAAATAAATTCTTTAAAAATACTAAAAAAATGTTAAAAACTTGAAAAATTAAACTTAAGCATTTGGGCCATAGAATAACTAATGATCCAAAAATCATCATAATCGGAGCAGCGGTTTAGATATTTTAAATCGAAAAGTTAACTTTAAATGTAGCCCCCAAATTATGGGGGATATCGAAATTTCATTTAGAAATCTTAATAGGACTTTTCAATACCTAAAATTCGGAATATTCCAAATTTCAAAATTCCAACCACTTTAATGTAATAATAAACCTATTGATAAAAGTAATGAAATTTAACATATTTTCAATGAAAATGGGCGATGAACAGGTGATGAATTTGGGTGATCATGAGGCGCTGAAAAAGCGCTTATAAGGTGATGAATTTGGTGATGAACAGGTGCTAAATCAGCGCCAGTTTCTGGCAGTGATGAGTCCCTAGGACATGTTCATGTTAAAATCAGCGCTATTTTTCATACAAATTCACTAGTGATTGAGCGCTCAGTGCTCAATTTTTGGCAGTGATTCACTGCTAAAAAGGCGATGAATGGAACTGCAGGGATGCTTTACGTGACTAATTTCCACAGTGCAGCCTATACATACATATACATACATGTGCAACGGCTGAGCAGAGCTATTCCTTAAGCCCGATTATCTTAAATCATCATTAAGAAATTTTTCCACTATGCGGTTTTGTTGGTATGTTTTGAGATGTTTCCACTGGCAAACGCGTTTGAAAACAACTTTTCTGTGAAATAGTAATTGAAAATTGTAATCGCAGTACAGCATTTGCACAGCGTTAATATACATATGTGGAAACATTGCTGCGATGATGAATTTATCACATCCCACGATAGTTCTGCTGAACGCAAGATGCAAGACTATGCGTCAGTGATCAGTTATCAGTAATCAGGTAGCATAATAATAGTACGCTACCTTTTCTTGATACATGATACATTTCTTCTGGTATGTATCGTTAATATCGAAACTTATTAACATAATAATTTATAAAAAACCATCAATTCGGTGGAATTCCTTATAATTCTTCTTCCATTTTTGATTTTTATGTATTCATCTTCAGTTGCGGGAGCGGGAAAAAAATATTTATTATTTCCGCGCGCACTGTTTTTTACTTGTACGTCATGGAAATGTATCATATGCTTTCAGCAGAACAAAATTGATCACTAATTACTTATCCATCGTTGATACGTTCTTAACCAAATCAAATCTGCGTTTAATTTAATAATCTCACAGTGTGTTTCAGTTTTGTTGCTAAATAGCTGAAATTGACACCTATTTTCAGCGTTGAATGATGATTAAAACATATGTGTTCGTCGTTGGATAATACTAGACATTGCTCGATCTCATCCTCAGTAAAACCAATGAATTGATCTCTGTCTAAATTGATAGCTATTATAGGTGTCTCAATATCGAAACTCAATATCGAAACGAAACCGGGAACATCTGATCCGGAAGTAGATGAATCCGAATTTTGTCTAATTGGTCTCTTAGCTGCTAAGGAGTTACCCAGTCCCATGACTGATGATTCGATGACGAACGTCGGTAAGAACGCTGGCCATTTCCGCTTGCATCCGCTACATTCCAGTTGCCAGCAGGGTTAGCTGGGCAGTTAAGATTACAAATGCTTGCTGTGAGTGGTCGCCTTGATATTTGCCTCGTTCCTTGTTGAGGGTTGCTAGTTGATTTTCCAAATTTCTGATGCGGTAAACAGTGGATGACTCACTTTCCCTGACTACGTTTATAGTAGAATCCAAGATCGACGTTTGGTTTTTGAGTAGCATCATCAACATGTCTTCTCTGGATTTCACCTCATTTATGACTTTGACCTTGAAAATGCTCAAATATAGAGTTGCATGCGTTTTCGTTATGCGGCTCAAAACACTTGTGCCTGAGTTCCTTGATCCCAGTCGGCAATATGTTCATATCGCTTCAATATAGTTTCAATTCATAATACGCAATGATGGTTCATTCCGAAATTGCTGTTCTTGCAGTGCCGAGTCGTTCATAGAATATTCCGGGCTGATTGGCGAACTGAGTTACATTTGTTGGCTGCCACATTGCGAACGAAAGAATAAGTAGCATTGCTAGTAACGTTGGTAGAACTGGAACCTCCTTTGCAACCATTGCTCCTTCGATGGAACTGTTAGGCCGCTTTGCCGATACTTCTTTGAGAAGCGGCGCAAGACGCTTGATTGGTCGTTGAAATACGCCAGACGCAGTATTTACGTCTACTACACGGATGTAATTATTTTTTCCAGGATATGTCTTTACTATTTTTCCCATCGGCCAACTCATTACCGGCAGGTTATCTTCTTTTATTAATACAAGTAGCCCTTCCTTGACGTTCTGCGACATGGTCTTCCATTTGTTGCGCATTTGAAGTTCTCACCAATCGGAAATGGCCTAGGGTTAATGCTGACACATCCGTAGGATCAGATGACATGGGTGTAAAGGTCGAGAATTAAGAATTGCTTCGACTCCACTATTACAGTGTTGAGCTCCTCAAATGTTAATGATGCGGTGGCTGTGACTGTCATTTTGTAATCTAACATGATCTGTAGCTGTGGTACCCTCATGCGGGTATTCCACATTGTTCGGCTTATTCATAGAGCATTCATTAGAGGCTTGAAAAAAGGGATACATCTTAATAAAAATATCTCTAACAAATCATAAGAAATAAAAACAGATACTAACAATATAGTAACAGTCAATAAATGCTAGCCAACAAATAGTAAGCAGTTACCGACCTACTAATAACAGTTAATACACAATTTGAAGCCAGCTTATAACAGCTAGTAAACAACTAGAAACCAGCTAATAAGAGCTAGTAAACAGCTAATAACAGCTAATAAACAGCAAGAAAACAACTACTAAACAACTAGTAATGCGGTTATTCAACAAAATTGTTCGGCTCATTCATTAGAGCCTTTATTAGAGGCTTTGAAAGGGACAAATGTATATACATTTACTGGAATTTCTTAGGATGGTTACTTAGAATTTTAACGTTAAATTTAAAATTTATAATTCAAATAACTTTAATTGGTTAAATCATTAAGGTTCAAAGCTGTAAAATAATAGTGTGTATGGCCATGAAATCAGACATTTTTAACAAGTTTTTAAAATGTTTTAACTTTATCATATCCGGCAGTAATTTCTAGAAAAGCAATTTTATATAAATTTATAGACGCATTAATGTCTTAATTTTGATGTGTGTCCGTTTTTTTTAGTTTGCAACTGCGGAATTATTATTTGTGTTGTTCTTATTTGTATATAGCATCTAATTAGTTGCAAATGGTTTGAAAATTAAACCAGAAAGCATCAAATTAATGTTTATAATTGATCACACTTTCTCACTTTGTATAAATATGAGGAACGTGTGGTACCACAATGTTTTTGAAAGATGAAATAAAGAAATTCATTTATTTTGACTGCGAAGTTTTGAAACAAAAACAAGAGAGAACGCTATAGTCGGGTGCCCCGACTATCAGATACCCGCTTGAGGGAGTGCGACATTTCGATAGGTATAAATAAACACAATAAAACTGCATTTTTACTTTTCCGAAATCTTTAAAGGTGTGGGCGCCAGACATCTTTCAAAAAATGGATTAGGGCGATTGAGGGCGTTAGAGGGGACGTGGCACCTTTTTGAAATTAACTTGCGCTGCATGGGAACTCCAAGAATATGCATGCAAAATGCCAATCCTCTAGCTTTTATAGTTTCCGAGATCTCAGCGTTCATACGGACGGACAGGCAGACAGACGGACAGACTGACGGACGGACATGGCTATATCGACTCGGCTAGTGATCCTAATCAAAAATATATATACTTTATGGGGTCGGAAACGATTCCTTCTCCCTGTTACATACTTTTGCACAAATACAATATACCCTTTTACTCTAAGAGTAACGGGTATAATGAATCAAATCAGAGGTCCTCAAAGATAGAGGCGTCTGGAGTCGTTTTTGCGCGAGGAAAAGAGATGCCTAATCGGCCAGGTTCGTCAGTATCCAGTCCTTTGGGATCTCACCCAGAAGAGACATTAAGATGTGAATTCAGCGAAGAATGAGTGGAATTCAATTGCTAACACCTTGTATAAGCCCCGTAAGCTTATCTTTAAATTGTTTATAATAAAATTTCCATAATGAAATGGTTATTATAAAGCAGTGACTACTTGCAAGACGGCATGGGCCTCGCTTTGCGATAGCTTCCGCTTTCAAAAGAAAACACCTTCTTCGAAGCATTTAAAGAGCGGAAGCGATGGAGGTGTACCAATTCCATGTCCCTCATTTAATGATATTTTGGAAATAAGCTGGGAATTAGCCAAAGACATGTTTTAACCCAAAGAAAGTAAGACACCTTTATTTATTTTCCATATTAATAACCCTTGAAAATTTAGAATAGTTTTTCTTAATACGAAAACCGAAAACTTTGGTGGAAGTAAACTTTAATTTTGGCAAGGCGAAAGCGAAAACGAAAAATAATACGTGTGGTCAGTATAACTCAATTTCAACGATTTTTACAAAGTTCTTAGAGCCTAGCTTAACGACAGTTGACGAAGACGGGGCGAATTCGCAGAGAGCGAGAGAGAACTTTATTGTGCACCCGCCTTCGCCTTAACTAACTTACACTAAACTTCAAACTTCAAGTAACAATTCAATAATCTCTCAACACCTGCCCCGTTTACCGCGTCAGGCTTCAACTAATAGGATGCGGCGCCAATTTATGGATGGCCCGCCGAAAAACTCCTCCTCCGCTCGTCCTAACGTCGACGACCCTGACCATGCCGTCCTCCCCTGCGTGCCTGGCGACGATTCTCCCCAGGAGCCATTGTTGGGGAGGAAGGTTGTCCTCCGCCACGACGACGAGATCTCCCTCGCTGATGTTCGGCTGCTGCTGGTGCCACTTGCCCCGAATTTGTAGGCCCAGGACATATTCCCAGGACCATCGTCGCCAGAACATTTGCCTGAATGACGAGACAAGCCGCCATCGCCGTAAGCAGCTGCGACCCTCCTGGTCCGGCGTCCGGAGTGCTGGTGTGGCGAGCAGTGGCCCGCCTGTCAGCAGGTGCCCGGGAGTCAGCGCCTTTCCGTCGCTTTCCGCCTCGATTCCGACGAGCACTGTCGCCAGCTCTTCTGCGCTTAGGAGCGCGCTGCCCACCGCCCGTAGGAGTAGGTTCTTGGCTGTTTTGACACCTGCCTCCCATAATCCGCCCATGTGCGGAGCCCGAGGCGGTGTAAACGCAAACTCGCATCCGCTTTTTGATGCGAATTCGCGTATCGCGTCGGCTTCCTCCTCGATCCGCTCTCGAAGGGCCTGGAAGTGGCGACTGGCTCCGACGAAGTTCGTCCCGTTGTAGCAATGGATGACTTGGGGACATCCTCGGGGACATCCTCTTGATACAATATCCAACGAACCACGAATTTTCAGTGTTGTATAGACAGGGCCACAAAAATCAACGCCACATATAGCAAATGGGCGGAGAGCACGGGGGCGATCTGCGGGTAAATTTCCCATAATTTGTGTCATCAGTCGAGGCTTGCACTTGAAGCAGCGAATACATGATCGAACTGTCTGACTGCAGACATCCTGAGCGTTTACAATACAAATTCGCTGTCGAAGGAGACTCACAAGTGCTCGTGGACCAACATGAAAATTTGAATGGTGCAGATGCCGGACGTAGCTCTGCACAAATTGGGAGCGTTTCGTCAACAACAATGGAAACTTGGCATCGAATGATACAGGAGCGTTAGCTAGTCGCCCCCCAACTCGCAACCACGAAAAGTGACACCGATTCCCCTTGTCTTCATGAATGAATGGATTCAATCGCTGAAGACTTAGGCCAACTCTGGAGCCTTTACGGACTTTTTCCCTTTCTTCGTGATACTCGTGTTTTTGTAATACCTGGATAATTTTTAAAAAGGCTTTATTATATTCAGTAGGTGACAAAGTTTTTTCAAATACTTTATTTTTGTCTTTGCATTTTCTAATAAAGCGGAACATATAAACGAATACCCTAAGCAGTTTAAGGTGTGACGAAAATCCCTCGATGACATCTACAAAGTCCGAATTTTGTACAGCAGCGGTAAGCCCGACCGCAGTCTTCCTCGATTCTTGTAGTAGGACTTGTTCATCTAGGTCAAAGTGTGCATTTTGGGGCCAGTTTTCTTCTCCATCCTTTAGATACGCTGGTCCAATAAACCATATCGACTGTATGATTTCGTCGACGTCACAACCTCTTGATACAATATCTGCTGGGTTCTGTTTCGTTGGGACATGTCGCCATGTATCTTTACCTGACCACTCTTGAATCTCCGCAACTCTATTCGATACAAATGTGGACAACGAAGATGGATGAGACCGGATCCAATAAAGCGTAGCTTCAGAATCCGACCAATAAACAAATCGTTCAATAGGTACCTTTAATAGGGGCTTGATTCTGTGACAGAGATCTGCAAGAAGGTGAGCGGCACATACGGCGCTACTTTTGACTTTGACGTCAACAATGATACTTTATAGCCTTCTGCAGTTTTGCTACGAGTGTAGACGCAAGCTCCATCAGCTCTTAAGGATGCGTCGGCAAAGGCATGTAATTGGACCGGTGACATCGGATTGGTATTCACAAACCGTGGAATTGATATTTCTTCTAAATTAGACAGTGTCATTTTTATCATATTCCATTCTGTTTCCAAATGCATCGGAATCGACTTATCCCAATCTAACTTATTGAGCCAAAGTTCCTGCAACAGGATCTTTCCTCTAATTACAATTGGACTTAGAGGGGGTCAAACAGCTTCGATGTCACCGATAGTATGTTTCGTTTTGTCGCTCGGAGACCCATGACAGCATTGTCAATTTTGAACTTAAAGGCATCTTCCTTGGGCAACCACGATATTCCTAACGGCTTAGTAGACTCTGAGTCCGAGATGGGTATGGATTTAGCTGTGCTCTTAGATGCGGTGACGTCAGTTGAGTTTGAAAACCACTTTGTCAATTCAAAACCTGCAGCTTGAAAACCTGAGACACTTCAGACTTAATATACTTTAACTCCTCTACGCATGCAGCACCAGTCAACATGTCATAGACATAAAAGTCGGATCCAATACCTTCAGCAGCTCTAGGAAAAGAAAGTTTGGCAGACTCGCTTAACCTTTTAAAACACCGAATTGCCAGAAATGGGACTGGTAAGTCACATATGTTACGGTGTTGAGCTTATATAATCTCAAGGACTCAGAGGGGTCTCTTCTCCACACTATAAGTTGAAACTGCCTATCCGCTTCATTTACCATCACTTGGCGATACATTTTCTTTACATCGGCGGTCAGGGCGAACCAATGCAGCCGGAAGCGAAGTAGCGTTGAGTACAACTCATCTTGGATTGTCGGCCCAACCATCAAAATATCATTTAGGGAGATCTGAGTTGACGATTTACAAGAAGCATCTAAAACGACTCGTAACTTGGTTGACGTACTTTGGGGTCTCAGAGCGCATTGGTGTGGGATAACATAATGTGGAGCAGAAGGAATTTTATCTGTAGGAGACATAGGACCTAAGGAAAGGTACTCTACCATAAATTCTAAATACGTTTTCTTCATGTCAGGGTCTCGAGACAACCTTCTTTCAAGCGACAAAAACCGCCGTTTTGCAACTTCAAAGGAGTTGCCTAACCCATTTGGATCAGATTTAAACGGCAGCCTTACTTCAAACCGACCTGATGGCAAAACCTGAGTAGTCTTCCGGTAGTGTTTTTTACATAACTTTTGCTCGGGTGACAGAATTTTCTGTAGAGATGGCATTTCTTCCAGTGACCAAAACTTCTGTAGTGTGCTGTCAATAGATACTAACAGCTCTTTACTACAACTAAAACTTTTCCCAACTTCTGTAGGGGAAGATGATTTATATCTTCATGATACAACCCATCCTAGGAGGGTTTTTTAAAATCCAAAAATCGAATGAGAACTCACTACCATTTATAGGCGACTTCACCACTGTGTGTACCTTTTTCTTAACCTGAGAATTGGACTCGCCAATACCAAGTAAGTTGATACACGAGTCCTCTTTACGGATCTGTAAGCGGTGAGCAAGGTCCTCTGTTATGATGTTAGTTTGGGACCCAGAGTCAAGTGCTCTGGCCAAAATATATTCACCGTTTTTGGTTCGTACACTTATGATCGACGTGGCCAAAATCACCCTGTCCGATGATGTCGCATGCATAACATGTAACGTGGAACGCTGATCTTGATTTGGCGGAGAAGTAAGAATTTCTTGGGGTGGTGGCAACGCTAAACTGTTCTCGGAAACGGTATATCTATGCAGTAAAACGTAATTCAAGCGTCCACAGCCTCGACATTTATTAAATTTGCATTTCGAGACAGTGTGACCCTTTCGCATACAATTGATACATACTGAAGCAGATTTTACAAAGTCAAACCTTTGCATAACGGAAAGACGACCAAACGGACCACAGTTCGCTAGGATATGGTCGTCCGCATTGCAATAGCTACAACCTTGCTGGGATTTACTGTTGGACGAAGAACAAGTAAATGAGCTACGATTATGTGGCTTGCTCAACGTAACTTTATTTTGCTTTGGTTTCGTCGATTCTTCAGCAGATAAATGCTGATATCGGCGATTTAACATTTTTTCAAAATCGGACCAAAGAGGTAATCTTTCATAATCTAACTGTTCTTCTCATTTTTGTTTGGTCACTGGGTCGACTCTATTCAAGACAAGATTGATCAACATTGCATTTGAAATCTTGGTGTCGTCTCCTATCGATAACAAAGAACAGTATATCGATGAGATGGTATCGATAAGATTTCTTAGAGACGACGCTGACTGTTGCGATATTTTCGGAAGACTAAACAATGTTGAAATGTTATTCATAAAAATTGAACATTCGTTATTATACACTTTTTCAAGCTGACCACAGCTTTCTCATAATTGCTCTCTGTGACTTGGTAGGCCTTAATAGAAAGACAAGAGATTAAGTGATTGAATTTTTCAATAACGGGAATGTTATCGTCTTTTTCAACGAGAGTTTCGAAAAGGCTAATAAAATTTTTAAACTCCGAGTATTTGCCGCTGAATTTCGGCAATGCCAAATTTGGAAGTCGAGCTCGAGTTGGGGCTACAGAAGCTGACGCAAGTATTTTGGTTTCGCTAGCTGCCTTCAAGGCCGAGATAAGCGACAATATTTTTGCCTTGGTTATTATTGAAAGCTCTTCCAACTCTTCTCCAAACTCATCGCCATCATCTAAATCTTCTATCTGTTCTTGTATAGCCTACAATTTGATTTTTTTTAGGTCAGAAAGAATAGAAAGAATGGCTTATCTGGAGTCATTTTTAAATTAATTTATATATATAGGCCACGAAAAAATATATGTATGTAATTATATATAGAATAATTTATATATCCATCCACAATTTTAACTAAATTGAAATAATTTAATTAAAAACAATATATATGTTCCAATTAGAACGGTGATGAAATAAATAAATTTCGAAACAAAACAACGAAAAATTTTGTCTATTATTATTAAATTTGTTCGAAAAATGTTCTCAGTAATTATTCACAACGAAAGCGACAAAAATATTTAATTGAATATTAAGCCACGTAGTATCAAATTATTAATGGTTGCAAATGACGGAAAATCAGTATACCCGACCGAATGCAGGGTAGCGCGTCACTTAACGGTCAGCTAATCGTCAGCGCGCCAAACCAAAATCCTACAACAATAACAACGTTGCTAGCGGCGGACAAGCGAAAGCGAAAACGAAAAAATTCACCGCTGCAGCTGCTTGTATATAAGGGCTTATGCATTGGTTATGTATAGCGGCTGGGATGAATTTTCCCAACTATTAATTCTTTGAGTTTTAACACAATGTAGTGGGGGCGACAGTGATTGCAATAAAGTTCGTAAGAAAACACAAATTACTACTATATTGATACGTCTGTGCCAAGAATTGAAAGCGAGGTGCAATTTTTCAGCACAAGACAAGAAACAAATAAATTGTTTTGCTAACAAACTCTAGCTTTCAATTTTTTGCACAAATACCTCGGGTTCTGCTTTGGGGTCTTTTAGTCCAGCTGCCACTTTCCTTTTGCACATTGAGCAATCACAGGGTATCCCTTGGCTGTACTTCGTCGGATCAACAGGGTATTTCGCGACCGGCACGATAGTTGAGCTAGCCGCTGTGTATTTACTTTTTACACCGAACTCGCCGCGGGCAACAACACACAAGCTTTTGTGTATTTTTTGCAATTTTTCTGCAAATAAATTTTTCACTTGCACTTTGGTTTAATTTTTGTGTCACTGTCACTCTATTGTTGCCTTCAATTAATAGATTAAAGTCCACCCGGGGACGCCATGAAAATTTAGAATAGTTTTTCCAAATACGAAAACCGAAAACTTTGGTGGAAATAAACTTTAGTTTTGGCAAGGCGAAAACAAAAATAATAACTCAATTTTAACGATTAAACGACTATATTTTTACAAAGTTCTTAGAGCCTAGCTTAACTTTATTGTGCACCCGCCTTCGTCCTAAACTAACTTACACTAAACTTCAAACTTCAAGTCAAATGCAATAAAATCTCGCAACAACCCTTATTTATATTTGCACCTATTTGAAGTTGGAGATCGCGATTTGGAACTAGCTGAAAATCCGTATGACCATCCGTGCTCAAATTCAGAAAGCCTATCACCATTACAATGTACTCTGACTCTTTTTCCATCAACTAGTGGTCAGCTTACAGCTCAAGATTCTGACGATGTATACTCATATGTAAGAAAGTCAAATATTTAGGGAATCCAAAATGAATTAAGATTATAATTTTAGAAGAAGAAACTACCAAGAAACCACGGCAAGTCCAAGGAGTCAGAAAAGTTAAGCAACACCATAGATGAATTTTTGAAGGCGGAGCAAACACTAATTAAGCAGACCACATCAATGTACAATGGGACATTCCAGTACTGGGACAGTATTTTAAACACCATGTCCCATGTTGCAAAAAATAGCTACTGACGATTTAAAAAAAAAACAAATATGAAAATATTGGAAAAAGCTTATAGATATTTTGGTAGACTTTATTACATCTCCAAGTTTTTAGCGCGGAATAGAGGTTATTCCCAAGATAGTTTTGCTGCTTCGGAGTTTACAAGGTCTTTTAGTGTGTTTATTATATATTTTAGATAGTCGAGATGACGTCCCTGAAAGGCATGAACTCGATTTACTGGCGTTGACTCGCCCAATACCTCAGCATCTATTCTATTAGAGTACTCCTTGGGATTTTCGCGAAGCATATAATCTCAAAAACGCACGTCGGAATCAGTCGCGTGTAGACGTGTTTTCTTAATGCTCCGGAAAAACAAAAGAAAAACAATCTTTCACCCAGTTGAAAACGTTCGAAAATTTAGAACAGCGTGGTATTGCGTTTCGCGATGCTAATCGCATATTGTAAACTAAAGTTTTAATTAATTAATTAATTAATCTTTACGCACTAACAATAAGCAAATGATTAAGAACGTGGAACAGCGCACTCAACGCCAAAAACAACAAGACGAAGGTCGTGAAAAAATTCAGAGAGAGCAAGACAAACGTCGTCTTTCTTTGGCCCGCAACAATGCTTATTTCTCTTTTACGAATAATACTCTAGAACCGAAAGTGCAAGAAAATGCAAGTTTACTGACCGCCGAAAACCAGAGAGCTAGTTCTTGCTCTCCCGCCCTGCTTCTCAACGCTCAAACGCCATGGAGTGAGCAATGCAAAACTCTAACCGAGCTTCAGCCACCTGGTACAACAACAACAGCAACAACGGCCTCTGCCGCCAACATTGCAATAACGACTCCACTCTCTTCTTCTGCAGCGGGTAAAGCAACAACACTATTAAGTGCAAAAATCGGGTCAATCAGCAAAAACAAAGCTACGGTTGAAGAAATGACAAATCCGCAAGCGGGTTCGGCCATGCAGACAGGCATGGATCGCTACATAAATATTTCCAAGCGCAAGCTAACGCCCTCAAAAAATGCTGACGGCAATAAGCCCAAAGTAAACCGTACCAGCAAAGGCCCTGAAAATCTCGGGCCACTAAATGAAAATAGATTTTCCAATCTGGCGGAGCACGAAACAGAGTCTGAACAATTAGCCCCAAGGAAACTGAAGCCGCCACCTATCTTTATTCGGGAGAAGACCTCGAATGCCCTAGTCAACAAAATAGTTGAGCTAGTCGGAAAAGATAGCTTTCATGTTATTCCGCTTATGAAAGGGAATATAAGTGAAACTAAACTGCAAACCAGAACTGAAGACGATTTCCGAGCAGTGTCAAAGTACTTAAACGATGCCAAAAAGAATTACTACACGTACCAGCTAAAAAGCTGCAAAGGCTTGCAAGTTGTGCTTAAGGGAATAGAACCCGATGTGACACCCTACGAAATTACAGAGGCTTTAAAAGAAAACGGCTTCTGTGCAAAAAATGTTATAAACATTATGAACAAAAACAAGAAGCCGCAACCACTATTCAAGGTCGAGCTGAAGCCAGACAGCAGAACTTTGAAAAAAAACACAGTGCACCCGATCTACAAGTTGCAGTACCTGCTGCATCGTAGGATCACAGTAGAAGAGCCGCACAAACGGAACGGGCCAGTGCAATGCACGAACTGCCAGGAATACGGACACACCAGGGGTTACTGCACCCTCAGGTCAGTATGTGTAGCTTGTGGAAACATCCACGACTCCGAGCCCTGCCCTGCCAACAAGGAAGACTCTCTCACTAAAAAGTGTGTAAACTGCCAAGGAAACCACACAGCAAACTACAGATTCTGTCCAGTCTACAAGGAGATGAAAAGTCGGATGCAACGAACGACAACGGCACGCTACCAGAACACACAGAACAATTACATGAGATCACAAACGTCACCGGAAGTTTTCTTCGCAAAAGCAGCCAGGTCTTCATTTGGCCCTTCAATTACCACCAACGGCATTTCTTACGCCAGTGCTCTAAAATCAGGCACAGCTCACATAGAACCGAAAATGGATAACATCCCGCAGGCCATGGGACATCCCCAAAGTGACATGGAAACTATGATGATCACTTTGCAACATAATATGATGGAATTTATGTCCATCATGAAAACCACCATGCAAACCCTTGTGCAAACCCAAAACATTTTGTTAAAAATACTCGCAGCTCAGCAGTCCAAATAAACTATGCCTAGTCTTCGAATAACTTTGTGGACGCCAACGGTGTTTCACGGCATAAACCTGAAATAGGTCAGTTTCTGAACGAAAACCACATCGACGTTATGTTGCTTTTACAGTCTCCGAAGACCAATTCATGGACTTCTACAATTCACTTTGAGAGCGATTCATAGCAGCAGGAGATTACAACGCCAAGCACACACACTGGGGATCCCGCCTTGTGACCCCCAAAGGAAGGCAGCTATATAATGCACTCATCAAGACATGCAACAAACTGGACTACGTTTCGCCAGGCAGCCCTACATACTGGCCTACAGATCCTAGAAAACTACCTGACTTAATTGATTTTGCTGTGACAAAAAATATTTCTCGCAATCTAATATCTGCAAAATCGCTTTTGGGTCTATCATCGGACCACTCACCAGTGCTAATAACTCTTCTTGAAAGCCCGGAATTAATCGAGCACCCTTGGAGGCTGACGTCGCATCGAACCAACTGGCTGAAGTTCAAAAAGTACGTAAGTTCCCACATTGAACTGACTCCACAGCTCAACATCAAGGAGGACATCGACTGCTATGCCGATGCACTGGAGTCTGTACTCGTCGCAGCAGCCAAAGTCTCTACACCGCAAGGGAGGGATGGGAGCACACACCAACACAAAACTAACTTGGAAATCGAACAGCTTGTTTTGGAGAAAAGACGTTTGAGGCGTGCTTGGCAAACCTGCAGATCGCCATCCTCGAAACAAAGTCTTAAGGAAGCTGGTCGCAGACTTACCAGGGCCCTAAGGCACGAAGAAGTAGAAGCACAACGCCAGAACATTGAGAAACTTTCACCCACCAGCACCAAGCATCCCTTGTGGAAGGCCCACCCAAATCTAAGTGCGCCGTCCGAAACAGTAATCCCCATAAGAGACTCTTCAGGCAGCTGGGCCAGAAGCGACAAAGACAGAGCTTGTACATTTGCTTTACACCTTCGAAATGTCTTTCAGCCAAACCCTGCAACAAATTCATTCGCACTACCGTCGCCGCCACTTCGAATCGAAACTGAGACGGACCCAATTCAGTTTCAACCAAACGAAGTTGCAAAAGTCATCAGCGAGCACCGCCCCCGGCGGTGATCTAATAACTGCGAAAATGCTAATTGAACTCCCAAACTGTGCAGTTGAGGTCATTTGTAAACTCTTTAACGGGATTACACGACTTGGCTACTTTCCAAAAAAATGGAAAAAATCCCAAAGCCAGGAAAAGATCACACAATATTAGCTTCATACAGACCAATAAGTTTACTCTCGTGTCTGTCAAAACTGCTCGAAAAATGCCTTTTGACGCGCATAATCCCATATCTGAAAGAGCACAACGTTATTCCGGCACATCAATTTGGCTTTCGAGAAAGCCATGGAACAATAGAGCAAGTCAACAGATTAACAACGGAAATACGGTTTGCGTTCGAATATCGAGAATACTGCAGTGCGGTATTCCTTGATGTTGCACAGGCTTTCGATCACTCATATGATACTTGAATCGTACCTTTACAACAGAGAATTCGCCGTGAGATGCAACACTACAACATCCGACGATTACACTATAGAGGCTGGAGTTCCCCAAGGTAGCGCCCTTGGTCCAACTCTATTTCTCCTTTACACCGCAGATATTCCCACGAACGTCCGGCTAACTACTTCCACATTCGCAGACGATACCGCGATCATAAGTCGGTCCAAATGCCCAGTTCAGGCAACAGCACTACTAGCTGATCACCTCGTGGTAGTGGAGAGGTGGTTATCAGACTGGCGTATAAAAATAAATGCGCAAAAGTGTAAACACATAACGTTTACTCTTAACAGACAAACGTGTCCCCCGCTAACACTGAATAACACGCCACTTCCACAAGCTGACGATGTAACGTACCTTGGCGTTCACCTAGACAGGAGACTTACATGGAGGAAACATATCGAAGCTAAGAAAATTCATCTAAAACTAAAATCCATTGGCCTCCACTGGCTCTTAAATGCTCGCTCCCCCCTCTGCCTGGACTTCAAGGTCCTGCTCTACAATTCAACGCTTAAGCCAGTCTGGACATACGGCTCCCAGTTGTGGGGAAACGCGAGCAGCAGCAACATCGACATTATCCAGCGAGCACAATCAAAAATCTTGAGAACTATCACTGGGGCACCTTGGTATGTTCGGAACGACAACATCCACAGAGATCTTGGCATTCTGCCCGTAAAATACGAAATATCAAAACAAAAAGCGTCCTACCTCACCAAGCTAACTTCTCATCCAAACCAACTCGCCAGGGGGCTAGCCAGGGTCTTATACCGGACCCGATTGCAACGAAATGACCTTCCAGCTCAGCAATAGTTATTAGAGCCCTTTAATCTCGCGTCAGTCATCATGACTGTTAGATAGTTTTTTAATTTAAGATTTTATATACTTATTGTTAGTCTCAATTCAGAGAAGATCCAATAAATAAAATGCATACGTAAAAAAAAAAAAAAAATATAATCTTGAAACAAGCAACATGCCGTAACAATTTTTTGAGCTCTTTCCGGATGACAAAGAAGTGTTCGTTGAACTGCTATACACTTAGCACTGAGTATTCCAAATGCATTTTCAATACACCTTCAAGCTCTGCTTAAACGATAGTTAAATTTCAATTCTTCTTTTGACAAGTTTCGACCTTTATAAGGCTTCATTATGCATTTGCACAACGGAAGTGCATCATCCCCAATCAGAAAATAGCCCCATTTAGGGGCTTATCTTCAGGAAATTCCAGGAAATCTGCTAATACAGCCTTGCCAAAATCCGAATGGGAGAACACATGCATATCTCTTCTGTACCATATTTTCAAACTATTAAGTATGACAGGAATCAATTGATCGATTAAAACGAACCATTTAAGACACTTACATCTCTGGCAAACCTTCCGCCTTCTGCTCATTGACGCAAATACGGATTAACCCAAAGCTTATAGCTTGAAGGCTATAGCCGCCACGATAACGGCATTACGCCTTAAAATAGCATTTTGTTCATAATTTTTTATAGTAAACAGCCTACTTTGACAATTAAAAAAATTTGTACGTTCCACATGCTCGAAATAATAGACATTTCAGTCAAAAAATTTTCATTCCCTTTTTGATTGAGGTGAGTACTAGGCTTTTGAACGAAGTTTTTATACCCTTGCAGGGGTAATATAAGTTAGTCAGATGTTTGCAACGCAGTGGAGGCGACGTTTCCGACCACATAAAGTACATATATTCTTGATCAGCACCAAGACGCGAGCCCATCTAGCCATGTCCGTCTGTCCGTTTCTATGCTAACTAGTATTTCAGTTTTAAAGCTATCGCGATGAAACTGGCCCAAAAGTCTTCTTTCTATTTCAGTACATATGTATGTCGGAACGAGCCGGATCGGACCACTAAATCTTATGGCTCCCATAGGAATAATATCAAAAAAGATATAAAAATACATTGTAACTTTGTAAAGTAGGCGTTTTAGTATCAACATTTTTAATAGGCAATAATATATTTGGAAGTTGGAGGACTAAACTTTGCGTACTTATTATAACTGTAAGGGTATATAAACTTTGGCTTGCCGAAGATGACTTACTTTCTTGTTTCGTGTGCTTTTCATCTTGAGTGAGGAAAATAAAATGATGAAAAAAACAAGAAGGAAGCTAGCTTCGGCCAACCCTTGCAGATCATTCCTATTCATTTACAAAAACATTAAACATTACAATAATCCAAATTTTAGCTGCTTTCGTATTACTTTGGCATTAATTTTTTGATCCTTCCTATGGCAGCTATATAATATAGCCGTCCGAATTTTGTTAAATTTAATTCGAAATTTTGAAATGTTTAAAAATGCCATATCCCAGAGAAGAAAAGAATGTAATAAAAATCAACAAAGATATAATTTTTTTCCTGTTTATTTCCATTTAATTTTCCGACCGTTCCTATGGCAGCTATATGATATAGTCATACGATTTTTTAAAAATTGTATTCGAAATTCAGAAATATTTAAAAAATAGTATTTCCAAAAGTAGAAGGTAATATTTCAAAAAACACCAAGGCTAGAAATTTTTTACGTTTTTTTTTCGATCCTTTCTTTGGGAGCTATAAGTATAGTTGGCCGATCCGGTCGGTTCCGACATATATACTACCTGCAATAGAAAGAAGACGTTTGGGAAAGTTTGGGCCCGATAGCTTTAAAACTGAGAGACTAGTTTGCGTAGAAACAGACAGACAGACGGACGGACAGACGGACATGGCTAGATCGACTTGTCATGCTGATCAATAATATATATACTTTATGGGGTCGGAAACGTCTCCTTCACTGCGTTGAAAACTTCTGACTGAAATCATAATACCCTCTGCAAGGGTATAATGAGGGAAAAAAATATCCCTCACAAGTGATGAAATAATCATTGAAAATAATGTCAAAGCAACGACAACTAATATAATGGAAAGAAATAAGAAATTTGATCCACAGTTGGTGGTAGAACTAACGGGCGATCCAAAAGTGGTAACCTGCGTTTACTGCAATAAATCGATGTCCACCATTCAGGTAACATAAAGAGGCTGAGCCAAAAGTCTTTAGAAAATATTTTGATTTTAAGACTAATTCCGAAGTGCTTATGGGGTTATTCCACTACATTGTGCGGCTCATTCATTAATACATTCATTAGAGGCTTAGAAAGGGACAAATATATATGCATTTACTGGGATTTGTTTGGATAAGATGGCATGGTCACTCAGAATTTAAACGTTAAATTTAATTTTTAATTCAAATAACTTCAAAGCTGTAAAATTAATAGTGTGTATTGTCATGAAAGCAGACATTTTTAACACGCTTTTAAAATGTTTTGGGCTGTACAAAGTATTTGTACATACGTATTTATATTTAATTGTATCAATTTTACACAACTTTATAGACGCATGTCGTTATTTTTAGTTAGAAACGGAGTAATTAGGCCGCTGAAATACTTTTTGTATTGTTCTTATTTGTTTATATATTTATTATTGATACCATTTCACATTTGCTCTAGTGAATGAGCAAAATTGTACTTTTTAGATTCAATTTTGCTCATTGCTCATCGCTCCAGGTAATACCGTATGGATGTATTTAAAAATACCTAAAAAAATACCGAAAATGCCCATCGGTTTTTACAATTTTTCTGATTGATTGCTCATTGCAGTCGACATATATCTGTCTTGCTCGCACCTACATAAAATCGTATAGGCTGAGAAAAATTTGGTCTAATGAATAAGCCGAACAATGTAGTGGAATACCCGCATTAAGAATGTTGAATTTAACGAATGGACAAACATATGAAATGTATAATAAAGTCTAGATAATACAAAAAATTACTTTAATCAAACTTGGTTTTAGTAGCCTTTTTTTGTTTTTATTTTCCTAATGTTTTACTCACAAAATGTCAAAAATGAGGAAAATGTTTTGAGCAGTTGTGTTTTTTATCAGAAAAATATTCATCAGCCCTGCTTGGTTACTTCTCATTTTATTGTGACAAATATCACCGCCCTAGGTTGACATTTTTTTATTTTAACAAAATGACCGATTGTGAGGGATATTTTACGAACCCTGGTTTTCGTTAGCCTAAACCAGGGGTGCTCAAAACTGCCTTATGGTAGTGCATTTACAAACACAAGTAAAAAAAAATCATCGCACGCGAGTAACGACTCACACACAGTCATGAAAAAGACAACAACAATTTGCATTGTGAGTTGAGACGAAAAAAAAATGTTCAATGGAATTGTTGTTGGCTTGGCTCGCTCTTATCTATTACGGACAGCGACACAAAGCGGAACCTGCGTGTGCTATAGCAAAGCATGGTATGTGCTGATGCGTATGCTAAGTGCCAAAACAAAAACAAATGTGCCCGTGTGCCATAGGACTGAGCACCCCCAGCCCCACCCCTATCCGAAGCGACTTCGTTCGCTTTAGTTTAGTTTGGAGTACGGTTGTCAGGACTTTCTTATTTCCAGAAAAATTGGCGAGTTTTTTTTGTAATATGATTATTTTAAAACTTCTGTGTAAACAACATTTTTAGAAGATCCTTAAGGATCAAGAATAAGGCTACTGGCAGAGCTAATGAGAAAAGCAATCTTCTCTAACATCTAGTCCAGCCAGCTTCCAAGTCTGCCCCTGCGATTAATTTATTGTTATTGCAAAGCAAACTTTTAGAGGGAATTGTAGCCTCCTAAACTGAAACGGCAGACCGGACGGTATTAATAGGATCCTGTTTTCCTCTTCGCGGATCCCGTAAATAAAGTTGCTTCGATTACATTCTTATGAAGACCTTTTATCTGCAATCGTGTCCCATTGCATAACTTTGGGGGACCTAAATTTTGCAATAACATTCCTGTGCTCCAATCTTAAGAGATAGATTATGCAGCAAAATCCCTGCAAGATTCAAAGAATTTAAAAATTCAACAGGGACTGAGTCGACCGATTTATGGGAGACTTTTAAAAATTAGTTTAGCAATAATTTATTGGTACCGGTTACTCTTTCATTTATCAGCCTTGTGTTTGTATGAACCACCACAAAAGCCCTCAAAGCAACATTTGAAGTCGTGAATAGTCAGCCATTTATTTATTTATTTATTCGCCAACAGTATATACTTTAACTGGCTACTTAACTAATACTAAACTAACTAATAAGGGAAGAGAAATAATTGCGGACGGTTTTCTTAGTAAATCTCTGGGGGAGCATGGATCCAACCGCATGTGAGATGGAAGCTTATTAATGAACGGTAAGGCTCTACACAAGACTCTATCAGGGGTGTCACAGAAACCGTCGACGGTTTTGGGGACGGTTGGTTTAGAAACCAACCGATCAAAACCGTAGGTGTCACAGAAATTCGAGAGATTTCCTTTTTTCGGAAAATTTACCGAAAAACGACGAGGGCTGGATGCATACACTAAATATCGAATATTCAATAATTATCGAATTTTATTTGACTTATTTTGACTATTTTCCAATAAGTTTTAAACTTAATTTATGTTTTTATTGCAAAATTACAAAAATAATATATGTTAAAAGCGCATATTGTACACAATAAAAGAAAAAAATTAAAAATTTGAATTACCCGCCAGGCTATGTACATATTGCAGCCCTGAACAGCTGTTTGCAGCGGCTGCGTTTGTTTACTTACGTTTATAAGTTGGCAAGAATTTTAAAGCAAAATGCCATCTGCGCGAATTCTTGCTCTGGAGTACTTGCGAAGACAAAAACTTCAAAAGGCTAGGCTACAGAGGAAAATACTTAGAAGCTCGTCCGATTTTCTTTCGCAAACAGATGAAACGTAAGATAATTTCAAGTGTATTTTCTGCTGGAACTTTAAGTATTTTTGTAACTTTTAGGTTTCGGTACAATTTCCGACTTGATAAACATACATTTATAATGGTGTTTCATCTGATTGAGGAGCACATCCCAAAATCATTAATCCCGCCCTTGTTCCAGGTGGCCACGGTTCTGCGGTTCCTGGCAGTTGGGTCCTTTCAAAGAGTAATTGGGAAGGACTCTGACCTGGCCCTTTCTAGAACCACGGTTTGCAAAATATTATGGGATGTTCTTCCCTTGATGGAAAGGATTCGTTGCCCAAAATTCATTAAATGTGACCAAACCAATGAGGCTATCCTCAAATCTAATGAATCGCAAGAATATAGCGTCTTGCGCTGGTGACCTATTTTTTCCCCTTGAAAATTATTAGTTTAAATTAATAATAAACAAACATTTTGTACTTGTTTACTTACATATCTTCTTCTTCTTCTTCACAGCCGGCGTTTTACCCGGCAAAGCGGCCTGTTTTTATTAATTTCTCAATAAATACAACTTCTTTTACCATACAATTTTTACCAGAAATAAGTTTCATTTTTAACTACAATACTAAGTACCTTTGAATAAATAATTCGTTAACAAAACATTTCGATAACTAACTCCGAAATTTGGACAAATTTGGTATTTAAAAGTGCTAGCTAATTGGTAGCACTGCCTAGACGGTTTGCCGACGGATTTTTTTAGCTAATTTTTTCGAGAGTTTTTATAAAAAGCATATTTTTAAATATAACCCGAAGTAGGTATAAAAATCGTAGTATGCAGGTAGTTCATAAAATTCATTAGAGTTGTCTTAAATAAAGTTATATTTTTGGGAAACATTTGTAAGTTGGTTAATTTTATCAAAACGTCCGGCAAAATACGGGGGATTTAGAAACTGCCAAAAATGACGTCTGTAACACCGAGATTAGCTATTCGGGGGAAATTCGGTTGGAATGGTTTTCTGTGACACCCCCGTATATGAAATTGGGGTTGAAGCTTATCGAAAATTGTTTTCAATTCTCGGTTAAACATTTATTCAGATGGCGAACGATTAGTAATTGCATGTGGCGTCGTGTGTTGGCTAAAAAGGAATATTGATAGGTTGAGGTCGATATTTGTATTGCTGCCCATTTTCTTGAGAAATTTTTTTGTATTTTGAACCATTCTCTCGGCCTGTTTATTTGTGGCCGGGTGAAAAGGCGCACCTCTGCATCTATGTTCGGCCACCACCAAGTACGGCAGCACTCCAGGAATATTTTGCAGAATACTTTCAATTAGACTTTGAAAAATTCCCGGTGCTGATGAGATTCCGAACTGAAGTCGTGTGACCTTAAACACTCCTTTATCGGGGGTGTCACAGAAAACCATTCCAACCGAATTTCCCCCGAATAGCAAATCTCGGTGTCACAGACGTCATTTTTGACAGTTTCTAAATCCCCCGTATTTTGCCGGACGTTTTGATAAAATTAACCAACTTACAAATGTTTCCCAAAAATATAACTTTATTTAAGACAACTCTAATGAATTTTATGAACTACCTGCATACTACGATTTTTATACCTACTTCGGGTTATATTTAAAAATATGCTTTTTATAAAAACTCTCGAAAAAATTAGCCAAAAAAATCCGTCGGCAAACCGTCTACCTGTCAGTGTTACCAATTAGCTAGCACTTTAAAATACCAAATTTGTCCAAATTTCGGAGTTAGTCATCAAAATGTTTTGTTAACGAATTATTTATTCAAAGGTACTTAGTATTGAAGTTAAAAATGAAACTTATTTCTGGTAAAAATTTTATGGTAAACAAAGTTGTAGTTATTGAGAAATTAATAAAAACAGGCCGCCTTTGCAAAAAGTCGCAAGAATATAGCGTCTTGCGCTGGTGACCTATGTTTACCCCTGAAAATTAGCAAGGTTTATTAGTTTAAATTAATAATAAACAAACATTTTGTACTTGTTTACTTACATATCTTCTTCTTCTTCACAGCCGGCGTTTTACCCGGCAAAAATAGGACATTTTTTCACGACAGTGATGCCAACTTTTTGCAAAGGCGGCCTGTTTTTATTAATTTCTCAATAAATACAACTTCTTTTACCATAAAATTTTTACCAGAAATAAGTTTCATTATACCCGTTACTCGTAGAGTAAAAGGGTATATTGTATTCGTGCAAAAGTATGTAACAGGGAGAAGGAAGCTTTTCCGACCCTATAAAGTATATATATTCTTGATCAGGATCACTAGCCGAGTCGAACTAGCCATGTCCGTCTGTCCGTCTGTCCGTCCGTATGAACGCTGAGATCTCGGAAACTATAAAAGCTAGAGGATTGGCATTTTGCATGCATATTCTTGGAGTTCCTACGCAGCGCAAGTTTATTTCAAAATGGTGCCACGCCCCCTCTAACGCCCTCAATCGCCTTAAACCATTTTTTGAAAGGTGTCTGGCGCCCACACCATAAAAGATTTTGGAAAAGTAAAAATGCAGTTTTATTGTGATTATCAATACTTATCGAAATGTAGAAGAAATTTTTCAAATCGGACCATTCGTTAAAACTTATGCCCGATCAAAGATTGTATATATCTATCTCCCTCGCACTCCCTTAGCTGAGTAACGGGTATCTGATAGTCGGGGCACCCGACTATAGCGTTCTCTCTTGTTTTTAACTACAATACTAAGTACCTTTGAATAAATAATTCGTTAACAAAACATTTCGATAACTAACTCCGAAATTTGGACAAATTTGGTATTTTAAAGTGCTAGCTAATTGGTAACACTGCCAGGTAGACGGTTTGCCGACGGATTTTTTTTAGCTAATTTTTTCGAGAGTTTTTATAAAAAGCATATTTTTAAATCTAACCCGAAGTAGGTATAAAAATCGTAGTATGCAGGTAGTTCATAAAATTCATTAGAGTTGTCTTAAATAAAGTTATATTTTTGGGAAACATTTGTAAGTTGGTTAATTTTATCAAAACGTCCGGCAAAATACGGGGGATTTAGAAACTGTCAAAAATGACGTCTGTGACACCGAGATTTGCTATTCGGCGGAAATTCGGTTGGAATGGTTTTCTGTGACACCCCCGTATCAGGGGTGTCACAGAAACCGTCGACGGTTTTGGGGACGGTTGGTTTAGAAACCAACCGATCAAAACCGTAGGTGTCACAGAAATTCGAGAGATTTCCTTTTTTCGGAAAATTTACCGAAAAACGACGAGGGCTGGATGCATACACTAAATATCGAATATTCAATAATTATCGAATTTTATTTGACTTATTTTGACTATTTTCCAATAAGTTTTAAACTTAATTTATGTTTTTATTGCAAAATTACAAAAATAATATATGTTAAAAGCGCATATTGTACACAATAAAAGAAAAAAATTAAAAATTTGAATTACCCGCCAGGCTATGTACATATTGCAGCCCTGAACAGCTGTTTGCAGCGGCTGCGTTTGTTTACTTACGTTTATAAGTTGGCAAGAATTTTAAAGCAAAATGCCATCTGCGCGAATTCTTGCTCTGGAGTACTTGCGAAGACAAAAACTTCAAAAGGCTAGGCTACAGAGGAAAATACTTAGAAGCTCGTCCGATTTTCTTTCGCAAACAGATGAAACGTAAGATAATTTCAAGTGTATTTTCTGCTGGAACTTTAAGTATTTTTGTAACTTTTAGGTTTCGGTACAATTTCCGACTTGATAAACATACATTTATAATGGTGTTTCATCTGATTGAGGAGCACATCCCAATATCATCAATCCCGCCCTTGTTCCAGCTGGCCACGGTTCTGCGGTTCCTGGCAGTTGGGTCCTTTCAAAGAGTAATTGGGAAGGACTCTGACCTGGCCCTTTCTAGAACCACGGTTTGCAAAATATTATGGGATGTTCTTCCCTTGATGGAAAGGATTCGTTGCCCAAAATTCATTAAATGTGACCAAACCAATGAGGCTATCCTCAAATCTAATGAATCGCAAGAATATAGCGTCTTGCGCTGGTGACCTATGTTTACCCCTGAAAATTAGCAACGTTTATTAGTTTAAATTAATAATAAACAAAAATTTTGTACTTGTTTACTTACATATCTTCTTCTTCTTCACAGCCGGCGTTTTACCCGGCAAAAATAGGACATTTTTTCACGACAGTGATGCCAACTTTTTGCAAAGGCGGCCTGTTTTTATTAATTTCTCAATAACTACAACTTTGTTTACCATAAAATTTTTACCAGAAATAAGTTTCATTTTTAACTTCAATACTAAGTACCTTTGAATAAATAATTCGTTAACAAAACATTTTGATGACTAACTCCGAAATTTGGACAAATTTGGTATTTTAAAGTGCTAGCTAATTGGTAACACTGACAGGTAGACGGTTTGCCGACGGATTTTTTTAGCTAATTTTTTCGAGAGTTTTTATAAAAAGCATATTTTTAAATATAACCCGAAGTAGGTATAAAAATCGTAGTATGCAGGTAGTTCATAAAATTCATTAGAGTTGTCTTAAATAAAGTTATATTTTTGGGAAACATTTGTAAGTTGGTTAATTTTATCAAAACGTCCGGCAAAATACGGGGGATTTAGAAACTGTCAAAAATGACGTCTGTGACACCGAGATTTGCTATTCGGGGGAAATTCGGTTGGAATGGTTTTCTGTGACACCCCCGATAAAGGAGTGTTTAAGGTCACACGACTTCAGTTCGGAATCTCATCAGCACCGGGAATTTTTCAAAGTCTAATTGAAAGTATTCTGCAAAATATTCCTGGAGTGCTGCCGTACTTGGTGGTGGCCGAACATAGATGCAGAGGTCGTCACATAAAGTCTGCGCCTTTTCACCCGGCCACAAATAAACAGGCCGAGAGAATGGTTCAAAATACAAAAAAATTTCTCAAGAAAATGGGCAGCAATACAAATATCGACCTCAACCTATCAATATTCCTTTTTAGCCAACACACGACGCCACATGCAATTACTAATCGTTCGCCATCTGAATAAATGTTTAACCGAGAATTGAAAACAATTTTCGATAAGCTTCAACCTCAATTTCATATACGGGGGTGTCACAGAAAACCATTCCAACCGAATTTCCCCCGAATAGCTAATCTCGGTGTTACAGACGTCATTTTTGGCAGTTTCTAAATCCCCCGTATTTTGCCGGACGTTTTGATAAAATTAACCAACTTACAAATGTTTCCCAAAAATATAACTTTATTTAAGACAACTCTAATGAATTTTATGAACTACCTGCATACTACGATTTTTATACCTACTTCGGGTTATATTTAAAAATATGCTTTTTATAAAAACTCTCGAAAAAATTAGCTAAAAAAATCCGTCGGCAAACCGTCTAGGCAGTGCTACCAATTAGCTAGCACTTTTAAATACCAAATTTGTCCAAATTTCGGAGTTAGTTATCGAAATGTTTTGTTAACGAATTATTTATTCAAAGGTACTTAGTATTGTAGTTAAAAATGAAACTTATTTCTGGTAAAAATTGTATGGTAAAAGAAGTTGTATTTATTGAGAAATTAATAAAAACAGGCCGCTTTGCCGGGTAAAACGCCGGCTGTGAAGAAGAAGAAGATATGTAAGTAAACAAGTACAAAATGTTTGTTTATTATTAATTTAAACTAATAATTTTCAAGGGAAAAAATAGGTCACCAGCGCAAGACGCTATATTCTTGCGATTCATTAGATTTGAGGATAGCCTCATTGGTTTGGTCACATTTAATGAATTTTGGGCAACGAATCCTTTCCATCAAGGGAAGAACATCCCATAATATTTTGCAAACCGTGGTTCTAGAAAGGGCCAGGTCAGAGTCCTTCCCAATTACTCTTTGAAAGGACCCAACTGCCAGGAACCGCAGAACCGTGGCCACCTGGAACAAGGGCGGGATTAATGATTTTGGGATGTGCTCCTCAATCAGATGAAACACCATTATAAATGTATGTTTATCAAGTCGGAAATTGTACCGAAACCTAAAAGTTACAAAAATACTTAAAGTTCCAGCAGAAAATACACTTGAAATTATCTTACGTTTCATCTGTTTGCGAAAGAAAATCGGACGAGCTTCTAAGTATTTTCCTCTGTAGCCTAGCCTTTTGAAGTTTTTGTCTTCGCAAGTACTCCAGAGCAAGAATTCGCGCAGATGGCATTTTGCTTTAAAATTCTTGCCAACTTATAAACGTAAGTAAACAAACGCAGCCGCTGCAAACAGCTGTTCAGGGCTGCAATATGTACATAGCCTGGCGGGTAATTCAAATTTTTAATTTTTTTCTTTTATTGTGTACAATATGCGCTTTTAACATATATTATTTTTGTAATTTTGCAATAAAAACATAAATTAAGTTTAAAACTTATTGGAAAATAGTCAAAATAAGTCAAATAAAATTCGATAATTATTGAATATTCGATATTTAGTGTATGCATCCAGCCCTCGTCGTTTTTCGGTAAATTTTCCGAAAAAAGGAAATCTCTCGAATTTCTGTGACACCTACGGTTTTGATCGGTTGGTTTCTAAACCAACCGTCCCCAAAACCGTCGACGGTTTCTGTGACACCCCTGATAGAGTCTTGTGTAGAGCCTTACCGTTCATTAATAAGCTTCCATCTCACATGCGGTTGGATCCATGCTCCCCCAGAGATTTAATAAGAAAACCGTCCGCAATTATTTCTCTTCCCTTATTAGTTAGTTTAGTATTAGTTAAGTAGCCAGTTAAAGTATATACTGTTGGCGAATAAATAAATAAATAAATGGCTGACTATTCACGACTTCAAATGTTGCTTTGAGGGCTTTTGTGGTGGTTCATACAAACACAAGGCTGATAAATGAAAGAGTAACCGGTACCAATAAATTATTGCTAAACTAATTTTTAAAAGTCTCCCATAAATCGGTCGACTCAGTCCCTGTTGAATTTTTAAATTCTTTGAATCTTGCAGGGATTTTGCTGCATAATCTATCTCTTAAGATTGGAGCACAGGAATGTTATTGCAAAATTTAGGTCTCCCAAAGTTATGCAATGGGACACGATTGCAGATAAAAGGTCTTCATAAGAATGTAATCGAAGCAACTTTATTTACGGGATCCGCGAAGAGGAAAACAGGATCCTATTAATACCGTCCGGTCTGCCGTTTCAGTTTAGGAGGCTACAATTCCCTCTAAAAGTTTGCTTTGCAATAACAATAAATTAATCGCAGGGGCAGACTTGGAAGCTGGCTGGACTAGATGTTAGAGAAGATTGCTTTTCTCATTAGCTCTGCCAGTAGCCTTATTCTTGATCCTTAAGGATCTTCTAAAAATGTTGTTTACACAGAAGTTTTAAAATAATCATATTACAAAAAAAACTCGCCAATTTTTCTGGAAATAAGAAAGTCCTGACAACCGTACTCCAAACTAAACTAAAGCGAACGAAGTCGCTTCGGATAGGGGTGGGGCTGGGGGTGCTCAGTCCTATGGCACACGGGCACATTTGTTTTTGTTTTGGCACTTAGCATACGCATCAGCACATACCATGCTTTGCTATAGCACACGCAGGTTCCGCTTTGTGTCGCTGTCCGTAATAGATAAGAGCGAGCCAAGCCAACAACAATTCCATTGAACATTTTTTTTTCGTCTCAACTCACAATGCAAATTGTTGTTGCGTCCTTCCCAATTACTCTTTGAAAGGACCCAACTGCCAGGAACCGCAGAACCGTGGCCAGCTGGAACAAGGGCGGGATTGATGATATTGGGATGTGCTCCTCAATCAGATGAAACACCATTATAAATGTATGTTTATCAAGTCGGAAATTGTACCGAAACCTAAAAGTTACAAAAATACTTAAAGTTCCAGCAGAAAATACACTTGAAATTATCTTACGTTTCATCTGTTTGCAAAAGAAAATCGGAAGAGCTTCTAAGTATTTTCCTCTGTAGCCTAGCCTTTTGAAGTTTTTGTCTTCGCAAGTACTCCAGAGCAAGAATTCGCGCAGATGGTATTTTGCTTTAAAATTCTTGCCAACTTATAAACGTAAGTAAACAAACGCAGCCGCTGCAAACAGCTGTTCAGGGCTGCAATATGTACATAGCCTGGCGGGTAATTCAAATTTTTAATTTTTTTCTTTTATTGTGTACAATATGCGCTTTTAACATATATTATTTTTGTAATTTTGCAATAAAAACATAAATTAAGTTTAAAACTTATTGGAAAATAGTCAATAGTCAATCAATAAGTCAAATAAAATTCGATAATTATTGAATATTCGATATTTAGTGTATGCATCCAGCCCTCGTCGTTTTTCGGTAAATTTTCCGAAAAAAGGAAATCTCTCGAATTTCTGTGACACCTACGGTTTTGGTCGGTTGGTTTCTAAACCAACCGTCCCCAAAACCGTCGACGGTTTCTGTGACACCCCTGATACGGGGGTGTCACAGAAAACCATTCCAACCGAATTTCCCCCGAATAGCAAATCTCGGTGTCACAGATGTCATTTTTGACAGTTTTTAAATCCCCCGTATTTTGCCGGACGTTTTGATAAAAATAACCAACTTACAAATGTTTCCCAAAAATATAACTTTATTTAAGACAACTCTAATGAATTTTATGAACTACCTGCATACTACGATTTTTATACCTACTTCGGGTTAGATTTAAAAATATGCTTTTTATAAAAACTCTCGAAAAAATTAGCTAAAAAAAATCCGTCGGCAAACCGTCTACCTGGCAGTGTTACCAATTAGCTAGCACTTTAAAATACCAAATTTGTCCAAATTTCGGAGTTAGTTATCGAAATGTTTTGTTAACGAATTATTTATTCAAAGGTACTTAGTATTGTAGTTAAAAACAAGAGAGAACGCTATAGTCGGGTGCCCCGACTATCAGATACCCGTTACTCAGCTAAGGGAGTGCGAGGGAGATAGATATATACAATCTTTGATCGGGCATAAGTTTTTAACGAATGGTCCGATTTGAAAAATTTCTTCTACATTTCGATAAGTATTGATAATCACAATAAAACTGCATTTTTACTTTTCCAAAATCTTTTATGGTGTGGGCGCCAGACACCTTTCAAAAAATGGTTTAAGGCGATTGAGGGCGTTAGAGGGGGCGTGGCACCATTTTGAAATAAACTTGCGCTGCGTAGGAACTCCAAGAATATGCATGCAAAATGCCAATCCTCTAGCTTTTATAGTTTCCGAGATCTCAGCGTTCATACGGACGGACATACGGACAGACGGACATGGCTAGTTCGACTCGGCTAGTGATCCTGATCAAGAATATATATACTTTATAGGGTCGGAAAAGCTTCCTTCTCCCTGTTACATACTTTTGCACGAATACAATATACCCTTTTACAATTTTTTTGTATTTTGAACCATTCTCTCGGCCTGTTTATTTGTGGCCGGGTGAAAAGGCGCAGACTTTATGTGACGACCTCTGCATCTATGTTCGGCCACCACCAAGTACGGCAGCACTCCAGGAATATTTTGCAGAATACTTTCAATTAGACTTTGAAAAATTCCCGGTGCTGATGAGATTCCGAACTGAAGTCGTGTGACCTTAAACACTCCTTTATCGGGGGTGTCACAGAAAACCATTCCAACCGAATTTCCCCCGAATAGCAAATCTCGGTGTCACAGACGTCATTTTTGACAGTTTCTAAATCCCCCGTATTTTGCCGGACGTTTTGATAAAATTAACCAACTTACAAATGTTTCCCAAAAATATAACTTTATTTAAGACAACTCTAATGAATTTTATGAACTACCTGCATACTACGATTTTTATACCTACTTCGGGTTATATTTAAAAATATGCTTTTTATAAAAACTCTCGAAAAAATTAGCTAAAAAAATCCGTCGGCAAACCGTCTACCTGTCAGTGTTACCAATTAGCTAGCACTTTAAAATACCAAATTTGTCCAAATTTCGGAGTTAGTCATCAAAATGTTTTGTTAACGAATTATTTATTCAAAGGTACTTAGTATTGAAGTTAAAAATGAAACTTATTTCTGGTAAAAATTTTATGGTAAACAAAGTTGTAGTTATTGAGAAATTAATAAAAACAGGCCGCCTTTGCAAAAAGTTGGCATCACTGTCGTGAAAAAATGTCCTATTTTTGCCGGGTAAAACGCCGGCTGTGAAGAAGAAGAAGATATGTAAGTAAACAAGTACAAAATTTTTGTTTATTATTAATTTAAACTAATAAACGTTGCTAATTTTCAGGGGTAAACATAGGTCACCAGCGCAAGACGCTATATTCTTGCGATTCATTAGATTTGAGGATAGCCTCATTGGTTTGGTCACATTTAATGAATTTTGGGCAACGAATCCTTTCCATCAAGGGAAGAACATCCCATAATATTTTGCAAACCGTGGTTCTAGAAAGGGCCAGGTCAGAGTCCTTCCCAATTACTCTTTGAAAGGACCCAACTGCCAGGAACCGCAGAACCGTGGCCAGCTGGAACAAGGGCGGGATTGATGATATTGGGATGTGCTCCTCAATCAGATGAAACACCATTATAAATGTATGTTTATCAAGTCGGAAATTGTACCGAAACCTAAAAGTTACAAAAATACTTAAAGTTCCAGCAGAAAATACACTTGAAATTATCTTACGTTTCATCTGTTTGCGAAAGAAAATCGGACGAGCTTCTAAGTATTTTCCTCTGTAGCCTAGCCTTTTGAAGTTTTTGTCTTCGCAAGTACTCCAGAGCAAGAATTCGCGCAGATGGCATTTTGCTTTAAAATTCTTGCCAACTTATAAACGTAAGTAAACAAACGCAGCCGCTGCAAACAGCTGTTCAGGGCTGCAATATGTACATAGCCTGGCGGGTAATTCAAATTTTTAATTTTTTTCTTTTATTGTGTACAATATGCGCTTTTAACATATATTATTTTTGTAATTTTGCAATAAAAACATAAATTAAGTTTAAAACTTATTGGAAAATAGTCAAAATAAGTCAAATAAAATTCGATAATTATTGAATATTCGATATTTAGTGTATGCATCCAGCCCTCGTCGTTTTTCGGTAAATTTTCCGAAAAAAGGAAATCTCTCGAATTTCTGTGACACCTACGGTTTTGATCGGTTGGTTTCTAAACCAACCGTCCCCAAAACCGTCGACGGTTTCTGTGACACCCCTGATACGGGGGTGTCACAGAAAACCATTCCAACCGAATTTCCGCCGAATAGCAAATCTCGGTGTCACAGACGTCATTTTTGACAGTTTCTAAATCCCCCGTATTTTGCCGGACGTTTTGATAAAATTAACCAACTTACAAATGTTTCCCAAAAATATAACTTTATTTAAGACAACTCTAATGAATTTTATGAACTACCTGCATACTACGATTTTTATACCTACTTCGGGTTAGATTTAAAAATATGCTTTTTATAAAAACTCTCGAAAAAATTAGCTAAAAAAAATCCGTCGGCAAACCGTCTACCTGGCAGTGTTACCAATTAGCTAGCACTTTAAAATACCAAATTTGTCCAAATTTCGGAGTTAGTTATCGAAATGTTTTGTTAACGA
The DNA here is from genome assembly GCA_035046095.1 of Drosophila pseudotakahashii. Lineage (NCBI taxonomy): Eukaryota > Metazoa > Arthropoda > Insecta > Diptera > Drosophilidae > Drosophila > Drosophila pseudotakahashii. The sequence goes on from JAWNOE010000059.1 coordinate 467,312, forward strand.
ATTATTTATTCAAAGGTACTTAGTATTGTAGTTAAAAACAAGAGAGAACGCTATAGTCGGGTGCCCCGACTATCAGATACCCGTTACTCAGCTAAGGGAGTGCGAGGGAGATAGATATATACAATCTTTGATCGGGCATAAGTTTTAACGAATGGTCCGATTTGAAAAATTTCTTCTACATTTCGATAAGTATTGATAATCACAATAAAACTGCATTTTTACTTTTCCAAAATCTTTTATGGTGTGGGCGCCAGACACCTTTCAAAAAATGGTTTAAGGCGATTGAGGGCGTTAAAAGGGCCTGGCACCATTTTGAAATAAACTTGCGCTGCGTAGGAACTCCAAGAATATGCATGCAAAATGCCAATCCTCTAGCTTTTATAGTTTCCGAGATCTCAGCGTTCATACGGACGGACAGACGGACAGACGGACATGGCTAGTTCGACTCGGCTAGTGATCCTGATCAAGAATATATATACTTTATAGGGTCGGAAAAGCTTCCTTCTCCCTGTTACATACTTTTGCACGAATACAATATACCCTTTTACTCTACGAGTAACGGGTATAATGAAACTTATTTCTGGTAAAAATTTTATGGTAAAAGAAGTTGTATTTATTGAGAAATTAATAAAAACAGGCCGCCTTTGCAAAAAGTTGGCATCACTGTCGTGAAAAAATGTCCTATTTTTGCCGGGTAAAACGCCGGCTGTGAAGAAGAAGAAGATATGTAAGTAAACAAGTACAAAATGTTTGTTTATTATTAATTTAAACTAATAAACCTTGCTAATTTTCAGGGGTAAACATAGGTCACCAGCGCAAGACGCTATATTCTTGCGATTCATTCGCGATAATGTCGACATTGCCAAAGGATTTACTCGGGTCGACCGCGTTCTGGTGACCACCGCTTGGGAGGATCTGGCCAGTGAGCTAAATGCCCATGGACCACCATGTAAAACCGCTGACGGGTGGCGCCGAGTAAGTAAAGAGTATGTACTACATACACACTTGTCTATTAAATGTGATTTTTGGTAAATAAGTTAAGGTTTGGAAGGATTGGATGCAGTCGATAAAAAAAAGATTGCGACCAACAAAAAGGAGACTAGGGCGACAGGAGGTGGTCCCTTTCAACAGAAAGCATTGACGGCTACAGGGCCAGGTCAGAGTCCTTCCCAATTACTCTTTGAAAGGACACAACTGCCAGGAACCGCAGAACCGTGGCCAGCTGGAACAAGGGCGGGATTGATGATTTTGGGATGTGCTCCTCAATCAGATGAAACACCATTATAAATGTATGTTTATCAAGTCGGAAATTGTACCGAAACCTAAAAGTTACAAAAATACTTAAAGTTCCAGCAGAAAATACACTTGAAATTATCTTACGTTTCATCTGTTTGCAAAAGAAAATCGGAAGAGCTTCTAAGTATTTTCCTCTGTAGCCTAGCCTTTTGAAGTTTTTGTCTTCGCAAGTACTCCAGAGCAAGAATTCGCGCAGATGGCATTTTGCTTTAAAATTCTTTTTTTTTTTGGCTTTGTTTTCAGCAATGCTTGCTGATAGTGATGGTCGCACGACGTGTGCATATGACCAGATACGATATATCGGGATAGTATCGCATGGATGCTTCCCGAACAGCGGGGTTGGCCGGTGGCAAATCCACGAATTACCTTTCTACATGGATATAATTAAAGTTAAATAAAAATTACCTACAAGTTGATTTGTGCTTCATTAATAAATTTTGCAACTTCTCTATAAAAAAGCTGCTCTTTTGATAAAATGAGATCTGGAATATTTAAGAAACGATTAAAGATTTTATATTTTCTTCTGATCAAGGTATGTCTTTGGCAGTTAAAAATTTGGTGATTAGCATCGTCGATCAGATTACATAAGGTACAAAGATTGTTGTCAATTACCTTAATACGAAACAGAAAACAATTGTCATATGTAGACTCAGTCATTAATCTATTAATCAATTTAATGTCTTTTGCTTTCCATTTAAGTCTTATGTGCCACGGAATAATTGATAATGTGGGATAAGTCTTCGCAAAGATGCCTTCATCCTCCCTTGTTAATCTTTCGTACTCAGATCCCCATTCTTTCCAAATCTCTTGATTTAGAAATCTTTTAGCTTCACCTATACTAAGTTTGTAATCAATATCAGTGCCATCATATACGGCCTGTTTAGCTAAAGAATCAGCCTTTTCGTTTAAGTCTAGAGTCATATGACCAGGTATCCACTGCAGGTAGCATGAGGATATACACGAAATACTATACTGTGTTATTATCACAGTTTCTGTTACGTAGTATCATAAGCGCGCCCTTACTATCTGTAAGTATGGCCACCTTCCTCCAGTTAGATTTAATAGCTAAGATACAACCTTGTTTAATTGCTAAGAGTTCAGCCTGAACCGAGCTCATTCTATTCTCTATTTTGTACATTTCATTACCCCTATCACAGATATCGGCTATGCCCAGTCCTGTGCACGAGCTTGTGAGAGAGGCATCCGTGGATATGATATTGTAATTATTATGCCTGAAATAACTGATCAATTCACTGTATCTACCTTTGGCCTCCTCTTTTGAAATATCCTTTTTGTTGTTAGACGAAAAATTTAGCTGGATAACCATATACTTAAAATACGTATAATGATCTGCAATTTGTATTCTGTCAATGATAAGTTTGAGTGGATCATATACTACCTTATAGCTGGTTTTAATATTAGAATTAATAATTGTATTAAATCTGTTAACATCGATTGTTTTAAGCTGAGTTCTTTAGCAGTCAAGATTTTAGCTCTATAACACCAGCTAAAGCGAAAACCATAAATTTTGGGGTATAAGGATTTACTCAAACATATCTTCTGAGAGATTTTGCCTGTGTAATGAACAACTGTTTACTGGAAGACTTTGTAAGATTACCATATGAGGTGAGTGCGTACTCATTCTTTGATATAATAAAGTTCTTAAAAATGTTAGTCGCAACTTTTGGTCTTAAACCTGACTTAATTGTGGTTGCTAAGTTTAAAATTTGCATCGCATTATTATTATCACATTTTATTTTTTTAACTTGTTCAATCTGGGAACCGTTGGACGAGATTATCCTACCGAGTAACTTTGTATTCCTCACTTGCCTAATAACCCCACTAGTTGCTTGAATGTTAAGAGTTCTACTATTTCCGTTGCACATAACTAGTGAAACGGTTTTACCTGAGTTGAAGGACATATCAGTATTCCTGTCTTGTATTTGATGTAAGCGTTTCGTGTACAAATTAAAGAGAACAGGCGAAAAACAACTGCCCTGCGGAATACCTCCTGTTACTGTTTTAGTGTGTTTACCTAGAGTTAGTATTCTGATTTTAAAAAAGTTATGTATCCAATTGATAAAAATTGGAGGAATGTTTTCCGAAACCATAATTCTTTTGAGGAAATTCAAATCGACGCAATTATATGCATTCTCAAGGTCAAGAATTATCATTGCCACGGACTTTTTACGTGATTTGTATAGCTCACACGAGTTTAAAATATCGTTCAGACACATAGCAGCTGATCTGTTTTTCCTATAAGAGAAACACCTAGCAGGCAAAATGTACTCACTTTCAATAAATTCACACAACCTTTCCTTAATCATTTTATTTATCGTTTTGGCAAACACAGATATGAGGGAAATGGGTCTGAAGTTCTTGTAATCCGTAAGGGGAATAGGAATAATTTTAATTATTCTCCATTCCTCGGGAATCCTATTGTCTCTGATTAATTGATTAAAAAGCTTCAGCATGTGTGATTTACAATAAGAGTCAAGGTTGTTTAACATCTCAAAAGTTACACCGTCATGACCTCCAGCACTTTTCTTTTTTTTGCTTAAAACCAGGTTAAGATCGACTAAGTTAAATTCTTGAAAGAGTTCAGCATCCACTCTTTGATCATGAATCATTGAGTTCGAAACATCCATTGGTATTTGTTGTTCCAGATACTGCAGATAGTTTTCTTGATCAGACATATTTAATTTACAATAGTTACCAGAATCTAAATTTTTAAGAGCTTTTAGGAAGTTCCAAGCAGACTGATTAGAAGGTTGTTATTTCTTCTAATTTCTCCATATAAGAGAGACTCTTTGCAGCTTTCACAGCCTTTTTCCATTCTGCCTTTACATTGACAGCTAAAATATAGTTATCCATTGAAGGGTGTCTGTTAGCTAAGGTCTGAGTAGCCTTGTATCTCTCGAAAATAATTTTGAGGTCATTATTCCACCACAGTTTAGGAATCCTATTCTTTTTGATAATGTAAGTAAATTTTTTAATTTTTTTCTTAATGGTACTAGTTATGTTAGTAATGTGAAATTTGGTATTTTAAAGTGCTAGCTAATTGGTAACACTGACAGGTAGACGGTTTGCCGACGGATTTTTTTTTTTTAATCTAACCCGAAGTAGGTATAAAAATCGTAGTATGCAGGTAGTTCATAAAATTCATTAGAGTTGTCTTAAATAAAGTTATATTTTTGGGAAACATTTGTAAGTTGGTTAATTTTATCAAAACGTCCGGCAAAATACGGGGGATTCAGAAACTGTCAAAAATGACGTCTGTGACACCGAGATTTGCTATTCGGGGGAAATTCGGTTGGAATGGTTTTCTGTGACACCCCCGTATCAGGGGTGTCACAGAAACCGTCGACGGTTTTGGGGACGGTTGGTTTAGAAACCAACCGATCAAAACCGTAGGTGTCACAGAAATTCGAGAGATTTCCTTTTTTCGGAAAATTTACCGAAAAACGACGAGGGCTGGATGCATACACTAAATATCGAATATTCAATAATTATCGAATTTTATTTGACTTATTTTGACTATTTTCCAATAAGTTTTAAACTTAATTTATGTTTTTATTGCAAAATTACAAAAATAATATATGTTAAAAGCGCATATTGTACACAATAAAAGAAAAAAATTAAAAATTTGAATTACCCGCCAGGCTATGTACATATTGCAGCCCTGAACAGCTGTTTGCAGCGGCTGCGTTTGTTTACTTACGTTTATAAGTTGGCAAGAATTTTAAAGCAAAATGCCATCTGCGCGAATTCTTGCTCTGGAGTACTTGCGAAGACAAAAACTTCAAAAGGCTAGGCTACAGAGGAAAATACTTAGAAGCTCGTCCGATTTTCTTTCGCAAACAGATGAAACGTAAGATAATTTCAAGTGTATTTTCTGCTGGAACTTTAAGTATTTTTGTAACTTTTAGGTTTCGGTACAATTTCCGACTTGATAAACATACATTTATAATGGTGTTTCATCTGATTGAGGAGCACATCCCAATATCATCAATCCCGCCCTTGTTCCAGCTGGCCACGGTTCTGCGGTTCCTGGCAGTTGGGTCCTTTCAAAGAGTAATTGGGAAGGACTCTGACCTGGCCCTTTCTAGAACCACGGTTTGCAAAATATTATGGGATGTTCTTCCCTTGATGGAAAGGATTCTTTGCCCAAAATTCATTAAATGTGACCAAACCAATGAGGCTATCCTCAAATCTAATGAATCGCAAGAATATAGCGTCTTGCGCTGGTGACCTATGTTTACCCCTGAAAATTAGCAACGTTTATTAGTTTAAATTAATAATAAACAAAAATTTTGTACTTGTTTACTTACATATCTTCTTCTTCTTCACAGCCGGCGTTTTACCCGGCAAAAATAGGACATTTTTTCACGACAGTGATGCCAACTTTTTGCAAAGGCGGCCAGTTTTTATTAATTTCTCAATAACTACAACTTCTTTTACCATAAAATTTTTACCAGAAATAAGTTACATTTTTAACTACAATACTAAGTACCTTTGAATAAATAATTCGTTAACAAAACATTTCGATAACTAACTCCGAAATTTGGACAAATTTGGTATTTTAAAGTGCTAGCTAATTGGTAACACTGACGGTTTGCCGACGGATTTTTTTAGCTAATTTTTTCGAGAGTTTTTATAAAAAGCATATTTTTAAATATAACCCGAAGTAGGTATAAAAATCGTAGTATGCAGGTAGTTCATAAAATTCATTAGAGTTGTCTTAAATAAAGTTATATTTTTGGGAAACATTTGTAAGTTGGTTAATTTTATCAAAACGTCCGGCAAAATACGGGGGATTTAGAAACTGTCAAAAATGACGTCTGTGACACCGAGATTTGCTATTCGGGGGAAATTCGGTTGGAATGGTTTTCTGTGACACCCCCGATAAAGGAGTGTTTAAGGTCACACGACTTCAGTTCGGAATCTCATCAGCACCGGGAATTTTTCAAAGTCTAATTGAAAGTATTCTGCAAAATATTCCTGGAGTGCTGCCGTACTTGGTGGTGGCCGAACATAGATGCAGAGGTCGTCACATAAAGTCTGAGCCTTTTCACCCGGCCACAAATAAACAGGCCGAGAGAATGGTTCAAAATACAAAAAAATTTCTCAAGAAAATGGGCAGCAATACAAATATCGACCTCAACCTATCAATATTCCTTTTTAGCCAACACACGAAGCCACATGCAATTACTAATCGTTCGCCATCTGAATAAATGTTTAACCGAGAATTGAAAACAATTTTCGATAAGCTTCAACCTCAATTTCATATATGGGGGTGTCACAGAAAACCATTCCAACCGAATTTCCCCCGAATAGCTAATCTCGGTGTTACAGACGTCATTTTTGACAGTTTCTAAATCCCCGTATTTTGCCGGACGTTTTGATAAAATTAACCAACTTACAAATGTTTCCCAAAAATATAACTTTATTTAAGACAACTCTAATGAATTTTATGAACTACCTGCATACTACGATTTTTATACCTACTTCGGGTTATATTTAAAAATATGCTTTTTATAAAAACTATCGAAAAAATTAGCTAAAAAAATCCGTCGGCAAACCGTCTACCTGGCAGTGTTACCAATTAGCTAGCACTTTAAAATACCAAATTTGTCCAAATTTCGGAGTTAGTTATCGAAATGTTTTGTTAACGAATTATTTATTCAAAGGTACTTAGTATTGTAGTTAAAAATGTAACTTATTTCTGGTAAAAATTTTATGGTAAAAGAAGTTGTAGTTATTGAGAAATTAATAAAAACAGGCCGCTTTTGCAAAAAGTTGGCATCACTGTCGTGAAAAAATGTCCTATTTTTGCCGGGTAAAACGCCGGCTGTGAAGAAGAAGAAGATATGTAAGTAAACAAGTACAAAATTTTTGTTTATTATTAATTTAAGCTAATAAATGTTGCTAATTTTCAGGGGTAAACATAGGTCACCAGCGCAAGACGCTATATTCTTGCGATTCATTAGATTTGAGGATAGCCTCATTGGTTTGGTCACATTTAATGAATTTTGGGCAAAGAATCCTTTCCATCAAGGGAAGAACATCCCATAATATTTTGCAAACCGTGGTTCTAGAAAGGGCCAGGTCAGAGTCCTTCCCAATTACTCTTTGAAAGGACCCAACTGCCAGGAACCGCAGAACCGTGGCCAGCTGGAACAAGGGGGGGATTGATGATTTTGGGATGTGCTCCTCAATCAGATGAAACACCATTATAAATGTATGTTTATCAAGTCGGAAATTGTACCGAAACCTAAAAGTTACAAAAATACTTAAAGTTCCAGCAGAAAATACACTTGAAATTATCTTACGTTTCATCTGTTTGCGAAAGAAAATCGGACGAGCTTCTAAGTATTTTCCTCTGTAGCCTAGCCTTTTAAAGTTTTTGTCTTCGCAAGTACTCCAGAGCAAGAATTCGCGCAGATGGCATTTTGCTTTAAAATTCTTGCCAACTTATAAACGTAAGTAAACAAACGCAGCCGCTGCAAACAGCTGTTCAGGGCAGCAATATGTACATAGCCTGGCGGGTAATTCAATTTTTTAATTTTTTTCTTTTATTGTGTACAATATGCGCTTTTAACATATATTATTTTTGTAATTTTGCAATAAAAACATAAATTAAGTTTAAAACTTATTGGAAAATAGTCAAAATAAGTCAAATAAAATTCGATAATTATTGAATATTCGATATTTAGTGTATGCATCCAGCTCTCGTCGTTTTTCGGTAAATTTTCCGAAAAAAGGAAATCTCTCGAATTTCTGTGACACCTACGGCTTTGATCGGTTGGTTTCTAAACCAACCGACCCCAAAACCGTCGACGGTTTCTGTGACACCCCTGTATGAGTGGATATTGTTTGGAGTAACGCTGAATCATCATCAACTACGAGTTTTGGTAGGCTTGTGCGAGGTCCATTTTTGCAAATATCGATCCACCTTCGATCGAAGCTAGTAATTGGTTAGTAGCTGGGATCTGGTGACAGTGTGACTGAATTGCTTTATTTACAGTTGATTTGTAGTCTCCGCAGATTCGAATTGACCCGTCTTTTTTTATGACGGGAACTGTTGGCGTTGCCCATTTCGAATATTGTACTGGTTGTAGAATGCCTTGACTGCATAGACGATTAATTTCTTTTTCGTAAAGATTTTTAATGGCGAAATGAATTCTTCGTGGGGGAAGTCTTTTGAGCGGAACAGTAGTGTCTATGCGTAGGGACACAGGCGGTCCTGTATAACAACCCAGTTCGTTTAAAAAAAGATGTTCGAATTTGTCTAACACGACCTTGATACTGATGTGGCTGTTAAGGGTATGGATACCCTCTAAACGAATTCCCATAGGTTCAAACCAGTTGCAGCCAACTAAATTTGCCCCGCCGCCAGATGTAATTATTAATGGCAGATTATATATTTTCCGATTGTGGTAATGTATTGATACATCTATGACTCCTTTTACTGGAATTGATTGTTTTTGGTAATCACTCAAAGGTAGGTTGCACTGGGACAGGCCTGGATCATGATAGTAACTGGTGATCCTGAGTCGACCTCGAACGAACAAGTTTTCCCATTAATAATAATGTCGACTGATTTCTTCTGATTAAACAAAGGTAGTATTTGTTGAACTGTTGCTTCTCCGGGAACTGATTTCCGCTGATATGAACTGCGTGAGGGTGTAGCTGACCCTGATGAGAATGTATTTGAAGTCGAATTTTGCGTCTTACGACAGACGCGTTGAATATGCCCTTTGATCCCACAAGAATTGCAAACAGTTTCACGATATGGACACTGTTTTCGATGGTGCTGCCCTCCGCACCCGATGCAAGATCCTTTGACGCTGGCAGAATTATGCTGGGATGTCCGCACTTGATTTGCAGTGCAGTCATGAATGTCAATGGTTCTTTGGAAATCACTGTGTTGTGAATGATTGGACTGCCGTATAGCCAAAGCGCTATTTGAGGCGGCTTCACTGCTAATAGCACGCTCTAAAACCTTTTGAACGGTAAAATCAGCTTCAGCTATGAAACTTTTTTGCAAGGACGCATCCCTCATTCCGCACACAAATCGATCGCGTAGCATGCTATCCAAGGATGAGCCAAAATTGCAGTCCAACGCCACGGTGCGTAGTGATGACTAGTCCACATGTTGGTCACGTTTATGAAAATGGAAAAATTAGGAAATCTCCGACGGGCGTGGAGACAAATGATCAGTCAACAATTTAAAAATGTCTGATAACTCCAATGTACTGACCTTCGTTGGAGATGCCAATGATGTCAAGAGTTCGAAGGGTGGCGCACCGGCCAGTGTAAAACGGCTTTTTTCCGTTCTTCCTCTTTGACATCATTGGCCACTAAGTATATGTCGAAACGCTCTTTATACGAAGTCCATTTGTGTGGTTCATCCAAATTAAACGGCTCCAAACTGCCCACCGTTGACATAATTTAAATTTTTTCACTCGATTTTGTAGTTTTGTCCGTGGCTGCTGGAGCAGCGGCGCTGTATGTAGCTTTATCGCACTCCTCTTTTAATGACTTTTCTGCCTCGACGGCACGTCCACTCAATTTTTGGTCGTTTTCGTTTTGACCTTCCATTCGCAATGAGAACTAGTCGTTTAACTGGAGCTGCGGTGCTATGTATGTATGTCTAGCTTAATCGCACTCCCTTTTGCTCTGAACTTTCTGCCTCGGCGGCAATTCCACGTGCATTTGTCGCTTTACTTCTATTCGTACGAAGAACAGAAGGAGTCACGATTAACGGCAACTATGTATGTACGAGTACACACACGCGTCTGGCGCCACAGTTTTTATTGTTTTAACTTCTTAACTTTTTGCAGAATTGCTCGCGAACTTAGTATCCCATCCTCGTTGCCAATATTAGATATGTGCGAGCTAAATATCTAATAACATTTATTGTAATATAATGTTGATGAATAGTGTGTACAAGGAATGAATGTGATTTGCGAGATCGATGTTGTTCTCAGTTGACTGCTGACGAATGCAGTGTGTATATGCTGCTGGCATACACAACAGACTCATTGTATGCGTAGTTGGCTTTATAGGCCGGAATAAAATATGGTTCAAATGTTCTTAAAGATCTACCAGGCATTGATAGACCTATGCTGTCCAGCAGTGTAGGACAGTCTTTTTCGGAAGTCAGCAGGCCCCGACCATCAGACACCCGTTACTCAGCTAAAGGGAGTGCGAGGGAGATGGAGATATAAAATTAAATCACGCATAACTTTTTAAAGAATGGACCGATTTGAAAAATTTCTTCTACATAAACACAATAAAACTGCCTTTTTACTTTTCCGAAATATTAACATTTTTTAAAATTGTTTTCTAATAAAGCATTATGGGAGACTTTATCAAATGCTTTGGCGAAGTCGGTGAAGACTACATCAACTTGTTGATGACTGAGAAACGAACGGATGCAAAGAAGATTGAACGTAGCTAAGTTTGTGGTAGGAGTAACAGTGGCAAGTTTCCATCTATGCGTAAATACGCCAGTGGAAAGAGACTTATTAAAGATGATTTTAAGGGGCTCACAAAGAACACCAATACAGTTTTTCAAAATAAATGGAGTCGCAGTCTAATTTTCCTGAGTCGTTAAAGCTTTTAGCCGCCATATGGCAGTCAGAATCGGTGACTTCAAAGCAACCTAGATTTTACATCGTAGTAATGGCACTGAGCGAATCATCGTCATTCTACAGCGAGCTCTGCTCAAAGTTAGATGCAAAATACTTAGCAAATAGATTAGCGACCCCAATATCCGAAAAAGCAGAATGATTTCCAAAAAATTTTTTGAAAAAAATTTTACAAACAAAGAAAAAAATAACAACACAAACATTGCCGAAGACCTTCACGTTCTGTCAAGTAAGAAATTCTTGCATGTCGGAAAGTTTCCAACAGCTACAGATCCGGCTGCTGTTTTAAAATATGTGTCCACCAAGCTTAATGTGGGTGCTAATTGTCTCACTTGTGTAAAACTCGTAAAATGAGATTTTGACGTTACAACTTTAAAATTTGTAAATTTCAAGCTGGGTATCCCTGATCAGCTCTACGATTCAGTCTTTTTTTCTCAATTCCAAGTCTACGCAAGAAGTATGATAAGCGCGCCGACACAAAGAGGAACAGCGGACAGCATCCGAGGCGCGAGGCTGGGCCGGTGTAACATCGGGTGCACTCGGGACATACGATCCCCTATTGTCAAGGTTGTCCGTCAAAAGTTATGTTATTATTCTTCAGCTACTCCACTTATCGCGTCACCAACCCCCTTCTGAAAACTTAGCACTTCATGGTTTTAAGTTCGTTTTCACATTATAAGTTTATTGAATAAAATATTTATGAGTAATAACGTTATTGCTTAATTAGTAATTCCTTAAATTAAATAGGAGATTTTCTTTTATAATACTATATAACTATGTGCCGACTGCCCTGTTACTTTTAAAATTAGAGGTACGACTTAAGCAACTTGTGAGTGTTTTCTGGCATTAATGTTATGATTTTATGCATAAGGCCTTCAAACCACACTCGGTCGAATGCCTGAGAGACGTCGAGGAATATCGCACTACAATATTCCCGATGTTCGAAGGCTGTACGAATTTCTGAAGTTATCCGGTTGACTTGCTCGATGGTTCCGTGGCTTTCAGTTCGGGACTGATGTGCCGGTATTAAGTTTTGCTCTCTCAAATATGGTGTGAGCGGCGCGTGAGCAGGCATTTTTCTAGTAATTTGGACAGGCACGATAGTAAGCTTATTGGCTTATAGGATGAGGGAATTGTGTGGTCTTTCCCAGGCTTCGGTATCATTATAACCACAGACTTTTTCCATTTTTTGGGGTAGTAGCCAAGTCTTGTGATCCCGTTAAATAGCTTGCATATAGCATCCACTGCGCAGTTTGGAAGTTCAATTACCATTTTTGGGGTTATAAGGTCGCCCTCTGGAGCCTTTTTCGGTTTTAGTTGCTTCCTAATGACATTAGAAATTTCGGGCACTTAAAACAAAATCGGGTTAATTGCAATTTCAGAGCTAAGCGGGGGTAGTTGAAAAGAGTTTGTGGCGGCGTTTGGCTGAAATACATTTCGTAGGTGTAGAGCAAATGTTTCGGCTCTGTCCTCGTCACTGCGGGCCCAAGTACCCGAGGAGTTTCTAATCGGAGTGACTGATTCTATCGGAGAGCTTACGTTTGGGTGAGCTTTCCACAAAGGATGCTTTGTACTGGTCGGCGACAGTTTCTCGATGTACCGGCGCTGCGCAAGCTCTTCTTCTTGCTTGAGGGTTTTGGTGAGTCTGCGTGTGGCTTCATTAAATAGTTGCGTGGGGCGATCTGCAGGATTGCCAAGCGCATCGTAGGCGTCGTTTTTCCCGAACCAATTTTTCGATTTGCAGATTTGTTTTGTATTGGTTGCTACGCACAAGTGTCTCTTCTGGTGTTAAGATTTTGGGTGCTGCCACGAGTACCGACTCCAGGGCGTCAGCAAAGAAGTCAGTGTCATACTCAGTGTTAGGCTGTGGTGTGAGCAATTTTATTAAAATGTTTTGATTTTGCATAAGGTTTTCCATTGTTGTTTTCATGAAGGACATAAATTCCATTATACCCTGTTGTAAAGTCAGCATAATGGTTTCGATGCTGGTTGGTATTTGTCCTATTGCTTGCTGAGGTGTAATTATATTTTGCCCAGAGCATTGAGCTTGTGGGATCCCCTTCTGATTGGCTAGTCCTGTTTTTAGGGCACTGTCGTATGAAACTCCCTCATTTGTGTTGTGGAGCCCAAATGAAGATCTGGCTGCTTTCGCAAAAGAAACATCAGGTGTATTTTGCGATTGAACGTATGCATTTTGTGCATTCTGGGAGCGTGCATATTTTGCTTGTTGAAACTAACTCTTCAGCTCTTTATAGACCGGGCAGCCTCTGTAGTTTGCGGTATGGTTTTCTCCACAGTTAGCGCATTTCTTCGTCTTTGGGTCTTCTTTGCTTGCAGGGCACGGTTCGGAGTTGTGGAAGCCTCCACAAGCTACGCAGACTGATCGAAGCCCGCAGTTGTTTCTGGTGTGTCCATACTCTTGGCAGTTTGTGCATTGCAGCGGATCATTTCGCTTATGCGGCTCTTCAACAGTAATCCTTCTATATAACAGGGGTTGCAGTTTGTAGATCGGGTGCACTTCACTTTTCTTCAAGGCTCTGCTTTCTGGCTCCAGTTCGGCGGCTTTTTATTTCTGTTGATAATATTAATAATATTTTTGACGTAAAATCCTTTTTTCTTCCTCTATTATCTCATTGGTGGATACGTCGGGCTCTATGCCCTTTAGCACTACTTGCAAGCCCTTGTCATTCCCGACCAGCTCAACAATTTTCTTTACTAGGGCATTTGAGTTCTGTTCCCTTATGTAAATTGGTGGGGGCTTTGGCTTCTTTTGTACAGCCTGTCCAGCTTCGGATTGATTATTTTCAATATCCGCCAACAGGGCGAATCTGTTGTTACGAGATGCCCCTGGTTGTTCGCTGCCTTTATTAGGGCAATTTTGTTTTGGTTTATTTTCAACCATTTTATTTTACGGGCTTAGCTTCCGTTTGATTTGGATGTAACGATCCATGCTAGTCTGTATAGCCGGCCCCACTTGTTGTTGTTTAATGTTGCCGATATTGACACCCGTACATCCAATTGGATTTGTAGTTTTATTTCGTGCTGCAGAAGTTGCTAACGCATTCGAAATCGCGTTGTTGGTAACGGAGACCATTGGTGCTTTTGTTGCAGTGGCTGCGGTTGCACAAATTAACGAGGTTGCAGTGCTCGTGGCCGGTGAGCTGTGAGTCGGAACGGAGGGTGGGGTTCTGCACTGCAAGCTCCATGAAGTGGGAGTTGGTGTGAGTAGGGCGGGAGAACAAGACCGTGCTCTCCCACTGTCAATGGTCAGTAGGGCTGAGTTGCTCTTTGATGAAGTTCTTTCTACTTCTGTATCACGGGTTGAGAAATAAGAGATATAACTGTTTCTCTGGTCTACGGAGCTTCTACGCTCATTTTTTGGATCGCCGCTCATTGAGCTATTACTCGTGGCGCTTCTTAGTTTTTATAATAACTTTGCACTAGTTTTATACATAGCACTAATTATTATTTTCTGTTTTTAGCAATAAGATTACCTTTTTACACTACTCCAGTATTTTTTTTAGTTATTTGTTTTTCACTTTTAAGCTGGTTTTACCGGAGTTCGCGCAAAACACGTCTGCACTCTCCGAATTCGCGCAAACGCACAAGTGAACACGCAAAAGCTAAAAAAATATTTGGAAAGAGACACAATCGCAGCATTGAGAATCACTCGATCAACTAGGCGGGGAGCAAATCAAGCACCCAGGAGTGCAAGTGCCGACGGCACGCCACGACGAACCACCTCTGTCGACAGAAACAACAGTGCCATCTTTAGCGAGCAGGAAGAACAAGAGGATACCAGATCCATTGAAGGTAACATGGATCACTTCGACGATTCCGAAGGAGCTGTAGGGGGAGTAAATCTGCCCCTGGGTCAGCCAAAGGGACGCTCGAGTATGCTCACACATAAAATAACTAATCTACTCCTTTAAAAGTTAAAACGCAGTTGTAAACCGCAGAAAAACGGCGCCTGCCTTCGAGAAATAGAAATACTGAGGGAGAAAAACAACTTCAATCCCAATCTCTCTTGTTGTTGTCTTCCCTTTGCCACGATCGCCCTTGCCTAATTTGTCTCTACCTTGCTCTACCCAGGCAGAGCGAGACAGGCGAAGTTCGATATTTTGTTTCGTTTTCTATGATTTTAAGGGAGAGAAATTTGGGAGAGCGTGATTGTGAGAGAGTGGGTTGGTGAGAGAATCGATTCAGCAGACGCTCTTCCGGCGTCGCAGTCGACTCAGTGCTATTTTAGCGCACGGGCTGAATTCGGGAACTGCAGGGTAGGAAGCCATACAAATATCCTCAAACCTTTGATGAAGAAGTTAATAAGCAAGTAAATGAAATGATTGAACAGGAAATAATTCATAAATCAAAATCTCCCTATTGTTCACCTATTTGGATAGTTCCAAAAAAGAGCGATGCATCAGGCAAGATGAAGTTTGGATTAGTAGTAGATTACAAAAATGTAAATGAGATCACTATTAATGACAAATATCCAATACCGCGAATGGATAAAATATTGGACAATTTGGGAAAATGTCAATATTTCTCTACCTTTGATTTAGCCAAAAGATTCCATCAAAATCAAATGGAATAAGAATCAATAGCCAAAACAGCATTCTCAACAAAACACGGTCATTACGAATACACACGAATGCCATTTGTCTTAAAAAATGCCCCGCTACGTTTCAAAAATGTATGAACAATTTATTAGAAGATTTAATCTAGATGTAATCTAATCTATCTAAATTAGATGTATTATAGATGATATAATTTACTTTTTTCCACTTCATTGAAAAAACACACTTTATCACTAAAAAGGGTATTTCAAAAATTACGTGACGCATTATACATTTTCCAATACCAAAAACACCATTTCATCTCATTTCTAGGATTGTGTGGATTTTATCGAAAATTCATACAGGACTTTGCACATATTGTAAAACCAATGACAATTAAATTGAAGAAAGGAGCCACAATTAATATTAGAGACAACCATTGTTAGGTTGCTAAAAGTTCTTTTTCAATGGTAGCGTAATTTATTTCATGTTCCTTAAGAGTTCTGCTAGCATAACAGATTGGTTTATGATTTTGTGACATTACGGCTCCTATAGCCATGTTACTTGCGTCCGTTGTCAAAGTAAATGCTTTACTAAAGTCGGGATAAATTAAAATTGGGTCTAGCAGAACTCTTAAGGAACATGAAATAAATTACGCTACCATTGAAAAGAACTTTTAGCAATTGAATGGGCTAATATTTTAGATCATATTTATTGGGTAGGTCCTTTAAAATATTAAGCGATCATAAACTTTTAGTTTGCCTAAATATCATAAAAGAACCAAATATGAAACTACATCGATGGAAAATAAAATTAAACGAATATGATTATCACATTAAATATTTGCCAGAAAAAGAAAATTATGTAGCTCACGCATTATCCAGGACCAAAATAGAAGAAAATATGTTTACGGATAATATTAGAGAAAACATACCAGAAGAAACAGCCAGTAGTGTAAACGCAACAGCCCACAGTGCTCAAGACGATAACCAAAACTATATTTCCATAACTGAGAGACCATTTAATTATTTTTCCCGAGATGAAGTCAAAACAGAAGTAACACATTATTTTCACAAATTATAAATTCAAATTATTTATAAAGAAATGACAGAAACCTTAGCAAACGAAATAATTAATGAATACCTATGTACTAGAAAGAGAGCAATATATTTCCAAAACGATTCAGATTTTCTTATATTTCAAAAAGCTTATGTGGTAATTATAAATGCAAATCACTTGACGAAATAAGTAAGATGTACGATAAAACTTGAAGACATACTGACATATGCAGACTTTAAGGAAAAACAAGAAAGGAAGCTAGCTTCGGCCAGCCCAAGCTTATATACCCTTGCAGATAAAGTAAATACCAGTAGTTTAATGCTCACTCTATCGGTGCAGATCCAGGGATTCCAGATTGTGCGTGCCTATTTAAAACCCTTGCAGTTATAAAGTTTAGTCCCCACTCGATCGGTGCTGTTCGTGGGATTCCATATTTATTATTGCCTATTAAAAATGTTGATATTAAATTGTCAAAAGTCAAAACGCCTACTTCCTACAAAAATACTATGGACTTTCTTATATTTGTTAGATAGAAAAAAGATTATTGGGAAAGTTTCATCGCGATAGCTTTAAAACTGAGAGATTTCGGACATGGCTAGATCGACTCGGCTATTGGTGCTGATCAAGAATATATATACTTTATGTGGTCGGAAACGCCTTCTTCACTGCGTTAAAAACTTCTGACTGAAATTATAATACCCTCTGCAAGGGTATAAGTATTGAAACGAAATAAAGAACTTTTACATCCAGGAATCAAAAAGACTACTAAATGGTTTAGAGAAAAATATTATTTTCCCGATTATCAAAAATTAATTCAGAACATAATAAATGAATGTGAAACTTGCAACATTGCTAAAACGGAACATAGAAATACCAAAATGACTTTTGAACTTACTCCAGAAATTCAAAATATAAAGACAAATTCGTCATGGATTTCTTATGGTGGGTAATCAGCAAATTGTATCATGTATCGACGTATATTCAACATTTGCTACTCTAGTAGAAGTCACAAGTAGGGATTGGTTAGAAGCTAAAAGAGCTATCATGAAAGTGTTTAACTAAATGGGAAAACCACAATAAATTAAAGCAGATAAAGATTCAGCATTTATGTGTGTAGCCTTACATAATTGGTTAAATTCAGAAGGAGGTAAAATTCAAGTAACAACAAGTAAAAACGGGGTAATACTATACATTAGCGGGCTCACCCCCGAAATTCGCGAAAAAATTATCCTCGATGGACCGCGATTTCTTAAGAATTTACGTGCAAAAAGAACTTGGCGGTCGGCCATGGTTCTCTTGTAATTGAATTTCAAAGTTCCTGGGTTTGCTATAAAAAACAAGGGTGCTTTTCTCATACTTGCTATAAAAATCGAGTTGTCTTTCAAGTTTCCCTAATATTCAAATTTTTATCAAAAATTGTTGTTTATTGATTCATATTGTTCAACATGACGTGCCAGTCTTGCTCTGTAACGTTTGGAAAGTGTATCGGTATGAAGGATATTTGGCGCGCTTCGCTTTTTTAAAGAAGCACAAACCGCACACCGTGCAGCTTCAATTCTTTTTTGCAGCCATGGCGGATATGTACAACCCGAAGAGCAAGTTGGTGATGAATAAACACGGTTTATTTCTGATTTTTAATGGACTGTATATTTCGTATTAAACTTTTTGAACCGACATGTTCTGCAGTAGTCTTCTAACTTAACTTAGAAAAAACAAAAATCTCATAGTGTGACGCAGCACAAAAATACTAAAATGGGCGAAGCTAGTATTTCGCATGACAAACTAACAAAAATTCAAATTTAAATTATGGATGCATTCCGTTCATCAACATCCCGGGCCGCCCTGAAACATGGTTTCTGAATTAGGCAGCACAGCTATCTTAGTGATGGGTCGCGTCATCTCTCCAGTAGACGTCTTAAGTTTTACAGCGCGCACAAGTCCATCTGGTCCCTGATGAGCCTCCAATACACGGGCTAGTATCCAAGATGCGGGAGGGAGATTTGAGTCCTTTACAAGAACTACACTGCCTACAGCGATGTTACGTTCCTTGTTGTTCCACTTTTGACGTTGCTGCAACGATGTTAGATATTCCTGGTGCCAGCGCTTCCAAAAACCCTGGTACATTAATTGTAAATGCTGCCAATAGTCTAAGCGGTTGATCGGCAAATGACTTAGATCACCCTCTGGAACCGTTGTGAATGGGCGCCCAATTAAAAAGTGGGCCGGAGACAAGTAGGTGAGGTCAGTGTCAGGTGTGTAGCATAACGGTCTTGAGTTCACCACTGCACTGATCTGAACAATCAGAGTTTGCATCTGTTCAAAGGTTAAAACAGTTTTTCCAACGACGCGCCTCAAATGTAATTTGACTGATCGTACTGATGACTCCCACTTCCCTCCCCAATGTGGCGAATGGGGAGGTATGAAACTCCACTTAATTCCGTCATTGGCCAACGATTGTGCTACAGTGTGTTGATGCTCCTGCGAAGATAGAAGTTGCTGCATCTCATCTAGTGCACGTTTGGCACCTACAAAATTCGTGCCGTTGTCGCTATAAATTTGCGAACATTTTCCTCGAAGGGACATGAAACGGCGAAGACATGCCAAGAATGTGTCTGTGCTAAGGTCGGTGGCCAGTTCCAAATGAATGGCTGATGTTACAAGACAGACGAAGAGACATATGTAGCCTTTAGTTTTTCGGGGATTGCGCCCTCTCCATTCCTTGAGGATTAATGGTCCAGCGTAATCGCAGCCTGAGTGCTGGAAGGGTAGAGCCTCCGTTTTACGAATGCCTGGTAGATCGGCCATGAATTGGCGCTCGGTGATGTAACGTTGGCGAAAGCACTTTACGCAGTTGTGTACCAGGTTCCTTATTAGGTTACGTGCCCCGAATATCCAATATTTTTGACGCGTAATTTGATTAGATTTGCTGTGTGTTCGTGTTCCAAAATCATCCTTGTGATGCGGTGCGATTTCGGAAGCAATATAGGGTGTTTGACGTCAGCTGGTAATTGCGAGTTGCCCAAGCGTCCACCAACTCGAAGGAGGCCATCCTTGCAGACAAACGGTGAAAGCTTGATCAACTGGGAGCGACTGCGGAGTGGTTTGTTTTCCTTCAGAAGATTTCGATCCTCCAAGAAGCATTTCTGAGCCTCACGCAGGCAAAGTATGCGAGCAGCCTGAATCTCTTCAAAGGTGAGCCTGGTTCCATTTGTCAGCCCTACAGGTTTAATGGTCTTGGTTCTTTGGATGAAGCGTAAGGCGTATGATACAACGTGGACCAGTTTTGTCCAGGACGAGACCCGCTGAGTCAACGCTTCGATCGGTGAAAATGAGTCACTTTGCTGAATGGTTAATGTGGTTGACTTGAATTCTTCTTTGGCAGGGTTATCTGAAAGGGAAGAACTGAACTTTGTACAGCTTAACTTTACCGCGAGCTTTTCTCGATCTTGCAGCCATGAAGGTCCCATCCACCATAAGTCGAAATGGAGAAGGTCCGCAGCAAGCATTCCTCGTGTGGCGCAGTCTGCCGGATTCTCCTTTGTGTTTACATGATGCCATGCACTACGCGGCAACGCCTCGAGTATTTCTGAAGTCCTGTTTGCTACAAATGTTTTGAGCTTCGATGGTGGATGTGAAAGCCAAGCCAAAACTATGGTTGAATCACACCATGCATGTATTTCGATGTCCTTGTGTTGCAGAGAATCTTTGACTGATAAGATTAGTCTGCTCAGTAGCAAAGCGCCACACAGTTCGAGGCGCGGTAGGGATTGCTGCTTCAACGGAGCAACTCTGGTTTTTCCTGCTATGAGTGAAACAGATACGGTGCCATCTGCTCGCACCACTCTGCTGTAGATGACTGCGGAATATGCCTTGATGGAGGCATCTGAGAACCCATGCAGTTCGATGTGATCACCATTGTTTTCGACAAATCGTGGCAGGCGTAGTTCGCAAAGTATGTGTAGGTCGTTACGGCATTTGTTCCACCAATCAGAAATTTTTGGAGGAAGCTCCGTATCCCAGCCGAGATCGAGTAACCACAATTCTTGGAACAGAATTTTAAATTGCACCACCACTGGCGACAGAATACCCAACGGGTCAAAGATGCGGGCCACGTCAGAAAGCACTTGACGTTTGGTGTTGTCCGGATTTGGTGTAAGGCAAACTTTGTAGGATAACATATCCTCTTCTGGATCCCAATGAATGCTAAGAACCTTTGCTGTAGGATTGGATCCTTTGCCTTGTACTTCGGTTGTAGAAGTAGCTATGTCAGCTATACGTGATGAATTTGAAACCCATTTGCCAAGTTCAATGCCTGCACATTTCATTAATTGGATAAGCTCTTTTTGATTGTGAATTAGCTCCTCCTCTGTATGTGCTCCTGTCAGTACGTCGTCCACATAAAACTGTTCCTTCAAGATCCTTGCAGCGGTGGGAAACTCGTGTTGGTGGTCGTGAGCTAACTGATCCAGGACTCTTACTGCCAAGAATGGTGCACTAGACGTGCCGTATGTTACCGTGGAAAGTTCATAATGCTTAATAGGTGTACTTTCATCTTCTCTCCAAACAATACGCTGATAGCAACAATGGTTGGCAGCCACAAAGATTTGTCGATACATTTTGACAATATCTGCGGAAAAGACGAACTTGAACATTCTGAAACGCATACAAATCGTGAAGAGGTTTCGTAGAATGCTGGGTCCAATGTGTAGACTATCGTTTAAGGATTTTCCATTCGTATCCTTGAACGAGCCGTCAAATACTACCCTAAGCTTTTGGGTAATAACAGGATGATGAGGCAAATAAAAGCTTGGCCCTTTGTCAATGTCTCCTGGCAATAGTTCCCGCATGTGACCTAACTGAAGGTATTCACGCATAAATTGTACGTACTGTGAGTGCAGATCGGGGTCCTTTTTTAGGCGGCGTTCTACACCCCTGAATCTTGCAAGCGCACCTTGTAATGTATCCGAAAACGGTTCGTTGGAGTCTTTAAACGGAAGTTCGACTATGTAACGCCCCTTGGTGTCCCGAGTGTGTGTTTTCAAAAAGTGCTGTTCAACTTCATCGTCCTCTGGTTTTCCATGGAATTCCTGGTTGACATCCTCCAGCTCCCAAAAGCGCCGAAGCGTTGAGTCAATATCAATAGCCGTGTGCATTGTTGTTGTAGATGAACAGCCGGTAGTAACGATCGAGGTTATGACCCATCCAAAAATGGTCGAAATGGCGATGATGTTGCCCTGGATGTCGAACATCTTTTGACCGGTGAACACGGTCCAAACGTAATCGCTGCCCAAGAGAATATCGACTGGCGCCAACGATTGATAGTCAGAGTCTGCAAACTCAAAGCCTGCGAATGCCTTGAGTGCTGAGGCATCGATGTCGTGTCTTGCTAACGTGGAGGTAATTTTGCTGAGTACGTGCGCGCGTATCTTCATTGTATGATCTGAGATCCTTGACTGCATGTCCAGTGTGCTGCAGCCTCTAGTTGTCTCTGCCTTGATCGATGAGATTCCAGACACTAAAATGCGTGAGGGCGCGCGTGGCAAACCAAGTGCCTGTACGCACCGCTCCGAGATGTACGACAGTTCCGAACCACTGTCCAAAAGTACCCGACATGTGGTGTGCGATCCTTTTGCGTTTTTAACAAACACCAGAGCTGTTGGCAATGCACTTTTCCTTAGCCCTTGGGGCTGTGTTGCCGTTGTTGATCCGTTGCACAAGGACTCAGCTGTGGGAGCCACTTGCGCACGAGCGATATGGCTGATGGTCACCGTAGCATCTTCGAGAGCGCTTGCGATGTGCTTTCCATCAATATGTGGTTGTGTCGTGGTCACAGCGGCTTGCGATCCAGAAATATCTGCATGTAGCAGAGAGTGATGGCGATTATGGCAAAACTTGCATGTGAATTTGGATTCACACTTGCGTGATACATGCCCAAGCTTAAGACAGTTGAAACACAAGGATTTTGTCTTTGGGCAACCGTAAATCTTGTGATCCTTGGAGTTACATATCACACAAGCATTTTCTTCCATCGATACTAAAGCGTGGGACGAACGCTTTGCTTTGATCGGTTGTGGTGCGCCAATCTTGACGTCTATGTCTGACTCGCTTTTGCTGAGCTCGAATTCCTCGCAGCGTCGGTCTAAAAACTTGAGTAGATCATTTACGGACGGAGATTCAAGTTCCCTGCTTCCTTCAATCCATTTGCGTCGAGTTTCAGGGTCGATCTTTGCCAAAATGAAGTGAATGATCCAGCAGTCCCTGTTAGTTTGCCCCGCTGCATCCAATCCGCGTACTATCTCCGTAGCTCCGTCCGTCACCTTGCGCAGAACTCCTACGTCTGCCCTGGATGTCGGAGGTAGACTTACAAATGTCTCCAGCAGGGTGTTGACAATGTGACGTGGTCTGTTGTATCGATCAGTTAGGCAACTCCAAGCAGCCTCATAAGCAGCATCCGTTATTGGCATATGACGAATCAAGTCAGCTGCTTCCCCAGTAATGTATGTTTTTAAGTAGTGGAACTTCTGTATTGCTGTCAAATGCTGCTTGCTGTGGATGGAACTCTCGAAGATGTTTTTAAAGGCTGGCCACTCCTTGTAGTCACCAGTGAACACCTTGATGTTGATTTTTGGCAGCTCGTTGTGCATAACATTTGCTGCGGAGTTTGCCCTCAAAAATGTTGATTGCTGCTCAGCTAAACGCTCATTCAGCTCCTGTTGTTGTTGTAGAAAACGAACAAGGCTTTCGTTTCCCAATCCTGATGAACTTGATGCGGCATCGTCAAGGTTGCCAGATTGCCTACCGTTGCTCCCTTCTCTGTCGCTCTCATTCGATGATTGACAGCGCCGTTTAATGGTGTGAAACAAGGTGTTCGCTTGCAAGTACTTGCCCTCGTACCTCTCGTTGTCGATGGCTGGATCGATGTACCACTCTTCTTCATCATAAAGGGCCATTTGATCGCTAATGGTCTCAAATTCCTTCCAAACGCTATTGAGCCTTTCCAATGAGACGGTGACTTCATCGAGTTCCCAGTTTGATCCCCCGCGTGGATCTTGTGACGTCGTTAGCAAACGCGTAATGCTTGCCTTCGCACGAGTTCTTGCTGCCTTCAAAAGCTTGAACTGATCCATGTTAATCAATAGCTAAATTTGGCTAGAAGGTCCAAAGATATGGTGATGAATAAACACGGTTTATTTCTGATTTTTAATGGACTGTATATTTCGTATTAAACTTTTTGAACCGACATGTTCTGCTGTAGTCTTCTAACTTAACTTAGAAAAAACAAAAATCTCATAGTGTGACGCAGCACAAAAATACTAAAATGGGCGAAGCTAGTATTTCGCATGACAAACTAACAAAAATTCAAATTTAAATTATGGATGCATTCCGTTCATCAACACAAGTCATGTGATGTATGTTAAATTTGAAATTAAAACATCGTGTAAGTACAAATTAAAAAAAAAATGGAACGAGTCACAAGTAAAATTTGGCATGAAATTAAAAAAAAATCGCGGAGATTTTTAATTTCAAATTTAACATACATCATAAAATTTCGCATATATATTTTTATGACACCTTCGATAACAACTCAGCTGTTAATTAGGAGACTCTTTGTTATATTCGGATCTGAAGCGTGGACTAGGCCTAACGGGGACACCACTATAAAAAAACGCGCCTGGAACTTTACCTCAATGGTGGTGCGGAAAAGTGTTCATTGAAACTATTTAAATAAATATAAAGATACAAATTGTTTGAGTTTTATTTAATGCATTATGGCTATTGGATGGCTATGATCGGTCCTGGCCGTCACTAAAATCTCAATCATGTCCTTTATAGACCACGCTCCACTCATAACATGATTATTTGCATAAGTTTTTTCATTAGACAAAAAATACAATTAAAAAAATGTGACAAAAGTCTACACTTTTTTTTATAGGAACTCATTTAAGCAATTAATTAATTTTATAGTAACTCATTTAAACAATTAATTAATTTAATAGGAACTCATTTAAACTTAATTACTTTGATTGAAAATATGAGAAAAGCAAGTTCTTTTTGCACGTAAATTCTTAAGAAATCGCGGTCCATCGAGGATAATTTTTTCGCGAATTTCGGGGGTGAGCCCGCTAATGTATAGTATTACCGAAAAAGTAAATGAAAAACGTCATGACTATGAAATAGATAAAAAATATAGACGAGCACCTTTACTAAAATCTAAAACTACAAATCCATTTAAGAAGACAGGAACCCTGAAGAAAATAGACGAAAAACAATTTGAAACTAGAAATATGAAAAAACAAATTCCAATTTACAAACAAATATATTTGTGCGCTCAATAAAATTGCATTGATAACATTGTAACTGAAAGCAAGTACAACAAGAAAGGAAGCTAGCTTCGGCCAACCGAAGCTTATATACCCTTGCAGATCATTCCTTTTCATTTACAAAAACATTAATTTAAATTAACTTTAATTAACAATCCAAATTTTAGCTGCTTTCGTATTATTTTGCCATAAATTTTTTGATCCTTCCCGTGGCAGCTATATAATATAGCCGTCCGATTTTTGTTAAATTTTATTCGAAATTTTGAAATGTTAAAGAAAAGCCATATCCCAGAGAAGAAAAGAATGTAATAAAAATCAACAAAGATATAATTTTTTTCCTATTAATTACCATTTAATTTTCCGACCGTTCCTATGGCAGCTATATGATATAGTCATCCGTTTTTTTTTTTATTTTATTCGAAATTCAGAAATATTTAAAAAATAGTATTCCCAAAAGTAAAATAATATTTCAAAAAACACCAAAGCTAGAATTTTTTTACGTTTTTTTTTTCGATCCTTCCTATGGGAGCTATAAGATATAGTTGTCCGATCCGGTCGGTTACGACATATATACTACCTGCAATAGAAAGAAGTCTTTTGGGAAAGTTTGAGCGCGATAGCTTTAAAACTGAGAGACTAGTTTGCGTAGAAACAGACGGACAGACGGACAGACGGACAGACAGACGGACAGACGGACAGACGGACATGGCTAGATCGACTCATCTTGTCATGCTGATCAAGAATATATATACTTTATGGGGTCGGAAACGTCTCCTTCACTGCGTTGCAAACTTCTGACTGAAATCATAATACCCTCTGCAAGGGTATAAAAACGAATAGGGGAAGAAAGATTATTCATTACAAATCAAAATTCAAAAAGAAGAAGAAAATTAATAAAAGCAAATATGATAATTCCAGGCCAACAGAGGAAAATGAACGGACTCAACAAAAACTCAATGAAAACAATAATTTTCTCCATAATATTAGCAATTGAAATTCAACGAACAATTGGACAGAGCATTGAAATAACTTAATGGACTTAATGGGTCCCAAAATGGATATCTTGTATTTAAAACCGGATCGATAGATATCCCGAGTAATTATGAATATCATTACCTAAGTATAAACCAGGGAATAAAACCAGAACCAGAACCGGAACCGATAACCGAAATAAACCGATTCCTTATAGTAAACCGGAACCGGTACCGAGACCAAAATAAAAATTGAATTTCAAACCGATTACCGTATTACTGGTACCGGTACGCTTTTGGTACTCATTTACTAAACTCGTTAAAAATCCTGAATAAAATAAGCACGTGTACTGTTTATGTAAGAAAATGTCGCTGTAGCAGATTTTTTGCCACCATTTTGAAGAAGCTAATGACCCTATTTCTTCTAAGAAATAAAAAGTTAAAAATCTAATTAAAATCCTAATTTTTTTATATTTTTTGTACAAAAATCTTATTATTTTTAATGATTTAACATTCAAGTTTTTTTTTCCAAATAAAACTTACATAAATCATTTCAAAGTATACTTAATACGTATTAATAGAATTTTGTAACTGTACCGGTACGTGCCGGTACAAGAACCGGAACCAAAACCGCAATACCAAAATATAACCGTTTACCGAATAAGCAGATTCGGAATGGGACCAGTACCGGAACCGGAACCGAAATAAGATTCGGTTTGATTACCTAGTATAAACATAACAAAAACTGAACAAACTTTTGAGAGTCTTTTAAAAGAAGCTAATGAATTTAATGACGTAATACTTAATTACTAAAAATACTTAATTACTAAAAATACTAATTCGATATCTAGTAGAAAAACTTAAAAGAGAAATTAATGGAATTACATTAGCAAAACGCAGTAAGAGAGGGTTATTAAATATTTTAGGATCAGTTCACAATTATTTATCAGAGCTTGCAAATAACTGTCATCCCATTTTTCTAAGGCAGTTCGACTCTCGACAAAACCGAAAATAATGTTGCTCACAAAATCTCTCACTGAGCGGAACCCTATTTTCGTTTTGCTTGCCGGTTTCGGTCCGACCGTTCGGCTCATCAATCGGTATTTCAGTAACCCCTCGGTGAGACCCTTTTAAGTAAACAGTCACCTAAAAGGGTTTCTGAAAGACTACTGTTAAACAAAAGTCAGAAAAATGGGTTTTCATTAGAAAGGGAAAAGGATAGGCCTGCTGTGATATGTCCATAAATTTTATATAGGAAATCAAGATAATTCTAAAATTGCACTGTACATATAAATGTACACTGAATTTTATTCTGAATTTAGGTTAGCTGTTATTTTTTTGTTTGCTTCAATATACATATTTATTGACTATGTAAGGAACTATCTTTAATAAGAAATGCAATAAAGAAACGAATTACCTTTCAAATGAGCTATAAAAGGCTGATCGGTTCAAATGAACTACTATAAGTCTTAAGATAAAAAATGTCGCAGTTATTTCTATTCTTACAAAATGGTTTGCGCGTTCTTTCAAATCTTTTGAAATATTGGGAATATAACTAAGTAATGTTGTGAAGATATTCTTAGATAGTTAGGAATTGATTTAAAGCTACATAAACAAAATTTTAAACTGCTAAAGGAGGTTTAACCTGTTAAAAAGCTTTAATTTTTCCTGCAGCTAAAAAGATTCGCTTCTTGTTACGTAGATTTGATTATTAATTACTACATGAGAAAGATATGCCAAAAGTGGATTTTTGGAATCTTAAATAATCAAATAAAAACACCTCTTAACAAGGTACAACAAAACAAAAGTTCTGATATCAACATTTGTGGCGAAAAATTATTACACTCGTCATCAAATACACTTTCTGAAATTTTCTCATTCGGAACGCTGCAATAGAAAATGCCTGTGAAGAGTGAAGACGAAAAAGACGAATAGTTTGCTAGGGCGGGCCGAATAAGAAAATTTTGATATCAGAACTTTTGTATGTTGAAAGTGCGATCGTCACTAGTTTTTTACCTCGTTAAGAGGTGTTTTTATTTGATATCAGAAGTTTTTGTTTGTTTACATTTGCTCTCACAGGAGCTAATATATTCATTTAAATTTAAATGGTTTAACCATAATTCTTAAACTTTTGGATTAATATGAATTAACTTAAAAAGGCGTTCAAGTACTTCAAAATACCTTTAATATGAGGTAAAGCACAAGTCTGTAGCTTAAGTATATCGCAAGTAATGGGCTTACGAAATTTGACAAACACACAAACTGACAAACAGAATTAAATTTTCATTTTGGGAAGAAGAAGAAAATCTTGTTTTGTCTATAACTTTTGAACGGAGCATCGGATTTTATCATATGACCCCTCATTCGACGCGTATTTGCAATTGGAACACAACTAAAATAATGCGAGGAGGCATTTATCCCCACCGGCCCCAACAGCTCCAAAATTCAAAACTTTCTTTTTTAACTTCCTCTTCTCTCTCTCCCAAGCCAATTGATTTTCTTTATGTATGCAATTAGGTATGCAATCCTGTTAGTTTTAGCGATACCTTTCGATTGGTGTATCACTCATTATGATAGTAGTCGCCTTCGCACACTCTCCTGGTGCGCTTCGTCACTACATGGACTGCCGTCCATAGTGATAAAAATATGTAGAATATTGGAATTTAATGGTAAATATGCTCATCTTACAGATTCAGCTTTAGAAAATACACATTACGGGTTTTCCATTACCCTTTTAAATTTTAATATTCAAAAAGCAATGTTACGACTGAAGCATGACTGAACAGGTCAAACACACGCACGCATACATTCACAAAAGACCGTTTTCCCTAACAGACCGAGCAAAGTAGTCAGTAGAAACCGTGTGTTAGCTCTCTCCCAGTTCTCAAAGTGTTTGTAAATGACAGGTTTTTTTCGAACACTTTGAAAAGGTTGACCGAACCTTGCAAGCTCTGTTATTTATTCGTAACATTGAATCAAGGCGACAAAGATGAGATAGAACAAAAAATTAATAATTTAGTAGATACTAGTGTTCAGAACACTGATTTAAACATGATTATTGATATCATAAATAAAGGAATTGAGGTAATCAATAAATTAAAGGAAGACGGAGAAAGGGAACAACAAGCCAGCGTTTTAATATTTAACCTACAACACTTTACAGAATATGTAGAAGATATTGAATTAGGGATGCAGCTGATAATGTTCCGAATAAATATTTATAAGCTGATCCTACACTATTGAATAACAATAACAATACAGTTGCTAATATTATGGAGAAAATTATTGATTTCATTGAGTTGTTGTTGAGTCCGTTCATTTCCCTCTGTTTGCCTCTTCTTCCTTTTGAATTTTGATTTATAATGAATAATCTTCTTTCTTCCCCTATTCGTTTCTTCAAAATGATTTTCATCTATTCTCCTCAGAAATGGATCTTCTTAAATGGATTTGAAGTTTTAGATTTTACTAAAGGTGCCTGTCTATATTTATACCCTTGCAGAGGGTATTATAATTTCAGTCAGAAGTTTGTAACGCAATGAAGTAGTCGTTTCCGACCACCAAAAGTATATATATTCTTGATCAGTACCAATAGCCGAGTCTATCTATCCATATCCGTCTGTCCGTTTCTATGCGAACTAGTTTTAAAGCTATCGCGATGAAACTTTCCCAAAAGTCTTCTTTCTATTGCAGGTAGTATATATGTCGGAGCAAGCCGGATCGGACCACTATATCTTAAGGCTCCCATAGGAATAATCAAACAAATATAAGAAAATTCATTGTAACTTTGCTCACTGGGCCAGAAAGTTCATTTTTTGGGCAAAAATCTTTCTAGGATAGTTAGAAGGATGCAGTTTTTTGCGTTTTTTTCTTAAAAGATTGAACTTTCCAACGAACTAAAAGTAAAATTTATTTTTTATAAGATATAGATAATCCAAACCAAAGTTGGAAAATTTTATGTACTTTTCGGTTTTTTATTTAAAAAAAAAATAAGTAGAAGGCACACTCAATCCATTTTCATACACAATAAAGTATGAGATAAAACAAACTAAAAATTTGGTATTCTATGTTCCGTTTTAGCAATGTTGCAAGTTTCACATTCATTTATTATGTTCTGAATTAATTTTTGATAATCAGGGAAATAATATTTTTCTCTAAACCATTTAGTAGTCTTTTTGATTCCTGGATGTAAAAGTTCTTTATGTTGTTTCAATACTTATACCCTTGCAGAGGGTATTATAATTTCAGTCAGAAGTTTTTAACGCAGTGAAGGAGGCGTTTCCGACCACATAAAGTATATATCCTTGATCAGCACCAATAACCGAGTCGATCTAGCCATGTCCGTCTGTCCGTTTCTATGCGAACTAGTCTCTCAGTTTTAAAGCTATCGCGATAAAACTTTCCCAAAAGTCTTTTTTCTATCTAACAAATATATAAAAATTCATAGTATTTTTGTAGGAAGTAGGCGTTTTAATTTTTGACAATTTAATATCAACATTTTTAATAGGCAATAATAAATATGGAATCCCACGAACAGCACCGATCGAGTGGGGACTAAACTTTATAACTGCAAGGGTTTTAAATAGGCACGCACAATCTGGAACCCCTGGAACTGCACCGATAGAGTGAGCATTAAACTACTGGTATTTACTTTATCTGCAAGGGTATATAAGCTTGGGCTGGCCGAAGCTAGCTTCCTTTCTTGTTTTTCCTTAAAGTCTGCATATGTCAGTATGTCTTCAAGTTTTATCGTACATCTTACTTATTTCGTCAAGTGATTTGCATAATAAAATGGTCTCTCAGTTATGGAAATAAAGTTTTGGTTTGTGGGCTGTTGCGTTTATACTACTGGCTGTTTCTTCTGGTATGTTTTCTTTAATATTATCCGTAAACATATTTAAACCCGTTACTCGTTGAGTACAAGGGTATATTGTATTCGTACAAAAGTATGTAACAGGTAGAAGAAAGCGTTTCAGACAGGGAAAATTCAATACTGATTTGTATTAGCAACGCGAAAACTTGTGATTGCAGGGAAAATTTGGGATTTATTTCGACGACGAAAGGGGGTTTGCGCAATGAAGTTCATATAACAACTAACTCTTTATTTTAATTGTATGACGCTTAAGCCTATCTTAACTAAGGGGCGAGAGACGGGGCGAATTCGCGAGAGCGATCAAAAGCTTTATCGCGCTCCCGCTCCCGCCGTACACTATCCAACAAATTTCAAATTAAAGCGCAAAGTGCGCGAACACTCTAAAGGACCGCCGTCTTCAGCACGCCACAGGCAGCACCGCCAGCCTATGAACCGCACGCCGATACGTCGCATCCTTCGTTCTTACGTCCGCCACTCGGACCTTGCCGTCAGCGCCCACGTGTACCGCCACGATCCGCCTGATCATCCACTGCTGCGGCAGAAGATTGTCATCTGCGACGACGACGAGAGCTCCCACGGCGACGTTTGGAACCTCCTGGTGCCACTTGTTCTTCGCTTGGAGGGTGGTGACGTACTCCCGGACCATCGCTGCCAAAACCTGTGCCTGAAAGACGAGACACTGCGCCATAGTCGCAAGCAGGTTGGGCTTATTTGGAGCCAGGAGGGGCCCGCCGATTAGGAGAATACCTGGGCTTAGGGGGGGTCTGCAGTTGAGGACAGCATCCACGCTGGTGAGGAGAGTTCCGAGCTCCTCCGCGGTCAGGATGTCTTCGCCCACCGTCCGAAGGAACAGGTGCTTTGCAGACTTCACTGCTGTCTCCCAAAGTCCGCCGAAGTAAGGTGCTCTGGGCGGTATGAACGCAAACTCGCATCCCTTTCTTGACGCGAATGTTGCGATACCGCTCCCCTGCTCCTCCAGTTCGTCGCGTTGTCGCACCACGCCTTCTCCGGAATCCCGCGTCGAATTACGAACCTTTGGAATGCCAACAAAAATGCATCAGTGGTGAGGTCAGACTATAACTCTAAGTGGACCGCTTTGGACGCAAAACATACAAACAATGCCACGTATGATTTGTACTGTGGCTTACCACGGATACGATATGTTGTGTTAAATGGGCCACAAAAATCAACACCACAGATATTAAAAGGGCGGAGAGCTCGAAGTCTGTCTGATGGCAAGTTCCCCATGATTTCCCCATGAGTTGAGGCTTGCACCGAAAGCAACGAATGCAAGAACGAGCTGTTCTGCGGCAAACTTCCTGCGCATTAAGCATCCATATCTTTTCTTGCAACAGACTTTCAAGAGCTCGAGGGCCAGCATTACCATTTGTAAAGTGCAGGTATGACACGTAAGTTTTAACAACTGTGAGTCTTTTGATAACAGCAACGGGAATTTGGCTACGTACGGGATAGGAGCATTCAATAACCGATCCCCAACTCGCAGCAATGTCGAGGAACACCAATCTAATTTTTTCTCCTGGAGAAAAGGGCTTAGTTTTTGTATATCCGTTGCTACCAGTTTATTTTTCCGAATTTTGCATTTACTGCATTTCGTTACTGAACTCGTGAGATTGGATCACTTCTACTATTTCTTCGAACGCAAAATTCAGTTCTCTTGGAGTAATACTTTTTTCAAAGGACATCGACACTTTTTTGCACCTTTGAATAAACCGAACACACCACACGAAAACTCTTAGAAGCCTTATGTGCGACGAAAAGGATTCTATTTTATGAAGTACATAATTGGGCTCTGGGATTACCACAAGCGCCAATGCTGATTTGCGTAATTCCATCGACGCGACATCAGCAGGTATTTCGAAGTGTCGATTTACATTCCAATCTATTTTTGCATCGAGCAAAAACGAAGGCCCAGCGTCGAGACGGGGCGAATTCGCGAGAGCGATCAAAAGCTTTATTGCGCTCTCGCTCCCGCCTTACACTATCCAACAAATTTCAAATTAAGCCGCAAAGTGCGCGAACAGACTCTATAAAATATATATATTCTTAATCAGGATCACTAGCCTTTTCTCTTCGATCTCTTCGCGGTACACATCATCTTCATCTTTCGCTTCAATTTTGTTTTGTATAAGCGAAGCATTTTCAATGTGCGTATTTAGGATTTCTAATCAACATTCTAACTCAACCGCATTTAAAGAGAATCGACGAAAGGGAGTTTGCGAAATGAAGTTAATTTAACAACTAACTCTTTAATTTCATTGTATGACGTTTAAGCCTATATTAACTACGGGGCGAGAGACGGGGCGAATTCGCGAGAGCGATCAAAAGCTTTATTGCGCTCCCGCTCCCGCCTTACACTATCCATCAAATTTCAAATTAAACCGCAAAGTGCGCGATCAGACCCTATAAAATATATATATTCTTAATCAGGGTCACTCGCAGAGTCGATCTAGCCATGTCCGTCTGTCTGTCTGTCTGTCCGTCTGTATGAGCGCTGAGATCTCGGAAACCACAAAAGCTAGAGAGTTGGGATTAGCGCACAATCGCCTTACGCCCACAAGTAAAAGATTTTGAAAGGTGTCTGGCGCCCACACCTTTAATAATTTCGGAAGTTTTTTTTTTGTTTTTATTGTGTTTATCAATACCTATCGAAATGTAGAAGAAATTTTTCAAATCGGACCATTCGTTAAAAAGTTATGCGCGATCAAAATGTTATATCTCCATCTCCCTCGCACTCCCTTTAGCTAAGTAACGGGTATCTGGTAGTCGGGGCACACGACTATAGCGTTCTCTCTTGTTGTAATTTTTGAAATACCCTTTTCAACGATAAAATGTGTTCTTCCAATGAAGTGGACAAAATTATAACATCATCTAGATATACCACACAATCTGTATAGATTTAATCTTCTAATAAATTGTTTATACATCTATGAAAATCGATGGTAGTGAAATATTGGCATCTTCCCAATTTGTCCAATATTTCATCCATTCTCGGTACTGGAAATTTTTCATTAATAGTGATCTCACTTAAATTTCCGTAATCAACTACTAATTTAAACTTAATCTTGCCAGATGCATCGCTCTTTTTTGCAACTATCCAAATAGGTGAACAAAAGGGAGATTTTGATTTACGAATTATTCCTGTTCAATCATTTCATTTACTTCCTTATTAACTTCTTCATCAAAGGTTTGAGGATATTTGTATGGCTTCCTATATACTGGGTTTTCATGTTTTGTTTGTATTGAATGTTTAATAGTACTTGTAAAAGTCAAATTTGCACGTTCTTTGTAGTGCATGTCATTATTATAAATAATCTCTAATAGGGTGGGTCGATTTGGAGGACATAAAATCGTAGGGGGGAACGTATTCTATGGACAATTCTAAGCAACATTGCCAATGAAACTATGCCTTGAAAATCACATTTGCAACATAAAAATACTGGTTTTTTGATGAAAAATATCTGAGTAGCCTTGAATTTGGAACATTTGTATGGAAGCGAAAAAATTTGCAAATCGTTTGTGAGGAAAACAATCTTTGGGTCATTGTAAGCCATATTGTCCAAGCGACTATATGCCTAAAACCACGTTTGACCCTCCGCATTTACAAAAGAAAAATACTGGTATTTCATTTTATTTTTAAAACAAATAACATAGTAGCCTTTACTGATATTTCAAGTAACATTGTTGAATAAATGCTTTAAAGAGAAGAAAACATTTTTTTTTCTTTAACGGCTACTATATATTTTTCTTAAAAGTAAAACAAAATACCAGTATTTTTCTCATGCAAATGCGGAGGGTCAAACGTGGTATTAGGCATATAGTTCCTTTGACAATATGGATTAGAAATGCCCAGAGATTGTTTTCCGGCCAAACGATTTATAACTTTTTTTTGCGTGCATTCCAGTGTATAAAATTTAGGGCTACTGTGATATTATTCATAAAATACTGGGTTTTTTTCTCTTGCAAATACGGAGGGTCAAACGTGGTTTTCAAGGCATAGTTTCTTTGGCAATGTTGCTTAAAATTGTCCAGAGAACACGTTCCCCCCCCTACGATTTATCACTTTTGTTTTGCCCATAAAAATCGACCCAGTCTAATCTATTAAAATGTCTAATTTTCAGAAAATTTATGTAAATAAAACTTTTGTTTAACTGGGCAGATTTTGCATGGTTCCAATGTTATAATTTTATTGAATTCCATTGATCCATTTATTGTGAATACTTTTAATTTTTCATCTTGTTCTTTATTATTTCCAAAATTGTTCGTCATTATATTTATAGTCGACGCTGTATCTATCATGGCTTTAAGAAGTTCTCCTTTAATCATTACTCTGACATATGTATGGCCAACACTTTCTGTATCCGAGGCAGTTTGCTGAAAATTTACGTCCATTCTATTCTGTGCACTGTCGCTAATTCTCTTAGTCTTTTAACAGGTGTTTTTGGAGAGTTATTTGAAGTTGATGCTTGGAAATTTAAGGGATTTTGGGCCCTACCTTGATATAAGTTCCTCCTAAACTCATGATAATATTCCTGATTTTGAGTGGAAGTTTGATTTCTGTTTTGTGAACTTTGAGGATTTGTTGAACAGTTTAAGTTATTATTATTTCTTGGATAATTATTATTGTTGTTTTTTAGATAGCTATAAGAATGGGAATAATTTCTCTGATAATAATAGTTTTAATGTGTATTTCCCGATTTCCTTCGCCTAGGTTTAAATTTACCAAAAGGATCTGCATTTCAAAGGCCTAGAACCATTGCTGCTTCTTTTAAGTTGGCAAGTGTTGTTATATCATTTTTGGACAAGGAATTATACAATTTATCGGGAAGTTTTCTTTCGATACAATCCCACATTGTTTTTTTTAGAGAACTTTTATAAATTAACCTGTCTGTTGGATCTGATTCTAATTCTAACTTATTGTTTACGTTTGATGATCTGGATTTTAGTTCGTTTACGAACCTACTGATGCTTCCTTGGTATGGCGTGTCACGAACATGTTGTATGATGTCCTCGTATGGCCTGTGATCCTTGAAAGCTTTAATTGAGGCCACTTTTGTTGTTCCCCATGTATTGGATTTTTCCTCCTCGATGACTGCTTGAGCGGAATCGACAATGATCCTCTCGATAGCTCCATAGATGATGTGGATTTGGCGAACGTCTTGAGTAGGCTAAAGTTGCAAAAAATACTCCACTCTGGCAATGTAGCGACTTAATTCCGATGGATTTCCGTCGAAATAAGGTAGCTCTTTGATTTGTCCAATAAGTTGATTCAGAATAATCTCAGACAACTGCGGTAGTACTGGTGTATTTGCCATGTTTTAATGTTTTTGATTTTTGTTTTCAATATTGAAACTTTTTTTTAATTTTTAAGCGCGTATTAACCGAATTGGATTTTTTATTTGAGTTTCTGCGTGAGCAAATTACACATAGATTCTTTGACGGATCTCAATATTTGTCGTTTTGTATATTCACGGAATTTACGCTGATCAGGATATACTAGTCGTATAGTAATACCCTTTAGTTGATCAGTACCGATGACTTTTAAAATGACTTCAAGATCCTACCGGCTGCGCCAATTAAATGTTTGAATCATAAGTGAAAAAAAACTTTATTTAATTAAATTTTAAACTGGTTACAATTATTATTTGTACCGTTTTACCGTGCTTAACGCTCTGTGTTACAAAAATTATTTGAACCGCTGTAAAATCCAATTCTCTCAGGATCCGAAACAGTTCTTCAATTTTGTTAACGCTAAGCGTAAATCCACAAATTATCCTTCCTTGCTATCTTTTGAAAACATGACAGCAACAACTGATCAGGCAATAGCCGATCTATTTGCTCAGTTTTTTCAAAAGGCATATTCTCCTTCAACTCACCGTACACGGCCTTATTCTTACACTGTATCCAAGTAGAACTTAATATTTTGTCCCACATTAACAGAAAGCGCCCTATAAATTGATCTCCAAAAAATCAAGCCCGTCTATTCACCTGGTCCCGATGGAATTCCCGGCTGCGTGCTTAGATATTGCTCAGAAGGCCTTTGCAAACCCCTTCTCAAATTATCTTAAGAAACGTCTCAATTTCCTTCTATGTGGAAAGAATCGTTTGTGATCCCCCTCCACAAGAAAGGTAATAAATTGGAAGCAAACAATTAAAGAGGTATATCTAAATTGTCAGCTATCCCGAAGCTTTTTGAAAATATTATTACACCTCATTTGCAGCACCTATGTAGGTCAGTTATATCTCCATGTCAACATGGTTTTATGAAACGAAGATCAACAATTACTTACCTTTTGGAGCTCACTTCATTTGTAATAAAGGGATTCAAAAACAATTTTCAAACAGACGTCATCTACACTGACTTTAGTAAAGCATTTGACTCCGTAAATCACCTACTTCTGGTTAGAAAACTCGATTTAATTGGTTTCCCAGTTGATACTTTGAGATGGATCTCAAATTATTTAAACGGCAGAACGCAAAGGGTACTTTTTAAAAACTCTCTTTCTCGTACACTCCTGGTTACCTCGGGTGTCCCACAAAGGAGCCACTTGGGGCCGCTACTTTTTACTTTATTTATAAACGACCTTTCATCAGTTATAAGTCATTTTCGTACTTATGTACGCTGATGATGTGAAATTATGCCTGCCGTATAAGGATACTTTTTGCCAGTCCAATTTACAATACGATTTAAATAGTTTCAGAACATGGTGCTCGGACAATTCACTGAATTTCAATGGCTCTAAGTGTAAGGTGATGACTTTTTGTCGTGTTACTCCTCATTATGCGATTTACACGCTGAGTGAGAGCACTCTAGTCAATGATCTTGGTGTTCTTTTGGACCCAAGACTAAAGTTCACTGAGCACATTTCATCCATGGTAAATAAAGCTAGGGGTGCGCTTGGCTTTATTAAAAGGTGGTGTAAGGAATTTGATGATCCTTATATTCTTAAGACCTTATTCATCTCGATCGTCCGGCCGATACTTGAGTATGGATCACCCGTCTGGAGTCCCCAATACGGAATTCATATTGACCGTATCGAATCCGTACAAAAGAACTTTTTACTTTTTGCCTTAAGACGCCAAAATTGGGATGCAAACCGCATTTTACCTTCTTATTCTAGTAGATTACTCCTAATTAACTTACCCTCCCTAACCAACAGTAGAACGATGCTTGGAACTGTCTTCATATATAACCTTATTCGAGGTGAAATTGATAGCCCCGACTTGGTTGGACGACTTAACTTTTTTGTTCCAAGTAAATTAACTAGAAATTACATTCCCTTAATTTTAAATCACTGTAGATCTAACTATGACATGCATGAACCTTTCAGAGTACTATGTTCTGTGTTCTATGTTCTGTTCTATGTTATATCAAATTCTGACTCTCTGCCTCTCCTAAAACGATTAATATTAAATTTCCTAGCACAGAATTAGATCCTACTTTTTTTCCTCGAACTATATCTTTATTTTCTACATCGCGTCTATCAGCTCGCGAATCGTGCCGTACGACACACGGAAGCGCCCCTCGGTCGGTTGGGCGGGAGGTGTAGCCGTGGGACTCCGCGCGAAAAAAAAAAACACTGACTGTCTAAGGACAAGTCTCAAACTGAACTCGCTTTTGAACTTAAACTTCTTTGACGATCATACCTCGGTTTTGAGCCTTAGAGCTTTCTATGAGTGAAGTTAATTTTATTTGAGTGAGTTTTCTAATTGCCCTTTGGATTGTTGATTGATAATGCACCGGTGAATCAATCCGATTGTTTAGTCTAGATCTTTGGGGATTCTTTCGCAAGGTAATTTTCCGTTGAGGGTCCGTGTGGGAACGAACTGATAATGTATCTTGATTCGTTCTGGATGTTTAGACTAGAGTTTGGGTGCATTTGCAATTAGATATTGACTGATTGGAGTACTAAGGTTATCTGAAGGGTAGATTATGGGATGGTGTATGTGTGTGTGGGTGTATGGATATGTGCATAGAGTTATGTGGAACTATGGATATGTCACTATATATATGTTTTTAATGTCTTCAAAAGCCCAGAGCGTCGAAATCTCATTGCCCAGGATTAACAATGGGGTAAGTTAGTCGGAACACGGTTCCTTTATCAACCATATATATATACAACCGTGCCTTTGTTTGATTATCTGAAGTAAATTTCCCACTTTAAGCCCACTCCAGGCATTATAATAGTTTGTATCAATCAGTTAACCTTTTTGTTGTACTTTATATAATATAATTAAAGTATGACTTTTCAGCGGCGAGTATCACCCTTGTGTTTGTATGAACAACCACAAGAGCCCTCAGAGCAACGTTTGAAGTCGTGAATAGTCAGCAATTTGTTGACGTGTGCACCCGGTAGGGATGATAAATTCAAACAACAATAAACAATTACAATTAAATTCATATGTATTCTCAATAATAATTTTACTCATAAATGGCAATAGCCAATATTTTATTCAATAAATTTATAATGTGAACAAGAAAACTAAAACCATGAAGTGCTAAGTTATCAGAAGGGGTGCTGAAGCGATAAGTGAAGTAGGTAAGAATAATGACATAACTTTTGACGGACAGCCTTGACAATAGGGGATCGTATTGCGCGGTCCGCGACGATCCATTTGGCACTCAAATGTGTGAAGGGGATGGAATGTGGCCGAAACATTGCCCGATCGTGTTACGATCAAGCGAAAGCTAAGCTTGTGGGGCAATGTAGACTGATGACCGACGGACTTTACGACTTATATTATTTTTCAGGAATCCTTGATATTTATTCTCATTATGTTGGAGAGGAGAAAGACTTACCAAGAAGCCACCCTATCCGGCGAGCTTATGCCGGCAAAATTGGTGCCAGAACATCGGATGTCTTTCCCTCGGACCCTTAGTCCTTTTCAGGACTATGGCACTAATATGTCCTCGTAACAGAATTGGCGCCCAACGGAAAGACACTTTTATTAACATCCTTAGAAATATTTTACTATTTGTTGGAATCGTTTGCAAGAATCAAGAGTTTAGATCAGCGGTCGGCAGCGTCCTATTAAGTGAGCATCGGGTTTTGTTCTTTGCTCACCCTCTGCCCACACGTATACTGTAAAACTGCGGTCTCCACACCCACACTGTTCAGCTGCCCCGTGCAATTTACTCATACTAATATAAAACAACATGTCATTGTATGTGTGTGCCGACCGCTGGTTTAGATACATATTGAAGCTTTACGGTGAAGTTTCCTTTTCATCTAAAGTGACCAGAATATTTCCATTTTTACTTGTGGTGAACAAACAAGATTTCAGATGAGCTCATATTTTATTGTTGTGTTGAAAATTAAATGTTTATAATCTTGTAGATTTTTAAAGTCCCCAATCTCTGCTACAGGCAGTGTTGAGTGGCCGGTCAATCGGATTTTGATGTGCATTAATTTAGCTGTGCAACTTTTGAAAAAAAAAAATTTGGTGGAAAAGTCGATGATTGAGAAAGTGCACTGCTAACTTGATATAAAAAAAACAAGAGAGAACGCTATAGTCGGGACTATCAGATACCCGTTACTCAGGTTAAGGGGGTGCAAGGGAGATGGAGATATAAAACTTTGAACGAATGATCCGATTTGAAAAATTTCTTCTACATTTCGATAGGTATTGATAAACACAATAAAACTGAATTTTTACTTTTCCGAAATCTTTAAGGGTGTGGCCGCCAGACACCTTTTAAATCGTTTAATTGTGCGCGTTAGGCGATTGTGGGCTCTAGAGGGGGCGTGGCCCTCGGCTGAAATAAACTTGCGCTGCGTAGGAAGCCCAAGAACATATGTGGGTAATCCCAACTCTCTAGCTTTTGTAGTTTCCGAGATCTCAGCGTTCATACAGACGGACGGACGGACATGGCTAGATCGACTCGGCTAGTGACCCTGATCAAGAATATATATACCTTATAGGGTCGGAAACGCTTCCTTCTACCTGTTACATAATTTTGAACGAATACAATATACCCTTTTACTCTACGAGTAACGGGTATAAAAAATGTTGGAAAAGTCGAAGATTGAGAAAGTGCACTGCTAACTTGATATCAAGTTAGCAGAGCAATAGATGAATAAAAAAAAAAATAGTTAGAGGAGAGCAACAAATTTAATTCTTTCACGAACAATTTACGGATAATTAACGGAAAATTCTAAAAAAAAATTTGGTTTAAAAGTCGAAGGATGAGGAAGAGCACTGCTAACTTGAAAAAATGTTAAAAAAAGACGAAGATTGAGGAAGTGCACTGCTATCTTGATAACAATAACATTATTAAAAAAAATATATTTAGAGAAGATCAACAAATTCTTTTCTTTCACGAATAATTTACGTATAATTTTCTTTTACTGGTAATATTGTATTAATTACAATGGAACTATTAGACTAATTGGATAAAAAAGTCACAACACCAAACTTTTAAAAACATGTTTTTATTTTTTTAACTATGTTTTCAAAAATTTGTTTCTCCCTCAAAAAAAATCCTAAAATTATTCTGAGTATGAAGTTCGAAAGATAATGAGTATCACTTTTATAAACTTTAATATCAAAACAAACCATGGATCCGTTTGCCTGTGATACCTCCGGAAAAATGGCCGATTTCAGCATTCTTTGAACTTTGAGGTCCTTATGCTCAGAATCCTTGCGTCGGGGAACTTTTTGGAAAACGCTGTTTAACTTGGGAATTCGTAACGAATTTAAAAATGTAGCATCCATCGAGATAAATTTTTGATGTTGCATAGTGTAATAGTCAGCATTTCTTTGCCCATAACTTTTATTGGCGAATTAAAAAGATGATCGTTCGGAGATGGAACTCAGTCCTTTTTGTTGGGAAACGGAAGGTCTACAGGCTAGGCTACGCCAACCGTTAATAGGCATGAAATAAACTTCTACTTGACTCTTTTATTCGAGCGGAGCAAAAAAGTTGACAAGTTGAGG
The DNA here is from genome assembly GCA_035046095.1 of Drosophila pseudotakahashii. Classification (NCBI taxonomy): domain Eukaryota; kingdom Metazoa; phylum Arthropoda; class Insecta; order Diptera; family Drosophilidae; genus Drosophila; species Drosophila pseudotakahashii. The sequence continues at coordinate 508,997 of JAWNOE010000059.1, forward strand.
AAGGAAGAAAAATACTACGAGTACAAGTTTTTTTACTGAAACTTTGGAACCGTTGCGCACCGAAACGTTAAAAAAAATTGTTTTTATTTTCGCACACATTTATTAGACACAGAAACCTACCATTTCAGATGCGGAGCTCAATCGACCTTTAAAAAGTCCACCCTAATGTACAAATTTTTAATATTTGGAAAAAGGCTTCACCCCTAATCCGCTTAAGAATCAGTGAGAATGAGTGTAGTTGATTTACGGAGTCAATTGCTTGACTAAAGACAGTGTAAGTTACGTCTGTTTAAAAAAGCGTTTTGAAGCCCTTTACACACATGGAACGAGCTCCAAAAATTAAAATTTAGAAATTTGGAGCAGTTGGGGCCGGAGGGGATATATGACCCCTTGTATTATTATAGTTGTGCTCCTTTTAAATAATAAGAGGTCATATGATAAAACCCGATGCCCCGCTCAAAATTATTTAAAAACAAAAATATACATTTTGGGCAGCTCAGAACAACTAACGCTTCCTGAGCATTTAATTTTGTGTGTGCATTAGGGTGGACTTTTTATACCCTTGCAGAGGGTATTATGATTTCAGTCAGAAGTTTGCAACGCAGTGAAGGAGACGTTTCCGACCCCATAAAGTATATATATTCTTGATCAGCATGACAAGACGAGTCGATCTAGCCATGTCCGTCTGTCCGTCCGTTTCTACGCAAACTAGTCTCTCAGTTTTAAAGCTATCGGGCTCAAACTTTCCCAAAAATCTTCTTCCTATTGCAGGTAGTATATATGTCGGAACCGACCGGATCGGACAACTATATCTTATAGCTCCCATAGGAAGGATCGAAAAAAAAACTTTAAAAAATTCTAGCTTTGGTGTTTTTTGAAATATAACCTTCTTCTTTTGGGAATACTATTTTGTTAATATTTCTGAATTTCGAATAAAATTTCTAAAAAATCGGATGACTATATCCTATAGCTGCCATAGGAACGGTCGGAAAATTAAATGGAAATTAATGGGAAAAAAATTATATCTTTGTTGACTTTTATTACATTATCTTCTTCTCTGGGATATGGCTTTTTTTTAACATTTCAAAATTTATAATTTTAGTCCAAAGTTTGCAACGCAGTGAAGAAGACGTTTCCAACCACATAAAGTATATATATTCTTGATCAGCACCAAAATCCGAGTCCATCTAGCTATGTCCGTGGGAGCCATCCGATATAGTGATCCGATCCGGCTCGTTCCGACATTTGTATACCTTGTAGCTACTTTTCCCACGAAGCCGTGCAGCCTTGATTTCGATTGCCACGGTATAATCAACGCCGGTCGCAATGAATGGGCGGTTCGGTGGGTTGACCCTGTGTTCCGGCAGGTTACCCATCAATTGACTTCCGATGCGAGGTGACACGAGGAAGCTCGTAATGCATTTTCGAAGGATTGTCTGGACGGCCTTTCTTCCATTTGGAATCAAGAACTTGTACCTTGTATGGGCCACAGTAAGATTAGCGCCGCCATGCAGGGTATCCTAATGTGAGTTTTGAATTACCAATTCTGTAAAGAAATGACGCTGCGGTAAGATGATTGGCTGCTTGCGATCAAAAAGAAGACTGGAATGCTTGAGACGACCGGCAACGCGCAAGATGCCTTCGTCAAGAAAGGAAGTAAGATTCCTTAAGATGCTCCTACAAGGCAACTGATATCCTGCGAGGATCCCGAGGATGTCGTATTGAAAAGATTCGGTTTGTACGATTTTTACAACGCAGCGAAGTGCATTATCCAGTTCCACTGTCGACAGCTGATTGTACGATCTGGTTTTCTTCAATTGAACGTTGTGACAAAAGCGCAGTATCTATGCGATGACTCGGACGAGTTTGGTGTAAGTCGAAAACCGCTCAATGATATCAATGTCTACCTGGATCAGACTGGATATCATGGCTAAAGTCTGGCGTATAACGTACGCTGCGAGGTATTCGGATTTTGCTGATGTCGTCTAGATTGACACGAAACCTTTCCCATTTAGTAGCGATGGAAACGGGCACTGGGTCGTCCGATCCTAATAAGTGCGTGTGTTTGTGTACGGAGTGTAGGTGTACTATTGTGACATCCTTTAGAATTAATTTGGCTGAAATGAGAATAGGAGTGATAAATCCTAAAGGATCAAAAAGCCTGGCTATGCTTAAAAGAATTTCTCTATTTGTTGAACCTGTGACAAGGCTCGCTTGAAGTTTGTAGGTGAAACAATCTTGGTTAGGTAACCAATGCATGCCTAAGGTTTTGACTGTATCATAGCTGTCTCAGCTTCTGTTTGATGGAGGAATGTGGTCTAGGAGCACTATGTCTTTGCTAGACCATTTTCTCAATTCTGTATTGGCGGATTTTAGAGCGTTCTGGATTTGTAAGCTCTTGTTTTGTGCTGCTGAGATAGTGTGATCACCGGAAAAAATACCGTCGACGTAAATTTCATGCAGTAATACCTCTTCCGCCAGTGAATAATTTTCGCGTTCATCTTCTGCAAGTTGACGAATTACTCTGACGGCGGTAAATGGTGCCGAAGCGGTACCGAACGTTACAGTTGATAGACAATATTGCTTGATGTTTTCATCCGCCGCCCGCCATAAAATATGCTGATACTGTGTGTCGTTTGAATGTACATCGATGCAACGGTACATGCGCTTGATGTCGGCAGTCAACAAATGTCGGTACTGTCTCCAATTCAGCAACACTGTAGAGAGATCATTTTGTAGCGTGGGTCCTACGGACAAAACATCGTTTAGAAATCGACCGTTTGAGGTTTTAGACGATGCGTCGACAAGATATTCTGTTGCGTTGCATGGGAGGCTGTGGAAGAATAACATTGTAGGTATGGGTTATCAGGGGGGCTAACTGGTGAGGTGTTATTGTTCATAATCGAAGCGATATGTGGTTGACTGGATGGTGCGGTCGTGAAGTAGGGTTGGTGTGCTTGAGAGATGCTTGGCGACGCTGCCGGATGAAGTAGATAATGGTGGCGGTGTCCACAGTGGTAGCAATTCTTTACTTTTGGACAGCGGGCAAGCATGTGCGATTTGCTCAAGCAGTTGAAGCATAGGTTTGACCTACTCGCGACCTCCTTCTTTGAGAAAATGAAACCGTTGAATATTGTCCAGCCGCTCATTTTTATGAATTAACCGAGTAAAGGCGTCTTAATATCCTGACCAATCAACGCAGTTTCCGCTAAACTTGGGCACTCACAGTTGTGGCATGTCGCAAAGGCGGGTGATGGAGGCTGAGGACGGCATCACCGGGAACTTTATTCTTTGGTCTTTAGCTACCAGACAGTTGGTTTCCATATACAGATCCTCAAAGCTGACGGCGATCTTTTTGGCGTGATAGTCCGATTTGGCAGATTATTACTCGATGGGTGGTCTTAAAAGCCGAATTTAAAGTCTCGATTTGCTGCAGGCGTTTCACATAATTGCTTTCGGGTTTTCGAGATGCGGAATTCTTCTTGTAATTCTGCAGCAGACGTGTAAGACTGAGAAGACGCTCCTTTTGAAGTATAACAAAACTTTCTAATGCTGAATCTTCAGCTTCGGTGTCAGTCATATTGTGTGAATTTGTTTCCAATTTATGTTGAACCTAACCTAGCTCCACTTGGTAGCACCTGTACTCACTTGATCTTTCCCTTTTGCTTACGCTCGAGTTTACGTAACGTTGACTGTAGTGTGAGTGCCAGCTGTACTATTTTCCAATTCCGCTTGGGATGATTTCCGCCTTGGTTGCGAAATTATAACGGACTTTCTTGGAATACGCGCGTGTGTGGTGTGTGGCAGCTGTGTCAGACGACCTGGTGTGTTGGTATTGGTGAATGTGTGTCTGTCGGTGTGAGAGCATGTGTTGGGGACACAAACGGAGACGATCGCAATTTGTGTTAGATAGAGTGATAAGTGATATGCTTTATAACTAACAACTTAAAGATAAAACTGAGATTTTTAAACTTCAAGCAAGATTCCCCTTATGGGCCACCATGTTCAGTTGTGACACCGTGCCGAAGGTGATTTACACGGCTGTTATAGTAAGAGGGGCTTTTGGAATTTGTTAAACGACTGAAGCTCAAATATATCAATTCAACATTTAATTTATTAGTTTTATAGCAGTTACACTTCACTATTGTTCATTAATTTAGTTGAGTACAAAATAGTCGCTTTAGACAGAAAAGAAACAAGAGGTGATGCTGTTGATCCGGTCTCTGAAGCCCGTGTCTCCGTCCCGTCTTCTCCCTGTCGTTCTGTAGAGTTGCCAGATGTCTTGACCGTCGGATTCAGTTGGCCGGGCTATCAGCTCTGTGGATGAACCAAGCACCGTGGGACTGAACAAGGGTCATCAAATTCTTTTGACCAACGCTTTTTAAACCCTAGAACACTCATAGCTTTATTAACAGTTAATGTTATGTGGCAGTCATATTTAAGTTTCGGGTCCAAAAGATCATCTAAATCGTTAACTGAATACATACGGTTGAGTGGCGTATTTTGAAGAGAATAACTAATAAACGTAGGACTTACCCTATTAAAAGTCATAATGTTGCATTTAAGGCAGTTCATATTTAAAAGGATATGTTCACACCGCCCCTTAAAATAATCCATATCTGAATTTAAGTTGAAAGAGTACAAGAGAATGAAGATCGTTTATAGGCAAAGTAAACAGCTCAGGGCCCAAATGACTACCCTGGGGCACACCGGATGCTTTTGAATTTGCCGACAATTTATAAATCAAATAAAAACACCAAATAACGCCTAAAGTTCCGGAGGATGACTATTCCACCGATTCTTCGCTAGGCAGGGAGATGCGAGCGCTGGGACCGGCAATAAAAGACGTAGACCTGAGGTGGAGGTTGTAGCAGAAGATGTCACTAAGACTTCTGCCAATCAACCTTCATCACAGTAAAGCAGCGTCTGCTGCACTACAGCTTCGCCTGACCGAAGGCGGAGCCGACCTAGTCCTGGTACAGTACTATATATATTCTTAATCAGGATCAATAGGGGAGTCGATATAGCCATGTCCGTCTGTAAAAACAAGAGAGAACGCTATAGTCGAGAACATCGACTATCAGATATCCGTTACTCAGCTGAAGGAAGTGCGAGGGAGATGGAGATATGCAAAATCAATGTTTGCGCATAACTTATTAATGAATGGTCCAATTTAAAAAATGTCTTCTACATTTTGATAGGTATTTTTAAACACATTAAAATTGCATTTAAACTTTTCCTAAATCTTTAAAGATGTGAGCGCCAGAAATTCCTTTAAGGACGTTTGAGTGGGCGTGGCCCCCGGCTGAAACAAACTTGCGCTGCGTAGGATGCCAAAGAATATTCTAGCTTTTGTAGTTTCTGAGATCTCAGCGTTCATACGGACGGACAGACGGACAGGCGGACATGGCTAAATTGATTTGGCTAGTGATCCTGATACATATATACTTTACTACCTATACCCGAAGCCACTTCGTTCGCTTAAAATTAGTTTGGAGTACGGTTGTCAGGACTTTCTTATTTCCAGAAAAATTGGCGAGTTTTTTTTAATATGATTACTTTAAAATTACTTTAATTAAAGTTAATGGTGCGTGACGAGTGGTCGTTAATTAGGGTAATAAATGTAGAGTTGGTATTATAATAGGTTTGTTTATTAGGATTAATGTAATGTTGAGATAATGAAAGTTTGGTGTTTACAATGTTCAAATAAGTAACAACCGAATACAAGATTATACGACTTTAATTAGCAACTCTAGCAACTGATAATGCGACCGCTTCCGACGACTTCTGCTTCTGACTGGCTTCCTTCTCCTTTCTCCGCTCATTCTCTCGCTGCCTTCTTGGATCGCAAAATGTCATTCACAACGAGCCAAATGTGTACTCGCTGCCCAGCTCTGCCTCACCACCTTACACTCGGCCCTCCTGCTCATCTTCATCTGACCCAGATGATGCAAATTCGTCGTCGTTATCTTCTATGAACCTCCATAGCTTCATGTTGTCGTATCTGGTGCTTGTAGTATTGGGTCCTTCCACTTCCGCTGCTTTGCGGACGTTGTACCGCCCGTTTCGATTAATCTGGACGACCTCGTATGGTCCTAAGTATGGACTCGCTAACTTTCTTCCTGCTACAAATTGTGTCCTTTTGATCGCAACCAAATCACCTAACTTGTAGATGTGAGCGTGCTTGCGTCGCTTGTCATAGTTGCGTTTGTATACTTTTTGAGCTGCTTCAATATTCTTTCTGGCTTCTTCTCGCATTTGGTTTCGTTCAACGTTAAACTGGAAAACAAACTCTTCGGTTAAAATCTCCTGCAAACGCTCCTATGCCTGGGTGTACATTTTCGTGCCACACAACATTTCAAAGGGTGAAAGCTTTGTTGAGCTGTTCATTTGTGAGTTTATAGCCTTTTGCACCTGAGGTACATATTTAAACCACTTGCTTGGTTCTTCTGCAGAGATTTTGGCGATGACAGCAAGAATCGATCGGTTAACTCGCTCAACTTGGCCATTTCCACGAGCAACTCCAGTAGTTGAGCAGACGTGATCGATTTTGTTGATGTTTAGCCACTCTTCAAATGCGCCTGACGTAAAGGCTGCTCCTCGATCGCTGACAACTCGTTTTGGAAATCCAAAAACATTGGACCATTCGGTGAATCTCTTGATGACTTCTTCACTCCTTGTAGTTTTGGTGGGGTAAAGCCAAACAAATTTGGCGAAGCCATCCACAAATGCCAATATGTATTTGTATTGCTTCGACGTGGCGTCCATCGGCCCCAAGTGGTCCACGTGTAGTGTATGCAGTGGAGTGTCTCCTTTGGCTATGCAGTGTAAGAGCCCTTCTTGTTTGCCCAGCTTCTTACTGTAAATAATACACTTAATACAGTTGGCGATAAAATACATTACCTTCCGCTCTAAATGAGGGATCCAGAACTGCTGCTTTACGCAATGAACAGTCTTCTGTACTGCAAAGTGGCCGACTTCGTGTGACTCTCGAATGACTTCTTTCTCCATGGACTTTGGCACAACTATAAGGTCATTGCCTTCGACGGTTTTGTGGAGTATATCTCTTTTCATTTGAAAGTTTTGGTACGGACGATCCTGGAGAATAACTGCAATCGCTCTTATGTAGTCATCATCTTGTTGTGCTATCTTGATGCGTGCTGCTACTTCTGCTGCGACGATCCAAACCGACTGTGGATGTCGGCTCAAGTGATCCACGTGCTTCATCTTTTCCCCTGGCTTGTACACAACATCGCAGGTGAAATCCTGAAGATACATTACATAGGCTGCAACTTCGCGCGGAATATCGTCTTTTCTAGTGGTGTCCTTAAACGCTGAACAATCCGTGACAAGTTTAAAATGAATGCCCATGAGATAGTGTCGAAATTTCCTGAGTGCCAAATAAATCGCCTTCGCCTCGAGGATGTAGCTGTGTTGTTCGGCCTCTGAAGTGGATGTCTTTCTACTCCAGAAGTAAACAGGGTGTAATTGGCCATCAAACATCTGAAGTAAAACTGCCCCAAAACCATCCTTGCAGGCATCCGTGTGTAGCTCAGTGTGTGCGGTTCTGCAGTATATGTGTAGTACTGGTTCGCAGGTTAAAATCTTTTTGAGCTCCTGAAGCGACTGCAACTCTGCACTTCCTATTTTGAACTCCACATCCTTCCTTAGAAGATTGGTCAGCGGTCGGGCAATATTTGCATAGCCTGGAATAAATTTTCTAAAGAAACCGGTTAGTCCAAGAAATGACTGCACCGCTCGAATATTTTTGGGAGTTTTTAAATCTGTTCACTGCTGATGTTTTCTCGTCCCCTGGCCAAATTCGTCCGTTTTCCACAGTGTGTCCCAAGAAATTTATGCGGGATTGCATAAACCTACACTTCTTCCATTTGATCTTTAAACCGAACTCCATTGCTGTCTCCAGTACGCGCCTTGTTTTGTTCATGCATTCTTCAGCTGTGGATGCATATACAATAATATCATCCATGTATAACTGCATAACGTCATTGTTGATCAGGTCTTGGAATATTTGATTGACAAATCTAATAAATGCAGCTGGTGAATTCTTGAAACCAAAAGGTGTTTTATTAAACTCAAAAAGCCCTTCTTTTGTAACGAAGGCAGTTAACGGCTTGCTTGACTCGTCCACTGGAACGTGAAAAAAACCGTTCTCCAGATCGAGCGTTGAGAAAAATGTGGCTGCTTGTAACTTTTCCAATACTTCTTCCATCAACGGCACTGGGAAACGATCAGCCAAAACCATGTGGTTCAGTTTTCTGTAGTCAATACAGACTCGTAGAGTACCATCCTTCTTCTTGACTACTACTACTCTACTGGCGACGTTTGATGCTGACTTACGTATTATGCCTTGGGCCAACCATTCATCAACTTGCTTTTTGACCGCCTCTGCTTCGTTCACGGACAACCGAGATGGAGACTGATGAAATGGTTTTATTACGCCATCGGGAGTGATGCTTAGTTTGACTGGACATTGTTTTGGAATCTCTGGTAGTGTTTGCTGAACTTCTTTAATTAATTTGTTCACTGACTCTTCATACCTAGGAGAAACAGTAAAAAGGTTAGACTCTTCTACGATATTGTACACATCGGCACCAAGCACATCAAGTTCCTTTGGTTCATCCCTCAAGCCCGTCAGCTTGAAGCCATTGGCGTCGCAGCAAAATGTGAACTTTCTGGTAAAATCGTGTCCTAGCAAAGCACCACAATCGATCACGTTATTAGGCACAACCAAAAACTTTTGTTGTGTGAACAACTGGTCGGCAAGAACATCAGCTGTGAAAAATCCAATCGGTTTTGTTTTTTCCTGACCCAGACCACTCAGCAAAGATACACTTTTGTAAATGTCAATGTTCTTTATCTTTTCAGCAATATTCCTTGTTACAAGCGACAGGTCCGATCCAGTATCAATTAAGCACTCTATATCCACGCCATTAACAGAGATTACTTTATTGCGGCTTTCATCAAAAACCTTGCGAACATTTGAGGTCACGAATGGACAGTCTCGAGCCATATGACCATTCTCGTTACATTTGAAACACTTCGTTGGAGACTGGCAATCTTTGATTTTATGTTCAGCAAAACCACACTTGAAACAAAATTCCTTCCTTTTCTGTTCTTCTTTTGGTGATCCATTGCTTTTATTCCACGAACTGCGAGGCTTATCGTCCAGTTGGTCTATGATTTCATACTGCTCTCTTAAGGACTTAAACGTCTTGCACGAGTAAAGAATAGCCTTGTACTCGTTCTTTACATCAACTAGTCCGTTTACGATGTAACGAAGAACGGCTGCTTCCTCCACATTTCCCGCTGCTGCAATATGCCGTAGTTGAAGCATATACTCGTGAAATGATTCGCTCTTCCTTTTCTTTCTGATTTGCAGCTGGCGATGAACATCTGCACTGTTGAGGCTGCTAGCAAATTCCTCAAGCAGTACACTTTTCATTTCGTTGTAGTCGTTCACACACACCGACTGCAAAAACAATTTGGCAGTGCCTACCATCTTGCCTCTCGCTTGGACATACATCTGTTTGGGTGTAAGCTCATACGCTTCTGCGTTTTGCTCGAAAGTTTCGAACCACTGATTAACAGCTTGACCGTCAAAATCGTTCACCACTTTCTCGAAATTATCAATTTGCAGCTTCTCGTGTGTACTGGACTTTTCATCAATTTGGATTTTTAAAGACAGCAACTGCAATATATTGTCCATTTGTTTTTTCATTTCGTTGAGTTCCATTTGACTGTCTTCTTCGTCTTCTATTGTCTCGTTCTGCAACTCCTCTATTTTATTCTGCACCTCCTTTATTTTATTGGTATTCTTTTTTGCAGGTGTTCGACGCGTCATTTATGAATGTATTTGTGTGTCAAATTTCACAACGCGACTACTTTTTAGCTTTAGTTATCTCAGACCCAGATCGAGCCCCCAAATGTAGAGTTGGTATTATAATAGGTTTGTTTATTAGGATTAATGTAATGTTGAGATAATGAAAGTTTGGTGTTTACAATGTTCAAATAAGTAACAACCGAATACAAGATTTTACGACTTTAATTAGCAACTCTAGCAACTGATAATGCGACCGCTTCCGACGACTTCTGCTTCTGACTGGCTTCCTTCTCCTTTCTCCGCTTATTCTCTCGCTGCCTTCTTGGATCGCAAAATGTCATTCACAACGAGCCAAATGTGTACTCGCTGCCCAGCTCTGCCTCACCACCTTACATAAATTAGGACAATGTGACAGGTGTGGGGTAATTAAAGTTAATGGTGCGTGACGAGTGATCGTTAGTTAGGGTCCACAATAGTTATAACCAGCTTTTGTATATAGGATTTGTATTCAGGAAACAGATCCCAAAATTCGGTCCAAAATCGGGACTCTTATTAAGCGGGGAGAAGTTACTGGGGTGTGACGGGTGTCCTTTGCTTAGATTAAGAAAGTGTGGTGCTCACTCGGTGTGATGGGTGATAATAGCGTTATATTTAGGTTTTCCTAGTTAATGGGGGGAGAAATTACTGGGGTGTGACGGGTGTGCTTTGCTTATCTGGGTTATCCTAGTTAAGCGGGGAGAAATTACTGAGGTGTGTCAGGTGATCATAGCGTTATATTTAGGTTTTCCTAGTTAATGGGGGAGAAATTACTGGGGTGTGACGGGTGACCTTTGCTTAGATTAAGAAAGTGTGGTGCTCACAAGGTGTGTCAGGTGATCATAGCGATATATTTGGGTTATCCTAGTTAATGGGGGAGAAATTACTGGGGTGTGACGAGTGTCCTTTGCTTAGATTGAGAAAGTGTGGTGCTCACACGGGTACGTGATAGGATGTCACGGGCTGTTGTCACGTTTAAAGGAAACAGCTAAAAGCAATCACCCTTGAAAAGGAGATCCCTTTGCTTGCCACTGAGAAACAAACACCCACCCAATAACAAAAGAATATGTAAATTTTAAATTCAAATATATTTTTATTTTTTTAACTTTTTGACCTGAAAGAAATACCTTAAAAAATTACCCATCCCCTCATCCCCCAATTAGGGATGAAACATTTTTTACCCTCTTATCGTTTTTTATTTATATTCTGTTAATTACATCTTTATACAATTTTTATGAATAGATAAATTTATAAGAAATTGTTCTCTTTACTTGCGACTGTGTCGAACTGTTGTTGACAATCTTGACCTTGGAATTATTGTCAACAACTGTGATTTTGGGATGCAAGGCTAGCAAGTGGGGATATTGAAAAATGTATGATGGAATCCGTGATACGATCCGAGATATATAAATAGGACGGAAGAATGAAAATAATGAATAGCTAAAATAATAATAACTGATATAATACATGATTACATGATACTTTTTTCTTTTTGGGAGATATTTGCAAATAATCGGAATGGAAAGATTTAATGATGTGTATAAAAAATTATCAACGTGATATTTTTAACTTTCTTGTTTTTTGTTTCGTTACAACAATGTAATGAGTATTGAGTCGGTGTAAGTAAAGTAGTATTTTATATTAATAATCTATCAGTAATTTGTATCGAGTATTCATTTATTAGTTTTCTATGTTTAAGCAGGTAGGATTAAGAAGAATAATATCTAAAATATTAGTATTATTCTGTATGTTAAATATTTTAATGTTAAGTTTTTTAATAATTGTTTACTAATCAATAACGAGAAAATGTGTTGTGTTGGACAGGTTTAAGGAAACCGGTTTTCATATTGTGTGCACATGTTAAGGGTGGATTTTGTTCTCTAAGCATTGGTTTTTTTAAAGAAATTTACTGTAAGGAAGTTAATGTTATATACATCATTATAAATTCGAGACCAGATATGATAAGAAATATAACTATGAAATTGATTTATATGTTCAAGAATTGGTTTAACTGATGCCTTGTTACTATTTATTTATTTATTTTAGTTTTATCCCAGTGCTACAGGCTAGGTGAAGCCTTTTACTTATGGCACCAGTCACTTTGGGTAACATTTAACATTAATCAATTTTGTCTTACTAACTAACATTACAAATCTTAAAACTAAAAAAACATAAGAAATTTAAGCTAAAATTAAAGTAAATGTTAGAGTGTGCCCCGAAGGTGAGAAAATAATTTGGTTTTGATTATTAGCTGTTATTAGCTGGTTTATAGTTGTTTACTATCAATATTTCGACCAATATTTTCCAACATCACCTAATTAGATGGAGATGATCGCAAACTAAGATTTATTATGACGACTTTTCATACTATAATCCTGAATTACAGTCGGAAACATGTGTCTACCTCTTTTAATGTAGATCACAAGAATAGGAAAAGAAGATTAACTTCAATAAATAAATTAATAAGTAAAATAATTGAAATTGATAAATATTTTAATATTAATAAGCAAAAATATCTAAACAAAAAAATGAATACGACAAAATTTCTACAAGCTCTTGTGCAATTCCCTTTTATAAGATATTTATGAGCCATTTGTGGAAAGAAAATAAATTTTAAAATCCTACATCTGAGAATTATTAACTTGTGAGATTTATTTCATTGGACGTTGTTTTCATTTCTTTATTAGTTTTACAATCATAGGATACATCGTTCCCTAAAATGATCGGACATGTTTGTCTTAGATAACAATCTTTAAATACTTTGGGTGTATGACACTTCTCACGTACATAGGAATCACAGTTGAATATTAATTGCTCATAATGAGTAAAAAAGGTACCGGGTTCAGTATTGTTACATGGGGGATGTCGGGGATGGGTGGAAGGTGAGCTACCTTTCTCACGTATATAGAAAGCCCAGTTGAATATTTATTACTCATAATGAGGAAAAGGTTACGTAATCAGCACTAAATGAATTTAAATTGAAAGCCCCTTATCTTTGATATTGATCTTTCATAATGTTGAAAGATATTGTTTCAGTTGATGTGCAAGGCTTCTTTGGTAATAATAACAATTTCATGCTAAAGGAAATAGGATTAGTTTTTGATCGAGATCCTAACTTGAATAATAGTTCTGTAATAGAACCACCATATGATTTCACTTTACTAAATACAAAATCTCAAATGACTGCAATTGGGTTAACCGATAAACATCATAACATTTATTGGAACGATGCATAAAATAGTTTTTCTCAAACTCGAAAGTATCTTAAGTCAATTAGAGGGGTGGAAAAGAAATGATTTCTTCAGAAATGTTTTGGAAATTGTCAGCTCTTTAATATTGGAAATTGATTGTCCGTCCCTAAACAGGTTTAAGGAAAACCGGTTTACATATTGAGAAACACGACTTAGGGGCGGGGTTTGTGCTCTAAACAATGCATACATTATTTTACAATTTTTTAAAAGTACTTTGATACCAAGAAAAAAATTTTATATACTTCATTTTAAAGTTGAAATTGACCAATTTATTCAAGATTTTAAAGGGGAGGTAATTGGTCACCACTTTCAATACCTACTAAACAGAAAACGATGTTCATGAATCAAGGTGGATATGATCTTAAAACTACGAATTATGGTGAACACTTTACATTCTGTAATCCCGAATTGACACCAGCAACATGCGCCTGTCACTTTTGTGCAAATCGTCGGGATGGAGTCAGAAAATTAATTTCAATATATAATGAAATATGTTTAGAATCCCAAAATAAATTAATAAATATATTATTATGGTATAAAATAAACTCTGACTTTTTATTGGGAGCTCAAATTGCAGGTACGGAGAAGTGCGAGATCGCAACAGTTAAACAGCAACAAAAACAGCAAGAAAACAACACAAAACAGTTGAACAGCAACGACAACATCATGAATATCAACAACAACGTATGTGATTAAATCACCAAATTCCTAAAAAAAAATGGTAATTTAATTTTTGAGGATCATCCATGGATGGAGAAAGTTGGTGAGAGAAAATCGAAATATGGCGTACATATGCTATCATGTCCCTGGGCCGAAATATGGCGTACATATGCTATCATGTTCCTGTTCCGAAGCGTCGGCGCGACGATAATGTAAGAGAGGGCCCTGATACTTGTCAATGCCACCAGGCACCATACCTTAGGATTAAAGCTATTGATTTAATAAACAAATACAATAAACTTAACCTAAAATTAAAAAAAAAATCTATATATATATTTTCAAAAACAACTTTAAAAAATAATACAAAAAATATATTTATAAATTCAAATTTGTATCTACTTTTGTTTGGGGCATAGGTGTTTGTTTATCTTACGTACTCAAATTTACAAAATAATTGACTAACCTATGCTTAAAAATTGATTTTTTTTTGGCAATAGTCTAATTGCATGTCAACTGGGAGTGCATTAAACTCATATAAAGCCCTATAGAGGGGCTCATTTTGGGAATAATTAGTCCGCCTCAACTCGAGAAAAAAGGGATCAAAATTCGTAAGTTGTCTAGACGGAGCGCTAAATCCAACTTTCGAGAGTAGCTCCGGACAGTCGATACTACCATTCACAAAATCGAGGATGAAGCAAATGGCAAGGATATTTCTACGATGAGCAAGGGATGGTAGGTAAACAACCTTATATTGCTGGTGATATAAAGGAACAGGGTCTAACAATCTTAGCGGCAAAAAATCGAATTTTAGAAATTGTTTCTGTAGTCGTTCTATTTCCATGAGTGGTAGTAAAGGGATTCCAGAGCTTCTAGTTTAGATTGAACAAATGCAAAATAAAGCGCAAGTCCGGTGTAGGGATCAGTGTATAGCGATGCGTTCCGCTTCACAAATCCAAACATGGCATAGGCTCTGGGCATGATATAATCAAAGTGTGCTGAGAACTTAAATTTCGAATCAAACATCACACCTAGATCTAAGGATTACTGCCGTAGCTGCCATTAATATTATAGGGTGGGACGAAATTATATACAGATTTACTGTAAGTAACATAAAAGCACTTGTTTATGTTTAGAGGAAGCGCATTTCGGCTACACCAAGAGCTCAACGAATCTAAGTCCTGTTGAACAGATTGTGAGTCTGTCGCTATTTTAATAGACTTAAAAATTAAAATCAGACTTAAATTTTAAATCATCTGCATACAGTAGACACTCTGAAGATAAACAGAACTTGACATCATTAATGAATATTATGAAAAGCAGGGGGGCCATAGCACTCCCCCTGAGGTTGCCAAATAGGAACCAGGGAGATTTCCATTAATATTCACTCTATAAAGACGATGGTGTAAATATGATTTTATCCAATTTATTAATGCCGAATGTATACCCAAGCGAGATAGTTTTGCCAGTAGGGCATTGTGGCTAACTTTGTCAAAGGCTTTCTCAAAATCAGTGTATATGGCAACAACCTGTGATCGCATATTAAAGGCATGAACGCAATAGTTGCTGAAAACGGCAAGGTTAGTCGAGGTTAACCGACCTGCTACAAAACCATGATGAGAAGTACTTATAAATGTTTTAGCATGAAATTATAATTTATGGGCAACAATGCGCTCGAAGAGTTTGCTATATTGCTGATCTTTGCTATAGGCCTGTAATTGACAATGTTATTCTTCGGCCCTGATTTTAAAATTGGAATCGCGGATACGACATTCCAACTTTCCGCAAAGTGTCCACTAGAAAGTGATTTCTCAAAGATAATTATAATTTTTAGTGGTACGCATAGCACCTCTATACAATGTTTCAGAAAGTAAGCCGGAATCCCATCACAGTCCGGAGTGTAAGAATCATCAACGTCTTCAACAGCTTTAAGAATATTCTCTTCTAGCACGGTTAAACTACCTAAATTTAATAGAGGAGTGATCGCATTTAAGGTTTGCAAATCATTCCAGGCTGATGTTGGCTCAAAACTAGCTTTAAAATAAGAGGCAAAAAGATTTGCAGCTTCTATATTTGAATGCGAAGATAAATATCCTTGGAACATAGCAGATGGCACTGAAGAAGCTTTTTTCTTTGAATTAATAAATCGCTGTATCAAAATCACTACAGCCCCGCTAAAAGTTTATTTTCAAAACATCTCTGGAATGCGGACAAAGGCGGAGCAGGTATACTTTGCCACATCCAGGGGCGGACTTAGACAATTCGCCGCCCTATGCAGTTTTGATTTTGCCGCCCTAGACTGCAGAATAATTTTCGTTTTTTATCATTTTGTTATTGACCTTGTGTTATATGGTTGCATGCATTTTCCACATTAGGAGTTAAAGAATAAGGTAGTAGTGGTTCAGAATGTTTTTTATTAATTTTTGTCAGTTGTAAATAGTAAGATAATGTATCTGAAGATGAGTGCTTGTTCGGTGCCCAAATTGAATTCGGTTTATGTTAAATTCAGGTTCTTTCGTCGTGCTTTACGAATTGCAAATTCAGAAATGATTGCATCGCATTCTACCTCTCGTAAAACTTCCGCTTCTATTGTCAACAAAGACAAAGAATTCAAGCGATTTTGTCCAATAGTTGATCTCAAATAATTTTTAACTCGCTTTAAACAAGAAAACGATCTCTCACCGCTGCAGTTTGTGATAGCCATGGAAAGGAAAATTCTGTAAGCAATGTCGATATTTGGAAAAACTTCGACAAGATCTTTACATCTGAAAAAGTTTAAAGTTTCAGTAGGTTTGGGATGTTCAACTCCAGATCACACTCCAGATATGCTTTAAAATGAATCAATTCCTCAACTAAACAACTTTCCAAATCTTCATTGAATGCTTCTTGCAAATCTTTGGCTTTTTCACGGATTTTCGCATTATTCATGTTTCTCAAATCAATCAAAACCGAGAACCTTTCGCAAACTTCTTTATATTTTTGGCACCTTTCACGTAAATCAAATAATAAATTGTCAAAAATTACATTGTACGTGTTGACTCTGAAATCATCTTTTCCTAGCAATGTTACCTCCTCTTTTTTTGTTTTATCGTCATAAATTTTCCGACGTCTTACCCTGCTTTGAAGTGTTTTATATTCTTGGTTAACTGATAACTCAAATGCTTTTTTTTCGAAATAATTAAAATCATCACGTGCATCACTCGCAACTTTTATAAGACTTTGATACAATTGAACTACTTCATTCAGGTTGGTAAGCGTGTATTGTAATTTTTTGCTCACAGCATTGAATTTTGAAAGTAAAAAACTCCACAAAGATTGCATAAAAGCTGTTTCTTTTTTGTGAAAGATCGTTTTCTATGTAATACAAAGCTTGAAGTATTTCAGTATAATACTGATCGAGAGTGCGAACGGCATCGTTGCGAGCTGACCAAAGTGTTAATGAAAGAGATTTCACAGTAATTTTCTCAGATTTTTTGCAGAAAGATTGGAGAATATCCCAACGACTCGTAGATGCTGAGAAAAAGTTATATAAATTTTGAATATCATTAAAAAAAGCAGCAGCTGAGGAACTACTTTCAACTGCGTGATTTCCAACTAGATTAAGAGAATGAGCTGCACAGGGAACACATTCAGCGTATTCGTTACGATTTTTGATCAATTGTTGCAATCCTGCATAAATACCGCTCATATTTCGGGCTGTGTCATACGACTGACCTCGACAACTTTTTATATCAATTTGTAAATCAGCCAAAGTGGAAATTACAGCATTCTCCATTTCGACAGCCTTGTGGCCCGCATTTTGCAGAAATTTTACGAAACGCTCTACAGGCATACCGTCTTTTTTTAAGTAACGCATTATAAGACACAGCTGATCCACATGTGAAATGTCTGGTGTGGAATCAACAATTATAGAGTAATATTTCGCACATTTGACCTCTTGAATAATTACATCTAATACCTTATCAGCTAATATTTGAATAAACTCTTCGCAAATCCTTTTGGACAGATAACTGGTATTGCCGACGCCTTTATTTCCGAGTTTCAAAATATGCTCTTCCAGAAATGGGTCGAATTCAGCTATCAATTCTAAAAGCATCAAATAGTTTCCGTTGTGAAGAGAACCAAACTTTTCATCGTGCCCTCTAAAAGGCAATCCACGTGAAGCTAAACTCTTAACGACAGCGACGACTCGTTTCAAAACATTTTTCCAGTAAACTACTTCTTTTTCATATTCAGCAATCACAGTTTTGTCGATGCGACCTAAAGCACTTGCTTTATCTTTCAAAGTTTTCAAACAAGTTTGATGCTTTTCAGAATTTTCATGTTGACTCATTCTTATTCTAGCATTTTTCCAATCGCTGAATACATCTTTCTTAGAAAAAGCAGATTCACCGCCAAAAAGAAGGCATGGATTGATCCTTTGCTTACAGAATATACTAGCCAGACACGGGTAGTCAGTTAAAAAGTTTTCTTTCGAACATGGATAAATTAAAAGACCGCGTATCTCTTTTTGACTGCGAAAAATCCAGATGTTCATTTCTCTTATAATTATACTTAGCGATATGATCACGTAATTCGTCATTTACGAGCCATTCCGCAGGGTCATCGCTGAATGAAAGTATTGACTTTTTATGAACGTCTAATGCTATTCCTTCCGTAGATTCTGAAAAAAAAATTATTTTTATGTTATCTAGTTTTTAGTCTGCATACAAATTTTTTTTTTTTACAAAAATACAGAAAATTTGGAAACTAGAAGTACCAACTTGAAAGAATTATGATGAGTAAAATTAAAAAATAATAAATTATAGGGAACAAAAAATCATGAAATTCAAAATAATGTACCTGCAAAGTCTGTTGTTTCCTCAGAAATTTGGCTTGTTTCAGGAACGGACGAACTTCCCGCATCACTTTGATTTACGCGAAGCGTGAAATACGAGGAGATCTTTTTGGTTTTTGCTATAACTTCGTTATCTTCAATATTTCTTTTTGCGGCTTGCTTGCGATATTCGGCACCGCTTAATCGAATTCGCCCGTCACTCATTTTTGTTAAAAGTTAAAAAATGCATGCAATGCCATTTTAAGAAATTTTTACGATTGTCAACAATGTGAATGCGAGATATTTCACAATCGTGTATAAGTGTGACCAACCTATCGATATATAAGTGCGTGGTACGCGGTATTTGAACTTTAACTGCGCATTTGTGAGAAAACTTTTGGATTCGCCTTTGAGAAAAAAATGTTTGTGTCCATTTAAATGCATTGTTTGTAGTGTTAACAGTCGAAAATTTGCCGCCCCTGAAAATTTGCCGCCCTAGGCAGCTGCCTATATTGCCTATATGGTAAGTCCACCACTGGCCACATCCCAATGCGAGTTTGATGTTATAGTTTTAGTTGAAACTTGGCATAACTTAAACTTGTACTTAAATAAATAAAACAGAGATAGCACGAAAACCCACTGTGCTAGAAGGGGTTGTGTAATTGTTGCTGTTCGCTGCAATTTGCGCTGCTTGGCAATTGGACTTCTCATTGAAGATACCCTTCTGGATCAAGTTGCGGTTTCGCTAATTGAAGAATCGGAAACTCTGCCAATTTTGGCGTCATACAAACCACCGAACGCTTCCTATAAACTTTACAAGGCTTATCTGGAAAACATTACCGATATCTACAATAATCTACTGGACCATCAACATATCTGTGTGATTGGCGACTTCAATCTCTCGTTTGGTCCCAGGATCCGGACCATCTATCTTCATTGCCAAGCAACATACATCAACCACACGAGATTCTTTTCATCAATGATATTTTCAGTATGGGTTTAATACAAGTCAATAATATATTCAATAACTTGCATACAAT
Organism: Drosophila pseudotakahashii; assembly: GCA_035046095.1. NCBI lineage: Eukaryota > Metazoa > Arthropoda > Insecta > Diptera > Drosophilidae > Drosophila > Drosophila pseudotakahashii. The sequence goes on from JAWNOE010000059.1 coordinate 528,638, forward strand.
TGTAGCTCTATTATTCCTTAGCGCTGATATTAACTTTCCCTTAGTCCAATGTAATTCACCTATAAGCAATTGTGACATCCATCATAGGCCCTTGCTACTAGGTATAAACTTTTATAGTTTTGCGCCATCATCTGAGCTTTCTCCTAGATTTATTTTCAATGAAACCAACCTCTGTTCCATCAGAAATGAGATATCTGCCATTAACTGTATCAGTATTATTGCATGTCAGTTTGGAGTCGTGTTATGACATTTTTTAAACAATATTAAAAACCTTCCACCCATCTACCACCTATCTAAGACAAACATGTCCGATCATTTTAGGGAACGATGTATCCTATGATTGTAAAACTAATAAAAAAATGAAAACAACGTCCAATGAAATAAATCTCACAAGTTAATAATTCTCAGATGTAGGAAATAGATTGATTTTAAAATTTATTTTCTTTCCACATTTGATTGGAAAAGAAGAAAGGAAGCTAGCTTCGGGCAGCCGAAGCTTATATACCCTTGCAGATAAAGTAAATAATTATATTTTAATGCTTACTCTATCGGATTAATAAACCGAATTAATAATTTCACATCGCAATTTGGTGAGGAAATTTGTAAAGAAGATTAAAATATCTCATTGATACAAGGAATATGTTCAAGGATAAAGGAGAAGACGCTCTTAACAAAACGGTATATGGTAATCATTTTACGTTTTGTAATAATGGATTCGGGGAAGATGCGTGTGCCTGCTTTTTCTATAAAAATCATCGAGACGGAGCCTTAAAACTAATGTCATCATATTTAGTGTATAAGAAAATCCTGTTACAAATTTCCAAATAAACATGAGCTAAATTCATGTCCAAAATTTAAATTTGTATCTTCTTTTGTTTGGGGGGATAGGTGATTTTTTTAAATTTCTTTGAATTTAAAATTTGCATATTCTTTTGTTATTGGGTGGGTGTTTGTTTCTCAGTGGCAAGCAAAGGGATCCCCTTTTCAAGGGTGATTGCTTTTAGCTGTTTCCTTTGAACGTGACAACATCCCGTGACATTCTATCATGTACACGTATCGCTATGATCACCTGACACACCGTGTGAGCACCACACTTTCTTAATCTAAGCAAAGGTCACCCGTCACACCCCAGTAACTTCTCCCCGCTTAACTAGGATAACCCAGATAAGCAAAGGACACCCGTCACACCCCAGTAATTTTTCCCCCATTAGCTAGGAAACCTAAATATAACGCTATGATCACCTGACACACCTCAGTAATTTCTCCCCGTTTAACTGGGATAACCCAGATAAGCAAAGGACACCCGTCACACCCCAGTAATTTCTCCCCCCATTAACTAGGAAAACCTAAATATAACGCTATGATCACCCGTAACACCGTGTGAGCACCACACTTTCTTAATCTAAGCAAAGGACACCCGTCACACCCCAGTAACTTCTCCCCGCTTAATAAGAGTCCCGATTTTGGACCGAATTTTGGGATCTGTTTCCTGAATACAAATCCTATATACAAAAGCTGGTTATAACTATTGTGGACCCTAACTAACGATCACTCGTCACGCACCATTAACTTTAATTACCCCACACCTGTCACATTGTCCTAATTTATGTAAGGTGGTGAGGCAGAGCTGGGCAGCGAGTACACATTTGGCTCGTTGTGAATGACATTTTGCGATCCAAGAAGGCAGCGAGAGAATAAGCGGAGAAAGGAGAAGGAAGCCAGTCAGAAGCAGAAGTCGTCGGAAGCGGTCGCATTATCAGTTGCTAGAGTTGCTAATTAAAGTCGTATAATCTTGTATTCGGTTGTTACTTATTTGAACATTGTAAACACCAAACTTTCATTATCTCAACATTACATTAATCCTAATAAACAAACCTATTATAATACCAACTCTACATTTGGGGGCTCGATCTGGGTCTGAGATAACTAAAGCTAAAAAGTAGTCGCGTTGTGAAATTTGACACACAAATACATTCATAAATGACGCGTCGAACACCTGCAAAAAAGAATACCAATAAAATAGAGGAGGTGCAGAATAAAATAGAGGAGTTGCAGAACGAGACAATAGAAGACGAAGAAGACAGTCAAATGGAACTCAACGAAATGAAAAAACAAATGGACAATATATTGCAGTTGCTGTCTTTAAAAATCCAAATTGATGAAAAGTCCAGTACACACGAGAAGCTGCAAATTGATAATTTCGAGAAAGTGGTGAACGATTTTGACGGTCAAGCTGTTAATCAGTGGTTCGAAACTTTCGAGCAAAACGCAGAAGCGTATGAGCTTACACCCAAACAGATGTATGTCCAAGCGAGAGGCAAGATGGTAGGCACTGCCAAATTGTTTTTGCAGTCGGTGTGTGTGAACGACTACAACGAAATGAAAAGTGTACTGCTTGAGGAATTTGCTAGCAGCCTCAACAGTGCAGATGTTCATCGCCAGCTGCAAATCAGAAAGAAAAGGAAGAGCGAATCATTTCACGAGTATATGCTTCAACTACGGCATATTGCAGCAGCGGGAAATGTGGAGGAAGCAGCCGTTCTTCGTTACATCGTAATCGGACTAGTTGATGTAAAGAACGAGTACAAGTCTATTCTTTACTCGTGCAAGACGTTTAAGTCCTTAAGAGAGCAGTATGAAATCATAGACCAACTGGACGATAAGCCTCGCAATTCGTGGAATAAAAGCAATGGATCACCAAAAGAAGAACAGTCTCCAACGAAGTGTTTCAAATGTAACGAGAATGGTCATATGGCTCGAGACTGTCCATTCGTGACCTCAAATGTTCGCAAGGTTTTTGATGAAAGCCGCAATAAAGTAATCTCTGTTAATGGCGTGGATATAGAGTGCTTAATTGATACTGGATCGGACGTGTCGCTTGTAACAAGGAATATTGCTGAAAAGATAAAGAACATTGACATTTACAAAAGTGTATCTTTGCTGAGTGGTCTGGGTCAGGAAAAAACAAAACCGATTGGATTTTTCACAGCTGATGTTCTTGCCGACCGTTGAACGTGATCGATTGTGGTGCTTTGCTAGGACACGATTTTACCAGAAAGTTCACATTTTGCTGCGACGACAATGGCTTCAAGCTGACGGGCTTGAGGGATGAACCAAAGGAACTTGATGTGCTTGGTGCCGATGTGTACAATATCGTAGAAGAGTCTAACCTTTTTACTGTTTCTCCTAGGTATGAAGAGTCAGTGAACAAATTAATTAAAGAAGTTCAGCAAACACTACCAGAGATTCCAAAACAATGTCCAGTCAAACTAAGCATCACTCCCGATGGCGTAATAAAACCATTTCCAAAAATTAAAATACTGTGGATACCAAGTCACGTAGGTATAACAGGAAACGAATTTGCCGATGAAGCTGCTAAAGCAGCCACGATTTCCCCCCTAATAGCATCACCAAACATAAATAAATCCGATATAAACAGATATTTAAAATCAACACTTCTAAATTTTTCTTCACACATGCTTAATCAAACTTCTACCTGGTACCAAACGTATAATGACGGCCAACTCAATATTGCCCACTACACAAAAAACACTTTCTTTGCCAGGCTGACAAGAACTGAACAAATCAAACTTATACGGTTACGACTTGGTCATACTAAGCTGACCCATGCAAATAGATTCCTTCAACCTCCATCCAACCAATGCCAATTCTGCAACAACCCTGACACATCAATCAAACATATTTTAAACGAATGCCCATCGTTTCAAAACATTAGACCCGTAACACCGAACTCCGATCTCATTCCTCTATTAACTTACCCAAAACCGGAAAACCTACTTATCATTCTTACTTTCCTTAAAAAAGCCAACTTACTTAATCGCCTGTAAGACATACTTCTTATTAACATATACCTATTATTAAATTCTAAAATCTAATGTTAATCTTAAGACTTTTATATTACCCATTATATCAATTGTCATTTAATTAAACGTTAGATGCTAAACGTTCTAGATAATAAGATGGAAAATTTATGAAACGTTAATCAGCCGAAAGCCACAGCAGCTATGGCTGTCATTCCTTACGGTAGCTTAATTTTGTAATATAAGCATACCCTGTACAAATAAATAAACAAAAGCTGGTTATAACTATTGTGGACCCTAATTAACTATCACTCGTCACTCACCATTAGGTTTAATTACCCCACACCTGTCACATTGTCCTAATTTATTACCCTAATTAGCTAATTAATTACCTCCCCTTCCACTTTTGTATATAGCATTTGTATCCAGAACTTTCATTTATATACTACCAAGCAAACTTTTAGAATGAATTGTAGCCTCTTAAACTGAAACGGCAGACCTATTAATAGGATCCTGTTTTCCCCTTCGCGGATCCAGTAAATACTGTTGCTTCGATTACATTCGTATGAAGACCTTTTATCTGTAATCGTGTCCCATTGCATAACTTTGGGGGACCTAAGTTTCGCGATAACATTTCGGGTGCTCCAATCTTAAGAGACAGATTATGCTGCGTAATCCCTGCTAGATTCAACGAATTTAAAAATTCAACATGGTAATGAACTGCATTGTCAACATCAGGGACAGAGTCGACCGATTTATAGGAGACTTCTAAACCATCAAATGAGTTTAGCAATAATTTATTGGTACCGGTTGCTCTTTCATTTTTCGTTGTCAAAATGGAGCGCTCTGAAAGCCAATCTTAACATTTCATGATGTGTTAGAAAAACAAAGAACCCTTTTTGGCTTGTGCTTAGCACATACCGTACTTAAAATTTCTGGAGGGGGTCATTTAATTTAATTTTTTTCCCAAATAGGTCGTAAAAAAGGGGGATACACGGTTAAAAAATTTTCAAAGTTCCTGTGTTTAAAATGAACTCAAAAAAAATTATCAAAATGTGTACTAAGGAGATTTTTTTTAAACCAAAATTGAAATCATAATTGTGAATTTAAACCTGTCCCTTGCCACACCATGGTCAATCTTGTGCTTGTTTCTCGCTCTTTTGGCAAGCTCTCTCAGAGAGTTCATTGTGCTCCTGATTGTCCCCATTTCTATACCCGTTACTCATAGAGTAAAAGGGTATATTGTAATCGTGCAAAAGTATGTAACAGGGAGAAAGAAGCGTGTCCGATATTCTTGATCAGGGTCCTTAGCCGAGTCGATCTAGTCATGTCCGTCTGCCCGTCTGTGCGTCTGTCTATCTGTCTGTCTGTCTGTCCGTATGAACACTGAGATCTCGAAAACTACAAAGGCTAGAAAGTTGGAATTAACCACTCATATTCTTAAGCTTCCTACGCAGCGCAAGTTTATTTCAGACGAGCGCCACACCCCCTCAAACGCCCACAATCGCCCATAATCGCCCACAACCGATTTTAAAATGTGTCTGGCGCCCACATTTTAAAAGATTTCGGAGAAGTATAAATGCAATTTTGTTGCGTTTATTTATACCTATCGATATGTAGAATTTTTCAATTTTTCAAATGGGACCATTCGTTAAAAAGTTATGCGCGATCAAAGTTTTATATTCCCATCTCCCTCGCACCCCCTTAAGCTGAGTAACGGGTATCTGATAGTCGGGGCACCCGACTATAGCGTTTTCTCTTGTTTTTTTTTTTAAGATTTTCCAAAATGTTGCAATGCAACTTAAAAAACAATTGAAATCAAAAAGAAAAAGTGATCTGTGATGAATGGTTCTCCCACTACTGATTTTTAAAGTTGATTTTTCGAAATAGAATAAGAAAGAAAAGTATTTTTATAAGTCTTTGAAGTTTTTCTGAAAGCGCCTAAGGGTCTAAGTTATATATGTAACAATTGAAGTTTTAAGAGCAACCAACATTTCTTCCAACTCCAATGCATATTTCCTTTTTTTTTTAAATTTTTTAAAATTGGTCCAAAGAATTGGGTTTTTTTTTTATTCTTGGACGTTAATTCATTCATATTTATCTACCAATTCAGAAAAAATTAGCCTGCCCTTTTATCCCTCTTCTGATAAAACCGCAGTTCAAGTTAGCAAGAAATGTTCATAATTTGAAATATTGTCAGTCCTGTTTCATCCGCGCGCCGTTACATCATGAAGATATTTGACTTATCTGAAGGTATTGATGAAGATAATAATAAATAAATAAACAAATTTAGGTCTTAAATTTAAAATATACCGAGATAAACCACTCAAACTAAAGAGAGTGTCAGAATTTCTAGGCGGCTCCTTTTATCTCTCTATTAATTAAAGTGCTCATTCCGAGCCCGCCTCTAAACGCCTACGGTCCGTTGCCAGCGCATACATTTTCGTTGTTGTTGTTGATTGCAAGCTGCGGTGTTCGCAAAGCTCGTAGCCCTTCCACACATATAAACCTTAATAAACTGATGTATTAAATTTATCTCGCCTTGTGATTTATTTAAAATAGCTGACAAAAAGACTTTTTAGCTAACATTTGGAGGCCCCGGCGAGATATTTAAAATTAAGTTTGTGAAAATTCGCTTGTGCAAAAGAAACAGTGCACAAAGAAGACAAAAAAAAAACAACTGTTACATTAGGCTGGTTTCGCTTAAGCTGGTCCTAATAAAATTTCGTATGTTATATAATTGCATGTTATATTGTATGTTATATTTTGCAAAGGCTTATATACATATAGTGTGGTCGTTATTTTGTTTGATATCATAATTTGTTAATTCACTGTGCCTCGCCAACTGGTGACTGTAGCGAGAGAATAAGCGGAGAAAGGAGAAGGAAGCCAGTCAGAAGCAGAAGTCGTCGGAAGCGGTCGCATTATCAGTTGCTAGAGTTGCTAATTAAAGTCGTATAATCTTGTATTCGGTTGTTACTTATTTGAACATTGTAAACACCAAACTTTCATTATCTCAACATTACATTAATCCTAATAAACAAACCTATTATAATACCAACTCTACATTTGGGGGCTCGATCTGGGTCTGAGATAACTAAAGCTAAAAAGTAGTCGCGTTGTGAAATTTGACACACAAATACATTCATAAATGACGCGTCGAACACCTGCAAAAAAGAATACCAATAAAATAGAGGAGGTGCAGAATAAAATAGAGGAGTTGCAGAACGAGACAATAGAAGACGAAGAAGACAGTCAAATGGAACTCAACGAAATGAAAAAACAAATGGACAATATATTGCAGTTGCTGTCTTTAAAAATCCAAATTGATGAAAAGTCCAGTACACACGAGAAGCTGCAAATTGATAATTTCGAGAAAGTGGTGAACGATTTTGACGGTCAAGCTGTTAATCAGTGGTTCGAAACTTTCGAGCAAAACGCAGAAGCGTATGAGCTTACACCCAAACAGATGTATGTCCAAGCGAGAGGCAAGATGGTAGGCACTGCCAAATTGTTTTTGCAGTCGGTGTGTGTGAACGACTACAACGAAATGAAAAGTGTACTGCTTGAGGAATTTGCTAGCAGCCTCAACAGTGCAGATGTTCATCGCCAGCTGCAAATCAGAAAGAAAAGGAAGAGCGAATCATTTCACGAGTATATGCTTCAACTACGGCATATTGCAGCAGCGGGAAATGTGGAGGAAGCAGCCGTTCTTCGTTACATCGTAATCGGACTAGTTGATGTAAAGAACGAGTACAAGTCTATTCTTTACTCGTGCAAGACGTTTAAGTCCTTAAGAGAGCAGTATGAAATCATAGACCAACTGGACGATAAGCCTCGCAATTCGTGGAATAAAAGCAATGGATCACCAAAAGAAGAACAGTCTCCAACGAAGTGTTTCAAATGTAACGAGAATGGTCATATGGCTCGAGACTGTCCATTCGTGACCTCAAATGTTCGCAAGGTTTTTGATGAAAGCCGCAATAAAGTAATCTCTGTTAATGGCGTGGATATAGAGTGCTTAATTGATACTGGATCGGACGTGTCGCTTGTAACAAGGAATATTGCTGAAAAGATAAAGAACATTGACATTTACAAAAGTGTATCTTTGCTGAGTGGTCTGGGTCAGGAAAAAACAAAACCGATTGGATTTTTCACAGCTGATGTTCTTGCCGACCAGTTGTTCACACAACAAAAGTTTTTGGTTGTGCCTAATAACGTGATCGATTGTGGTGCTTTGCTAGGACACGATTTTACCAGAAAGTTCACATTTTGCTGCGACGACAATGGCTTCAAGCTGACGGGCTTGAGGGATGAACCAAAGGAACTTGATGTGCTTGGTGCCGATGTGTACAATATCGTAGAAGAGTCTAACCTTTTTACTGTTTCTCCTAGGTATGAAGAGTCAGTGAACAAATTAATTAAAGAAGTTCAGCAAACACTACCAGAGATTCCAAAACAATGTCCAGTCAAACTAAGCATCACTCCCGATGGCGTAATAAAACCATTTCCAAAAATTAAAATACTGTGGATACCAAGTCACGTAGGTATAACAGGAAACGAATTTGCCGATGAAGCTGCTAAAGCAGCCACGATTTCCCCCCTAATAGCATCACCAAACATAAATAAATCCGATATAAACAGATATTTAAAATCAACACTTCTAAATTTTTCTTCACACATGCTTAATCAAACTTCTACCTGGTACCAAACGTATAATGACGGCCAACTCAATATTGCCCACTACACAAAAAACACTTTCTTTGCCAGGCTGACAAGAACTGAACAAATCAAACTTATACGGTTACGACTTGGTCATACTAAGCTGACCCATGCAAATAGATTCCTTCAACCTCCATCCAACCAATGCCAATTCTGCAACAACCCTGACACATCAATCAAACATATTTTAAACGAATGCCCATCGTTTCAAAACATTAGACCCGTAACACCGAACTCCGATCTCATTCCTCTATTAACTTACCCAAAACCGGAAAACCTACTTATCATTCTTACTTTCCTTAAAAAAGCCAACTTACTTAATCGCCTGTAAGACATACTTCTTATTAACATATACCTATTATTAAATTCTAAAATCTAATGTTAATCTTAAGACTTTTATATTACCCATTATATCAATTGTCATTTAATTAAACGTTAGATGCTAAACGTTCTAGATAATAAGATGGAAAATTTATGAAACGTTAATCAGCCGAAAGCCACAGCAGCTATGGCTGTCATTCCTTACGGTAGCTTAATTTTGTAATATAAGCATACCCTGTACAAATAAATAAACAAAAGCTGGTTATAACTATTGTGGACCCTAATTAACTATCACTCGTCACTCACCATTAGGTTTAATTACCCCACACCTGTCACATTGTCCTAATTTATTACCCTAATTAGCTAATTAATTACCTCCCCTTCCACTTTTGTATATAGCATTTGTATCCAGAACTTTCATTTATATACTACCAAGCAAACTTTTAGAATGAATTGTAGCCTCTTAAACTGAAACGGCAGACCTATTAATAGGATCCTGTTTTCCCCTTCGCGGATCCAGTAAATACTGTTGCTTCGATTACATTCGTATGAAGACCTTTTATCTGTAATCGTGTCCCATTGCATAACTTTGGGGGACCTAAGTTTCGCGATAACATTTCGGGTGCTCCAATCTTAAGAGACAGATTATGCTGCGTAATCCCTGCTAGATTCAACGAATTTAAAAATTCAACATGGTAATGAACTGCATTGTCAACATCAGGGACAGAGTCGACCGATTTATAGGAGACTTCTAAACCATCAAATGAGTTTAGCAATAATTTATTGGTACCGGTTGCTCTTTCATTTTTCGTTGTCAAAATGGAGCGCTCTGAAAGCCAATCTTAACATTTCATGATGTGTTAGAAAAACAAAGAACCCTTTTTGGCTTGTGCTTAGCACATACCGTACTTAAAATTTCTGGAGGGGGTCATTTAATTTAATTTTTTTCCCAAATAGGTCGTAAAAAAGGGGGATACACGGTTAAAAAATTTTCAAAGTTCCTGTGTTTAAAATGAACTCAAAAAAAATTATCAAAATGTGTACTAAGGAGATTTTTTTTAAACCAAAATTGAAATCATAATTGTGAATTTAAACCTGTCCCTTGCCACACCATGGTCAATCTTGTGCTTGTTTCTCGCTCTTTTGGCAAGCTCTCTCAGAGAGTTCATTGTGCTCCTGATTGTCCCCATTTCTATACCCGTTACTCATAGAGTAAAAGGGTATATTGTAATCGTGCAAAAGTATGTAACAGGGAGAAAGAAGCGTGTCCGATATTCTTGATCAGGGTCCTTAGCCGAGTCGATCTAGTCATGTCCGTCTGCCCGTCTGTGCGTCTGTCTATCTGTCTGTCTGTCTGTCCGTATGAACACTGAGATCTCGAAAACTACAAAGGCTAGAAAGTTGGAATTAACCACTCATATTCTTAAGCTTCCTACGCAGCGCAAGTTTATTTCAGACGAGCGCCACACCCCCTCAAACGCCCACAATCGCCCATAATCGCCCACAACCGATTTTAAAATGTGTCTGGCGCCCACATTTTAAAAGATTTCGGAGAAGTATAAATGCAATTTTGTTGCGTTTATTTATACCTATCGATATGTAGAATTTTTCAATTTTTCAAATGGGACCATTCGTTAAAAAGTTATGCGCGATCAAAGTTTTATATTCCCATCTCCCTCGCACCCCCTTAAGCTGAGTAACGGGTATCTGATAGTCGGGGCACCCGACTATAGCGTTTTCTCTTGTTTTTTTTTTTAAGATTTTCCAAAATGTTGCAATGCAACTTAAAAAACAATTGAAATCAAAAAGAAAAAGTGATCTGTGATGAATGGTTCTCCCACTACTGATTTTTAAAGTTGATTTTTCGAAATAGAATAAGAAAGAAAAGTATTTTTATAAGTCTTTGAAGTTTTTCTGAAAGCGCCTAAGGGTCTAAGTTATATATGTAACAATTGAAGTTTTAAGAGCAACCAACATTTCTTCCAACTCCAATGCATATTTCCTTTTTTTTTTAAATTTTTTAAAATTGGTCCAAAGAATTGGGTTTTCTTTTTATTCTTGGACGTTAATTCATTCATATTTATCTACCAATTCAGAAAAAATTAGCCTGCCCTTTTATCCCTCTTCTGATAAAACCGCAGTTCAAGTTAGCAAGAAATGTTCATAATTTGAAATATTGTCAGTCCTGTTTCATCCGCGCGCCGTTACATCATGAAGATATTTGACTTATCTGAAGGTATTGATGAAGATAATAATAAATAAATAAACAAATTTAGGTCTTAAATTTAAAATATACCGAGATAAACCACTCAAACTAAAGAGAGTGTCAGAATTTCTAGGCGGCTCCTTTTATCTCTCTATTAATTAAAGTGCTCATTCCGAGCCCGCCTCTAAACGCCTACGGTCCGTTGCCAGCGCATACATTTTCGTTGTTGTTGTTGATTGCAAGCTGCGGTGTTCGCAAAGCTCGTAGCCCTTCCACACATATAAACCTTAATAAACTGATGTATTAAATTTATCTCGCCTTGTGATTTATTTAAAATAGCTGACAAAAAGACTTTTTAGCTAACATTTGGAGGCCCCGGCGAGATATTTAAAATTAAGTTTGTGAAAATTCGCTTGTGCAAAAGAAACAGTGCACAAAGAAGACAAAAAAAAAACAACTGTTACATTAGGCTGGTTTCGCTTAAGCTGGTCCTAATAAAATTTCGTATGTTATATAATTGCATGTTATATTGTATGTTATATTTTGCAAAGGCTTATATACATATAGTGTGGTCGTTATTTTGTTTGATATCATAATTTGTTAATTCACTGTGCCTCGCCAACTGGTGACTGTACTTTCTTGCCGTTACAACAAAAACAAAGACTTCTGACAATTGTAACTGTAAACTCGCGAGTTGTGCAGTGCGTTTTGGTTTGCTTTATAAAAATACATACGCGCAGATGAGTTCTGACGAAGGCAACACAGTCGCAGGCGTTAATATTATTATTATTTTTTTTTTTTTTTATGTGTGCTTTGTTTATTAAATCTTCTCTATTACTGTGTTTATACGATACCGAATTGACGCAATCATTTCACGCTTTCAGTGTGTGTGTGTATAAACGCCATTTCGTGAATTCGGCAACACACGAAAGTTGACTATGATTTCAGCCTCAAAGCGTGATTTGGTGATAAGCAGCTCTGGTAACTCTGTTATAAATTATCAACGTTGCCAGATCGCTAGAAATTTAAAGCCCTTCGTAGGCTATTTCTCCACTCAGAGCTATTAAAGGTTAAAAATGATCACATATTTTTACCGGCATCCCTATCAGCTGAGAGTGAACAAAAGCATGAATTCTCGGCTGTCGTATAAACAGGGGTTATTTCTATTTCGCGCTTTCAAGGAATCGTGATTCCCATCGTATAAACATAGTATATATAAGACTAACAATAAGTATATCATATCTTAAAAATATAACTTAACTATCGTCATGTAGACTGAATTTAGACTAACGTATTTATTGCTGGGCTGGCAGATCGATTCGAGGCAGACGAGTTCTGTTCAAAACCCGTGTTAGGCTCCTTGCGAGATTATTTGGGTGCTGTATAAGCTTGTTGTGGTAGGCCGCTTTCTGCTTAGATATTTCATCTTTGACCGGTGGTATGCCCAGATCCCTGTGGATGTTTTCGTTCCGAACATACCATGGTGCCCCAGTGATTGTTCGAAGGATTTTTGATTGTGAGCGCTGTATGATGTCAACATTGCTGTTGCTCGCGTTTCCCCAGAGCTGGGAGCCTTGGGCTTAAGGGTGGAGTTGTAGAGAAGAACTTTAAAGTCCAGACACAGGGGTGATCGAGAATTTATAATCCAGTGTAGGCTGCTAGCTTTAAGTCTGAGATGTACTTTCTTGTATTCAATGTGCCTCCGCCAGGTTAGGCGGTGGACGCCGAGATATGTTACATCGCTGGCTTGGGGGATCTGCGTACTATTCAAAGTTAGCGGAGGGCACGATTGTCTATTAAGGGTAAACGTTATATGTTTACACTTTTGTTCATTCATTTTGATTCGCCAGTCTGATAGCCACTTCTCAACTACCACCAAATGATTAACTAGTTGAGCTGTTGCTCTAGTTGGGCATCTCGAGCGGCTCAGGATTGCGGTGTCGTCAGCAAATGTGGTCAGCCTCTCGTTCGTAGGGATGTCTGCTGTGTATAGGACGAACAGGGTAGGGCCCAGTGCGCTACCTTGTGGGACTCCGGCTTCAATGTTATACTCGTTGGATGTCGTTGTATTGCATCTCACCTCGAAGTCTCGGTGGTAGAGGTACGACTTAAGTAACTTGTGAGTGTTTTCTGGCAATAATGTTATGATTTTATGCATAAGGCCTTCAAGCCACACTCGGTCGAATGCCTGAGAGACGTCGAGGAATATCGCACTACAATATTCCCGATGTTCAAAGGCTGCATGAATTTCTGAAGTTATCCGGTTGACTTGCTCGATAGTTCCGTGGCTTTCACGAAACCCGAACTGATGTGCCGGTATTACGTTTTGCTCTCTCAAATATGGTGTTATGCGCGAGAGCAGGCATTTTTGTAGTAATTTGGACAGGCACGACAGTAAGCTTATTGGCCTATAGGATGAGGGAATTGTGTGGTCTTTCCCAGACTTCGGTATCATTATAACCACAGACTTTTTCCATTTTATGATATGATAATATTATGACGGCTGAAAATAAAGTGCGGTTTTTGAAGTGCAAGGCCGAATCGGTGTACGATAGCTTAAAGCGCCTGGATATTTCGCTAGCTAAAGACACGATTTGCCTGTTTGGGCCCGCGGAGTTGACAGTTCGGCTAGAACTTCTTGAACATACTCAAGCCTCCTTCAGGCTTGCCCACAATGCGCTGGAGGAGCTCGACTATTCTAAAATCGGCCGTGAGCTTAGCGACAATTTTGAAATGCTCATGGTATCGGTCAAGTCACGGCTAAGGCTGCAACTTGACAACTGTTAGCTTCGAATGCCAACATCTTCCACCATGCACCTTGATCCTAGCCTGGATCAGTCATAGGATCAGGCATAGGACTCGCTTGCCCGAAGTAAAACTGCCTACATTCTCCAGTGGATACACCGAATACTCTGACGTCCTCTCCATGTTTACCTCTGTGATAGATAAGGATCCTTACTTGGCTGACATAGAAAAGCTTCAACTTTTGCGGTCATGCTTAGCTGATGCTGCGCTGGAGTCGGTTCGATCATTAGAAATATCTGGTGCCAATTATCGTGCGGCACTAGACATCCTAAATAAGCGTTTTAATAATAAACGTCTTGCTTTCCAGACACACATCAAGGAAATTCTTGGGCTCAAGAGGCTCGAGTCAGCGTCTGCTGTGGCATTGCCGGACTTTTCGGACAAAATTATTGGGCATATGCGAGCGCTTCAGGCCTTGGGAGATTTAAAACAAATCTCAGGCTGATGGTTGGATACATGATTGTGCAAAAATTGGATGTAGCAACCAAAGCTAACTGGAAGGAAAGTTTGTCAACGGATAGGATTCCAAGCGAGGAGGATTTGCTTTCGTACCTTGAAGGGCGATGCCAGAAACTGGAGAGCGTGCCTTGGCTTCTAACATGGGCCATGACCATACCGCTCCAAGGCCTGCCAGAAGCACGTTACTTGGTGCCCAGGTCGGCCAGAGTAGCTGCGTCTTTTGTAATACTCCTGGTCATGGAATACACTTCTGTGGCTCCTTCGCCGATCTGTCTCCTAGTCTACGGCAAGGGGCAGTAAAAAGACTTTCCTTGTGCTTCAATTGTCTAAAGAAGGGGCAGCACACTCGAACGTGCAACTCCGGCCAATGCCGCGCATGCGGTGGAAAACACCACACGCTGCTCCATCTACGCCCTGATGATTCACAGTTGCAAGTTCCTGCTCATCAAATAAATGCTTCATGTTTCCCCGCACCCCCGCACCCACGCACCCATCTGCCTCTCTTGCTGCCCAAGGATTTCATTCTGATGTTGTGCTGTTGGCCACCGCTATAGTTCTTGTAAAGATCAGAGACGGTTCCCTGGTTCCTTGCCGAGTTCTACTAGATTCTGGATCTCAACTACACCTAATTACATCTCGCTTCGCCCAGGAGTTGCAGTTAAGGAAATATCGGTCAGCAGCAACTGTAACTGGCCTTGGTGATACAGCTGTTTCTTCGGAAGGATCTACAGTCAACATCTGCCTACAGTCGCGTTCTTCTGAATACTCTACGGCTCTAACAGCGCTTGTTGTGCCAACAATTACGGACAGTCAGCCTAGTTGCATCATTGATATCAGTGATTGGAATATGCCGTCTAACATACAGGTGGCTGATCCTGCATTCAACTGTCCCCAGCGCGTCGACTTGCTCCTTGGTGCTAGCCTATTTTATGACCTGTTATGTGTGGGCCAAAAATGGAGCTACCCTACATCATGTCCGCTTGGAGGATCTAGTTAGGCGATTTCGGGAAGTCGAAAACTTGGACAGTGTAGTCATAATGGCCAGCAAGGAAGAGCTGGAGTGTGAGGATCATTTTATCAAAAACTTCTATCGTCTTCCCTCTGGCGCTTACTCCGTTCGCTTGCCGTTGAAACCCCATGCTAAAGCCCTTGGCGATTCCTACACACGGGAAACCTCCGTTTCTTAATCTTGAACGCAAACTGCAAAGGAACACCCATTTGAGGCGTCAATATGTGGCCTTTATTAAGGAATACTTGGAGTTAAACCACATGTCCAGAGTCAGCTCCGAAGCTTTGGGCCTTTGCCAGTATTTTCTGCCGCACCATTGTGTTTTAAAGGAGGATATCACAACAACCAAGCTTCGCGTTGTTTTCGATGGATCGGCTTTAGCCTCATCCGGGTCGTCTCTTAATGATGTCCTTATGGCTGGACCTGTTATACAGCCAAGGCTGTTTAACATTTTGATAAAATTTCGGACTTATCACTGGAGACATTTGCAAGATGTATCGGTGTGTAAGGGTGAGTGAACCTGATTCCTACTTGCAATGCATGTTATGACGAAACGAACCAGACAAAGAGCTCGAAGTTTACAAACTGGATACAGTGACCTACGGAACCAAGCCTGCCTCATTCCTTTCTGTTCGAGCAATGCACCAGCTGGCCATTGATGAGAGGGATTCCTTCCCTGCTGGCTCAGTTGCTCTGCAACAAGATTTCTATGTCGATGATTTCATCTCCGGTGGTAGCTCTGTTGGTGAGGCTGTCGAGAAAATGCGACAGACCACTGAGATACTCGCTCGAGGTGACTTCAAGTTACGAAAGTGGTGCTCCAGCCACCCCGAGGTTTTAAAGGATGTGTCAGATGATGACAAGGAAAAGTATTTGAAGTTCGGCGATGGCAGCGATATAACCAAAACCCTTGGGCTTGCATGGGATCTGGCAACAGACGAACTGCTGTTCTCTTTATCGTCTCTATATCCCGGCTCTAAGGCCTGCCGACAATCTGTTCTGGCCACCGTTGCCCGTTTCTATAACCCGCTAGGCCTTCTTGGCCCAGTAATCACAAAGGCCAAGGTGTTTCGTCAAAAACTCTGCAAGGATATATTGGATTCGGATGAAAGTTTGCCCTTGGCCCGTAACACCTGCTGGATTGAAATGTGCATCAGTTTTCAGAGCGTCCAACGCATATCATTCCCAAGATTTTTGCTTCTTTCAGAAACTGATGTTGAAATTCATGGTTTCTGCGATGCCAGCGAGGAAGCTTACGGAGCTTGCATATATGTGCTGTCTAGAGGCACTTCTCTAGCCAGCAGCCATCTCTTATGTTCCAAATCCCGAGTAGCGCCTCCCAAAACGTTATCTGTACCTAAGCTGGAGTTATGCGGCGCCCTGCTATTAGCCAAGCTGATGAATGAAGTTATTAAAATGGGTATGTTTAATGGTCCATTTCATTGCTGTTGTGATTCCTCTGTGGCGCTATCCTGGATTGGTAATGAGCCCTTCAAATTCAACGTCTTCGTGGCAAACCGAGTGGCTTCTATACAGGAATTGACTGCTAACATAGAATGGCATCATGTTCCGACTGACTTGAATCCTGCCGATGTTTTGTCCAGGGGCACTACTCCGGATCAACTGGCGCTTTCTGAGATCTGGTTTCATGGCCCACCATTCCTACTTGGTGGTCGCAAGGATTGGCCTACGCGTCTGCATTATGATGATCCGAGCCTTGAGTTACGTAAACAGGTGCTGATGGTCAAGTCTCCTCACGTTGATGTTACCCTTAACTCCAAGTATGGCAACTCGTTTCCTTCCATGCAGCGCGTGTTCGCGTACATTTACAAATTTTCTCACCGACATATATGCTTTGGCGTGCCGTCCAACTGGCTCATTTATGGGAGGATATAAAGGAGCTTCGTTTAAATGGCATTGTTAAGAATTCAAGTTCAATTGCGTCGCTCTTGCCCTTCATAGATGCATTTGGCCTTCTTCGAGTTGGTGGACGCCTCGAAAATTCAACACTTGCGTATGAGGCTCGCCATCCAATAATAGTGCCACGTCGTCACCAACTCACCTTAGCGCTCATAATGCACTTCCATAAGATAAACCTGCTTGCAGGACAGCGCGCTCTGTTGACAAGCATCCGACTACAATACTGGCCTATTGGAGGACTGCGAACAGTCTCAAATGTAGTGAAAGGCTGTGTGGAGTGCTTCCGGGCCAGGCCTAAATTTCTGGAACCAATCATGGCTATTCTTCCGAAGGAACGTTTGGAGTGCGTACGGGCCTTTGCTGTTTCTGGCGTCGACTATTGTGGACCTTTCTTCTACAAATCTGAAGTCCGCACCAGGCCTCCCATTAGGTGCTACGTATGCGTGTTCATCTGCCTTACAAGCAAGGCTGTGCACTTAGAGCTTGTCAAGGATCTAACGACTGCTTCGTTTTTAAGTGCTTTGAAAAGATTCATGTCTACACGTGGAAAGCCTAGTCAAATTTGGTCGGACAACGCTACCAACTTTGTCGTAGCAAAAAATGAGTTGGCAGATTTAAAGCGGCTGCTGCTTAGCGATTTCCATATGCAGTCTGTACATCAAGCCTGCTTGGCGGAGGGAATCGACTGGCAATTTATTCCGCCTCGCTCACCACACTTTGGAGGACTGAGGGAGGCAGCAGTCAAGACGGCCAAACACCATTTCTACCGCTCTGTTGGCCGCCGAACGCTTAGTTTTGATGAGCTTCGCACTTTGGTTTGTCAGATTGCGTCAATCATTAATTCTCGCCCCTTGCTATCAATTTCAGAGAATCCAGATAATCTCGATGTTTTGACTTCTGCCCCACCTACTTTTTGGTGGCCCTTCTACTACTATCATTGAGCCCGATTTAACCAAGCTCAATTATAAACGGTTGGATGGCTGGCAGCGTGTAACATATCTGCAGCAACTATTCTGGTCCCGATGGCAGAAGGAGTACCTCACTCTTCTGCAACAACGCACCAAATGGAGGTCTCCTGAACGATTGTTAAAGGTCAACGACGTAGTTCTGATAAAGGATAAAAATCTACCTCCCATGCGTTGGCCCTTAGCTAGTTTGAGCGCTCTTATTCCTGGACGAGATGGCCTTTGCCGAGTTGCTGATCTGAAGACGTCCACGTGTGTTATCAGGAGAGCTGTCAACAAGTTGTGCCTGCTGCCCATCAATGATGATGTTGAAAGACAGGCTTCCAACGGGGGGAGTATGTTAAGCGCAGCAGCAAACCACTCAAACTAAAGAGAGAGTCAGAATCACTCATTTCTAGGCGGCTCCTTTTATCTCTCTATTAATTGAAGTGCTCATTCTGAGCCCGCCTCTCAACGCCTACGTTCCGTCGCCAGCGCATACATTTTCGTTGTTGTTGTTGATTGCAGGCTGCGGTGTTCGCAAGGCCCGTAGCCCTTGCACACATATAAACCTTAATAAACTGATGTATTGCATTTATCTCGCCTTGTGATTTATTTAAAATAGCTGACAAAAAGGCTTGTTAGCTCAACATTCCCCTTTGTAATAAGCGTTTATATGGAAGCTATAAGATGTAGTTGACCGATTTAAACAATTTTTATACCCTTGCAGAGGGTATTATGATTTCAGTCAGAAGTTTGCAACGCAGTTAACGTTTCCGACCCCACAAAGTATATGTATTCTTCTCCGTCTGTCCGTCCGTCCGTCTGTCTATCTGTTTCTACGCGAACTAGTCTCTCAGTTTTAAAGCTATCGGGCTCAAACTTTCCCAAATTTTCTTTCTATTGCAGGTAGTATATATGTCGGAACCGACCGGATCGGACTATTATATCTTATAGCTCCCATAGGAAGGATCGAAAAAAAAACGTAAAAAAATTCTAGCTTTGGTATTTTTTGAAATATTACCTTCTACTTTTGGGAATACTATTTTTTAAATGTTTCTGAATTTCGAATAAAATTTTATAAAAATCGGATGACTATATCATTTAGCTGCCCTAGGAACTGTCGGAAAATTAAATGGAAATTAATAGGAACAAAATTATATCTTTGATGACTTTTATTACATTCTCTTCTTCTCTGGGATATGGCTTTTCTTTAACAGTTCAAAATTTCGTATTAAATTTAATAAAATTCGGACGGCTTTATTATATAGCTGCCATAGGAAGGATCTACAAGGGTATATAAGCTTCGGCTGGCCGAAGCTAGTTTCCTTTCTGGTTTTTTTTTTCGAAAATCAAGTTAAGTTAAAAAAATAAATTGGGAAACTTAGAACCCTATAAGTTATTTATTTACATTTTTGTTCTTAAAAAAACGTTTTTTTCCTAAAAATTTCATACAACAAATAAAAATTTACATTTTGATGTTTTTTTACATATTTAATTGCCTTTACAATACCCCATCAAAAGATATTCGCTATAGGGCTCCGCTGATTTAAGGCAGACTTTTGGCTTTTTCGAAGAATTTTTCTAATCGGGCTGCTCAGTTAAAGACCCCAAAATTGAGAATTTCTAGCTCAGGGTCTGAGCAACAACCCTTTTTTCGATTCGTTTGTGCTCTCGGGCTCCGGTTTTTGTTTGACCGGAACACTCGGATCGGTCCCCAACTGACCGCTCTTTATTTTTGTTGCTAGGTTTGCTTGTGTTGTTGCCTCAGATATTTTGTGACAGGAGAAGCATTTGAGAGAGAGCGAAAGCGAGAGAGAGAGAGAGAATAAAAATTATAGGGAAAAGAAAAGAAAAATATATGGAGGCCAAAAAAACTTTATATTCAAATATTTTAAAATGTAGATACATTTTTATATAATCAAATAATCCAATTATTATTATTAATATTTATTCATGTTTATGTATTTAAAATTACAAATGAAGCATTGAAATTGTTAAAGATTTTTTGTCTTTTGTTGAGGATAAAGTTAAGCGTTGAAAATGACCTCTCCACTGATATTTGTTATGCAAGTGGGCACCACTTTCGCAACTTCCTTCAAATAAGGTGACTTAAACTTTAGCCAGAAAAATAAATTTTTTTTGGCGACCATGAAACAACCCTGCAGTTCCCGAATTTAGCCCAAGCGCTGAAATGCACTGAGTCGACTGCGACGCCGGCAGAGCGTCTGCAGAATCGACTCTCTCACCAACCCTCTCTCTCTCAATCACGCTCTCCCAAATTTCTCTCTCTTAGAAAACGAGACAAATGTCGAACTTCGCCTGTCTCGCTCTGCAAGCTGGGCAAGCGCGATCGCGGCAAAGGGAAGACAACAACAAGAGAGATTGCGATTGATGTTGTTTTTCTCGCTCAGTATTCTTTTTCTGTTTCTCGAGAGCAGGCGCCGTTTTTCCGCGGCTTTCAACTGCGTTTTATCTTTTAAAAGAGTAGCATTGCTGAGCTCAGAGAAGCTGGGTCGGGTAAAATTAAAATTTTGAATTTTGAATATGGGAATCGTTTGTCCACCGTTTGTCCACGTTTGACCACCTTTTAGTTTTTTTTGTCCACGCCCAGTTTCGAAAATATGGAATTTCAAAAATTTTCGAAAATCAAAAAATTGAATTTTTCAAATTTTTTTACATGGAATCGTTTGTCCACCGTTTGTCCACCATTGCCCACCCTTTAGAATTTTGAAAAAGTCAAAACTTTAGAAAATACACCATTTTTAAATTTTCACTGAATTTCAAAAAATTTCAAAGTTGAATTTTTCAAGTTTTTTTTACATGGAATCGTTTGTCCACCGTTTGTCCACGTTTGTCCACCCTTTAGAATTTTGAAAAAGTCAAAACTTTAGAAAATACACCACTTTTAAGTTTTCACTGAATTTCGAAAAATTTCAAAGTTCAAATTTTCAAAAAATTTTTCATGGAATCGTTTGTCCACTGTTTGTCCACGTTTGTCCACCCTTTAGAATTTTGAAAAAGTCAAAACTTTAGAAAATACACCACTTTTAAATTTTCACTGAATTTCGAAAAATTTCAAAGTTGAATTTTTCAAGTTTTTTTTACATGGAATCGTTTGTCCACCGTTTGTCCACGTTTGACCACCTTTTAATTTTTTTTTGTCCACGCCCAGTTTCGAAAATATGGAATTTCGAAAATTTTCGAAAATCAAAAAATTGAATTTTTTAAATTTTTTTACATGGAATCGTTTGTCCACCGTTTGTCCACCCTTTAGAATTTTGAAAAAGACAAAACTTTAGAAAATTGAAGTATTTTAAGTTTTTATTGAAATGAAAAAAAACGTTATCCCACCTTTTAATTTAATTTATTTCTGTTTTTCCACCTCTTAAAGCTAAACATTTTTATAAACAATTTTGGGCCAACACTTGCAAATATTTTCTCTAAATAATTTCAACAATAAACTACAAACTTCTTACAAATACAAATCTTAAAGCAAAACATCGCTTAAAACTTAACAACTTAATAATAATTTGTTTTATTTTATAAACATAAAACATAACATAAAATCGTCTTAAAAATAAATGTACAAAATTTGAATTTAACATTAATAAACAATACATATTACTCGGTCTGCGTATATATAACTATATGAAAAATCATGTTCGTGGTAGAAGCCGTGAATCTTTTCCATTGTCGGCGCATATCGTCGTGAACTTCCCAATTTCCTGTTAATCTGCGGCAATAAGAAATGTAGTGCCCAATTCCATCTCCTGACGCTGGAAGGTACTCAATGGCACCACTCAGAATGTATTTTCTATTCCGTATTAAAATTTCCTGAGGTATCTGGAGCAAGGTTGCAGATCCTGTTGAGCCGGCCGAGGATTTTTGATGGAACGCACTATGGGTCGCAAATTCTATGTCTATTATGACATGAGGACCTGGATCTCTTTCAAGGATCTCTTCTCCGTAGCATTTTCTGCATATTTCTTCGGATTCTTCAAAAAATTCGTCAACAAAGGTGAGCAACGCCTTGGCAACACCGAGATCCTTGACCTTTTCAGAATCCATTAGCTCCAGCCGTTGGTGTATTGATGTGTGGCTCTCGCACTCGTTCGTGGCACCTTCTTCATGTGAACGGCGGCTTGTTGCACTCGGTATTCCATTAAGAGCTTGGTCAATAAATGCTCCGATATTTGTGTGGCACAGTACGGTGTTGTTTTTTTCCGTAAAAAAAGACATCAAAATCAGACCTCTATCGCAGTAAAGGCTGGAAGAAACTCCCTCGACGGCATATTTTTTTATCAAAGCCACTGTCAGGTTATCCGTATCCGAATCCAATTTGTTTTTATAAAAATAATTATCCATATATGCGGTCGATAATATTTCCACTAGAGAATCAATTGGACAAGTGTTTTTAAATTGTATCAATTTGTTTCCAATCCATATAGGGCCCATTGCTCCGCCGTTATATAGGATCTCATCCCTTTTCCTTCGATGAGGTCGATTGTGTATAAATTCGACGTTGGGGCACTTCTTGAGATACTTTCCTCTTGGTTTATTTTTTCTTTCTTTATAATCGTTTTCCAAATCCATTGTCTGAGAAATGCATTCATTTTCATCGTCTTTGACATTATAATCTGTTGGATTTTTTGTGTTGTTCTTCACCTTCCAGTTTTCTTCTTCTAAAAGGTATTCCACGTCGCTTTCTTCTGAAATATCCTCCAGGACTCCTTTTTCTTCTCGGATTTTTTTTTAATTGGTTGGGTTGAATTACCTGTTTTAGATTTGCATAACCCTTTCCATGCACTTACTATTTTTTACCAAGTGGGCAATTGTTTTTAAATTATTTTAGATTTTTTAGGGCACGCAACAAACTAAGTAAGTTTTAAAAGGTAGACAAACGATTCCATGTAAAAAAAACTTGAAAAATTCAACTTTGAAATTTTTTGAAATTCAGTGAAAATTTAAAAATGGTGTATTTTCTAAAGTTTTGACTTTTTCAAAATTCTAAAGGGTGGACAAACGGTGGACAAACGATTCCATGTAAAAAAATTTAAAAAATTCAATTTTTTGATTTTCGAAAATTTTCGAAATTCCATATTTTCGAAACTGGGCGTGGACAAAAAAAAATTAAAAGGTGGTCAAACGTGGACAAACGGTGGACAAACGATTCCATGTAAAAAAAACTTGAAAAATTCAACTTTGAAATTTTTTGAAATTCGGTGAAAATTTAAAAATGGTGTATTTTCTAAAGCTTTGACTTTTTTTAAATTCTGAAGGGTGGGCAATGGTGGACAAACAGTGGACAAACGATTCCATGAAAAAAATTTTGAAAATTTGAACTTTGAAATTTTTCGAAATTCAGTGAAAATTTAAAAGTGGTGTATTTTCTAAAGTTTTGACTTTTTCAAAATTCTAAAGGGTGGACAAACGGTGGACAAACGATTCCATGTAAAAAAATTTAAAAAATTCAATTTTTTGATTTTCGAAAATTTTCGAAATTCCATATTTTCGAAACTGGGCGTGGACAAAAAAAACTAAAAGGTGGTCAAACGTGGACAAACGGTGGACAAACGATTCCCATATTCAAAATTCAAAATTTTAATTTTACCCGACCCAGCTTCTCTGAGCTGCATTGCTGTGATTAGTTATTTTAGAGTTTAAACAAAAGTGCTTTAAGTAAGAATACATTATTAGGTAAGTAATTGTCAAGTGTATTGTCTTATCTTAATTACAGTAGCTTTTAATTTTTATATTATCCTTTATTTTTAATATTTTTAGGTCAAGCTGATGGTACAAAGTGATTATAAAATATCTTTTCAGATGAAATCATTTTGTCCTACAGCCCAGAAGGATGTTATTCTTCCACTGCTAATTAAGTTTTTATCATTTTTGCCTCGTTATATAATATTATAAAAACAAATATTTTTCAAATTCAGATCTTATTGGTCAGGTAGCCTACAGAGCCTCTGGAGAGAATGCGGAAATGCGAGAATAATCTCCATGCGCAAAAAGGCAGCTCACCAAGACTCTGGAAGCTGAGAACCTGCCGAAGACCCCTACAAGTCACCGTAGTTTGTAAAAATCTATTAATTTAATGTATTAATAAACCCATTGATAAAAGCAATGAAATTTTACATATTTTCAATGAAAATGGGCGATGAATTTGGGTGATGAATTTGGTGATGAATTAGGCGATGAAAACAGGTGCTAAATCAGCGCCAGTTTCTGGCAGTTAAAATCATCGCTATTTTTCATACAAATTCACTAGTGATTGAGCGCTTAGTGCTTGGCAGTGATTCACTGCTAAAAAGGTGATGAATGGAACTGCAGGGAAAGTAAAATTTTCAATTTCCGTGTATAGGTTTGACCATCCAGAATGGTGAAAAAAAAGAGATGAACGCTGAGAATCATTAAGGCTGCTTGGTGGAGAAAGAGCAACAAAGCAACCCAGCGGGAAAGTGAGAAGTTGGTTTTTAGAGTATTGGAAATCCTATTCCTTTTGAGCAGACAGTGGTGAGGGGATAGATCATTTCGGAGAGCTAAATGGGGTGGGTTTCTGTAATAATAGTGAGAACACTATATTGTGTCTAAGTACAAATACTGTATAAATACAAATAATACTAGACGGTTGGTCACACTGTGGCGTACACCACTTCCGGTCAAGACAATAAAGGCGTGAAGACGTACAATCTATTAAGTCTTATTTAATAGGCCGGATCAGGCTTATTACATGGTGTCAGAAGTGAAAATATCAATCTTTGATTAACAAGGAACACAATGGAGCGTGTCTTGCCAGAAATTGAGTGCTCAATGCTGGCGCATGAGTGGCCAAAGTGGAAAAGATCATTCATCATGTATATGATAGCGTCAAGCAAAGATGCAGAGCCAGAAGCGAAGAAGATTGCCACATTCTTGTGGTTGGCTGGATCAAAAGCTACGGAAATATACAACACAATGTTTCCCAATGATGGAACTGCACTTGGCATGGTAGGCACCATGGCGACATCTTCAGACTTGTCTACATCTTCGTCTACTGCTGCGATCGTTAGCCGTTCACTGGATGACGTTCTAAAAGCATTTGATGACTATAGTGTTCCATTCCGAAACATCACGATGGAGTCCTACAAGTTCAACAACATCTTTCAAGCTGAGGGACAACCTTTCATAGAGTTTGAAACTCAACTTCGCAAGCAGGTACAGTTATGCGACTACAAATGTGACTGTGGCCAAGCATATGAAGAACGGATGCTCCTGGATCGCTTCATAATCGGCATAAATGATAAAAGACTGCAGCTAAAACTACTTGAATCAAAAAACAAGAAACTGGAGGAGATCGTCACCGAATGTAAAGCATTTGAAGCAGCCGCCAAAAACAATGAATTCCTTCAGAACCAGAATCGAGAGAAATCTGTTAACGCAGTAGTCCGTCGCTGCTATAACTGTGGAGCAATTTACAATCCGAACCATCTTTCTGAGTGCCGTGCAAAGGGAACAACGTGCTACTCATGTGGAAAATCTGGACACTTCGCCAAGTACTGCAAGCAGAAGAGACGTGTGAACAACAACAACAGCAACAGCCGACCAGTTGATAGTAAGAACTACAACAACAGGCAAATAGACGAGGAACCCAAGCGTACAACAGGTGCAGCAATTAATTGGATAGAATCAGGTAAAACCAAAGGGAATCAATTAGCATCAGATATTGATATTAGCAAAATTAATCTTAGAATAAGCGAGTGCGGTCGAAACAGAATAAGATGGACAAAAACATTTACAATTAATGGAAAAGCTATTACATTTAAGGTGGACACTGGAGCTGATGTCAACTGCATCCCAATTGATTTAGTTAAAGAGTTAAAACTTGAAGTTAAAAAAGAAAACGTTCTCATTTTTGATTATAATAATGTTAAAGTTAATAATTTTGGAATAACTAAAGCAATCTGTTCTGATTCAGAAACAGTAAAATGTATTGAATTTTTAGTTGTTGACTCAAAATGTGAACCATTAATAGGTCTTAAGTCCTCTGTAGAATTAAACCTCATAAAACATTTGAATATTGATTCAGTTTCCAACTTACCTCGAACCAGGGAGGAGTTTGTAGAGGAATTTAAGCAATTGTTTCAGGGACTTGACAAGTTACCAAAGGAACAGTCTATCGTTCTTAAAGAAGGCGCACAGCCTGTGCTGCATTATAAGAAAAGGTTTCCACAAAGTTTAATAGGGGCATTGGAGCAAGAGTTGAGTGCTATGGTAAAGGAAAAGATAATCTCACCAGTAACATACCCAACCAGCTGGGTAAATAACTTGCAAATAGTGGAAAAAGCAAATGGAAAACTCAGACTTTGTTTGGACCCCAAGCCGTTAAACAAGGCAATTAAACGAGAACATTACCTAATACCAACGATAGACGAATTTATGATACAATTATCTCGAAAGAAGGTTTTTACAATCCTGGATCTCTCCCATGGATTTTGGCAAATGCAACTTGATGAAGCTAGTTCAGATTTAACGACTTTTATGACTCCGTTTGGGAGATTTAAATTTAATCGTGTTCCATTTGGAATTAATAGCGCTCCTGAAATGTTCCAACGGAATATGGTACAAAATTTTGGTGACATACCAAATGTTATAGTTTATTTCGATGATATAGGAATATTAGGAGAAAGTTTTGAAGAGCATGATGCAACGTTATTAAAAGTACTTCAGCGAGCTAAAGAGAATAGCATTCGTTTCAATCCTGAAAAAGTCCAATATAGGAAAACGCAAGTTGAATTTATGGGCCATATTTTATCAGAAGGACTGATACAACCTCAAAGAAAGCACTTAGAAGCCATTCAAAATATTAAAATCCCAGAAGACAAAGCTGGAGTTCTACGCATTCTTGGACTTTTTAAGTACCTAGCTAAGTTTATACCAGACTTGTCCTCTAGAACTGCAAATCTCAGAAATCTCACTAGGAGTGATACCCTATTTGAGTGGACTACAGAACATCAAAACGAACTCAATGACTTACTTAAAACTATAACAAGTGGTCCGATTTTAGCCGTCTACGACAGCGCTAAACATGTAGTTATTCAAACCGATGCCTCCAAAAATGGTCTTGGTTGTGTTATTCTGCAAAACGGTCATCCAATCAGCTTCGCGTCACGTACGCTAACTAAGAGTGAACAAAAGTGGGCCCAAATTGAAAAGGAGCTGTTGGCGATTGTATTTGCGTGTGAAAGGTTCCACTATTATGTCTACGGTAGAGAATTTTTAGTAGAAAGCGATCACAAGCCCCTGGAAGTTTTAGTAAGCCGGGACATTGACTCAGTAACAACACGATTGCATCGAATGCTGCTATATCTCCTTAAATACCCAAAAATGACTGTAAAGTATACACCTGGAAGAGATATGCTAGTGGCAGACTGCTTATCACGAGCCCAACTACCAGATGAAACAGAAATCCCAGATCTATCCAATGTAATTCATATAGTAAGCCGCGCAGCGTGTCTCTCAGAAGAAAACTATGACTGCTATCTCAGGGTTCTGAAGAATGATGAAAACTATTGGAAAATCGCTGGTTTTGTTACAAATGTATGGCCATCATTTCATAAATTAGACCAATTTTGCCAAAACTTCTACAAATTCAAATCCGAATTACACTTTGAACACGGTCTTCTATTTCGCCTTGGCAGACTAATAATACCGACCAAGTTACAAAAACAAATCCTAAACCAAGTCCATGTGTCCCACCTTGGCATTGAAAAAACCTTAGCTCGAGCGCGAAAACTGTACTACTGGCCGAATATGAGCGTACACATTAAGGAATTGGTGTCTTCTTGCGAAGTATGCGAAAAGTTTCAAAGAAATAATCAAAAGGAACCTCTAAAAGAAGACGAAGCGCCAGAATATCCGTTTCACATGGCAGGAATGGACATTTTTGAATATGGGGGTAAAAATTTTTTGTCAATCTTTGACGCATACTCTAACTTCTTGATTGTTAATCGGCTTAAAGGAAAATCAATTGTGGATGTTACTGAACAACTTAAAAAGACATTTGATAGTTATGGTTACCCATCAAAACTTAAATGTGACAACAGTCCTTTTAATTCATTCTCGTTCAGAACGTTTGCGAATGAATGTAATACATTACTTCAGTTCTCAAGTCCTAGATACCCTCAGAGCAACGGGTTAGCAGAAAAAGGAGTGGCGATTGCAAAGAATATTTTAAAACGATGCTCTGAAGCAAGTGATTACCAGTACAGGATTCTTGAATACAATGCTACTCCTGTAGCAAGTTTAGGCTTCTCTCCATGCGAATTATTCTTTGGAAGAATGTGTAAAACCAAAATGCCAATAAAAAAATCAGAGTTGTTTAGAAATCATATTGAGGAAGAAAAAGTTAAAAAAAGCTTTACCGATAAAAAGTTTAAACAAAAAATGTATTATAATTTACACTCAAAAACTCTTCGTCCATTAAATGTAGGTGACAAAGTCCAATTTAGGAAAAAAGCGAATGAATGGGCATACGGAATTGTTAAAAAAAGAGTAAATTAAAGATCTTATATCATAAGAGATGATCTCAATAACTATTTTAGAAAAAACAGAAGACTAATGAATAAAACCCAAATTAACAGTAGCAATGTATATGAATATATATCTGATGGTAATTTAAGAGAAAACGAAACTGGTAATTTAAGAGAAAACGAAACTGGTAATTTAAGAGAAAACGAAACTGTTAATTTAAGAGAAAACGAAACCGAAAGTAGCAACGAAGAAACTGTAAATATTTACGATGAACCAGTAATTGAAGAAAGTGAAAATTTTGATATAAATCAGACTAACAATGTAAGCACTGAAGAAATTATAGACCCTCTAGGTGATAGTACTTTTGTGAATGAAAGTAATACTGATATGTCAATGGATTATGAAACCCCTGGAGGTTTCAGTTCTGAAGAAGAGGTTGAACCAACAGTAGTATCACGATCAGGCAGAGCTATTAAACCTCCTGCCAGATATGGTTGGGATAAACCCTAACAATTAATTTAGTTATAAAAAAAAAAAAAAAAAAATAAAAACGTGTAATAATAGTGAGAACACTATATTGTGTCTAAGTACAAATACTGTATAAATACAAATAATACTAGACGGTTGGTCTCACTGTGGCGTACACCACTTCCGGTCAAGACAATAAAGGCGTGAAGACGTACAATCTATTAAGTCTTATTTAATAGGCCGGATCAGGCTTATTACAGTTTCTGAATAGCATCAATATCAGGCCACTTATGCGCTGTGTGATTTCTGTGGCATCCCGATTATAATATTCTTCTTATCTAGATACCCGACATAAAACAGCTGATCAGAGGGTAAATGAACGGCCATGGCAAACTAGGTATGGAGAGATCCCTTAATTTTTTACGTAATTGTAATGATGGTAGATACCCTTATTATTATTCCTGGTCTTACATTCAGATGTTAATTATTTTTTAAACTGGGTATTCCCTAAACTGTTGAATTGCTGAATTGTTAAAAATTAAACAGAAAATTTCAGCAATTAAGGGAACGACCCAAAATGGTTCTTGTTGAATTTTCAAACAGCTGTTATTTGTTAAAAAGTTTCACGGAACTTAAAACATGTAAAATTCGATTTTTTTTTGTTTGTTACTGACTAAAATTGTTAACTAGGTAAGAAGAACTACTAATAGACTTGTTAATTAAATTTTAAAGTAAATAATGGGAGCTTATGAATGTAAAATGTTGCAAAGTTGCCATGACTTTTAGTAAAATAAGATGACAGCCTCGAGGCTGTTGAATTGCTGAAATTTCTGAAAGTTGACTTTGTATGGAACAGCTGATTAACAGGTGACCAAAATTCAACAATTCAGCAATTCAACAGTTTAGGGAATACCCTGGATATTTTCAGAAGACAAGCTTATAAGACATGGATACCTAAGACCTGAATTCGGCCAAGGTAAAACCGGGAATGCTTCAGAAATTAACAATTTTCTATTCCAATGCTTCGATTGTAAATATTATTATTAAATACACATACAAATATTTCACGAAAAAATGTATTTTTATTGTGGGAAGTCAGATACTGAAAAGCAGTAGAAACCCAAAACTGGGAGGATGTGGAAATGCAGATATTGCAAGTAGAGTAACTGAGTACGTGTGAAAAACCCATAATGCGGGAAGAGATAAACCAGTTGATTTGTCCCTGCATTCTTCTACTACAGAGATCCACATAGAAACCTCATTTGGCCCTTACTTTTTTGTGTCATCCCCGTGTATTGAAAACAGAGATGGAAGAAATGTAAGGGGTAAAGGAGGTTTTGTCCCTTCCGCTTGTATGGAGAAACCTAATGAAAATAACATATTTTCCAGTGAAACTTTCCCGCTGGGATTCTTACGAGTTCTCTTTCGTCGTTTTCGTATTCGATCGCTGAAACGGCGCAAACGCTTCTGTTGCCTAAACGCTTGTTCGTTTTTTTTTTGTATTTGAGCTTGGCGTGTGCATCGCTACACTACGTGCGTTCGGCATATTAATAATATTGAATTATACAAATTATAGGATTCCCTAAATTTATTTAATTCATTATAATTAAAACCCCTGCACTGCTTGCTTTTTTCTCAAGTTGGTTATAAAATTTATTAAATTTGTAAATTTAATACATTAAAAAAATAACTACAGTTATTTATAATTAATAATTAATTTATAAAGTAACATTCAATACCAAAAAACAAAAAATGCCAAAAACAGAACTAGTAACAAGGACATCGAAGAGTTGAAAAACCAACGAGATGGATCTGGGCTGTTCTTTTACAAACCGAACAGATTTCGCCAAAATTTTTTGACATTTTTGATTTGCCTGAATCTAGTTTTACGTGTAGTATTCGGAAAATAAGTAAAAACGTGTATCAGGATTTGGCAAAAAAACAAAGTTTTTTTGTTAGAATTTTTTTAGTTGGCCAAAAAACATCAACTTTGAAAAAGTACCCTCTCATTGAAAATCTGTATCTCCGGTTGTAGTAAACCTTTTAAAAAAAAATTTTTTTATTGCGTTGTTTTTTTGGAAATGCAGTCTCTCTCGAGAGAGTTGCTTGCGTTGCGCTGCATCTTGAACCCTTGTGCTCAGTTTTAGATGAGCATTCAAAGTGATAAGTTTGTGTTGAGCCTATGTATTTAAGAAAGTTAAAGTGCGATCCCTTAAAGATGGAAATTATAGGTAAGCAATTTAAATATAAATTTGGTAAGTGTGTGAAAATTTATGGTAAGCAAATACCATTCTTCTCTAATATTAATTTTTATTTTCGATTAAAGGCATAATTTCATTTTCAGGTATTGTTAGTGATTTGGGAGTAAGTAAGTAAATATATATGAATAATAAAGTATTAAATACTTAATATAATTATTAATTATTTTATTTTTATCTTTTTTGTTTTCTTTTTTGTTAAGGAAATATTTATAATATTATTTTTATCTTTTTATTGTTTTTTTTATCTTTTTTGAAATATTTATAATATTGTTTGTATCTTTTTTTGTTTTATTTTCCCTTTTTTGTTTAGGAAATATTTATTATGTTATTTTCTTCTTTCTTGTTTTTTCTTTTCTCTTTTCTGTTTAGGAAATAAAATAGTAAAGTATGTATGTACATTTGTACAGGAAACTTAGCTTGGAAGCTTAATAGCGGAGCGGAGAGTTGCGGGAGAGTTGGAGAGTCAGACCGAAGGGCAATGCGAGCGAGCGAGATGTGGATATATGGAGAAAACTGCCGCTCAACACTGCCTCCAGAAATTAAACGCCCTTTTGGAGTGAACAATAAGGCTACTAGCAGAGCTAAGCAATCTTCTCTAAGATCTAGTCCAGCCAGCTTCAAAGCAAACTTTTAGAGAGAATTGTAGGCCACTTAAACTGAAACGGCAGATCGGACACATCCTAATTCCACCTTCGCGGATCCCGTAAATACTGTTGCTTCGATTACATTCTTATGAGCCCTGTTATCTGCAACAGATATTTACATATGAGACGTTCCATATCAACCCGGCCACCCCCCTTTTTTATTATACCCGTTACTCGTAGAGTAAAAGGGTATATTGTATTCGTGCAAAAGTATGTAACAGGGAGAAGGAAGCTTTTCCGACCCTATAAAGTATATATATTCTTGATCAGGATCACTAGCCGAGTCGAACTAGCCATGTCCGTCTGTCCGTCTGTCCGTCTGTCCGTCCGTATGAACGCTGAGATCTCGGAAACTATAAAAGCTAGAGGATTGGCATTTTGCATGCATATTCTTGGAGTTCCTACGCAGCGCAAGTTTATTTCAAAATGGTGCCACGCCCCTTCTAACGCCCTCAATCGCCCTACACCATTTTTTGAAAGGTGTCTGGCGCCCACACCATTAAAGATTTTGGAAAACTAAAAATGCAGTTTTATTGTGACTATCAATACCTATCGAAATGTAGAAGAAATTTTTCAAATCGGACCATTCGTTAAAAAGTTATGCCTGATCAAAGATTTTATATATCTATCTCCCTCGCACTCCCTTAGCTGAGTAACGGGTATCTGATAGTCGGGGCACCCGACTATAGCGTTCTCTCTTGTTTTTTTCTAAAGTGGACAGTACCACATTGATATCAAAGGCCCTTGCTTTCAATATTTTACCTCATACCTATTTTTTCAATGTTACCACTCTTTCGCCGTATATTCGCGTTAGAAAGAAAACACAAAATCAATATTATTTTCCGAACGGAAGATATGGAACGGGTTGATATGGAACGTCCCATATGTAAATATCCGACTGCTATTCTATTACAGTCCACTCCTCCTACTCTATGTATATGTCAAAATCAATTCCAAAATCCTAATACCACAAATATACAAGAGCAAAAACTTGCAATTATATAGTGCAGTTATAAACATACGCTCAGACATATGTACATACATACGAGCTCGAAGTCTCCACAATTCCCGCAATCGGTGCCCATCCGCTATCAAGCTGGTTCGTTACATACTTACATATGTACATACACTAACTCTTAACATATTCAGCAGCGCACCGTGGTTCACGAATATAACAAAAAACCTGTAATATATAATTTTTGTTAAAATAACTAACTAACTAATACAGTTAGAAAATTAATATGCGCATCCACGAGTGGCAGTGTGACCATATTATACTAGTCTGGTCTCCATTAAGTAATTTAATTAATATTCTTGCGACCAACTTAAATATTTCCGGTCGAAACTATTTCTTAAAACTTGAATTACGGTTCCATTGGGACTCCACAATACCATCCAGTGTGACCGTATATCCCTACGGATTTTCAATTGGTTCCTAAATTCCAAGAAATTACCCGGTTTCCAGATTGCCCTGATCTTCACTACAAATATTTCCGCAATTCGACATAAATTTAAAAGTTCTGATCCAAGCTAAATGCGCTCTTACTAAATTTATTGCTACAGCTAACACTCTGAGCCATTTTGAAGCCACCCTTATCCGCCTGCAAAATCCGAAGGGAGCACGTCAGTTCCTTAAGGCAAAATATAAAGAAGGCCTACGACACATGCTCTGAGTGCATTGTAGCTGGAGGTGACAGCGCCGCAGACACCAAATCCATTCTTAAAGCGAAGTTCAACGAAACGTATAGTATATACGAAAGATTTGCAGCTCAGATCCTCGAGCAAATCCAACAGGGCTCCTCCCAAATATCTCAAGCTCCAGTAATTTCGTCTCAAAGATCAACTTTTTATGGGTGTCGACACAGAGGTTTTCTCGGGTGATTATCTTCTCTGGTCGACTTTCCGGGACCTTTTCACGGCGATATATATAGACAATTCGCGTCTCTCTCCCGTTGAAAAGTTATTTCATATAAATTCCAAAACTAGTGGCGAAGCTCATTCAATAGTTTCAAAATCCCCACGTACCAATGATGGCTTCCGCTCAGCTTGGACAAATCTAACTTAGCGTTTTAAAAATAAGCGATTGCAAGTAAACAGCCACCTGAAAACTCTCTTCAATATGCAGTCTATACCACAAGAGTCTGGAGATGCCTTGAAGGAACTTCAAAACACCGTTCAAGGTTGCCTAACGTCCTTACAAATTTCCGGCATTAACATTGAGAATTGGGACCCTATTTTAGTATACATTTACATTTATACATTTTATGAAACCCAGGCAATCTCTATAAGGCGGCTCACAAAAAGCACTGTTACGGAATTAATTCGAAACAGCCGTAGAAATACGGATCTGCTTGTGGCGCTTGAGTCGCAGCTCACTAGCCGTATGCTATCTGAGCCCGATTCTCCTTAGCGTAAAAAGATCGCGGTCGATAGACAACCCACGGTAGTCGCTAGTGAAACTCTCTCTGGCGATCTGGGGTCAGCAGCACAGCAGTTGATCTTAGCTGCCGCACAAATGGTACAGAGGTCGAAAGCTAAAAAGGATTCGATTTCCGAATGTAAAGGACGTGAGACTTTGCCGCATGAGACACCCGAAAAATCTGTTGAACAAAATACAGAAAGGATTCCAACGCCGCATGTTGACTTAACGTCTGGAGTACCGACTGAAACTTTTAGTGCAGCCATAAATGCTGCACTACCAAAAACTGTCACATGCGTGGTACCTAAAACAGTCACATGTGTACCGCAGAGGAAACAAATTTTTGTTTTTTTGGCTGAATCCTGACCTTTCATCCCTAGACAATACGGCCTATATCCGTAACAAAGTTCACATTGATGATTTAAAGGTTGAACAATTTAATTTTCCATATGCGTGGGAATTATCATCATTTAAGATCGGTGTTTCATGTGCTCATTTTGCAACTATGTGCTCAGACAATTTTTGGCCTGCAGGCATTTTTGTTAAAGAGTACGAAACTAGAAAAAAGAAAATTCGTTCAAAGGAAGTTGAAAATCCCTTTAAAGAGCCATCCACATCTTCATCTTTATTATTATTATATGGCCATGACAACCCTTTTATCGGGTCTCGGCCTGAAGCGCAATGTGCCTCCACGCGTCTCTGTCCTGGGCGCGCCTTCGCCAGTTGGTAACACCAAGTGTGGACAGGGTTTCCATCACCTGATCTTGCCAACGCGTTCGGGGTCGTCCTCTCCTTCGTGTCCCAACAATCACCGCATCAAACACCTTTCGAGCCGGAGCGTCTTCATCCATACGGGCAATGTGGCCCAGCCAGCGAAGTCTTTGAGATTTCACTCGGCTGGCTACATCAACATCACCGTACAGCTCATACAGCTCGTGGTTGTATCTGAGGCGATAAACATCGTCCACGCAGATTGGACCAAAGATTTTGCGAAGAACTTTTCTCTCGAACACTCCAAGAGCAGCTGCATCTGACTGCGTCACTGTCCAGCACTCCGCACCATATAGAAGTACTGGAAGAATGAGCGTCTTGTAGAGTGTGGTTTTTGTGCGTCGAGAGAGAGCTCTACTATTGAACTGCCTACTGAGCCCAAAGTAACACCTGTTGGCAAGTGTTATTCTCCGCTTAATCTCCAGACTGACATCATTTGTGCTTGTTATAGCAGTGCCTAGGTAGACGAACTCCTTGACGGACCCAAAGTTATAGTTCTCTGCAGTCAGCTGAGAATCAAGACGCCGCGATTCTCTGCTAGAGCACACCATAAACTTTGTTTTCTCCCTATTCACTGCTAGTCCTACTTTGGCTGATTCCTTTTCAATAGCCCCGAAGGCTCCTGTGACATCACGCTTGGTGCGGCCAATGATATCAATATCATCAGCGTAACCAAGGAGCTGGACACATCTGTTGGTTAATATCGTGCCCGTCCGATGCACACCAGCCTTTCTTATAATACTCTCTATTAGAATATTGAAGAGCATACAAGACAGCGAGTCACCTTGTCTGAGGCCACACTTGGTAGTAAAGGTTTCGGATTGGCCACTTCCTACCTTGACAGAGCTGATGGTGTTGCTCAATGTCATTCTGCAAAGTCTAGTCAGCTTTGCTGGTATTCCAAGCTCAGACATGGCGGCATATAGGCGATCTCGCCGGGGGCTATCAAATGCGGCCTTATAGTCGACAAAAAGATGGTACGAGTCGATCTGGTTTTCGTAAGACTTCTCCAGGATTTGGCGCAAGGTGAAAATCTGGTCAACAGTGGACTTGCCAGGCCTGAACCCGCACTGATAAGGTCCAATCAGTGCTTCAGCATGGGGTTTCAGTCTTTTACACAATACGCTCGTTAGGACCTTGTATGCAACTGGAAGAAGACTAATTCCGCGGTAGTTGGTGCGCACCGTGGCATCACCCTTCTTCAGGATGGGACAGATCATGCTGAGGTTCCAATCTTCGGGCATGCTCTTCGTGAGCCATATCTTGCTGATTAGTTGGTGCATGCTCCCTACCAACATATCACCAGCTGCCTTAAACAATTCTGCCGGCAGGCCGTCAGCACCTGCAGACTTGTTGTTTTTAAGCCGTTGGATTGCATCCTTGACTTCGATATGACTTGGGATTGGCACCTCAATATCAGTGCCATAGATAGGGGTTCGTGGATCATAGTCTTCAGAGTCTGTGCTTGAGCCGGATAACAGACTCGAGAAGTGATCCCTCCATAACCTCAGCACGACCTCTGCTTCTGTGACAAG
Source organism: Drosophila pseudotakahashii (assembly GCA_035046095.1). Lineage (NCBI taxonomy): Eukaryota > Metazoa > Arthropoda > Insecta > Diptera > Drosophilidae > Drosophila > Drosophila pseudotakahashii. The sequence goes on from JAWNOE010000059.1 coordinate 565,458, forward strand.
ATTTCCATCATCGTCCCTGCACGCCACTCCACCAGTCCTAAATCCTTGGGTCAGACGCTTGACCCTCTGGTAGAAGTTACGTGCTTCATTCCTGCATCTGCTGCTCTCTATGCACTCACACTCTCGCCTTTCCTGCTCTTTCTTCTTGCGTCTGAAAAGGCGTTTTGTGTCTCTTCTTCTCGACCTGTAGACATCCACAATAGCTCGTGTCGCCCCAGCCTGCAGTGTTCTTCTGTAGGCGGCGTCCTTTGCAGCTGTTGCGTCATGACACTCCTGATCGTACCATGGATTCCTTGTTAGAAGACGCTGGAATCCAAGCACTTCTTCTGCCGAAGCTCGCAGGGAGTGGGATATGAGCGCCCACATATCGCTTATGTCTTCAGGTATTAAAGGTGCTCGGCTTAATAGCCCCGAGACGTGAGTGGAGAATGCATCTTTCGCCTGTTGTGATTGCAGCTTTCCGATGGCCAGCCTTCTTAACGCACTTCGACGTGTAATCTTCGCCACACATAGCCGTGTGCGAATCTTAGCTGCAACAAGATAATGGTCGGAGTCGATGTTGGGGCCCCGACAGGATCGCACGTCGAGTATATTAGATGTGTGCCTTGCATCGATCACAACATGATCAATCTGATTTCTGGTCAGTCGATCGGGAGAGAGCCAAGATGCCTTATGGATGTCCAAATGACGGAATCCAGTACTACGAACTACCATATTATGCGCAGCTGCAAAGCCTATTAATCTGAGACCATTGCTCGAGGTGGCCTCATGTAGACTAAATAGCCCGACGGTGGCACCAAAGATGTCTTCTCGTCCTACCTTGGCATTAAAATCGCCGATGAGAATTCTAATGTCATGGGAAGGACAGCGGCCATAAGCTCGGTCGAGCTCCGCATAGAAAGCGTCCTTGGTGGCATCATCCTTTTCCTCCGTTGGGGCATGTGCGCATATCAGGCTGATGTTAAAGAATTTGGCAGTAATTCGGATCGTTGCAATTCTCTCGTTTGTTGGCATAAAGTGAGAGACTCGGCGCCGCAGCCTGGCACCTACAACGAAACCACAACCAAATTCATGCCGTTCTGGATGGCAGCTGTAGTAAATGTCACAGTTCTTCTTCTTTATGCAGCCTTCTCCTATCCATCGCATTTCCTGGATAGCAGTGATGTCAGCCCTACATTTGTTGAGGGTATCTGCTAGTTGTTGAGCAGAACCAGGTCTGTACAATGTTCGTACGTTCCAGGTGCATACTCTCAAATCATTGTCCTTTTTACGCTTGCTATGGTCGTCAACGTTAGATCGGTTCCTTTCCGAGGCTTCTCTTGCTTCCTTCACTGAAATTGTGTTTTACTTGGGTGGATTCCAAGTCCTACGCCAAAACCTAGTTTGTAGAGTTAGGACTCTCGTCGCGCGCTTTAGTTTGCCACTCAACGGCTGTTGAGTGACAATCCAGGGAGAACCACGTGGAGGTAGTGCGTCGGCTTGAAGAAAGCAGGGACAGGAATCATGCTGGCATTCACCAAGTTGAATGCAATCAGACACTTTGACCTGTATGCTCCCCCCCATTCTCCCCTCTTCATCTTTACCTATCTCAAAAAACTAGACTCTTTCCTTCTGCTTTCCTATCAGAATACAAGAGGTTTACAAAGTAAGCTGACCAAATTGTATATTGATAGTTTTTCCTTGTCTTCCCATGTTATTGTGTTCACAGAAACTTGGTTAAAACCGGAAATTCTTAGTTCCGAAGTCTTTCCAAGTAAGTACACAACTTACAGGCTTGATCGTCCCTCCCGACGTGGAGGTGGAGTTTTAATTGCAGTTGACTCAGAATTAACGTCTGAAGAAATAACGTGCGACGGGATAATTGACATTGAATTTTTGTGTATAAAACTATCCCTTCCGGGTATTTCTATATACATAACATGTTCTTATATTCCGCCGTCATCCGAATTCCCAATATATGCGAATCATCTGCCCGCTATCCAGTTTATTTCAAGTAAACTATCAGATAGGGATCAGTTAATAGTTTTAGGTGTCTTTAATATACCTAGGGCGACATGGTCCACCGTTGAAACATCGAATATATTGTTACCTTCAACGCAGCATGATTTCCTTGATGGTTTGCTTGATATTTCATTGTCTCAAGTAAACCATGTTCAAAACTTGTTAGGACGATTACTAGATCTATGCTTTGTTTCCAGTCCAGAAGGTGTTTGCATAGCTAGAACCTCTCCAATAATTTAACCAGAAGACCCATATCACCCAACGCTAGAGCTGACTATCGACACGGGTACAAAATCAAATGAAATATCTGAAAAGTCAGCTAAACGCATCCTCTGCTTTCGTAAAGCAAACTTTGCACACATTAATAGCCCAAAAGCTTGCTCAGATTGGTCTTATCTGTACTTATGTACTAATATGACTGAAGCTGTTAATATATTTTATAATGTATTAAACGCAATTTTTGATACGTGAATTCCTACGTATTATCCTAAGATTTCAACCCAACTTCCGTGGTTTAGTAAAGAGTTATCAAGACTTAAAAATGTGAAGTCTAGACTCTACAAAAAGTTTAGAGTCTCCGGATCACAAGCTGCCTTTTCCCGATACTTAAGTGCTCGGTCGGATTTTACCGTGCTTAACGCCCAGTTTTATAAAAACTATTTAGCTCGTTGTAAGACACAGTTTACCCTGGATCCAAAACAGTTTTATAATTTTGTTAACACAAAGCGTAAATCTTCATGTTACCCATCAACTCTAAAATTTGAAAATTCTGCTGCAAACACTGATCAAGCCATATCCGATCTTTTTGCACAGGTTTTCAAAACCACCTATTCAACATCAAGTCCGTCAGATCAGTGTTACCCATATGATATGCCTAAATCAAACTTTATTTTTTGTCCGGTTTTAAGTGAAAGCTCACTTCTTTTAGATTTGCATAGGGTCAAACCAGTCTACTCTCCGGGTCCTGATGGAGTCCCTGGATGTGTGCTCAGGTATTGCGCTGAGACTTTGTGACCATTGCACAAACTTTTTACTTTGTCCTTAGAAACGTCAGATTTCCCGCATATATGGAAGGAATCGTTTGTTATCCCGCTTCATAAAAGGGGAGCAAATTGAACGCATGTAATTACAGAGGTATTTCAAAACTGTCAGCTATTCCAAAGCTATTTAAGAACATTATTACGCCCCATTTGCAACACAGTTGTAGGTCTCTTATTTCCTCTTGTCAACACGGATTTATAAAACGTAGGTCAACGACAACCAACCTTTTGGAGTTTACTTCATTTGTGATAAATGGTTTTAGAAAAAATTGTCAGACGGATGTGGTTAACACTGATTTCAGTAAGGCGTTTGATTCTGTAAACCACCCGATTCTAGTTCGGAAATTGGACCTTTTAGGGTTTCCAGATGATCTTCTTAGGTGGATCTTAAGTTATTTAAATGGCAGGACCCAAAGGGTAATTTTTAAAAACTCTTTTTCATCTCTAATCCGAGTCACGTCCGGTGTACCACAAGGAAGTCATCTTGGTCCGCTCCTGTTTACTTTATTCATAAATGACCTTCCTCTAGTCGTAACGAAGTCACGTGTACTTATGTACGCAGATGACTTTAAGTTGTGCTTGCAATTTAATGATCCTGCGCTAAGTTTAGCTTTGCAATCTGATCTAAATGCATTTCAAACTTGGTGCATACATAATAAATTAAACTTAAATGGTTCTAAGTGTAAACTAATGACCTTTTTTCGTGTCAGCCCTCACTATTCAACGTATACTTTGAGCGGTTGTGTGTTAGATAGAATAACGCATGCTGACGACCTTGGAGTCTACATGGATCCCAAACTATAATTTTCTGATCACATTACTACCATGGTGAATAAAGCCAGAGGCGTGCTTGCATTTATCAAAAGGTGGTCGAAGGAATTCGATGATCCCTATGTCACAAAGACCTTGTTTATTTCATTAGTCCGACCAATTCTTGAGTACTGCGCTCCTGTTTGGAGTCCCCAATTTGGGGTGCATATAGACCGGATTGAGTCTGTGCAAAAAAACTTTTTAATATTTGCCTTACGGGGACTTAACTGGGATACAAGCCTAATACTGCCATCCTACTCTAGTAGACTACTTCTAATTAACTTATCATCATTAGTTAACCGTAGAACTATGCTTGGTATTACGTTTATGAGGAATCTTATTCATGGTGATGTGGAGAGTCCCGAGTTATTGGGTCGCCTGGATTTTAATGTGCCTAATAGATACACTAGAATCTATATTCCTTTAGTTTTAAATCATTGTATCTCTAATTATGCAATGCATGAACCTTTTAGAGTACTTTGCAATGACTATAATAGACTATATCACCTAATATCTACTACCGACTCACTGCCTATCTGTAAATCAATAATACTGTCCTACTTAGCAACTAATTAGTTTTACTTTATGTATCTGACTATTCGTATTTTGACCTGCATGTATTTTTAATTGTCTATTTTGAAACTGTCCTTTTCTTTGTCCGCGATTACGTTTACTCGCCCAAAACGGTGTAGGGCTCCGCGCGATAACAAGCATTGCTTGGTGTCGTAAGGGCCACTTGTTTGTACTGACCATAGTACATCAACGTCCAAGAATATGCTCCACAAAGCTTTTAAAACTTACGCTCTCATTATTGGAGCAATCCTTGCGGATAAATCCGAAATTCCTACTTGGCTAGAGATAAATTTCTTCTTAACTGAGCGTCATCGAACTCTAGAGGCCGTCGATAGCGCACATATCGGGTACATACTGTACATTAATAACGTTAAATACATAAATACACAAAAGTCCAACGGCCAGCACATTTTTAAGTGCATTGGTAATATGATCACCCCAGCAGACAACTGTCGCTGTGTTGGTATGTTACACACAGGCCGACTCACTCGAATATGATTTATATGTCGCGTACGCTGCATACCCCTGTTAGTCTAAACAGCGAATATTAATATATTCACATACAAATAATGGGCAAGAAGTAGTCCATAAGAATATTGGCATCTGAAATGAACATTCAGCACAAGCCGCCTTAAGGGGCTGTGCTTTGATTTAATTGACTGCCAGCGTGGTGAATATATGAACAACACCACGGTCAACATATTTCCCCGCTGCTGCCAAATGCCCAGCAACGAGACTTAAGCTTAAGCTAATGAAGATTGAAATGAACAATGAATAAAGAAAGACCTGTTGGTCGGACTAAATAATAAAATAATATTTATTGAGGGACATGGATGCATCGACTGGATAAAGTGACAATCTACAATCTACAATCTACATGGCGACCGTGACATCGGAGGATCAAGACAACAAAGGATCCGTGGACGATGGAAAAATTATCTGAGTGAGTAGAGGTGGAGTTATGGCTAAAAGAGGGGGGCATAAAAAACAAGATAACAAAAAGAATAGCTCACATAAAGTGGCTTTTATTTAAGAGTCATCCGCCACCCCCCTGGGCAACAGCCCAAAAGTTACAAGAAGATCTTGATTTTTAAAGTTCAAGTTTTAAAAAAGAAAAGCCAATAACTCCAGCTCACTCAGAAATTATAAACCTGTGTAAAGAAAAAATTATAACAAAACCTCCTCCCGCAAAGAAGCTACCGAAGAAGATTAAGGAATGTCCCGAAGACTGCCCGGGCCCCCTGGAAAGCCCACACTGCAAATCAACGTGTATTAAACCTGTGCGATGACCGGCACCGGTACCGCCTGAGCCCATAGGCCCAGGACATCTGCAGCTGAGACAACAAGTGTGAGGGGCAGGCCGCCCCTTATGCCATCGAAGAAGCATCAGCGAGCCAACCGGCGACGACCAGCTGATGCAGACAAGGACGACAACATCCAGAGTCAACGTTAAAAATTAATTAAAATAGAAAATCATATATGAATAAGACAAAATTGTAAAATTGAGCGGAACCCCTTTCTGCCCGATTAGAAGTGTAGCCCGTAAAGCTATGCGAAACCATAGGCAGGAAAATTGTAAACTTAAAAGAACAACATAAAGAAAAATTTAATTTAAGTTTGTCTCGTTAATAAATTTTAATAATAGGGGACATTCCCTATTGATAAAAGAAAGCCATACATAAATGGCATAAGATTTCAAATAAAAGAATTGGAAAAAATTTCCAATATGGGATTAGTAGACGTTAAGTTAGTGGATTCCACTGCTAACGTAATAAATAAAATTGAATCGCAAAATATCGATTTCAAATTAACAAATATTTTATTATCAATAATTGTTTTTTTATGAGCGCATTTATTTTATATAAGGCCTATATGTTCCACAATAAGTGTGTATCAAAAGAGCCATTAACAGAAGCCAGGCTAATGATCTGGATAAAATCTAATTTAACAAGCGCAAAACAATTACTATAATAAAATATAACAACAATTTTTTTAATTAAAACAAAAAATTAAATTTTAAACAAAAATTGTATATGTATGAGAATAAAAATACCAGTTTATATATATGAGAGTTAAAATACCCGTTTAAATAAACAAATAAATAAAAATCATTAAAAAGAAAAATTTATCAAAATGAATACAACAGAGTGCCTTAGAGTTACATTGACCAACGAGCCAAATTTTGAGAATAGGGTATTAGCCTTAATTAGGAACAGAGCAGAGCCTCTATTAATTACAGATTTTGAGTACGAATATATGAATAGGTATGACCTTGAATTCTCTCCACTTGTTCATTGCGGAAGAACGCAAAAGGCAATAGTACTGTCTACCGTGAGAAACTGTAAAGTATTCTCCGAAATTGACATACACCCAGTCTTAGGACATATTAACGTGCTAAAAATTATGCACAAGTAAATAAGAAACATTTGAAAAGTCTTACAACTGTGTAAGCCAAAAAAGGCAAACACAAAAAGAAACAGTAGACAAACATGCAAAAATTCTTGTAGATTCGTACAATCAGGCAAGAACCCTAGTGCATGATAATAGGGAAATAATTAACAAAACAAATTTATCAAAATTATCCAAAATATTGATAAGGTTGCGGGCAAACCTAATAACTGTCAAGGATAAGTATGATTTAAAAATATTTATACCGACAATTTTGAATACGCCTTTAACATTAGACCAACAAAAAGCCCTAGCAGAAGAAGAAGATTCAGATACAATCAAAGAAATCGAAATAAATGAAAAAGATCTACACGATCTCTCAATTCCTGCATTTATTTCAGCAGAAGAGTCAGAAAAAGAAGAAGACGAAAATATAGATTCAGATAAAAATATAGTAGAAACAAAAGAAAACATAATGTCAGATCCAGCTGCCCAACGGGCATATATTAAAGATATATCAAGTGCCATTCCGAAATTCAACGGACAAAAACTACACTTGCATAGATTTGTAACAGCTTTGAAGCTGGTTGACCTGACAAAGGGAACGTTTGAAGATTTGGCTGTAGAAGTCGTCAAATCAAAAATTGTAGGATCTACACTACATAAGGTAGAAAATGAACGCACAATTGATGCTATTATTAATAAACTACAAAGCACAATTGTTGGCGAAACCTCAGAGGTAATTAAAGCTAAAATGACAAATATTTACCAAAGAGGAAAAACTGCAACTCAGTTCACAAACGAACTTGATAACTTGCGTAAACTGCTAGAAGCATCATATATCGATGAAGGATTAAATGCTGAACACGCTGACAAATTCAGCACAAAAGAAGCTACATATATCCACTCTGATAAAGAATTGCGAAAGCGGAAAAACAAAAACAATTTTGGAAGCAGGCGCATTGTTTATCAAGGAAATTATGGTCAAGGCCAAAACCAAAATTATTACGGAAACCAAAACACAAATTATAACAGAAACAATAGAGGAAACTCAAATACTCAAAGAGGCACCTCTCAAAATAGTTCAAACAATAGAGGAAACTCGAATGCTCAAGTCAGAACTATTGTAACTGAACAGGAAAACTAAGAAATTCCCTTAAGAAGAATAAGCCACAAAAAACCACTATTTATAAAATAAATCTTAGTCTCAACATTTACATTCAAATAAAAAATTATCAAACAAAAACCCCCTTAACCCTTTTAGTTGATACAGGCGCTGATTTAAGTCTTTTAAAAATAAACTCTGATAACTATGATAACATAGACACATCAAAAATATTAACAATGTCTGGAATAGGAAAAGGTACTCTTAAATCCAAATGTTTAGCATTTATAGAAATACAAACAGGAAAATTTATAATCCCTTTCAACTTTCAAATAGTTGATGATAACTTTCCGATACCCTGTGATGGTATAGTAGGAATGGACTTCCTAAAAACATTTAATTGCCAAATCGACTTTCAGACAGATCACGATTGGTCTAGCTAGACCGGAAAATTTCGATCAAGAGATCAACATTCCGATTATACATTCAATAGACAATAACTTAATAATTCCTGCTAGATCCGAAGTCGTAAGACAAGTTTATGTAAACACGTCTCACAAAGAGATACTTATTAAAAATCAATATATTTCCTATGGCGTAATTTAGCAAGTACTATAGCCAATTCCAATAATACTTTTGTCCGCATTTTAAACACAACCGATACCAATAAAATTATAAACATTTCTAAAATAGATTACGAACCATTAAATAACTATCAAAAACCTCAAAGTATAGATTTTAAAATCAGACCAAATGAGGTCCTATCCAAATTAACAAAAAATTTTCCTGAAATGTTTAAGAGTACACTCACTAAACTATGCGCCGAATTTTCTGATATATTCGGATTAGAAACGGAACCAATATCCTCCAATAATTTTTATGAACAAAAATTAAGAGTGAAGGATGACATTCCAGTTTATTATACCTGTTACTCGTAGAGTAAAAGGGTATATTGTATTCGTGCAAAAGTATGTAACAGGGAGAAGGAAGCTTTTCCGACCCTATAAAGTATATATATTCTTGATCAGGATCACTAGCCGAGTCGAACTAGCCATGTCCGTCTGTCCGTCTGTCCGTCTGTCCGTCCGTATGAACGCTGAGATCTCGGAAACTATAAAAGCTAGAGGATTGGCATTTTGCATGCATATTCTTGGAGTTCCTACGCAGCGCAAGTTTATTTCAAAATGGCGCAACGCCCCCTCTAACGCCCTCAATCGCCCTACACCATTTTTTGAAAGGTGTCTGGCGCCTACACCATTAAAGATTTTGGAAAACTAAAAATGCAGTTTTATTGTGACTATCAATACCTATCGAAATGTAGAAAAAATTTTTCAAATCGGACCATTCGTTAAAAAGTTATGCCCGATCAAAGATTTTATATATCTATCTCCCTCGCACTCCCTTAGCTGAGTAACGGGTATCTGATAGTCGGGGCACCCGACTATAGCGTTCTCTCTTGTATTAAAAACTATAGAACGCCCCATAGCCAAAAAGAAGAAACAGATAAACAAGTCGAAAAACTAATTAAAGATGGCATTGTAGAACCTTGCGTATCAGAGTACAATAGCCCATTACTTCTTGTGCCAAAGGAATCACTTCCAGGAACAGAAGAAAAACGGTGGAGATTAGTTATTGACTACCGACAAATAAATAAAAAATTATTAGCAGATAAATTCCCCTTACCAAGAATCGACGATATACTCGATCAACTTGGCAGAGCAAAATATTTTTCATGTTTGGATTTAATGTCTGGTTTCCACCAAATAACTTTAGAAAAAGAATCCAGAGACATAACGTCATTTTCAACGAGCACTGGCTCATACCGCTTTAAACGATTACCTTACGGTGTAAAAATCGCCCCTAATTCATTTCAAAGAATGATGACATTAGCCTTTTCGGGACTAGAACCATCCCAAGCTTTTCTTTACATGGACGATCTAATAGTTATAGGTTGTTCCGAAAATCATATGATTAAAAACTTAACTAACGTATTTAACCTGTGTCGAAAACACAATCTTAAGCTTCATCCAGAAAAATGTTCATTCTTCATGCACGAAGTCACATTCTTAGGCCATAAATGTACAAACAAAGGAATTTTACCTGATGATACAAAATATGACGCAATAACTAAATACCCTGTCCCTTCTGATGCAGATGAATCGAGAAGATTCGTCGCTTTTTGCAATTATTACCGACGCTTTATACCAAATTTCTCTCATTACTCAAGACATTTAACCCACCTTTGTAAGAAAAATGTAACATTTAATTGGACAACTGAATGCCAAACAGCAAAAATGCATTAATTCAACCAACACTACTACAATACCCAGATTTTAATAAAGAATTTTGTATAACAACAGATGCTAGCAAGCAAGCTTGCGGAGCAGTCTTAACTCAATCACACGATGGAGTTGACCTCCCGGTAGCATACGCCTCAAGAACATTTACAAAAGGCGAAAGTAATAAATCAACAACCGAACAAGAATTAACAGCAATACACTGGGCTATAAATCACTTCAGACCATATGTATATGGCAAACATTTCACTACTAAAACAGACCATAAACCGTTAACATATTTGTTTTCAATGAAAAATCCAACTTCCAAGTTAACAAGAATGAGACTAGACCTAGAGGAGTTTCAATTTACAGCAGAGTACCTTAAGGGAAAAAATAATTACGTGGCAGATGCCTTATCAAGAATAAGCATTGAAGAACTCAAAGACATAAACAAACAAATTTTAAAAGTCACTACAAGATTACAAAACAGACAGAATAATAAAAACTGCGTAGTTTCAAAATCAGATTCGGATTTGCAAAAGCAACCGACAGCTTCTAAGCCCAACATATTTGACGTCATTCGTAATGAGGATGTTAAAAAAGTAGTGACCTTGCATTTATCAGCATCAAATTGTTCCCTTAAAAAAGGAAAAAAGATATATGCAAGAATAAGTGTTGATGATCTATATACCAATGGAATATTCGATTTAGATCAATTTTTCAAAAGGCTGGAAAGAACGGCCGGTATAAATAAGATTAGCCAACTTAAGATGGCACTGAGCGAGAAAATCTTTGAAATTATTTCAATAGATATATTCAAAAATATGGGCAATAAAATATTAAAGTACGGTCCAATGAATACATTCATTACGGATATGGTTACGGAATACAAGAATTCAGTAATCAAAGATTTATGTAAATATCTAAATATTGAAAACATAACATCTACTGCACACCACCACCAGACTTTAGGTACAATAGAAAGAAGCCACAGAACTTTTAACGAATATGTTAGATCATACATCTCGTCAGACAAAACAGATTGGGATGTTTGGCTTTTATAATTTACATATTGTTTTAACACTACACCCTCGATGGTACACGATTACTGTCCATACGAGCTTGTTTTTAGTAAATCCCCCAAATTAAACATTTCATTTAACAGTAATGATAATATTACACCTTTATATAATATAGATGACTACGCCAAAGAATCAAAGTTCAGACTCGAAAATGCATATAAAAGATTGTAGATTGTAGATTATCACTTTATCCAGTCGATGCATCCATGTCCCTCAATAAATATTCTTTTATTTAGTCCGACCAACAGTAGCGGCTTGAGTAGCGCTACTCTTAAATTCATTAATATTTTATTGCCCATATTTTTGAATATATCTATTGAAATAATTTCAAAGATTTTCTCGCTCAGTGCCATCTTAAGTTGGCTAATCTTATTTATACCGGCCGTTCTTTCCAGCCTTTTGAAAAATTGATCTAAATCGAATATTCCATTGGTATATAGATCATCAACACTTATTCTTGCATATATCTTTTTTCCTTTTTTAAGGGAACAATTTGATGCTGATAAATGCAAGGTCACTACTTTTTTAACATCCTCATTACGAATGACGTCAAATATGTTGGGCTTAGAAGCTGTCGGTTGCTTTTGCAAATCCGAATCTGATTTTGAAACTGCGCAGTTTTTATTATTCTGTCTGTTTTGTAATCTTGTAGTGACTTTTAAAATTTGTTTGTTTATGTCTTTGAGTTCTTCAATGCTTATTCTTGATAAGGCATCTGCCACGTAATTATTTTTTCCCTTAAGGTACTCTGCTGTAAATTGAAACTCCTCTAGGTCTAGTCTCATTCTTGTTAACTTGGAAGTTGGATTTTTCATTGAAAACAAATATGTTAACGGTTTATGGTCTGTTTTAGTAGTGAAATGTTTGCCATATACATATGGTCTGAAGTGATTTATAGCCCAGTGTATTGCTGTTAATTCTTGTTCGGTTGTTGATTTATTACTTTCGCCTTTTGTAAATGTTCTTGAGGCGTATGCTACCGGGAGGTCAACTCCATCGTGTGATTGAGTTAAGACTGCTCCGCAAGCTTGCTTGCTAGCATCTGTTGTTATACAAAATTCTTTATTAAAATCTGGGTATTGTAGTAGTGTTGGTTGAATTAATGCATTTTTGCTGTTTGGCATTCAGTTGTCCAATTAAATGTTACATTTTTCTTACAAAGGTGGGTTAAATGTCTTGAGTAATGAGAGAAATTTGGTATAAAGCGTCGGTAATAATTGCAAAAAGCGACGAATCTTCTCGATTCATCTGCATCAGAAGGGACAGGGTATTTAGTTATTGCGTCATATTTTGTATCATCAGGTAAAATTCCTTTGTTTGTACATTTATGGCCTAAGAATGTGACTTCGTGCATGAAGAATGAACATTTTTCTGGATGAAGCTTAAGATTGTGTTTTCGACACAGGTTAAATACGTTAGTTAAGTTTTTAATCATATGATTTTCGGAACAACCTATAACTATTAGATCGTCCATGTAAAGAAAATCTTGGGATGGTTCTAGTCCCGAAAAGGCTAATGTCATCATTCTTTGAAATGAATTAGGGGCGATTTTTACACCGTAAGGTAATCGTTTAAAGCGGTATGAGCCAGTGCTCGTTGAAAATGACGTTATGTCTCTGGATTCTTTTTCTAAAGTTATTTGGTGGAAACCAGACATTAGATCCAAACATGAAAAATATTTTGCTCTGCCAAGTTGATCGAGTATGTCGTCGATTCTTGGTAAGGGGAATTTATCTGCTAATAATTTTTTATTTATTTGTCGGTAGTCAATAACTAATCTCCACCGTTTTTCTTCTGTTCCTGGAAGTGATTTCTTTGGCACAAGAAGTAATGGGCTATTGTACTCTGATACGGAAGGTTCTACAATGCCATCTTTAATTAGTTTTTCGACTTGTTTATCTGTTTCTTCTTTTTGGCTATGGGGTGTTCTATAGTTTTTAATATAAACTGGAATGTCATCCTTCACTCTTAATTTTTGTTCATAAAAATTATTGGAGGATATTGGTTCCGTTTCTAATCCGAATATATCAGAAAATTCGGCGCATAGTTTAGTGAGTGTACTCTTAAACATTTCAGGAAAATTTTTTGTTAATTTGGATAGGACCTCATTTGGTCTGATTTTAAAATCTATACTTTGAGGTTTTTGATAGTTATTTAATGGTTCGTAATCTATTTTAGAAATGTTTATAATTTTATTGGTATCGGTTGTGTTTAAAATGCGGACAAAAGTATTATTGGAATTGGCTATAGTACTTGCTAAATTACGCCATAGGAAATATATTGATTTTTAATAAGTATCTCTTTGTGAAACGTGTTTACATAAACTTGTCTTACGACTTCGGATCTAGCAGGAATTATTAAGTTATTGTCTATTGAATGTATAATCGACATGTTGATCTCTTGATCGAAGTTTTCCGGTCTAGCTATTAACCAATCGTGATCTGTCTGAAAATCGATTTGGCAATTAAATGTTTTTAGGAAGTCCATTCCTACTATACCATCCCAGGGTATCGGAAAGTTATCATCAACTATTTGAAAGTTGAAAGGGATTATAAATTTTCCTGTTTGTATTTCTATAAATGCTAAACATTTGGATTTAAGAGTACCTTCTCCTATTCCAGACATTGTTAATATTTTTGATGTGTCTATGTTATCATAGTTATCAGAGTTTATTTTTAAAAGACTTAAATCAGCGCCTGTATCAATTAAAAGGGTTAAGGGGGTTCTTGTTTGATAATTTTTTATTTGAATGTAAATGTTGAGACTAAGATTTATTTTATAAATAGTGGTTTTTTGTGGCTTATTCTTCTTAAGGGAATTTCTTAGTTTTCCTGTTCAGTTACAATAGTTCTGACTTGAGCATTCGAGTTTCCTCTATTGTTTGAACTATTTTGAGAGGTGCCTCTTTGAGTATTTGAGTTTCCTCTATTGTTTCTGTTATAATTTGTGTTTTGGTTTCCGTAATAATTTTGGTTTTGGCCTTGACCATAATTTCCTTGATAATTATTATGTAGGTAATATTGGCCTCTGCCGCGATAATTTCCCTGGTAGAAATTATTTCTTCCTCGAGTGAAATTACCTCGATAGTTTCCTCTGCTATTGCCTCTATAATAACTACCTCGGTTATTTGTATACGTTACACTGTGGTTATTTGTTTGTTGATTACTGCAGTGTATGTATTTTGTTATAGCGTCATTCATATTATTAAATGAGCCTGCTTCCAAAATTGTTTTTGTTTTTCCGCTTTCGCAATTCTTTATCAGAGTGGATATATGTAGCTTCTTTTGTGCTGAATTTGTCAGCGTGTTCAGCATTTAATCCTTCATCGATATATGATGCTTCTAGCAGTTTACGCAAGTTATCAAGTTCGTTTGTGAACTGAGTTGCAGTTTTTCCTCTTTGGTAAATATTTGTCATTTTAGCTTTAATTACCTCTGAGGTTTCGCCAACAATTGTGCTTTGTAGTTTATTAATAATAGCATCAATTGTGCGTTCATTTTCTACCTTATGTAGTGTAGATCCTACAATTTTTGATTTGACGACTTCTACAGCCAAATCTTCAAACGTTCCCTTTGTCAGGTCAACCAGCTTCAAAGCTGTTACAAATCTATGCAAGTGTAGTTTTTGTCCGTTGAATTCCGGAATGGCACTTGATATATCTTTAATATATGCCCGTTGGGCAGCTGGATCTGACATTATGTTTTCTTTTGTTTCTACTATATTTGTATCTGAATCTATATTTTCGTCTTCTTCTTTTTCTGACTCTTCTGCTGAAATAAATGCAGGAATTGAGAGATCGTGTAGATCTTTTTCATTTATTTCGATATCTTTGATTGTATCTGAATCTTCTTCTTCTGCTAGGGCTTTTTGTTGGTCTAATGTTAAAGGCGTATTCAAAATTGTCGGTATAAATATTTTTAAATCATACTTATCCTTGACAGTTATTAGGTTTGCCCGCAACCTTATCAATATTTTGGATAATTTTGATAAATTTGTTTTGTTAATTATTTCCCTATTATCATGCACTAGGGTTCTTGCCTGATTGTACGAATCTACAAGAATTTTTGCATGTTTGTCTACTGTTTCTTTTTGTGTTTGCCTTTTTTGGCTTACACATTTGTAAGACTTTTCAAATGTTTCTTATTTACTTGTGCATAATTTCTAGCACGTTAATATGTCCTAAGACTGGGTGTATGTCAATTTCGGAGAATACTTTACAGTTTCTCACGGTAGACAGTACTATTGCCTTTTACGTTCTTCCGCAATGAACAAGTGGAGAGAATTCAAGGTCATACCTATTCATATATTCGTACTCAAAATCTGTAATTAATAGAGGCTCTGCTCTGTTCCTAATTAAGGCTAATACCCTATTCTCAAAATTTGGCTCGTTGGTCAATGTAACTCTAAGGCACTCTGTTGTATTCATTTTGATAATTTTTTCTTTTTAATGATTTTTATTTATTTGTTTATAGATTGTAGATTGTCACTTTATCCAGTCGATGCATCCATGTCCCTCAATAAATATTATTTTATTATTTAGTCCGACCAACAGGTCTGACCGTGGTGTTCTTCATATATTCACCACGCTGGCAGTCAATTAAATCAAAGCACAGCCCCTTAAGGCGGCTTGTGCTGAATGTGCATTTCAGATGCCAATATTCTTATGGACTACTTCTTGCCCATTATTTGTATGTGAATATATTAATATTCGCTGTTTAGACTAACAGGGGTATGCAGCGTACGCGACATATAAATCATATTCGAGTGAGTCGGCCTGTGTGTAACATACCAACACAGCGACAGTTGTCTGCTGGGGTGATCATATTACCAATGCACTTAAAAATGTGCTGGCCGTTGGACTTTTGTGTATTTATGTATTTAACGTTATTAATGTACAGTATGTACCCGATATGTGCGCATACTACAATGCGGTCTGCTAATTCACTCCAAGTTCATTATAAAGACACAAATCGAATGGCAGAATTGCCCCAAATAAATTCTTTTACCACGAGGGTACTTCCAATACTCAAAGGCTGCGATCTGTGTCAAAAACAGCGGTCGGCACACACATACAATGACATTTTGTTTTATATTTCTGTGAGTAAATTGCACGGGGCAGCTCAACAGTGTGCGTGTGCAGTCCGCAGTTTTACAGTATACGTGAGGGCAGAGCGTGAGCAGAACAAAACCCTATGCTCACTTAATAGGACGCTGCCGACCGCTGGTTTAAAAGAAAAAAACACCCCGTGCGTATATGTCCACGCTTACTCCAAATGCGGGTAAATGATCGTTCAGCCTACATCCAAGATAAACAGTTATGCTCCAACTGCTTTGCAAGCAGCCATAAATTGCAGGGCGTTTAATTTCTGGAGGCAGTGTTGAGCGGCAGTTTTCTTCAGTTATCCACATCTCGCTCGCTCGCACTGCCCTTCGGTCTGCCTCTCCAACTCTCCGCTCCGCTCTGGAGCTTCTAAGCTAAGTTTCCTGTAATAAGTTCCAATTTACAAATGTACAAATAAAGACCCGCACGTCGCGCAAAGCCCCGACATTGTCTTTCGCGTTTTCGAAAATATTTCTGCGCGGATCTTAATCCGCTTTCCTTCATTGATTAAGCCACCCCCGCCCCAAAACTTATGATTCTCGCTCCTGAAAGATTTTCTAAAAATTTTGTTTACACAAAGGTTTTAAAGTTATTATATTAAAAAAGCGAGCCAATTTCCCTGAATATAAGAAAGTCTGGACAACCGTACTCCAAAACTAATTTTAAGCGAACAAAGTCGCTCCGGGTATAGCTAGTAATATATAAAAGGTTTCAGTTATATATGTACATCTAACCAGTTTTTAAAAATAATTTTTCAATTTTTAATTTGCCTGAAACTTGTTTTAAGATTACTATTAAGATTACTATATATCAAGAAAAAATTATTTTTTCTGTAAACATTTGTTTTCCAAAAGACATACATTTTGAAAAAGTTGGAGTAAGTGTGGACACCAGAGGTGGAGAAAACATCGATGTTCCCAAAAATCGATATTTCTCCACCTTTAGTGGACACCCGACTTTCTCAAAACATTGCCACAAAATAATATTTTTTTATATATTATTTTTAAGTCTTTTTTAGTAACATAAAACATAAGAAGCCAGGCTCAAGCCATATTTAAGATGACACTCGTGTACCATACAGACCGATTTTTCGATTATACATTTTTGTACCTTAATAAGGTTCACTAATTAGTATACGAAGTAAAAAGTCGAGGAAAATGATCAGAAGTGTGAAAAGTTAAAAGGATATGAATTTCCTAAAGTGTGCTAAACTCGTGTCCAGTTTATTTTGCAGGTTGATCCACTAAAATTATTGCCGTAGAACAATGGTAAAAGCGCATGGGACGATATTAACAGTAGAAGTTTCTCTATTTCCAGCACGAAGGTTGGTAAAAACAGACAGTCGAACACTTTAACGGGAAAGGAGATATGGCGAAATTACGATGGGCGAGCAAAGTGTGCTAAACTCGTGACCACCACTGTACGCTGTCTAATGCCAATCTTCTAGCATTTATTGTTTCTCAGATCTTAGCGTTCAAACAACCAGACATAAAATGTACTAAAAAGGGGCCTAATTACCTAAAATTTTAGGAAACATGGCCAGAAAAACGAGCCGAAGTTATGCATTACCTAAAATATTGGTATGTGGACTATATTTTGTACGCAGTCTTGGATTTATTTTTGGTAATCGGAACCTATAAAATGGCTAGTGGGCTAGATTTGGGTCAGAGTTACCTAAATTTAGGTAATAAAAAACGAGTCAAGACCATCATTTTCTAACAATTTGGTTAGGATGGACTATATTTTGTTCGCGTTATTGCATTTCTTAGGTAATCGATCCGATTTTTAGGGTAGATTTACCTAAATTTAATAACTTTTTACTGGTCTATAATTTAGGTAAACCTTTCCTTATTCATCTTCTAATAATAAACTCAAAAATATTTTTTTTTGTTATTTATTTGTATAAATTTTTAATTGGTTATATCTAAAAAAATGTTAATGTTAATTAAAAAAATTTTGGCTTACCATATTGTTTATCATTAAGGCTATATATATTTTCCGCTAATAATATAATTTCTTTTATTACATATTAGAAATTTAGAAATTTAGAAAAATTACATATTTACGTTTATAGATGTATGTTTTTATGTTTTTTGACTATGTTTTCAGGAATTTGTTTTTCACAAAAAAAAAATCCTAAAATTATTTGGAGTATGGGGTTCGAAAGATAAAGAGTGTCACTTTTAAAAAACTTTAACATCAAAACAAACCATGGATCCGTTTACCTGTGATACCTTCGGAAAGTTTGCCAATTTCAGAATTTTTTGAACTTTGAGGTCCTTGTGCTACACATACTACTCATACTCGTAATGAAACTTTGATGAATTTAATGTTCTAATAAGTTGTGAAACTTTAACAAAATGTACAAAAAAAGTGCACTGGTGCGTTAAGCGAAAAGCCTTACGTACGGGAGTGCACACGAATATTATTCCAAACTAATAATTGCCAAGTCATTAAGAGACCCATCAAGTGCCGAGATTAAGTGTCAGTTCACACCTTAAAAACACTGTTAGGTAAATCAAAGTAAAATTAGAAAGCGACTTAAGTTATTTTGTATTTTCTTCTCTTTATAAAATTAGTTTTAAGTCATAAAATAACTATATATTTGCACCTCTTTGTGACTAGCGCATTAATTTATAAGTTCCAAACTTGAAGAGTTAGGATGACACATACTAATAAAATACAAATACAAATCCAAAGTGGACTTTCAACTATAGGCGAGAAAAAAATAAAGGTTTATATAAAAGTGTACGTGAATTCGAAAGCAGGCAGACATACAATCATAACATTATCTTTTAAAGCGAACGACAATGTATATATGTAATCTCAAGCCGATTAAAACATATAACTGAAAGAAATGCGATTTCAAAGTATCAAACAAAAAGGTCTAACGGAGAACCTTTCGGGGGTAAGCGGATGGCTGTAGATAAACGTACTTGTTCGACAAAAACCAAGTGAAGGCCGATGTGTGTCAGAGCTGGATGATCGCAGTGTAGTTGGTTTTTGCATTTAATCGGTTATTCTAACACTTCACACATTAAAATGGTGAGGAACAACCCAACCAACACTGCCGTGACCAGGTTACTGCTGCTAATGTTTCTGCACCAGCCGCTAACCGAAAAAATGGAATTGGTAGATGGCCACAAAGTTACGGTAAGATTGTTACCTGCTTAACGTGGTAAAAGTAAAGGAAGGCCAAAAAACTAGTACTGGTCAATTCACCAATTTAAGTTTTTGGACCACTAGATCACAATTTATATTTACTTGATAATACCAAGTTAATATACATTTGTTTTTTAGCTGTTACATAGGGTTTTGGACAAAAAACAAACACATTTTCATGATTTTTAAAGTATTTTGAATGCATTTTAAGCTTACATGAATTGGCACATTTTTAGTAAAAACAAGACAGAACGCTATAGTCGGATGCCCCGACTACCAGATACCCGTTACTTAGCCAAAGGGAGTGCGAGGGAGATGGAAATATAAAACTTTGATCGCGCAAAACATTTTAACGAATGGTCTGATTTGAAAAATTTCTTTTACATTTCGATAGGTATTCGCGAACACAATAAAACTCCAGACACCTTTTAAAATCGTTTAATGCGATTGTGGGCCTTAGAGGGGGCATGGCTAGATCGACTAGGCTAGTGACCCTGATCAAGATTATATATACTTTCCCGATACTTAAGTGCTCGGTCGGATTTTACCGTGCTTAACGCCCAGTGTTATAAAAACTATTAAGCTCGTTGTAAGACACAGTTTACCCTGGATCCAAAACAGTTTTTAATTTTGTTAACACAAAGCGTAAATCTTCATGTTACCCATCAACACTAAAATTTGAAAATTCTGCTGCAAACACTGATCAAGCCATAGCCGATCTTTTTGCACAGTTTTTCCAAACCACCTATTCAACATCAAGTCCGTCAGATCAGTGTTACCCATATGATATGCCTAAATCAAACTTTATTTTTTGTCCGGTTTTTAGTTAAAGCTCACTTCTTTTAGATTTGCATAGGGTCAAACCAGTCTACTCTCCGGGTCCTGATGGAGTCCCTGGATGTGTGCTCAGGTATTGCGCTGAGACTTTGTGTAGACCATTGCACAAACTTTTTACTTTGTCCTTAGAAACGTCAGATTTCCCGCATATATGGAAGGAATCGTTTGTTATCCCGCTTCATAAAAAGGGGAGCAAATTGAACGCATGTAATTACAGAGGTATTTCAAAACTGTCAGCTATTCCAAAGCTATTTGATGACGTTAAGTTGTGCCTGCAATTTAATGATCCTGCGCAAAGTTTAGCTTTGCAATCTGATCTCAATGCATTTCAAACTTGGTGCATGAATAATAAATTAAATTTAAATGGTTCAAAGTGTAAACTAATGACCTTTTTTCGTGTCAGCCCTCACTATTCAACTTATACTTTGAGCGGTTGTGTGTTAGATAGAAAAGACGACCTTGGAGTCTACATGGATCCTAAACTAAAATTTTCTGATCACATTACTACCATGGTAAATAAAGCCAGAGGCGTGCTTGCATTTATCAAAAGGTGGTCGAAGGAATTCGATGATCCCTATGTCACAAAGACCTTGTTTATTTCATTAGTCCGACCAATTCTTGAGTACTGCGCTCCTGTTTGGAGTCCCCAATATGGGGTGCATATAGACCGGATTGAGTCTGTGCAAAAAAACTTTTTAATATTTGCCTTACGGGGACTTACGGGGACTTAACTGGGATACAAGCCTAATACTGCCATTCTACTCTAGTAGACTACTTCTAATTAACTTACCATCATTAGTTAACCGTAGAACTATGCTTGGTAATACGTTTATTAGGAATCTTATTCATGGTGATGTGGAGAGTCCCGAGTTATTGGGTCGCCTGGATTTTAATGTGCCTAATAGATTCACTAGAATCTATATTCCTTTAGTTTTAAATCATTGTATCTCTAATTATGCAATGCATGAACCTTTTAGAGTACTTTGCAATGACTATAATAGACTATATCACCTAATATCTACTACCGACTCACTGCCTATCTGTAAATCAATAATACTGTCCTACTTAGCAACTAATTAGTTTTACTTTATGTATCTGACTATTCGTATTTTGACCTGCATGTATTTTTAATTGTCTATTTTGAAACTGTCCTTTTCTTTGTCCGCGATTACGTTTACTCGCCCAAAACGGTGTAGGGCTCCGCGCGATAACAAGCATTGCTTGGTGTCGTAAGGGCCACTTGTTTGTACTGACCATAGTACATCAACGTCCAAGAATTTAATTTAAAATAAAGTCGGAAAGGCTTTCTTCTAGCTGTTATATACTTTTGCACGAATACAATATAACCTTTTACCTACGAGTAACGGGTATAACAAGAGTGAACGCTATAGTCAAGTTCCTCGACTATTAAATACCCGTTACTCAGCTTAACAACATTAATAGAAAAATGCCTTCCTGTATGTGTTTCGCGCGCCCCTTTTCAAATAATTTGGCTTTTGCATTAACAGTTAAGAGCTGGCAGTTTTTTTACCAGCACAAAACTTTTTTAAGTCAATCAATAGGTTATGAGTCCTTGTGATTTATCTAGATATTTCGATTCTTCATTTTTGTTCCTTACTAAGGTTCACTAATTAGAATACGAAGTAAAAAGTCGAGGAAAATGATCAGAAGTGTGAAAAGTTAAAAGGATATGAATTTCCTAAAGTGTGCTAAACTCGTGTCCAGTTTATTTTGCAGGTTGATCCACTAAAATTATTGCCGTAGAACAATGGTAAAAGCGCATGGTTCGATATTAATAGTGGAAGTTGCTCTATTTCCAGCACGAAGGTTGGTGAAAACAGAAAGTCGAACACTTTAACAGGAAAGGAGATATGGCGAAAATACGATGGGCGAGCAAAGTGTGCTAACTCGTGACCACCACTGTACGCTGTCTAATGCCAATCTTCTAGCATTTATTGTTTCTCAGATCTTAGCGTTCAAACAACCAGACAAAAAATGGACTAAAAAGAAGCCTAATTACCTAACATTTTAGGAAACATGGCCAGAAAAACGAGCCAAGGGGATGCATTACCTAAAATATTGGTCATGTGGACTATATTTTGTACGCAGTCTTGGATTTATTTTTGGTAATCGGAACCTATAAAATGGCTAGTGCACTAGATTTGGGTCAGAGTTACCTAAATTTAGAGTTTACCTAACAATTTGGTTATGATGGACCATATTTTGTTCGCGTTATTGCATTTTTTAGGTAATCGATCCGATTTTTAGGGCAGATTTACCTAAATTTAATAACTTTTTAATGGTCTAAAATCTAGGTAAACCTTTCCTTATTCATCTTTTAATAATAAACTCAAAAATACTTTTTTTTTGTTATTTATTTGTATACATTTTTAATTTGTTATATGGGCGGTTCTTTTACAAACCGAACACATTTTATTGGGTCACATTTTTGATTTGCCTGAAACTTTTTTTACACGTACTATTCGGAAAATAAGTAAACACGTGTATCAGGATTTGACCGAAAAAAAATATTTTTTTATTTAGAATTTTTTTAAGTTTGCCAAAAATTGTCAAATTTGAAAAAGTACCCTCTCATTGAAAATCTGTATCTCCGGTTATATGAATCCGATTGACTTCATTTCTTTTGCATTAATTCCTCTAAAACCTCTTCTTTCAAAATAAAATTTAAAAAAAAAAAATGTTTAATTTCTTAAAAATAAAAACAAATTAAGATTAAAAAAAATTGTTTAACCATTGCCCCAACAAAAAAAAAATGTTTTTTTTTATTTTAATACTTGCGCCATAATGTTAGTTACAATCGGTTTTTGTAAAAAGATGGAGCCATTTTTAGTTTTTTAAATATCGAATTTTTTTTAACAAGGCCTCCTTATGGAATTCGTGTTTTATCATTGTTTACTAGTCCTTTTACAATTTTTAATGATTAAAAGTTAAGTTTTAAGTCTTTTGACAATTTCTAAATGACAAACGTTAAAAAGTAATTTTTAATCTTATTTTCCGAATAGTACGTGTAAAAAAAGTTTTAGGCAAATCAAAAATGTGAAATTTTTTTTTTGCCCAAATCTGTTCGGTTTGTAAAAGAACGGCCCATATCTAAAAAAAACTATTTACATATACATATAATGTTAATTAAAAAAATTTTGGCTTACCATATTGTTTATCATTAAGGCTTTTTCCGCTAATAATATTATTTCTTTTATTACATATTAGATTTGGATATTTAGAAAAATTACATATTTACGTTTATAGAGGTAGCTAAAATTTTTAACATAATTTAAACATTTTGCCGTAGAAAAATATTTATGCGGGTGTTGTAAATCGAATTATCAAAACGACATGATGTCTTACTTAAACTAATATCCATCTTTTTATAGTTTACAATTTTATCCGCAAAATTAAAATTTTTTTAAAATCCAAAAAAAATGGGCGCATTTCATAATTAAGGGATGATTTAAGTTCTCTATGCTTCGATTGAAATTGAAATGTCCATAGATATTGGAGAGGACCAGATTGTTTTATTAATCTATGGTAATGAATTAAAAAGTGGTGTTTGGGTTTAAGGGTATCGTTGAACAGGCTTACTTATTGGCTATTATGAAATATTATTAGTTCTTCGGTTTTTGTTATGTCTTAATTAGAACATCCAAACAACATTAAAAAATCAATAAACTCTAGTAAATTTAAAACGAATTTCCAAACACTATCTTCGGGGTCCATTTTATCACCCACCATTAATGGAAAATGATGGACCAAGCAAAGTATTTCCCGGGCAGACATCTTTATAGAGTTGTTTTGTAAATGTACTGTTTTGAACGGCGGGCTTTGGTTTCCGTTTTCAGTCTCACTGAAATTCAAATTTTGCTTCCTTGAATTTACAAATTCCAAAGAAAAAACTTTGTTTTTAATATTATACTTTAGTATGTGGGAATCGTCGTATTTTAATACTCCCTCAAATATGTCGTGCAGTATATCTGATGAATATTTTTCAACGACAGAAAAGTCAATTAGCCAGTTAAAAATAGAAAATTTCATCATTCCAAAAGATTGGTTTGTACAATCCTCTAAATAGTCAGTTTCAGTCCTTAGCTCAGTCACATTTTCTGAATAGGTATTATGTGTGTCTTCCTTAACCATTTTGCACAGTCTGCAAAAATATGTGCTAGAAAATGACCTAGAGAATCCTAGTACACAATTTAACGCTAAGTTATCCCCGACCACCAAACCAACGATATTTCGAATTTTGTGGTATAATGTTTAATTATAAATTTAATTTATTGGTACTAATAATAATTAATTACTGATACTTTGTTATATTGATTAATTTTACATTACATATTGTGAGCGCCTGCTCTCAAAGAAAAACACTGCACTCCGCTTATTAATTGTTTTAATTCTACGTTTTAGTTTTAGTCGATCTATACACTCTTGTGTTCTCCTCATGAAATGAATCTTCCACTTCTCTTTTTTCTCAAAATCTCCTTGTTTTCGAGTTGCCAGATCAGCAGCTGAGTCACAAAGTGCACAGCCTGCTACAACTCGGCCGTCCTGACCATAAGATCTCATGATCCTTGAGCGCCACTCGTGATCATTATAGATTACAAAGTTACATCTTATGATACTTAACCATATTAAATTAACAATTTTAAAACTTATTACAAATATTAAACATACCAATTTTAAGTTCTAGAAAACATCCTTAAGACATAAGCACACTCATAAAAATGTATTTCTCAATTTTAGAAATCTCGCCATTGAATCGGCTTACCCTTGAAAATGGAAAAAAAAATTTCTTGTAATTAGAAAATTTGCCTTTAAATATAGAAAACCTTTCTTGATGGAAAAAATTCAAGAAATAACTTTTCTTGAAAATAGAAAAATGAAAATCTCATATGTTTGTTTTGCCGTCGCAGCCAAAACATTTTCTACGTATTTAATGGCGAAATCGCCTTTGAATATGTGAAAGAAATGTCCCTTGATTATAAGAAAGTAGCCATTGACTTCCTTCGGCTACCGAATGTTGACGACAGAAAAAAACGAAGTAGGACGAAGGGCCTACTCGGCCCGACTACTACCCGGCTACCGACTTCTCTGATCATCCGAGCGTTAGTTGTGAAAAAAGATTCGTAAGTGATGGACGTGATTTTCAAGCGGATAATGAGTGAAGCCTTTTCCAATTATTCAAAGGTATGTACATATATAATTTTTTGTATAGCGCGCATACAAATGTATATATTTAATTAAAGGAAGAATTCGAAATCTCTTAACCAAGTTTTACACAAACTTAGTTAAATTGTTTTCTAGGTAAAAGCTACGTACATACATACATTTGTACATATATTTGTAGGTGTTGAGTTCTATAATAACTTTGCCTTATGACTTGCATTATATTTATTTTTCAGAGTGAAACATGTCGGAGAAATCTCTAAAGTACCTGCAGTGAGAGCAGTTGCATCTGCCAAATAAATGGTTTGGCAAAGCTGTAATTTTGTTTTAAAACCTTCTAAGGTAAGTATATCAAAAAGAAAAATATGTTGTATTTGTTTGACATGCTTAGACATGTAAATATGTATGCAAGTACGCGATTCACCCGATCTGAAAGCCGATGTTCAACCCTTCTATCTTTTGCTCCTCTCTCTCGCTCTTTTGACCGACGTTTCTCTCTTCTACTTCTTCAAACTGTCATGATCTGGCCTGCTTACATTCGGTCTTCCTTCGCTCGTACGTGTCTCTCCCGTGTCTCTCTGTCTCTGAACTTCGATTTTCAACCCCCATCTTCGAGTTCTATCTGCCTTGCCTCTCTGAAAGCCGATTTTCAACCCTTCTATCTTTTGCTCCTCTCTCTCGCTCTTTTGACCGACGTTTCTCTCGCCTACTTCTTCAAACTGTCATGATCTGGCCTGCTTACATTCGGACTTCCTTCGCTCGTACGTGTCTCTCCCGTGTCTCTCTGTCTCTGAACTTCGATTTTCAACCCCCATCTTCGAGTTCTATCTGCCTTGCCTCTCTCTCTCGGTCTTTTGACCAACGTGTTTGTATTTTGGGTATTATTAACATTACATTATTTCAAAAAATGTTGAGTATCTAAAAATACATATTTTATATCCCAATAACTCTTTTTTTTCCAGATGAAGGAATGCGAAGAAAATGGTTTTTATGCCTGTAACTAGATACTGAGTTTTGTGATCACCTTATGTCATATGAAGTTCAAAAGGCCATGGGGTATACAATAGTTAAATTATGTGAACTAAATACACCACCAATATTAACTCATATGCTTATATGCAAAAATTTGATAATTAATAATGTTTAAATGTTAAGTGTTAAATGTTTCAAATGTAATTGAATAAAATATGCAATATCAAAAAAAAAAACGAACGAACGTTACATTTTATTTTATACTTCAGGGTTGATGTATAAACTTCCATTCAAGAAATATTATTTCTTAAATCAAGAAATAAAATTTCTTGAAAGGAACTTTTACATTTTTTAACAAGAACGAATCCACCTTTAAAACAAGAATTTATTTTCTTGTTTTAAGAAATATTTTTCCTTGTTTGAAAGGTGCCTTTTTAAAAAACCATTTCTTGTTTTAAGACGTTTAATTTCTTGAAACAAGAAAGAAACCTCCTTTGAAACAAGAATCGCCTTCTTGTTTCAAAAAATATTTTTTCTGGTTTTAAAGGTGCCTTTAAAAAAAAACATTTCCTAAAACAAAAGTGAGGTCGCCTTTGGCAAAAATTCAAGAAAAAATTTCCTTGATTTAATGGAAATTCTTCGATTTTTTTTTATGAGTGCATAATAATTAAAAATAACTAACAATTCAATACAACTATTACAATTGAAGATTCAGCCATAACCATTTACAAATTAATCAAAACAATTTAAAGAAAACATAACGATGTAATACCTAGACATAACAATTTAATAGATCCTTTTACAAAATTAATTATTTCTTTTTATCCAATGTTTAATGTTTTGTGTACTCCAAATACCATAATATGGATTACGAGAGAGCTGAAACCCTTCTATATATTTTTAATCAGAAATCGATCATTTTTTAAAATCTGCTCTATTTTATAAGGCCCTTTATGTTGAGGTAACAATTTTCTTGACACTTCGGCTGTGGAATCAAATTTTTTTACCATAATGTAATCGCCTACCTTGTATTCCGCCGGTTTGTTCTTTTTTTCGTCGTAATATCCTTCATTTACTATGTTTATACGATGAGATTCACGATTTCATGAAAGCGCGATCTAGAAATAACCCCTGTTTATACGACACATCCAAAATGCATGCTTTTCTTCACTCTCAGCTGATACCAGCCGGACCGGTAAAAATAGGTGATAGTTTTCAACTTTTAATACCGCTGAGTGGAGAAATAGCCTATAAAAGGCTTTTAATTTCTAGCGATCTGGCAACGCTGATAATTTGTAACAGAGTTACCAGAGCTGGGCACCACCAATTCATGCTTTGAGGCTGAAACCATAGTCAACTTTCGTGTGTTGCCGAATTCACGAAATGGCGTTTATACAGACACGAATCGGCTGAAAGCGTGAAATGATTGCGTAAATTCGGCATCGTATAAACACAGTAATTGTAAATCTGTTTTCTAATAATATTAACTTCTCCATTTTCTCGGATCTATTGAAGATTACGAACATCTGCAGATTTATTAACCTCATCCAGGGGCGGATTAAGACTCTTTTTTTCTATTGCAGGTAGTACATATGTCGGAACGAGCCGGATCGGACCACTATATCTTATGGCTCCCATATGAATAATCTCAAAAAATATGTTAAAATACATAGTAACTTTGTAGAAAGTAGGCGTTTTTTTTTTTGACAATTTAGTCTCAACATTTTTAATTGGCAATAATGTATTTGGAATCCCAGGAACAGCACCGATCGAGTGTAGACTAAACTTTGGGTACTTATTATAACTGCAAGGGTATATAAGCTTCGGCTGGCCGAGATTTACTAGTCGCTAAGAGTTTTACTAGTCGAAATATATTATTCACCCGCTATGCATGTAGTATTGCCCTAAGCCTAGTACTCAATTCGGCTAAGAGTTCGGCTAAGAGTCAAAAAATATTAATATTTTAGTGTGACCGAAGTTTTCAGAGTTCACCCGCTATGCATGTACCATGGTCTTATTGTAAATCAGCTGGGCTCACAAGCAACAAAGAAATCAAGTGGCGCCCATTTTAAAATATTACAAAATGTTGAGCCGACCTGGGTCACAAGCTTTAAATTGGCTGTTGGCATGGCGATATGTATTGCCACAACTCCTACAGGCAGTTTTCCAATGGTTTTTGGGGTTTTCCTTCCATTGATAATTTTTTATTGGCTCACCGCTTCTGCACAAACACAGCCAAAGATCAAATTTTCTATTCTTTGGGCCGCGGCTAAAGGCGTTCATCGTTCATATCATGGGCCCTAAACTTCGATTCACTCGTT
This sequence comes from Drosophila pseudotakahashii, assembly GCA_035046095.1. Taxonomy (NCBI): domain Eukaryota; kingdom Metazoa; phylum Arthropoda; class Insecta; order Diptera; family Drosophilidae; genus Drosophila; species Drosophila pseudotakahashii. The sequence goes on from JAWNOE010000059.1 coordinate 594,310, forward strand.
CCACTTGCCCATTTGCTTGTGGCGATCCAGTAGCTTAATATGCATTCATCCATTCAACTCAGTAAATTCGTTCAATGTGAAACAACTTCCTCTATCCGAAATAATGCAATAATAATAGCGCCTGAACAGCCTCTTTGCTGCTAGTAGTCTTTGTAGGGTAAAGTCTCACAAACTTAGTAAACCCGTCATAGTCCTGAAGTTCTAGAGCTCACCTTGCAATTCTTGGATTCAGCTCTATCCGATTGAGTGTCAAGGTAAGGGAATTGTAGTTTGTAATAATCCTTAAGCGTTTTCCGTGTAAATATATTCTAAACCTCCTTAAGTATAAACTATAGCCAGAGTCTCTAACTCGAAACTATGATGTCTAGATTCAACTTCTGTTGTCTGTTTCCTTTGGAAAATAACTTCTCCAAACCCCAAATGAACTTGCATCGCAGTGAAGTTCAATTTCGTCTCTACGGTTATATATGGCCACTACCGGTGGTTGTGAAAGCGTGGTTTTTAGCTCTTGAAAACATAAGAATTCCTTCTCTCCGAAATGGAATTCTCGATCCTTTCTCAGTAGATCGTACAAAGCTTTAGCCTTGGTTGAGAAATCTTTTACAAAACGCCTAAAATAGGAACAAAGACCCAAAAAACTTTTAAGTGTATGCTCATTGATTGGGATTGGAAAGTTTGCCACAGCATCCAAACACTTGTCATCAGCTATAATTCCCTCGTAATAAGAAAACCCAAATATTTAATGCTCGACCGCAAAAATTCACATTTGTCTAGGCGTAACTCTAATTTATTCTTAACTAATCTGTCAAAAACTTCTTTCAAACTATCCAAATGCTCAACCATATTCTTACTTGCTACCATTACATAGTCAATGTATACGATAACCTTATCTTCTCTCTCCTCAAAAATCTTGTTTACAAATCGCTGGAAAACTTGCGAGGCATTTTTTAATCCCATAGGATTGTGAACTCAAATTGTCCAAGTGGGGTGACAAATAAAGTGTACTTAATGGATTCTTCTTATCTGCCAACTTGTCCAAAAGATCGTCAATCAATGGCAGCAGATAATTGTCCTTAATTAGTATTTTATTTAATCGTCTGAAATCAATGCATAATCTAAGGTAACCAGTTCTTTTTTCTAAGACTATCGGCGATGCATACTCAGGGTCCCTCGATCGAATAATTCCTTCTTAAATATAAGTATCTAACAGCTCTTGGAGTTTCTCTTTTTCGGAGTAAGACAACCGCCTAAGTGAACAACTGAACGGTTTTGACTTTTCTAAACTTAGCTTTATCTCACATTTAATCAAGGGGTTGTCTGGCCTCTGTTGTTCTATATAAGTGCTTTGGAACATTCTGTTAAATGTATCAGCCATTTCTTTTTCAACTTCTGGCTCGCTAATTGTTGTGTAATCAATCTCCATAAATTCTTTAACAAAACTACTGCCACTTAAATCATCGTGGTGCTTCGCAATCATGTAACTCTAATCCTTGCTCAGTGAAGGTTCGTGCATAACGACTCCATTACATAGTTTATCACATGCAATTTCTGTTACTATTTCCTTAACAATTTCCATAACAATCTCTTCAAATATATTCACTTCATTGCTAACTGCTACCTCAGCATAATTATCCAAAAACTTTGTTGGTTCCAACGTATTGTGTGATTCTATTGGGAACTTCATATTCATGTTATCATTCCAAGTTTCAGCTCTCTCTTATGTAACCATATGTAATACCTCTGGACTGAAGCTCAGACCCCATTCTTTTAAAAAATTCCTCCCAAGAAATACATTATGTCCCTTAGATTCATTCGCCACGACTGTTAAATGAAAATGCATTTTTTATTGAATTTTTAAGAATGTAACAAGAGACTCTTCCATGAGTAATTGATTGGCTTCTGTTAAGACTTAAGTATTTGTTGTCTTCAATAAGTAAAATGGCGCCTTCTGGGACCAACGAAATTTTTATAAAAAGAAATGGGGCTTCCAGAATCTATGAGGCATGCTGTAATCAAGGGCTGGTTAGTAGTGCCTACAAAAAAAATTTCAAATTCTTTTACGAAGTTGTTGTCATCCGCGTTCCTCTTAATCGCAGCTTTTTCCTTGTTCAGTAGGCAAACTGCTACCAAGTGTTCCGATGAACCGCATCCAAAACAAGAGCCACGCTCCCTTTTTGGCTTCCTGCAATCCTTTAATAGATGGCCCTTAGCATAGCAGTTATAGCATCGAAAGTCCTTAGTGGTCCTGCCAACCTCTTCTGGCTTACGCAAAAACTTCTGCACCGGTAGATTTACCTCGCCAAATGCGCGACAAATTTCCGCGATGCTCGTGAAGCACTGAATGCGTGCTTGGGTACGAAGGTTAAGAGACGGAATACACTCGATCACCTGATTCAGAAGTTCGTCGTCGTCAATGCTTATTCCATGAGCCAGCATTATTTTTTCCTCTAAGTAGGCGACAAACTTCTCGCCCACTGTCCAGTTGCGCATCTCAAACAAACGACGAGCCTCCGATTTTGACAGTTTCTTTTCGAACACCTCCAGCATCTGCTCGCACAAAGTGTCCAAGTTAACATTACTGAAGGGTAACTTATATGTCGGTACCAATCTTGGGCGGTTCTCGGATCACCCTAGTGTTGTTATGTGCAGACTCAGCATAAGACGCCTTTAGGGGCCGTGCATGGTGAGTTATGCACTTTCTGCTAGTGTCAGCATTTTTGTATGACAAGCGCTCGGCTTGCCGGCCACGTTTAGCCAGGGTACAGTTTATAAGTTATGTTTTACACTTACTGGAATAAAGGGCACTTGGCTCATAAACTGAGTCTCTAGGCCAGCGGGTCATGAAGGGAAGTCAACCTTCCAACGTAATCGTCATAAATCATCATTTGGAGATCATCGGCCAACCGGCCATCAACTTCAGTTGGAATTGTTAGATCTGACACGACTGCTACGCGGGAGGCAGTAAGTACCAATACGAGTACTACAATTACATAACTTCTTAACTGGCGCCCAACGAGCCAATTTAACTAGCGACCCTAAAAATTTCAAAAAAATATGTAAATGGGCTTATTATTTATTTTCGGCTTCAAAAACATATGCAAAAAAAAATTTCATACACTTAAAGTGCGCATTATAATTACATATAATTTGCCCACGTTTTTACATAAGACTTGCAATTGTGTCTTGCAGCTCATAAAAAATTTGTTATCTGTGAAAATAAAATTGAATAAAAAGTGTATAATTATAAATGAATAATTAATATTTTACTAAAATATATTGAAGTGTTATGCCAGCCGAACGGAATATTCGGCCATAAGCATTGAACCCCGTATAAATTAGGTAGCATAAGTTCAAGTTTTTAATGAGCTCTTCAGGTTCGTATAGAGACATAAAAAGGGAAGTCGTGAGTGATAGTGAAGAAGAAGAAGAGATCCGAGGCTTTAGACCAAGACAGGTTGAAATCGAAGAGAAAGAAGACATAATGAACGTGAACGAATTGCAAAACCTTATCCAGACCGCCTTAGCGTCACAGGAAGCTAGGCTCCGAGCTAAATTTAAAGCTCAAATTAGCTCCGCAAATACACAGTTACAAAACATGCGCGTAGAGCCCCCACAAGTAGAGGCCTACCAAAGAGTCTCAGTACAGACAGGAGCACCCCCATGCGATATACCGCTCCACGTAATTAAGTCAGTACCAGATATTAACTGTGAGCAAGACGACAAGACACGACACGTGTTTATCTCAGGCCTAAAAAAAACCTGAGGGCAGTTGTATTTCCGGCACAGCCAAAAGACCTCCCATCGGCAATGGCATTAGCTAGAAAGGCTGATGCCAGCATCGAAAGAAGCCAGTTCGCGGCAACTTATGCTAGGGCAATAGAGCAGAAGATACAGAATTCTGACTCTCGTAAGACTCAGTACCGCGCTCCCGATAAGCAAGGGAACGAAAAGAATCCTCATTATTTTAAAAAACCAGATAAGAACCAACAAAATGATTCTTGGCGTAAGCCAGATAACTGGGCCGATCGTGGCAATCCACGTCAGGTAGTAGAGCCCATGCACTGGAATCTATCATCTTCCAAGTCCAAGCAATATCCACACTTTAAACAGAACCAAAATGTAGCACAACCTCAAAACGCGCAGGCTAAAAATTCAAAAAGACCAAACTCCTCAGATCGGTTAACTGACCAAAGGCGCCAGCGGCTTGACAACATCGAGCAGACCGCCAGTGCCAAAGACCAAGAATATGATAACGCTGCGGTAGCGCTGAGAGCAATCAAGACGACAGCGATTCGGTCGACTCCCATGACCTTCTCAATTTTTTAGAGACCGGTCCCGGCTACCGTTCATCGAACGACGGTTGGCTGGAAGAACTTTAAAAATTCTTATTGACACAGGGGCTGCGAAAAGTTATATAAATATAACACCAGTAGCCTCGCCGTTTCGCGTGAATTCAATTCACGGGTCCAACAGCATAAATAAAAAGTGCCTTGGAAAAAACTTCCCCATTTTTTATATTAGATTCCCTAACAACATTTGACGGGATTATAGGATTCGACTTGCTAACGCAGGTGGGAGCCACCCCCAATATGCAAACTAAACTAATTTTGTACGGTTCCGTGTCTGATGATCTGCAGTTCCTTAACTGCGACAATGTAAACTTTACCAACATAAAGGACATAGTCGTTCTAGAATCAGTAAAAAAGGAGTTCATCGAAATGATGAAAAAAAAAATCTAAAGTCTTCACCAACGGAACTCAGACCGTGCCATACAACACAAATGTTGTGGCCACTATTCGCACTGAGGATAACAACCCCGTGTACTCTAAAATGTACCCACACCCAATGGGTGTCGCAGAGTTTGTTAATAAAGAAATAAAGGACCTACTAAAGTCTAATGTTATTACCCCTTTGAGATCGCCGTACAACAATCCAACTTGGGTGGTCGATAAAAAAGGATTAGATGAGGCAGGTGGTAGGAAAAAGTGTTTGGTAATCGACTTCAGGAAACTAAACGAAAAAAACATTTCTGATAAATATCCCTTGCCAAGTATCGAGTTAATACTGGCAAACCTTGGCAAAGCCATATACTTTACAACCCTAGATTTAAAGTCCGGCTACCACCAAACTTTTCTCGCAGAGCAAGATCGCGAAAAAACCTAATTTTCAGTCAACGGAGGAAAATATGAATTCTACCGTTTGCCTTTTGGATTAAAAAATGCTGGTATAATTTTTCAAAGGGCAATCGATGAAGTCTTGAGGGGGCAGATAGGGAAATCATGTTACGTCTATGTGGACGATGTTATCATATTTTCGGAAAACGAAAAGGAGCATGTCAGTCACATTGACTGGGTCCTAAAAAAATTAAACAAAGACAACGTGACCATCTCACAAGAGAAAACCCATTTTTTTAAAGAAAGTGTCTAATACCTCGGCTTCGTAGTGACTCGAAATGGGGCTACAGATGGCCCTGAAAAGGTAGCAGCCATTAAGGAATACGCAGAACCGACAAGCTTATTATACCCGTTACTCGAAGAGTAAAAGGGTATATTGTATTCGTGTAAAAGTATGTAACAAGGAAAAGAAAGCTTTTCCGACCCTATAAAGTATATATATTCTTGATCAGGATCACTAGCCGAGTCGAACTAGCCATGTCCGTCTGTCCGTCTGTCCGTCTGTCTGTCCGTCTGTCTGTCTGTCTGTCTGTCTGTCTGTCTGTATGAACGCTGAGATCTCGGAAACTACAAAAGCTAGAAAGTTGGGATTACCCACACATATTCTTGGGCTTCCTACGCAGCGCAAGTTTGTTTCAGATGGTGGCCACGCCCCCTCTAACGCCCACAATCGCCCTAAATCATTTTTGGAAAGGTGTCTGGCGCCCACACCTTTAAATATTTTGGAAAAGTAAAAATGCAGTTTTATTGTGATTATCAATATCTATCGAATTGTAGAACAAATTTTTCAAATCGGATAATCCATTAAAAAGTTATGAGCAAAAAATGAAACAGCCACTAGATGGCGGTAGTAGCTTTGACGCGTGCATATATTAATCTCTCTCCCACTCCCTTTAGCTGAGTAACGGGTATCTAATAGTCGAAGTACTCGACTATAGCGTTCTCTCTTGTTTTCACTAAGATCATTCTTAGGACTTGCCAGCTGTTATAGGTGCTTCATAAGGGATTTCGCTACAATGGCCAGACCACTCACCTACCTTCTTGCGGGAGAAAACGGTTCCGTAAGCAAGCAAATGTCTAGGAAAATACCAATAATGTTTAGCGATCAACAAAGAGACGCTTTTAATAGACTTCGAAACATATTGTCATCAGAAGATGTCACTCTCAGATACCCAAACTTTAAGAAACCGTTCGACTTGACAACCAATGCGTCAGCTTACGGCATAGGGGCTGTAAGACAAAAAACCCATAACGATGATATCCAGAACCCTTAGAGACTGCGAGACTCGTTACGCAACTAACGAAAGAGAGTTGCTCGCTATAGTCTGGTCTCTAGGAAAATTAAGGCAATATTTGTATGGCACTCGGGATATAAGAATCTACACAGACCATAAGCCGCTAATGTTCGCTGTCTCGGACAAGAACTCAAATGACAAATTAAAGCGTTGGAAGGCATTTATAGATGACTACGGCGCAAAAGTCATATACACTTCGGGAAAAGAGAATTATGTCGCCGACGCCCTTTCGCGACAAAACTGAAATGCCCTCCAAAACGAACCTGAATCTGATTGTGCAACCATTCACAGTGAAGAATCTAGCACTTATCCTATAGAAACAACAGAAAAACCTTTAAAATGTTTCCTGAAGCGATAGAACTGCAAGAACTTTGTATCAGACATTTCTGATATAAGCGAACAGATCGAAATAATTACCGCAGAGCACAATCGTGCACACAGAGCTGCTCAGGAAAATATCAAACAAGTCATTCGCGACTATTATTTTCCGAAAATGTCCAAGCTGGCGACCGAGGTAGTGACAAACTGCAGAATATGAACTACAGCAAAGTATGACAGACACCCCACGAAACAAGAACTTGGAGTAACTCAGATTACGTCATATGTCGGCGAAACGCTGCACATTGACATTTTTTCCACCGATAAAAAACTATTTTTAACTTGCATCGACAAATTCTGCAAATTTGCGACAGTACAACCAATAGTGTCTAGGGCAATAGTGGACGGGAAAATCCCTTTCATCCAACTTATAAACTTATTCCCAAATACAAAGACGATAACGAAGCGTCTTTCAGCTCTAACGATTACATCGTTACTTAAAAATCAGTATGGCATAGACCTTGTAAACGCACCCCCGTTCAAACGCACCCTAACAGAAATAGCGCGGTGCATCAAAATGGATAAGCAAATTAATGACACAGTGGAGCTAGTTATGCGGGCGACCGTTGAATACAATAAAACATTACATTCGATCATTAACCAAAAACCCTTTGATGTAAATCACTCTGCTTTTGACGAAGCTAAGCAAGCGATTAAAATTAATATTGCAAAAGCACAAAAGGATAATCTTAGCAGATGTAACCCATTAAGACCAAATAGAATATATGAAGTAGGAGAAAAGGTGTACTTAAAGAAGAATAAAAGACAAGGCAATAAGCTAACTAAGCTAGACGGAAAAACTCGTAGAAGCGGACATGGGGACAGCTGTCCTTATTGGAGGGAGGGTGGTCCACAAGGACAACCTTAAATAACATTTTTACGCGCACTTAACATACCCAACACAAACACACACTCCGAAAAAAGTCAATAGATTTAACCTGTAATTTTCTTACAGGATCGCGGGAATCTTATTAACAATATTAGCAGTAGTAAACGCCAGAGTGACAGACTACACTCACGCCCGGTACATCCCCATAACCGACGGAGTTGCATTGGTGCGGAAACATAGGAATTACTTTAGACATTCAAGCAATTTAACAGAGTTCTCAATTATGATAGACGAAACAACTAGATTATCCGCGATCATATTATAAGTATTTTATCCGTGTTAAAGGTACACCACCGAATTGCCAGAAGCCTAGACTTCTTAGGCACCGCGTTAAAAGTGGTAGCGGGCACTCCTGATGCAGCTGACCTCGAAATGTTAAAAATGTCCGAGTCCCGGTTAATTGAATAAAAGAATAGAAAGGTAGTCACTAACACCGAAACGCAAAAACAGATCAACAAATTAACCGATGCTGTCAACGAAATCATTAATGCAAAAAAGAAGGACCTCACATTTATACGAAGTTCTTTTGTCAAGAAATAGAATGCCAGTTACAGAAATACAGAATCTAATGCTCACGGTCACACTTGCAAAATTAAATATCATAAACCTGGCCATTTTTAATCATGAAGATTTGAAGTCTGTTTTAGTTGATCACCCCACAGAGGTCCCCGTTATTAGCCTAACAGAGGCATCAAATATTCAAGTCCTTCAGTCCGATAATATTATTCACCCTTTCCCGTTTCTCACCAACACACCATTCTTTAACTACGGGACAACGTGATAGCTGAGAGCATATAGGAAGTCTTAGCGATCACTGATTGCATGTCGACAATGTACGGAGTATTCTGCAAATTGGCAACACAGGATACGTGCGCCCGAGGTCTACACGCAGGGGTCACGGCGCATTGCGAAACGCAGGCCAGCCACCTAAGCCCCATAACGCTGGTAGACGACGGTATAATGATAATCAATGAGTGTCCGGCAATAGTCAGCACAGATGACGGCCCCAATATAGAAACAAATGGCACGCATCTAATAACATTTGAGCGACTAGCCTTTGTTAACGGCACCTCCAACTAATACTTGAACCAGCGTGAAAGTATAAGAATGACTGCGGGCGTGGCGTCCTCCCCCCTGCTAAACATTATCGGGCATAACCACATGTTAAGTATGCCAATGATCCAGAGGATGAACAACCAAAACCTGGAAACAATCCAAACCCTCAAAAGCGAAGCTAATTCGGCTGGATCAACGGACATCTGGATCGTTGTCGGCGTGGGAGTAAGCTTTTTAATCAGCAGTTTTATCCTGCTCCATCTCGTGTGGAGGAGAAGACGAGATGCATGGACAATGCACCTCTTAGCGCAAGTGCTTCCATCATAGTCGACGAGAACTTCTTTGGCCAAACGAAGTGCCGATGTTGAGGTTTCCAAAGAATTGTCAGTCATTCCAACAGCTTTTGACGTAGCTCTGTTTAAATTGGCAACCCGGGCTACAAGCAACGAGTTGGCATTGCGAAGATTGTCTAACACTAGTCCATTTGCTGAAGTTTGGCCACCCATTTGTGTTGCCGTGGTGTTAGCATTTCCAGCCTGTGCTAGAGTTGCCTGATTGCTAAATCCCCGTTGAAACAGTCCAGCAAATTTTAGAACGGCGGACGCAATGTCGCCATCTCTTTCTGCCTTTCTTGGTAACTACAGCTTGGTGTCTTCTGGCACTTGAATTTTACCATCACGCGGTCTTACATAGTGAGATGCCACCAGCTCCACGTCGCTCCTCAGGTACCGTATAAAGCCCGGCTACCAACTCCGCCTTGGTTCCCGTAGTCGGCATATTAAGTACTTTGAGTGGTATGTGCATTTTCACTAGAACTCGTGGTTTTGTTTTAAATATTTGTTTTTATTTTTCGCGAAAGTTCACCACTTCTGATATTGTGAGCGCCTGCTCTAAAAAAAAAACACTGCACTCCGCTTATTAATTGTTTTATTTCTACGTTTTAGTTTTAGTCGATCTTTACACTCTTGTGTTCTCCTCATGAAATGAATCTTCCACTTGTATCTTTTCTCGAACTCTCCTTTTTTTTCGAGTTGCCAGATCAGCAGCTGAGTCACAAAGTGCCCAGCCTGATACAATATAAATTTTGTGATATCTCTAAAGATTATAAAATGAAAGACCGATTTTTAAGGGGATTACGACTACAGCCCAAACCGTAAGAGCTAGAGCAGCCAAATTTTTGCACAGTATTCCATTGGGGATCTAACTGCCCACTAAGATCCGACATGTCCCCCCAGTGGCCCCAATCAGCTCCAACATTAATATTTCGAATCTCAAAATTTGGTCTATTTGATTGCTAAACTTCTAAAGTGTTTGGAATTTTAAAATTTGGATTTTGCCGAATTTTAGGTTTTGAAAAGGCCTAATTAGAAACATAAATGAAATTTCGATATCCCCCATAATTTGGGGGCTACATTTAATGTTAACTTTTCGATATAAAAAATCTAAACCTCTGCCCCGACAAGATGATTTTTGAATCAATAGTTATTCTATGGCCCAAATGCCTAAGTTTAATTTTTCAAGTATTTAACATTTTTTAGTATTTTTAAAGAATTTATTTAGATTTTCTAAGTTATTGCGTCGCATTTTGCGGGAGCCTGCTGAGAGAGCGAAACCCAGAGAGCGAATGCCAAGAGAGCGACGGCCGAGAGAGCAACGGCCAAGAAAACTGATGAGGGGGAGGGGGAAGTGCTGTGTGGAAAGGGGAGAGGAAAGGGGCAATTTAATTTAATATCTGTTTTGGATTTCAAAATCGTATACTGCTGCTCCGATCCATATGATTTTCGATCAATAGTCAGATCTGTGGATCAAACGCTTAGGTTTTTTTTTTCAAAAAGTATTTTTATATTTGTAGCAGAAGTAAGAGCACTATTTAAAGTCGGCCATGGAAGAAAATAGACAAACTTACTACATAGCAAAATCTTAAGATTCGAATTTCTGAACAAGTACGGAAGTTTGATCTGTAAGCAAACAAATACGTAACTTCTTCAGATATGTATGCATGTAGGTATGTATATTTTGATATGTTTTGATTTGTATTGTGTGTGTGTGTGTGCTTCTATTTGAAAGTGGATGACGTGTTTAAATACAAATAAAATGATTACCTTCCTTTCAGCCAATGCTAAATCTTTCTAAGTTATTCGTAAAGTTTAAAACTAATAATTATCTATCATATGTGGAACCTAGAAAAATAACTTACTTCGCTACTTTTGCATGGGATGGCAATCTTTGCGTGTTTGTACAAAAGTTTTCATTTCATTAAAAACTAAAAAGTTTGAAAAAACAATATCCAATTTACAAACAAATATATAAAGAGAGAGAAACAAGCACAAGATTGACCGTGGTGTGGCAAGGGGTAGGGTTTAAATTCACAATTATGATTTCAATTTTGGTTTAAAAAACTCTCTTTAGTACACATTTTGATCATTTTTTTGAGTTTATTTTAAATCCCCCATTTTACGACCTATTTGGGAAAAAAATATAAGTTATGTGACCCCCTCCAGAAATTTAAAATACGCCTATGTGCGAAGCACAAGCCAAAAATGGGTTCTTTGTTTTTCTGACACATCATGAAATGTTAAGATTGGCTATCTGAGCGCTCCTTTTTGACATCGAAAAATAAAAGAGCGACCGGTACCAATAAATTATTGCTAAACTCATTTGATGGTTTAGAAGTCTCCTATAAATCGGTCGACTCTGTCCGTGATGTTGACAATGTGGTTCATTACCCTGTTGAATTCTTTACATCTAGCAGGGATACCGCAGCATAATCTGTCTCTTAAGATTGGTGCACCCGAAATGTTATTGCGAAATTTAGGTCCCTCAAAGTTATGAAATGGGACACGATTGCAGATAAAAGGTCTTCATAAGAATGTAATCGAAGCAACAGTATTTACGGGATCCGCGAAGGGGAAAACAGGATCCTATTAATACAGTCCGGTCTGCCGTTTCAATTTAAGAGGCTACAATTCCCTCTAAAAGTTTGCTTTGCAATAACTATAAATTAATCGCAGGGGCAGACTTGGATGCTGGCTGGACTAGATCTTAGAGAAGAATGCTTTTCTCATTAGCTCTGCCAGTAGCCTTATTCTCGATCCTTAAGGATCTTCTAAAAATGTTGTTTACACAGAAGTTTTAATGTAATCATATTTTAAAAAGCGCCACAATTTTCTGGAAATAAGAAAGTCCTGACAACCCTCCTAACTAATTTTAAACGGACGAAGTCGCTTCGGGTATAGCTAGTAAAATATAATTAAATACCTTCACTACTTTAGGAAAAATGTCAAGAATTTGCTGGGCTATTTTATCAAACTGTTAAGGCTGCCAATTAACTCCATTATTGAATATAAATTCAATTATTATTTGGCTATTGAGCTTTTTTTTGTCTTGGCTCGAGACGATTGTGAGTTGGTAGTAGGCTTGGATGTGAATGAATTGCGTGGACAATTTCAAAATACCCAAAGCAGACACCTCCTAATGCGCAATTACAAATCCCATTAAAAAATAGAAATTTTGAAAAATAAAAAATACAATATCATCGGATTAAAACAATTGTAACTACACTGTTTTATAACTTTAAAATCAGTGTGCTTATTTGCTTCAGAACTTGCCACTTGACCCGTATATATTCAGTAAATGATTTAGGCGTTCTTCTGGACCCGAAGCTTAAATTTGACTGCCACATAATGTTGACTGTCAACAAAGCTATGAGTGTTTTTGGGTTTATAAAGCGTTGGTCAAAAGAATTTGACGACCCTTATAAAACCAAATTACTATTTACCTCCCTTGTCCGTCCTATATTGGAATATTGTTCTTCGGTTTGGAGCCCACAATACCAAGTGCACATTGACCGTATAGAGTCGGTACAAAACAAATTTCTTATTTTTGCTCTTCGTAGTTTGAACTGGGATCAAAACGTAAGGCTACCTTCCTACCAAAGTAGATTACTATTGCTTAATTTACCTACACTTGAAAACCGTAGAATAATGCTTGGTACTATTTTTATGCAAAATCTTATAAGAGGTGATATTGATTCTGTAGAATTGGTAAACCGTTTATCTTTTAATGTTCCCGTTAGACTAACACGAAATTTTACCCTCTTAATTTGCCTCGATGTACATCAAATTTTACTCTGCATGAGCCCTTTCGTGTTCTATGTAATAATTATAACAATCTTTATCATTTAATTTGCACTTCTACATCTATCCCTGTATTAAAAACTAAAATTTTATCTCATTTGCTTCAATCTTAGTTCATAATCTTTATAATCTTTATATGTCCCGTCTCTATTTGTCTCATGTATTTTCCTCGCGAACTCGCATTTTTGCCCAAATTGATAAAGGGTCCCGCGCGTAACAAGCACGTGCTTGGTATCGTTGGGCCACTTGTTTGTTCTGCTCGTAGTGCAGCAACGTCCATCATATATTTAAAGTACATGCCTTGAAGTTCTGTTTAATTTTTTCTACATTTGTTGAACCCAAATCCTGCCACTGTATAAAATGTCTTGGAACAAAAATACATACAGAAAATTACAATGCTCACCCTGGCATGAAACTGCAGTAATTTGTTTTCAAAACTAACTCTTTTGACAAACAAATGTTTGTGTACGATCTCCCTTAAATGTTCTGCCGTCAATAAATACATGGATGTTTCATTAACTCCATGTTCTATTAAAATCGTAATAATTTAATTGACAACCAACATTACTTTTTTTTTTACCTTCAAAAAAATCCTTAAGCGCTTCACAATCAAATTTTCGTAATAAATGTTCTATGTCCATTATAAAATAAAATGACCAATTATTTAATTCTCAGTAGGCAAGCTGATCGAAGTTCACACTTAAACACAAAAGCAAAGAAGCCTTAACGATTAATAAAAAAAAACATGAGAAAAAGATGTTCTACATTTCAATAGATATTAATAACAAAATAATACCAACAAAATTTGAAATTGTACTTTTTTCGAAATCTTAAAAAATGTGGGCTTTAGAGGGGCGTTGCCCTCGATAAAACAACTTGCGCTGCGTAGGAACCCCAAGAATCCCCATGGTTAATTCCAAACTTCTAGCTTTTGTAGTTTTCGAAATCTCGAGGCTAGATCGACTCGCCTATTGATTCTAATCAAGAAAATATTGGTTTTATAGGTACAAAAATTCAATTTTGTACAAACATTTTTTTTAATATTAAAAAAAAATTAAAACATAATAAAACCAAACGTAACAGAATTTTGTCAAAGACAATATATATGTTAACAAATTTTGACTTAGCTGATTTATAAGCAAAGCTTATAAGGCTTCTATACAGCGTATCAACCATCCATTTTAAAGGCAGATCAATTACACAGGAACAAAAAATTTAACTATGTAAAATTTCCACAAACCATTTTTAGTTCTCCATGATATTTGGGAGCTTCTGAGTAAAATCCCCTTACAATCTTATGTTAAGTCACCCACAGGTTCCTTCTATGTTAGAATACAAAAAACCGATGATTGGCGAAAATTGGAATTATGTGACCTATATAATTGGACTAGCCTTAATTATTTTCGCTGAAATCTACTCTCAGTACATCACGGCATTCCTAAAAAATAGTCCCCACTGTGAACCATTGCCCATGTCTTTATAATTCGACGCCAACCAATTCTAAAAATTATATCTTAAACGGAACTATATATACCCGGTACTTGTAGAGTAAAAAGGTATATTGTATTCGTGCAAAAGTATGTAACAGGTAGAAGGAAGCTTTTCCGACTCTATAAAGTATATATATTCTGATCAGGATTACTAGCCGAGTCGATCTAGCCATGTCCGTCTGTCTGTATGAACGCTGAGATCTCGGAAGCTAGAAAAGCTACAAAGTTGGGATTAACAACAAGTATTCTTGGGCTTCCTACACAGCGCAAGTTTATTTCAGCCGAGCGCCAAGCCCACTCTAACGCCCACAATTGCCTTAAACGCCTTTATAACGTGTGTGGCGCCCACATCTTTAACGATTTCGGAATTCTATTAATGCAATGTTGTTGTGTTTGTTAATACCTTTCCAAATGTAGAAGACATTTTTCCAATCGGACCATTAATTAAAAAGTTATGACCAAATAATGGAATTCAAGCAGAGCAAGCAGTTGCTTTGCTGCATGCACACCTCCATCTCTCTCGCACTTCATTTAGCGTTCTCTCTTGTTTTTCAAATTGAACTAATTTTTCTGTCATCTTGGTATTCAGTACTCTCAACTGTTACTATCTTTAGAGTTTCCAAATTAATTTTGGATAAACTTCCTTTTAGCTCCAAAGCCCGATTTCGTTCAAACATTCCATATATCGACGTGTTTTTGGGTCCTGATAACGGGAATATAGTCAAAAATGGCGCTAATAACGAGATCTTGGAAAATAGCGGTAAAAACCGAAACATTTTTTTGGTTTTTGGCAGTTTTTTTCGAAAATATTAGAAAAATCAATAGATGTTTCGGACAATGACTAAATCATCGAATCTTTTGTGTCATAATCATTTTTGACGTAAACATAATGGTTTTCGAAAAAAAAACGTAAAATAAAGAGAAGAACATTAAAAAATACTGCAATATCCCGCAAAAAAAATGGCGTCAGATAGTTTCGATTAGTCGAAGCATTTTACCTTCTACTGTGATGATGAACCTATTTCGACTTTTTATACGATGAATCGTGTTAATTTTCCCCAATAGAAGAAATCCAAAGGATAAACTAAATGAAAGGGGGAAAAATATTATAAAATATTAGTAAGTTAGAAAAAAAAAAATTTTTTTTAACAAATATCGCTGCGATTTTTCTTAAAAAAAATTTTGTCTGCGATATTAAAAATGCTTTGTATTTTAATCAGGGTTTAAAAATGCTGTGAATGCTTCCTATGTTTAGCTTTTACTTTGCTACTGCTATGAAAATTTTTGGAAGCAAAGCAAAATCAACGACACCCAAAGTCGACTGTTAAAATTTCGACGGAAGCAATGTTATAGCAGCATTTTACATTTGAAAGCAATAAATCGGTCTGGATATGTAAATGTAAATGAAAATTTTTCATGTTTAAATTTATAGATTTATTCAGGCACCGTAATTATTATTTTAAAAAAGTACCAGTACCTGTTGATATTTGTAGTTATGATAAGTATGATTTATACAACCTATAGAAGCTCATCCTCTTGCTCATAAGAATTCGCGGTTATTGAGGAATCAATTTAAAAATCAAACAAACCATACAAAATAAAAATCTTGAATAACCGCAAATTCTTAAGAACAAGAAGCTATTCAGATTATGTGTACAATTTTCTATGCTTGGTTTAAAAATTTATATCGTTTCTTCAATGAACGCAAATTGTTTAGAAGATGAGGGTTAACTTCTTTAGATTAAGTAGATCATAGGATAAAATGGTTGGTGCGATGTTGAACTCGATTCTTCAAAACCCGCGAATTTTTAAGAAGCAGAAAACTGGCTTCCTTGGTCAATACTCTACTTCACTGATGTAGTCTTAAATTTTTTACAAAAGCTACCATATTAGTTGGTTTTTTGGTTTTTATGAATTCGCGGCCCTATTTCCTTAATAAATTTGTGAGGATTAAGAGAGAGAGTCAGAAGTATTAATATTTTTGAATGTTAAAAGTGCTTCCAGTTTTCTGAAAGCAACACGAAAGCAACGTTTTTTGCTTTCGGAAGTATGTAGTACTCGTAATGTAGCTTTGCTTCCAAAAGCCAAAGCAAAGCAAATGTTAAATTATTTTGACATTTCATATTTTTGCTTATGCTTTGCTTTCCTGTGAACAGTCAGTTGATCTCACAGTAACAGCAAAGCATAAATATAGGTGCTTTTGCTTCTAAGCTCACAGTTTTTGAAACCCTGATTTGAATATGTTTTCTTCTTCTTATTTACTCTCAGTTTTAAAGCTATCGCGATGAAACTTTTTCAAAAGTCTTCTTTCTATTGCAGGTAGTACATATGTCAAACTAGCCATAGGAATAATCTCAAAAAATATCTAAAAATACATTGTAACTTTGTAGGAAGTCGGCGTTTTAATTTTTGACAATTTAATATCAACATTGTTAATAGGCAATAATATATTTGGAATCCCGGAACTGCACCGATCGACTGAGGACTAAACTTTGGGTACTTGTTGTACCCGTTACTCGTAGAGTAAAAGGGTATATTGTATTCGTGCAAAAGTATGTAACAGGTAGAAGGAAGCGTTTCCGACCCTATAAAGTATATATATACTTGATCAGGATCACTAGCCGAGTCGATCTGTCTGTCTGTCCGTCTGTATGAACGCTGAGATCTCGGAATCTACAAAAGCTAGAATGTTGGGATTACCCACACATATTCTTGGGCTTCCTACGCAGCGCAACCCAGCGGGAAAATTCCTCAGGAAAATATGTAATTTTCATTAGGTTTCTCCATACAAGCGGAAGGGAAAAATCTCCTTACCCCCTTACATTTCTTCCATCTCTCGTTTCAAAATACACGGGGGTGACACAAAAAAGTAAGGGGTAAATGAGGTTTTTATGTGGATCTCTGGCAGTAGAATGCAGGGCAAAAACCATTGGTTTTTCTCCTTCCCGAAAATTAGGTTTTCCACATGTACTCAGGTTTGGTTCTCTACCTACAATGTCTGGTTTTCCACCTTCTTCCGCTTATGGTTGCCTCTATTTGCAATATCTGGTTTTCCATTGGACTCCAAATTAATCCACAAAAACAATACTTTTTAATTTGGTACATGCATTTATTTTTCTAAAAAAATAAAATTCCAAAAACTGAAACTTAATAGAAATAACATTTTTGTTACATATTTTCATATTTTGTTATACATTTTCATTAATGCTTTTATGCTTGTAGCAGCATATGTATGTATGAACTGATAATGGCAGTGTTGGCACGATGATGACGAGATACACATAAAATACATAAATTTCAAAACTATAAGTAAAGTACATATGAAAAAAAAGGAAAACAAATTTTTCGACTATTAAAAAAGTAAATGGATTATTTAGTCCTGAAATTTATATTTTTCTTATTTTGTCATACGTATGTAACGAACTGATTTTATAGGTCTGCTCGCTACGAGATTCGTGCGGCTAGCTCAGTAAGATTGTGTGTTCGTCCCACCAAATTTATATAAACGTGACCGCCCAGTGAGAAAGCACAAAATTCACGGGTTCTTAGTGGGTTTATTGCGGGGTGGCAGTACAGTGTTCTTGTAAGGTAGGCTGGCCTTGGTATGGCCACTGGTGGCCGTCGATGACTCCTAGTCGCCTTGATGACTCGGTGCTCTCCTCGTCGATTTGGCGCTCTGGTTCTGTAGCTCCCTCGACGATCCTTGAAGCTCCCCGAAGATCCTTGAAGCTCCCTGAAGATCCTTGGAGCCCCCTGAAGATGCTCGGCGCTGCTTGTCTCTGCTGCGTGGAATCGATCACTACTCGTAGCGCCTTGGACTCGCCAGGAGATCAGCTGCGCGGGTTTAGGGAAGCGTCACCGTTCTCAGACTAGGGTGAACAGAGGCCGCGCTCTCCAGGAATGTCTCCTTTTGATACACCACCGACTGTCCCTTGCTCTGTCCCGAATGGTCCCACTAGTGTTCCACTCAGATCGCGCTGACAGCCCAGTTACGCAGGGATACTGCCGAGCGCTTCACTTCGCTTCTACACCTAGTGCAAACGAACGTTCCGCCCTAGCCTCATCTTTTGGCTTATCGTCCGTGACGTTTCCTCGTAGCTCGATCTGTCGTGGTGGGTGGCTTGACGTGGCGTTGAGTGACTTAGCGTAGCTTCTGGAGTTCGCCACTCGAGTCCGCAAACGATCGACCGATCTCCCTTCTGGCTAATCGCGCCAGGACCTGCTTAGGCAGGCGCACTGGGTCTAGATAGGTTTCTCCCCGAGTGCACGATTTCTTGTCGCAGGCTTACACCGCTGAACTCTGATCGACTCTCCCGGCGGATGCGCGGATTTAGTTGAGACAGGAATGAAAACGGATCGCCTTGACCTAGCCGTGTGATGCCCTCTGGACCTCAGCCACCTGTGTCTCAATTCGGAGATTCCTGGTGATCTAATCCCGAACGTCTCGACGTAGCGATCTTGTTCCTTGTAGGCTCCCACGGCGTTGCTTCCGGCGACTCGATTTGTTGTTGCTCACTTGTAGTTCACTGTACTGGCTGACTTGCTCACTTTGATATCTTGACTGATCTTGATCCACACTCTTGACCGACTGATCTTGATCGACTGATCCAGCTGCCAGCGCCCGGCGGCTTTATATAGGGCCTCCGGGAACCGTTATTTCCCTTGTGCGCTCTGATCGCGGCATCTCTCCACTCCACTCTATGACCCACTTGTCCTTCACGCACGGCCTCCAATTGTAGTTCTGCGTGTTGCTGCCATCCCGCCGGTTCTCGTGGTGCATGTGACACGTCTGTGTGCCGCTCCGCTGCCAAGATGTGGCACTTGTCCTCGCGGTCCAAAGTGTCCGGCAGAGTCCAAAGTCCGGTGCAGTTCCGTTATTTCCCTTTTGCACACGGCACTCTGGCTCTGCCCGACAAGTCTCCACTCTCTCACTCTCCGCAACCTACTCTCCAAACTCTCTCTGTCAGAGTTCCCTCTCTCAACCTTGAAGTCTCCAAACTCTCTCTCCACTTCTCGGTCTCCAAACTCTCTCTCTCCGCTTCTCGGTCCCCAAACTCTCTCTCTCCGCTTCTCGGTCCCCAAACTCTCTATTTGCGAGTTTCCCTCCACTTGCTCTTCGCGGCGCCGATACTACGCTACTCTTGCCGCGTAAATGGTAAACGGCCGGCCATACATGGTTGCAGGAATTTGTGGGGAGTTACTCAACTCCTCACACGTATTTTTGTATATGTCGGAGAGGAAGTACTGTAGCATATCGAGACTTTAAGGTATGACCATGGGTGGTTGGGTGGTGTTGGTAAATACTAGTCCTGGCAGAATGGAGACTCAGTTTTGCGAACTGGGGCTGTGTGTGGCTTCGTTTGCGTTGCTAGATCTGGTCTCTTCCCTTCTTTTTCTGGTTTCCGGCGTGAAAGGGTCACGCGTAAGTCTAAGAGTTCCGAGCTGTAAGATCTGAAAGACAACGATGAGCAACAAAGGCAACGAAGACTCGCTGCACCGCCAGGACCGAGTATGGAAAATAAGAAATCGGATGATAACGCGACCAACAACGACGACTTGCACGGGGATGACTTCAATTCCCCGACATATACTTTAATTTTTGCCTTAGTGAAAGCTGAACGCAGATCATCTTGATATTGGCGAACACTGTAATTGTCGTTTTTGAGTGACTCTGAAAATAAATAAATACATTACATATTAATACAATCAATAAATATATAAAAAGTAACGAGAAAAATATATCTAAAACCGAAAATTTAGAAAAATAAGAATAATAAAATTAATATTTTTTATTAGTCCGACCTGCCCCATCTTTCCTGAAAAATTCATTTTGAAAAGCAGGTCGTCTGAAAGAAGTCGTCTTAGACCAGCTATTATGCCTTCACCTCCGATCATGGTTTTAAACAATCTTATCTGAAAAATTTTAAAATCATAATATATTTAAAACAAATAATTTTATACACAAATCATCTGCATGAATTAAAAAAAAATTAATAAACATGTGAACACAGAGTTATTAAAACGTATTAAAGATTTGGTGAGAACTTACAAATGCTTCTGGATTGGCTTTGGCTTCGGAGTCCATTTGGCCGAGTTCTTCGAATAAAGATATCGGGAATGTCCGCTTGCGCACGTTCATATTTTCCGTCAAAATAGACACGTGGGCTAGAATCTTAGATGTCGAATCTATTACACATTCAAAAAAAACATTTGTTGCCTGAAGTCTGGGGTTCAATTTAAAATATCAGACTTTTATATGAATGATGGAACAGTTTTCTTGAAAGGTAATAGATTTTTAAACTGCCGTAATTTTTTCGATAGTCCATTTGCTAGTTCTTCAATAGGCATATATTTAAATGATAACCAACTAAATAGTGAGATAGAACATCACCCGATAACAGAAATAGAGTTTAAATACGTTTGCTTGCCATTAGATGACTCTGCCGTTTTAGTTCCCTTAATACACTCAGCCTTATACTAATTCACCGAAAACAAACAACAAAAATAAGCGGTAAAAAATAAAACCAACATGGAGACTGCTGGAGACTGCAACAGGTCCCAAAAAGTCTCAACCGGACTGGCATACATAAATTGTCTAAATTCGTATTATTATTAACGACCACGATGCAGTTTGTACTGTAATGATTTCAACAACAATTTATTAAAAGCCAAACAAAATTTTAACCTTAAAACAGCGCACAAAAAACAACAAAAAAACAGAGCGGAATTTGAAAAACGCCTTCGGCGGCTTATAATTAGTTTTAGTAAAAATGCATATGCTCACCATATCACAAACGCTGAAATAAAGATATACAAACAATAATATTTATGTTATCACTTACCTTTTTCTTGTTTTTTAGAATTAATTGAAATTTTTTCAATTTTTTCACGAAATTTTATACTAATGTGACCGCACATCATATATTTAATAATACCAACATTCCGAGGAAAGATAATAGTTGGTCATAATTTCATTGCATCTTGAGGTCACACTTTGCCCGCGAATAAATATTTCGTTTAAATAATATTTTTCAGGGACCGTAATCATTAAAGGTTACGTATATTAAAGGTATATTAGGTATTTTTCGCCAATTCAGTGTACTACCAAACGAAGTTTTATTATTTAACAACACTTAGAAAATGACGTAGGCCACGATATGACAATCAAATTATTTTATTTCATAAAAAATTTTGAAAATGTTAAAAATCAATAATTGATTTCAATGTAAGTTAATGGCAATCCTTTATAAATTTGATCGTCTGACTGTGGCTTTACTCTACAATTTTTTTAATTTCATTATCTTAATTATTATTATGTGTATTATTTCTTGAATATTTATGAATATTTTACGAAATCCAGTTTGTAGCTTTGGGGTCGCGTAACATGGATTTGAAATCAAATTGGCACACAATCTTATTCATGCCGTGTGACATCTGAGTTTTGTTTTTCAGTAAAATAAATGAAAATTATCAATAATTATTATGGTTACAATAATTATTATTGAATTTCGTTTATTAGATAACAACAATTAATATCTTTTTTACGTTTTTTAAAAATATTAACAAATAAATATAAATGTGAGAACCATATTATATGTTGCTGATGTTTTTGTTAAAAAATATTACAATCGGGATGACACAGAAATCACACAGCGCATAAGTGGCCTGAAATTGATGCTATTCAGAAACCCAACCCATTTAGCGCTCCGAATTTATCTATCCCCTCACCACTGCCTGCTAAAAAAAAAGGATTTCCAGTACACTAAAAACCAACTTCTCACTTTCCCGCTGGGAAGTTTGTTTCCACAATCGCTCACAATCGCCTTAAACGATTGTATGTGTGTGTGTGTGTGTGTCTGGCGCCCACACCATTAAAGATTTTGGAAAAGTATAAATTAAATTTTATTGTGTTTATCAATACCTAACGAAACGTAGAAGAAATACTTCAAATCGGACCATTCGTTAAAAAGTTGTGCTCTATCAAAGTTTTATATCTCCATCTCCCTCGCACTCCCTTTAGCTGAATAACGGGTATCTGATAGTCGGGGCTCCCGACTATTGCGTTCTCTCTTGTTTTATTTGTATTTAAACACATCATCTATGTACTTTCAAATAGAAACACACACAAACAATACAAATCAAAACATATCCAAATATACATATGTATGTACCTACATGCATACATATCTGAAGAAGTAACGTATTTGATTGCTTACAGATCAAACTTCTCAAGATTTTCTCTTACCTCTGCTACAAAATGAAAAATACTTTTTGAAAAATAAAACCTAAGCATTTGATTCACAGAACTGACTATTGATCGGAGCAGCAGTATAAGATTTTAAAATCCAAAACAAACAAATTTTAACTTAAATTCCTCCTTTCCCCTCCTCTTTCAACACAGCACTTCCCCCTCCCCCTCATCAGTTTTTTTGGCTGTTGCTCTCTCGGCCGTCGCTCTCTTGGCATCTGCTCTCTGGGTTTCGCTCTCTCGGCAGGCTCCCGCAAAATGAGACGCAAAAACTTAGAAAATCTAAATAAATTCTTTAAAAATACTAAAAAAAATGTTAAAAACTTGAAAAATTAAACTTAAGCATTTGGGAAATAGAATAACTAATGATCCAAAAATCGTCATAATCGGAGCAGAGGTTTAGATTTTTTTAATCGAAAAGTTAACTTTAAATGTAGCCACCAAATTATGGGGGATTTCGAAATTTTATTTAGGTTTCTAAGAAAGCCTTTTTTTAATCTAAAATTTGGTAAAATCAAAATTTCAACCACTTTAGAAGTTAAGCATTCAAATAGACCAACTTTTTTTGCTCAAAATATGGATGTTGGAGCTGTTTGGGGCCACTGGGGGTATATGTCGGATCTTAGTGGGCGGTTAGATCCTTAATGGAATACTGTGCAAACATTTGGCTGCTCTAGCTCTTACGGTTTGGGCTGTAGTCGTATCCCCTTAAAAATCGATCTTTCATTTTATAATCTTTAGAGATTATTCAAATCGGTCAACTACATCTTATAGCTTCCATATAAACGCTAAGTACAAAAGGGAATATCTCGGTTCTATTTCAATGTTTATTCACATAAATCGAGAATATCTTAATATCTTATAGGTGTCATCTTTTAGGTGTCATAGAATTGATTAAGGAAATATAGCATATTTTCAAAAAATAATCTGGTAGATATCGGTACTTATTTCATATCTATATTTTTAGTAAAATAACAAAATTTTAAATTTAAAACCTAAATTTGTTTATTTATTTATTGACTTATCTGAAGGAATTGATGAAGATAATGTTCATCAATTCCTTCAGATAAGTCAAATATATTCATGATGTACCGGCGCGCGGATGAACCAGGGCTGACAATATTTCAAATTATGAACATTTATTGCTAACTTAAACTGCGGTTTTCTATGAAGAGGCACAAAAGGGCATGCTAATTTTAGTTAAATTAGTTAAATATCTGAATTTAAAAAAAAAGAATTAAACTTGGATCTAAGGTGTAACCCTACTTCACGTCCAAGAACAGCCAAAAAAAAACCCTTTTTTTTGACCACTTTTAAAAAATTAAAGAAAACGAGGACGGAAGCTAACTTCGGCAAGCCGAAGTTTTAATACCCTTGCAGATTTTCAATTTTCAATTCAATTTTTATTTGTTTATATCCTAACGCTACAAGTAAAAACTTATGTTAATTGCGCTAGTCACATCGGATTGAGTAACAAGAATAATTTAATTTAAAAGTGATACTTAAAATCTAACAAAGTAGGGTTGATAACTTGATTATAAGTTATAAGTAACTAATTTTGATCTAGCATCAATTCTTTGATTTTCGATTTAAATTGAGACGCGCTTCTAATGGTTTTGATAGCATGTGGGAGATAGTTCCATAGGCGAATTGCATTGATAAAAAATGGTCTCTTCGAACATAAGGTTTTATATCGAGGGATAATAAAATTATGTGTTCTTTGCGATTGAGCTGGAAGAAGTTTCTGAAACAAGTAAGACGGTTCACGGGTGCACACAATCTTATGAATAAAAGTTAATGTTTTGAGGTCAATCCACTGACTAAGGCTAAGGTCAAGAACATTATTGACTAGGTGGGAAGTGTGGTCAGTGCGACGAAGATTAAACACGTAACGGACGATCGAATTACAAGCAACAGTTATTTTTTGAGTATCTTGATTGTCGCAGTGCCCAAAAATCTCAACACCGTAAAACAGGGTGGGAACCCAGATTGTTTTGGCCACTAGCATTCGAAGTTGGGTTGGCAAGAACGACTGAGAAGTAGAAAGCTGTCTCAGAAGCCCATATGTTCGCCCAGTTGCTCTGGAGATATGTTTGCTCCATGTTAACGTGTTGTTAAAGGTGATACCCAGGTTGCCTGCCGATTCTTCGTATTTGATAGGGCTATTTCCAATTATTAAATTCGGGAGTTGCGATGTATCGAAGGGTTTTTTGTAGATAATTACGCATTTGCTTTTTTTTTGGGTTTAGATATAGTCCGTTTTCTGTGGCCCAGGTATTAATTTTGAAAAGCAGGGTATTACACATACTAATACAATCATTGACTTGACATAGAGGCTTACTAACATAAAACTGCACATTATCAGCGTATAGATGGACATCACAAGGGGACAGAACATTGGGTAAATCATTAACATAGATGGAAAACAATAACGGCCCTAGCACAGATCCTTGGGGAACGCCTCTAGACACTAGACACTAATATGATTATTTTGTCGTTCAAATGAAATATAATTATTTTGTAGTTTAAATCAGTTTTATTTTGTTTTAGTCGGAGCAGCAATGGTGCCGCTCCAACGATCGAAGTATCTCTGTCTTTTTACAATATTCTTTAAGTTTTATTAAGGCTAAGTCTCGTAACTGCGCTGCTCGCAGGCGGCGGCTGAGAGACGGCTATGTACCTATAAACTTATGTATAAAGGAATGTACTTATATACGTTGCCATGCGCTCTCAAGTGGAGGCGCGAGGGGTATGCATATGCTGTCCGTTTGTTGCAATTATGCCGACGTTAGCACTTTCTGTGTGCGGGCTAAGCCATAGCGATCGGTTCATAATTCGGACACTTAGGGTTTATGATTGGGACTTGAAATATGTAAACACTGCAACAAAGTGTTACAGTGCGTACCCTTTAAGTACTTTCGGTACAGTGGGTATTCAATATATGTGCATACTACATCTCCCTCCTTTTGAAAAATAACGTAATATAATGAAGTTATTTTTATAATAAAATGTTCAATTATTACTTCCTTTTTTGTTTTGTATTGTTTTTTTTTTGTATTGTTTTTTTTTTTTTTTTTTTGTATTATTATTAAAAGAATTTGTGTATTTATTTATCTATGTATGTGTGTCTTTGTATGGCCATACTAAGTGCAATTTATGAAATAAAAATTTTTAATCTATCCTTATGAACTGTTTGTTTCTTATGTTTGTTATTTGTTATTACTATGTTATCTCTATCTCCTATTTCCGTTACTATATACGGACCTGTAAATTTAGGATCTAACTTATGACCTGTCTCGTTTTTTAATAAAACTTGGTCTCCCACTGATATATCTATATCCCTTACTTTATGGTCGTATAGTAGTTTATTTCTATTCTTATTTGCTTCTAACATAACTCTAGCTCTTTGATAGGCTACTTCTAATCTATACTTACTCTCCTTAGCATAGTCATCTATATTATATAGTGCTTCTACACTATCTATGCTATTAAAATGTTTCGGTAAATTACTTGTTTTTCCGAATACTAGCTCATATGGACAATAAGTATGTGCCATAGAGGGGGTCGTGTTGAAACAAAAGACAAAATATTGAAGCCATACGTCCCAATCAGTTTTATCAGCTGATATGTAAGATCGTATGTACTCATTGAAAGTTCTATGACTTCTTTCTATTGTTCCAACTGTCTGGTGGTGGTGTGCTGTGGATGTAATGTTTTTAATATTTAAATATTTGCACAAATCGTCTATAATTGAATTCTTATATTCTGTTCCCATGTCCGTAATGAACATCTTCATTGGACCGTACTTCAGGATAAAACATTCAAATATTGCTTTAGCAACAGTATTAGCGTTTTTATTTGGAACAGGTATGGCAACTAAATACTTAGTTAAATCACATATTAGAGTGACTGCATACTCATTGCCATTTTCTGATTTTGGTAATGGACCAATAGTGGCCACTATTACTCTGTCGAAAGCATTTATTGGTGTGTCTGTAATTGTTAAAGGGGTCTTTGTGTGTTTAGTTATTTTAGCTTTCTGACATTTTTGACATTTTCTTACGTACTCAGTTATATCTTTAGACATACTTTTCCAGTAATAGTGTCTTTTTACTTTGGCCAAAGTTTTTGATATGCCAGTATGACCTCCTTGAATTGGATCATCATGAAATGTAGACAAAATTGCTTCTTTTTCTTTTAAATTTGTAATTTGGGTCACCGGGTTGAGTAGCGCTACTCTTAATGTTTTCAAGATTTTATTGCCCATTAATTTGAAGTTATCTATTGAAGTATGTTCAAAGATATTTTCCCACGGTGCCACTTTGAGTTGGCTGATTTTATGTATACCGGCTTGCATTTCAAGCCTTTGGAAAAATTGATCTAAGTCAATAACTCCATTAGTATATAAATCGCTAACATCATATCTTGCAGTAATTTTTCTGCCTTGTTTAAATAAACATAACGTATTTTTTATCTGCAAGGTCACTACTTTACGTACTTCATCATTGTTTATGACGTCGTATACGTTGGGCTTAGAAGCTTTATTTAAAGATTGCATAGGCAATTCTTGTTCTTGATTTTCCGCGCGGAATTTTTGTCTACTTTGATAAATAGTAGTGACTTTCATTATATTTCCAGTTATATTTAGTAGATCTTTGATGGTTATCCTAGATAACGCATCAGCTACATAATTATCTTTTCCCTTTAAATATTCGACTGTAAAGTCGTATTCTTCTAGTTCGAGCCTCATACGTGTCAGTTTAGAACTGGGATTGATCATAGAGAAAAGGTATGTTAAAGGTCTATGGTCTGTTTTTATTAAGAAATGTTTTCCATATATATATGGTCTGAAATGTAATATCGCCCAATGAATTGCAGCTAATTCCTGTCCAGTAGTACATTTGTTACTTTCACCTTTTGTAAATGCTCTTGATGCGTATGCAATGGGAAGTTGGAGACCATTATGGTTTTGAGTTAAAACCGCTCCACATGCTTGCTTACTTGCATCTGTTATTATACAGAATTCTTTAGTGAAATCTGAAATCTAGGTTCCATAAGTTTTGTTTTTAAGTATTGAAATGCATTTTCACACTCATCCGTCCATTTAAAAGGAATATTCTTTTTACATAATCTCGTTATGTGCCGTGAATATTCGGCGAAATTTTGTATACAACGTCTATAATAGTTACAGAATGCTACGAAACGTCTAGCACTGTCCGCGTCGTGCGGAACTGGGTAGTTCATAATGACATCGTATTTCTTGTCATCTGGAAGTATTCCTTTATTCCTTTATGACCTAGAAAAGTCACTTCATGCATAAAAAATGAACATTTTTCTGGATGTAACTTTAGGTTGTATTTCCTACATTTCTCAAAAACATCTGTTAAGTTCTTAAGCATATGTTTTTCGGAACAACCAATTACTATTAAGTCATCCATATAAAGGAATGCTTGAGAAGGTTCTAGACCAGAGAACGCAATAGTCATCATTCTCTGAAACGAATTAGGAGCTATTTTTAATCCGAATGGTAATCGCGTGAAGCGATATGAGCCGTTGCTCGTTGAAAAAGACGTTATATCTCTTGAACCTTTTTCTAGTTCAATTTGATGGAATCCTGACATTAAGTCAAGACATGAAAAGTATTTTGCTCGACCTAGTTGATCTAAAATATCATCAATTCTAGGTAATGGAAATTTATCAGATATTAATTTTTTATTAATCTGACGGTAGTCAATTACTAATCTCCATTTCTTTACATTTGACCCTGGGGATGATTTCTTAGAAACAAGTAACAATGGGCTATTATATTCGGATACTGACGGTTCGACAATCCCGTCAGAGATTAATTTTCCTACTTGCTTTTGTATTTCGTTCACCTGACTATGTGGGCTTCGATAGTTCTTTATATAGACTGGTTCATCATCTTTTAATCTCAGTTTCTGTTTATAAAAATTATTTGTGGTTATTGATTCGGTTTCCAATTCGAATATATCGCTATACTGGGTTCATAAGCTAGAAAGCTGTGACTTGAACTGTGGAGGGAAGTTTTTTGAAAGTTGTGATAGTACAGATTTTTTTCTATTGTCTGGATTTGTGTTGACTACATCGTAGTTCGAAAGTGATTCATATGTTAGGTTATCTGCACTGACTACTTGGTCGGTATTTGTTGTATTTATTAGTCTTATGAAGGCATTATTGGATCTTGCTATGGTATTTGCAACGTAAATATCATGCTGAATTTCCTGATTTGGAATTAACACACTGTCTTCTTTTGAATTAAGTTCAATTTTCCGAATAACTTGGGATCTTGCTGGCAGAAGTATTGAATTATTGCCAGAACTATGAGCTATTGGTACATTAATTGGAAACTTTAAATTATTGGGTCTAATTATAAGCCAATCTTCAGATGGCTTGAAGTCTAGTTGACAGTTGAATTTTTTAATAAAGTCGATGCCTAATATTCCATCGCATGGAATAGGGAAATGTGAATGTACGATATGAAAATAGTGTGGAATTATGTATTTAGTTGTCTGTATCTCCATAGAAACTAAACCTTGAGATTTGGTTATTTCTTGACTTATGCCTTTTATGTCTATGATGTAAGCATCTTGGATGTTTTGGAAGTTATCCGAATTTTCTTTTAAAATGGAAATGTCTGCACCTGTGTCTATTAAAAAGATAAGTTCTTTTCCAGTAGCTACATTGAAAAATGAAACGAATATATTTTGGCTGAGATTAATGGTGTGAACTCTGACTTCTTTTATTGTTGAGTATTTAAAGGGCTTTGGGAGTTTTCCGATGTGCTTTGGTTAGTATTTTGGGTAATTCTGACGTTGCTTTGGTTATTGCCATTGTGGCCTCGGTTCGAGTTACCACCGCCTCTATAGTTTCCTCTATATTGGCCTCGTCCACCATTGTTATTTTGGTAATTGTTGTTATAGTTATTATTGTTATAGTTATTGTTGTTGTAATTATTGTGATTACCACGAGAATTACCTCTATAATTTCCACGTCCGCGATTTGAGCCGCGCTGTGGATAGTTCTTGAAATATAGGACGGTGTTTGATTGTCCAGTTGCTTCAGTGCAACTATTGACAAATTTGGAAACAGCATCGTTCATGGTACTAAAGGTGCCAGCTTGCATGATAAGTTTTACCTTATCGATTGTGCAATTTTTAGTCATTGCCTTGACTGCATGCTGCGTGGAATAACTTCTGACTAGCTCTAAAGGTAAACCATCTGTTATATATGCACCTTCTAAGGCTTTCGTCATCTGCTCAATTTCTTGTGTATATTGGTTAGCAGTTTTATTGCGCTGCTGTAGGTTCATCAGCTTCGCTGATAAAACTTCTACAGTTTCGCCTTTGACATTGCCTCTTAGTCTGGAAATCACTTCAGTAATTGTTGTTTCATTACCGATTAGATTCCTGGCGACACCTTTTAGCTTTGTTTTAATTATGGAAACAGCTAATTCTTCGTGCTCGCCTTTTATTGATTCTATTATTTGCAACTGGGAACTGGGATCAAAACGTAAGGCTACCTTCCTACCAGAGTAGATTACTATTGCTTAATTTACCTACACTTGAAAACCGTAGAATAATGCTTGGTACTATTTTTATGCAAAATCTTATAAAAGGTGATATTGACTCCGTAGAACTGGTAAACCGTTTAACTTTTAATGTTCCCGTTAGACTAACACGAAATTATTACCCTCTTAATTTGCCTCGATGTACATCAAATTTTACTCTGCATGAGCCCTTTCGTGTTCTATGTAAAAATTATAACAATCTTTATCATTTAATTTGCACTTCAACATCTATCCCCGTATTAAAAACTAAAATTTTATCTCATTTGCTTCAATCTTAGTTGTAGTATTTGTAGTACTTGTTTCATATATTTTCCTCGCGAACTCGCATTTTTGCCCTAATTGATAAAGGGTCCCGCGCGTAACAAGCACGTGCTTGGTATCGTTGGGCCACTGGTTTGTACTGCTCGTAGTGCATCAACGTCCATCATATAAAGCATCAATGAAACTTGTTAAATTTTCAGCCTTACCATCAAAAACTGGTATAAGCTTGGATGCTGTATTAATAAAATCAATATTTGTTTGTGCCATTGTGATAGAGTTACTTATTTTGTTTTCTATTACACTCGAAGTATCTGAATCTGTTGAATTGTCAAGCTCAGTGTATACCGCCGGAATAGTAAGATTATTTAAATCTTCATCTTCTATTTTGAGGTTTACTTCGGGAAGCTCTTCTGACTCTGATTCGTTTGTTTCTGTTGACCCCGGGGCAGGTGCAGTGTCAACTGCTATTGGAGTGTTTAGAACGGTTGGTACCGATATTTCTAAACTGAACTTTTGTTTAACAGATATTAAATTAGATCGCAGTCGTATCAAAAGTTTCGATACCTGTGACCAATGATCTTGATTTAATCTTTCCCTGTGATTATGTATTAGCATTCGCGCTTCATTAAAGCACTCTACTAGTATTTCAACATGCTTCCTAACTGTGTTCTTTTGGATAGGTCTATTCTGGGTTAGTGACTTGTATGATCTGTCAAAATTAGTTTTAATGTTTGATAATTCCCCGTACAATTTGTTCCATTCCATGCCTTTAGTTTAGCCATACTTTGTAAAAGGAATATATTGAAATATTTGTATATTTATTTTTTTTTTTTTTGTTATTTCATTTTCTTAGATTTTAGGTGGTAACATTTTTGTGTAATCACTGTTGTTTGTGCTGTTTTTTTTTTTCATTCTTATTTTCTTTTTTTTTTATTTATTTTGCTTTTTATATTTTATCCAGGTCATTTCCCCGGCTCATATACTTCTTTTTCAGACAATTACTATGCAGCTTGTAAATTTAGGAAAATAAATTGGCGCACATGATAACAACAATGATTATCAGAAGTATATGTACCCAATATAGATTGATGTTGCTAGATTCTACCTTGTTGATGACATTGGCAGTGGAATCCACTGTTTTTATGTCCAAAGTCATTTTGGTGGGTTTTTCATATATTTTTATCTTATGTGTAAAAAGTGTTCTATTAAAATTGTTATGATCTTCTCTTGAAAATTTACTTATCGCATTACTGCGCATTTAAATTAACAAACTTCCTACCTAGTTTTTTGCATAGCTTTACGGGCTACACGTCTAATCGGGCAGAAAAAGTTCCGCTCAATTTTACAAAATATTATATTATATAAAAAAAATATGCATCGTAGTGCAATCAAAAAAATTATGCAACGCAGTGCATGGGTAAAAAAAAATATTGTTTCAATCTTGGTTGGTTTATCTTTTCTTCTTCTACGTAGCTGGTCGTCGCCGGGATGGCTATGCTGACGCTCCATCGCCTCCCACGCTTAATTACTGCTGCTGCTGTCCTGGGCCTATTGGCTCAGGCGGTACCGGCGCTGGTCTTCGCACTGGTCTTCGGCTTCATGCATGCGGAATTGCATGCCGCAGAGTTGAGACGTCCGGGGCAGTCGGTCGGGCAGACTGGTGGTCGTTTCGGCAGTGGCTTGGGAATATTTGGGTTTGTTGTTAATTTTTGATTTATAACTTTTATTTGATTTGCTGAGTGAGTTGTGACTTGTGGTACTCTATTTTGGTGGGTTTCTTTTAAAAATTCCAGCTCATTATACAGTTTTTGCACCGTTGTCCATGCGGGCGGTGTTGATTGAGCAAATAGCAGCCACTTTATGCGGGCTATTCTTTTGTTGATTTTATTCTTCTGACCTCCACGTACCATCACGCACACTCTACTCACTCAGACGTGTTTATATTTTTGCATATCCTCCTTGAAATTATCCTCCTTGTATTACTGTATTACAATCCACCCGATCCTCTGCTCCTTGTGACTCTAGTCACGGTCGCCATGAAATATGATTATTTTGTCGTTCAAATGAAATATAATTATTTTGTAGTTTAAATCAGTTTTATTTTGTTTTAGTCGGAGCAGCAATGGTGCCGCTCCAACGATCGAAGTATCTCTGTCTTTTTACAATATTCTTTAAGTTTTATTAAGGCTAAGTCTCGTAACTGCGCTGCTCGCAGGCGGCGGCAGAGAGACGGCTATGTACCTATAAACTTATGTATAAAGGAATGTACTTATATACGTTGCCATGCGCTCTCAAGTGGAGGCGCGAGGGGTATGCATATGCTGTCCGTTTGTTGCAATTATGCCGACGTTAGCACTTTCTGTGTGCGGGCTAAGCCATAGCGATCGGTTCATATTTCGGACACTTAAGGTTTATGATTGGGACTTGAAATATGTAAACACTGCAACAAAGTGTTACAGTGCGTACCCTTTAAGTACTTTCGGTACAGTGGGTATTCAATATATGTGCATACTACACAACAACTCCCAGATACGACTGCTTGTTGTCTACCTGTTAGATAGGACCTCATGAGCATGACTGCAGAGTCGGAAAAATTGAAAAGGTTTTTTAGCTTTGTGCATAGAATACTATGGTTGACGGTATCGAAAGCCTTGCTGTGATCAAGTAGAGTCAAGAACGTTATCCAGTTTTTATCAAGCCTCGATCGAATGTCCTCAACTACATCTGTAATGGCACTAACACAGCTCCTATTTTTCCTAAAACCAGATTGCTTTTCACTAAGCATGGAATGGTCATCCATAAAGGGTTGTATCTGTGCCGCCAATATGTTTTCAAAAATTTTTGACAAGTAAGGAAGTAGGGATATGGGTCTGAATTCCGTTTGACTTTTCGGGATAGGTACAATTTTCGCGTACTTCTATGCAGAGGGAAAAGTGGATGTGGTAATTGCTGTGTTCATAATGTGTGTTATATGGCTAAGGAGTAATGGTAATAATAATTTAATAAATTTTGGGCTAATGCCATCCAGGACTACAGCGTTTGACTTCACCTTAAGTAAACATTCAAGAACATCACATTGGCTAACGCACATAAAACTAAATCTATTATCACAGTCTGGTAAGGCATTCAGGTACTTGTTACATGTAGCTTCAGGTACATCGAATTGCACAAACTTCCTGTTCAAATCGTTGACGTTCACTTGGTGTTGGGCCAGCTGCTTGGTGTTACCAATTCCAATAATTTTAAGTTCACGCCAAGTTTTTTAGTAGATAAATTTTGAAATTTGGACCCATAAAATTCGCACTTTGCAGATCTGATGATCTGCCGGACATTATCGCGCGCCCGAGTGTATTGCATTCTAAAAAATTCTGTCTTATATCGTTTCCACTTATTGTAGAAAGCATCACGGATCGCTATGTTTTTTTTAATATTAGGGGTAAACCAAGGATTTTTCTTTGGATGGATAGTTTTTTCCCTTATTAAGACACATTTGTTATAAAGGTACTCAATGTTGCTGTTAAAAATGTTCAATTGATGCTCGATATTGGGAGACATATATATGGACGTCCAATCACAATTATTATATTCTACTTCCAGTTCAGTGTAGTTAATATTTTTGAAGTCCCTAAATTCGAAAGTGTCAGAATTATAAGCTAAGGTCAAATCATACGTCAGAAAGATGAGGTCATGCTTAGAGAAAACTGGTACAGAGACTTGGTCATACAATAAAATCTTACTAGGGACATTAACAAAGAAAAGGTCAAGAAGAGTATCACAGGTGTCGGTAAAATGTGTAGGAGTGTATAAATTAACTGAAGTCAAGCCTATAGATTCGAGGCTATCAAGCAGATGTTTTTCCTTTAGGATATTGCTATTAAAGTCGCCTGTAATAATAACATCTGTATATTCAACAGATATTTCACGCAGAACATTTACTAAGGGGGAATAGTCAACAGTACGATTGGGCCGGTAAATGCATCCTATTAGTGCTTTCGAAGAAAGATGTTTACCTGAAAGTTCTAAAAATAAATATTCAACTTCGCTATCGATTGGATGCTTACATTTAACGGTAGAATTCAATTTTTGGTTCACATAAATAGCGACACCACCAGCATGACTATAACGATCTGCACGATAAACAACATAGTCATCACACGCAATAGACAAATCACTAAAATCGGGCAAGAACCAAGTTTCAGACACGCAAATAACATCAACATTAGACTGGACAAACAAGTACCTAAACTCATCAATTTTTTTCAAAAGACTCTGTGCATTTAGGTGAACGACCATAATTCCCTTTTTGTGCTTAGCTAAGATTCTTATCAAACTCGCAGCTATGGAACTACCTACTTCAGTCTGGTCGAACATGTTGAGGACCTACTGGGAAGCGCGCTTTAGAAAAAAAGATAAATTTAGGAGATAAAGAGAAAGTTGCAAACTTTTGACAATTAACAATAATTAAATATAAAGGCATAAATACTACAGATAAATATGTAAATAAATATAAAGGTAAAATTTTAGGGACGAAAGCTCTCACTGTTAAGAGCACCAGCCCTATCATGCGATCCAGATGAAGCAGCAGAAGTTGTACCCGATGTAGTAGAGAGGGGAAGAGCGGTTTGTGCGCTCAGATCACGAGAGAGCGCTGAAAGCTCATCCATGCGCTCAATGCGGTATAACATATTGTTACCGCAGCGGACATGCACAAAGCCTCTGCGAGTAAAGACGGCTGACAAAATTTTATGCTTTTGCGCCGGTAGGCTCCGATGCAGCGTAACAGCGTGATTTTTTCGTGGTAATTTTCCATTTTTATAATGACCACCGGGTCCACTGAAGATCTTTGTGTTTTTCTGGCCCGGAAAATTTCGGTAAACTTCGGCGGCGGAGTGAGCTGCAGCGAAAAGCAGAGTTTGTGGTAAAGAGTCTTCAGATTTTCACCCTCTAAAAACACACGCTCGTTGGTTATCCCGTTGCAGTTGTTGTTGTTGCTACGCAGACGTTTGGTAGATGGAGCAACAGTCACAGACATAGTTACTGCGTACGTATAAGGCAAGTGATTATGTAGAGGTGCCGTGGTAGTTGAAGAAGGCGCCCTGCAGTTCCATTCATCACCTTTTTAGCAGTGAATCACTGCCAAAAATTGAGCACTAAGCGCTCAATCACTAGTGAATTTGTATGAAAAATAGCGATGATTTTAACATGGGTATGTCCTAGGGGCTCATCACTGCCAGAAACTGGCGCTGATTTAGCACCTGTTCATCACCATTTTTCGTCGCCTAATTCACCACCAAATTCATCACCTTTTCAGCGCTTTTTCAGCGCCTAATTATCACTTAAATTCGTCTCCCATTTTTATTAAAAATATGTTGAATTTCATTGCTTTTATCAATGGGTTTATTATTACATTAAATTAATACATTTTTGCAAACTACGGTGTCTTGTAGGGGTCTTCGGCAGGTTCTCAGCTTCCGGAATATTGGTGAGCTGGAGATTATGCACGCATTTTCGCACTCTCTTCGGACTCTCTGTAGGCTCCACCTGACCACTTGGATCTGAATTTGGAAAATATTTGTTTTTATATTATATAACGAGGCAAGAATGATAAAAACTTACTTAGCAGTACAAGAATTACATTCTTCTGGGCTGTAGGACAAAATGATTTCATCTGAAAAGATATTTTATAAGAACTGTGTACCATCAGCTTGACCTAAAAATATTAAAAATAAAGGATAATATAAAAATTAAAAGCTACTGTAATTAAGATAAGACAATACACTTGACAATTACTTACCTAAAAATGTATTCTTAATTAAAGCACTTTTGTTTAAACTCTAAAATAACTAATCACAGCAATGCTACTCTTTTAAAAGTTAAAACGCAGTTGAAAACCGCAGAAAAACGGCGCCTGCCCTCGAGAAATAGAAAAAGAATACTGAGCGAGAAAAACAACATCAATCGCAATCTCTCTTGTTGTTGTCTTCCCTTTGCCACGAACGCGCTTGCCCAGCTTGTAGAGCGAGGCAGGCGAAGTTCGACCTTTTGTGTCGTTTTCTAAGAGAGAGAAATTTGGGAGAGCGTGATTGAGAGAGAGGGGGTTGGTGAGAGAGTCGATTCTGCAGACGCTCTGCCGGCGTCGCAGTCGACTCAGTGCATTTCAGCGCTTGGGCTAAATTCGGGAACTGCAGGGCGGTAAAACGATGTTCGATTCTCACACACAAGTGTAGATGCACGGTTTGATGCACAAAGACAACAAAACAAGTGCAGATCGAAGTTTGTGATTATTAATTGTTTTAAATCGATTGAAACTTTGCACGGTCGGTGGCGATCCACAATTCACAGTGTTCACAGTGAGGGCAGGAAATTGTTCCAATATTACACCGGAGATTAGATTTTTTGGCCTAAGATACTAGGTAAAAACTTGATTTTCTTCGGAGCTATCAAAAACACGTCCGTTCATCAGTTCGGTTCATAAAAATGTGTAATTTTACGAATTAAAGTTTGACTAGCAACATGAATGAATAAACAAAATAAACAATATACAAGTATTTAATTTTTCACCCTATTGTTCCTATGGGAGCTATAGGGTATAGACGTCTGATCGAAACGCGCTTTTACCCTGATCAAGGTATGCATAAAAAAATACTATTTGAAAAGATTCATGGCAATAGCTTTTACACTGCGCGAAATATTCTGAAAAACATCAAATTTTAACCGATTTCACCCTATTATTCCTATGGGTGCTATAGGATATAGACGTCCGATCGTCCGTTTTCAAACTTGATCTGCGTACACATGTTTAAGACCGACTGTGAAAGTTTCAAATCGCTAGCTTTTAAACTGAGCTCGCAAACGGTATTGAAACAGACGGACAGACGGACATGGCTAAATCGACTAAATTTCAAAGATCTATAAAATTCTATTTCGAAATATCAGCTTTAAAAATATGTAGTGGGAGAACCATTCATCACAGATCACTTTTTCTTTTTGATTTGTAAAGAGAATTCGATTGTTTATTAAGTTACATTGCAAAATTTTGAAAACTCTTAAAAAAAAACAAGAAAGGAAGTTTACTTCGGCAAGCCGAAGCTTATATACCCTTGCAGATATAATAAGTACCCAAAGTTTATTCCTCAGTCGATCGGTGCTAATCCTATTAAATATTTTTAATTTAAATTGTCACAAATTACAAAAATTACAAAAAAGTTACAATGCATTTTTATATATTTTTTGAGATTATTCCTGTGGGAGCCATAAGATATAGTGGACCGATCCGGCTTGTTCCGACATATGTACTACCTGCATTAGAAAAAAGACTTTTGGGAAAGTTTCATTGAAATAGCTTTAAAACTGAGAGACTAGATCGCATAGAAACGGACAGACGGACGGACGGACAGACGGACATGGCTGATGGACTCGGCTATTGGTGCTGATTACTGCGTTGCAAACATCTGACTGAAATTATAATACCCTTGCAAGGGTATAAAAAACCATTTTGGCAGGCTTTTTGTTCTAGGCGCCCCAGTGGCGTTTACCTCTACCCTACATTCTGAGAGAATTCACTCTCATGTCCCTAGTGACATTGAATTTGTTAGTGTGAAAATTTCCCTAAAATCCTTGTCTATTTGTATTACAAGTTCTTATATTCCACCTGGCTCTGACCTAATAATTTATGAGCAACATCTATTCTATCATCAGAATTATCGCATATGTGCAATTTAGAACATCAGATGTTGTATGTCATCACCTCGCGAGTGACCTTCTCTACTTTGGCCTTTAACTTGTCGAAGTTCACCTTTAGAGCCTGCAACTCTTTCAACTCCTCCTCCAGTTGTGTTATCCGTCCTGTGAGTTGAACCATTGGTCGCATACGTAACGCAGCTTCCCTTCCAGTGATGTTACTATACGCTCCTCGCAAGAACGCATTACAGACGTTAATTTTTCTGTTTGCTGCTCCGCATGGGTCTACAGTTTGTCCCCAATAAGCCGATCGATAAGCTGGATAAGATGTGGTAAAGGGGCTTCTGAGTCTCGACCAGGCTTCAGATCTGTGGTCGTGGTCCTCGTTTGGGGATAGGCATGGCTGAGTGTTTTATTTATGAGTGAATTGTATTAGTTGAGTGTCTTCTGTTGTTTCGTTATACACTTCTTTAGCTAGTGCAGGACCATTTTAATTTTCTTTTGGCTTTCACATGTTTCGTGATTGCATAGTGTTTTGTTTTGCTTTTGTTACCACTTAATAGTATAAATTTGTTGTTGTTGTGACAGTAACTAATTGATGGGTAAAATTGACAACTCTCTTTCTATGATAGCATCGTCAGCGTCAAACTTAAAATATCCTTGCTGATTTCTCGAATAACAGAAAGGAAATTAACTGCGGCAAGCCGAAGTTTATATACTCTTGCAGCTATAATAATTACCCAAAGTTTAGTCCTCATGTTGTCCAACTCCTCCTCCAGTTGTGTTATCCGTCCTGTGAGTTGAACCATTGGTCGCATACGTAACGCAGCTTCCCTTCCAGTGATGTTACTATACGCTCCTCGCAAGAACGCATTACAGACGTTAATTTTTCTGTTTGCTGCTCCGCATGGGTCTACAGTTTGTCCCCAATAAGCCGATCGATAAGCTGGATAAGATGTGGTAAAGGGGCTTCTGAGTCTCGACCAGGCTTCAGATCTGTGGTCGTGGTCCTCGTTTGGGGATAGGCATGGCTGAGTGTTTTATTTATGAGTGAATTGTATTAGTTGAGTGTCTTCTGTTGTTTCGTTATACACTTCTTTAGCTAGTGCAGGACCATTTTAATTTTCTTTTGGCTTTCACATGTTTCGTGATTGCATAGTGTTTTGTTTTGCTTTTGTTACCACTTAATAGTATAAATTTGTTGTTGTTGTGACAGTAACTAATTGATGGGTAAAATTGACAACTCTCTTTCTATGATAGCATCGTCAGCGTCAAACTTAAAATATCCTTGCTGATTTCTCGAATAACAGAAAGGAAATTAACTGCGGCAAGCCGAAGTTTATATACTCTTGCAGCTATAATAATTACCCAAAGTTTAGTCCTCATGTTGTCCAAATGTTGATATTAAATTGTCAAAAGTAAAAACGCCTACTTCCTACAAAGTCTGTCTGTCTGTCTGTCTGTCTGTCTGTCTGTCTGTCTGTCTGTCTGTCTGTCTGTCTGTCTGTCTGTCTGTCTGTCTGTCTGTCTGTCTGTCTGTCTGTCTGTCTGTCTGTCTGTCTGTCTGTCTGTCTGTCTGTCTGTCTGTCTGTCTGTCTGTCTGTCTGTCTGTCTGTCTGTCTGTCTGTCTGTCTGTCTGTCTGTCTGTCTGTCTGTCTGTCTGTCTGTCTGTCTGTCTGTCTGTCTGTCTGTCTTCTTTGTCTGTCTGTCTGTCTGTCTGTCTGTCTGTCTGTCTGTCTGTCTGTCTGTCTGTCTGTCTGTCTGTCTGTCTGTCTGTCTGTCTGTCTGTCTGTCTGTCTGTCTGTCTGTCTGTCTGTCTGTCTGTCTGTCTGTCTGTCTGTCTGTCTGTCTGTCTGTCTGTCTGTCTGTCTGTCTGTCTGTCTGTCTGTCTGTCTGTCTGTCTGTCTGTCTGTCTGTCTGTCTGTCTGTCTGTCTGTCTGTCTGTCTGTCTGTCTGTCTGTCTGTCTGTCTGTCTGTCTGTCTGTCTGTCTGTCTGTCTGTCTGTCTGTCTGTCTGTCTGTCTGTCTGTCTGTCTGTCTGTCTGTCTGTCTGTCTGTCTGTCTGTCTGTCTGTCTGTCTGTCTGTCTGTCTGTCTGTCTGTCTGTCTGTCTGTCTGTCTGTCTGTCTGTCTGTCTGTCTGTCTGTCTGTCTGTCTGTCTGTCTGTCTGTCTGTCTGTCTGTCTGTCTGTCTGTCTGTCTGTCTGTCTGTCTGTCTGTCTGTCTGTCTGTCTGTCTGTCTGTCTGTCTGTCTGTCTGTCTGTCTGTCTGTCTGTCTGTCTGTCTGTCTGTCTGTCTGTCTGTCTGTCTGTCTGTCTGTCTGTCTGTCTGTCTGTCTGTCTGTCTGTCTGTCTGTCTGTCTGTCTGTCTGTCTGTCTGTCTGTCTGTCTGTCTGTCTGTCTGTCTGTCTGTCTGTCTGTCTGTCTGTCTGTCTGTCTGTCTGTCTGTCTGTCTGTCTGTCTGTCTGTCTGTCTGTCTGTCTGTCTGTCTGTCTGTCTGTCTGTCTGTCTGTCTGTCTGTCTGTCTGTCTGTCTGTCTGTCTGTCTGTCTGTCTGTCTGTCTGTCTGTCTGTCTGTCTGTCTGTCTGTCTGTCTGTCTGTCTGTCTGTCTGTCTGTCTGTCTGTCTGTCTGTCTGTCTGTCTGTCTGTCTGTCTGTCTGTCTGTCTGTCTGTCTGTCTGTCTGTCTGTCTGTCTGTCTGTCTGTCTGTCTGTCTGTCTGTCTGTCTGTCTGTCTGTCTGTCTGTCTGTCTGTCTGTCTGTCTGTCTGTCTGTCTGTCTGTCTGTCTGTCTGTCTGTCTGTCTGTCTGTCTGTCTGTCTGTCTGTCTGTCTGTCTGTCTGTCTGTCTGTCTGTCTGTCTGTCTGTCTGTCTGTCTGTCTGTCTGTCTGTCTGTCTGTCTGTCTGTCTGTCTGTCTGTCTGTCTGTCTGTCTGTCTGTCTGTCTGTCTGTCTGTCTGTCTGTCTGTCTGTCTGTCTGTCTGTCTGTCTGTCTGTCTGTCTGTCTGTCTGTCTGTCTGTCTGTCTGTCTGTCTGTCTGTCTGTCTGTCTGTCTGTCTGTCTGTCTGTCTGTCTGTCTGTCTGTCTGTCTGTCTGTCTGTCTGTCTGTCTGTCTGTCTGTCTGTCTGTCTGTCTGTCTGTCTGTCTGTCTGTCTGTCTGTTGATGGGTTAGGTTGATGGGTAGGGTGATATTAACAATCAAAACAAAACCTCATTTGCACTTTTAGAAAAAAGTCAAAAGTGTGGCTAGTACACAGACCTTTGCGCCATAAGCCATTGTGGGCGTAAGAGTGGGCGTGGCACTTTCGCAGAACAAATTTGATTTTAATAAGAAGCCAAGGAACCTAAATCTAAAGCCAAACTCTATACATTTAATAGTTTTCGAGATCACAGCGTTTACACGGGCAGAAGGACGAATTGACAGACGGACGAGCGGACACGGCTAAATCGACCCAATTTCTCTTAGAGTAACGTGTGTACAAAATATGTCTTTTGAAATGTGTAGTAAGTTGGAACACGTTAAGTTATCCAAACTTTTAGAAACTATTTATTTACGTTGATTTAAACAACTTGAATAGGCTTTTTGGATATATCTTCAAGAGTGGACAACCAACTTTGATTTTATCTTCGGAATTTAATAGTTACATTTTTCTTCTGTATGGTCTATTTTAAAATTACTTACTTACTATTACTTACTATTATTTACTACTTACTTGCGAGTCACCAGTCTTTTATTTACTGCTCGTTCGTTTGCCTTGGCGACCACCGAAAACGAGATCGATTCCTTGAAGTGCTTATCGAAAGTCGATCTCCCGGTCTGACCATCACGCTGACTTAAATCGCTAGGTGGTGGTGCTTTCTAACACTAATACTTATGTTTCAAACTTAAATTTAATATTTCCTTTCGTGGGACTTGAGATTAAGTAATACATATATTTATTTATTCTTTGCTTGTTGTTATTATTGTTGTGTTATAAAAATTAAACCAGCCTTGACCAAGACTTTCAAAAAATCCTTAAATTTTTTGTTATTAAAAAAAATATAAAAATCCAAGATATTACTATATTCTGTGTTTAGCTTGAAAGGGGCCTTTAGCCCTTGCTCTATTTGCATAACTTAACACAATAGTCGAGTCCGCGAAATATTAAACTGTTGATCCCTCTATGTGAATGAAAAATATAACTCTCTTTAGCTTAGCTAGCAGTAACGCTCCCTATAGTTCTAGCCGGGGCAATGAAGTGACCCTTATCGGCGCCACCCGTTGTACTAATGACCCCAACATAGACGGCTGCGCCATAGGCTCGGCATAAAGCGTCCGAAAATCTATCCTTTCCACCTCAACTACGCCTGCAACAACTGATCGGTGCAATACGCAATCTTTGATAAACCTTAACTCATCCCGATACATAAGCATTGTATTAAAAATTGGGTGACAATTCTTGCCACAATATATTCGATTTAGCGTCGCATGTGAATGGTTGTGTTTACTTTTGTGCCTTAAGAGTTTTGTGTTTTTCAGTGATTTTTTAGGTTAGGTTTTTAGGCGAGTGTCATGCGCTTGTTTATAAACAAAGCTTAGCCTGACAACTGTGTTAGTGTTTTTAAATAAATCTCCCAATAAACGGGTACATGGTTATAGTTATTTTAACATTTCTATTGGATTTGTTTAATCGCTTGTCTTTGTTAGTGTAAATTACACGCTCTAAACTTGCTAAAACTTTTGTAATCTCTTTCCTACTCTCCCGTTCTCACTCTGTGAGAGCTTGCTGTACTTCCAATTTCGCTCTCTCTTGCTTGCTTGCTTGGTTTACATTTGTAACTGTTCGTGCGTATAGTTGTTGGAGCCCCACAAGCCACGCTCAGTCGACAGACGATTTTTCTCTCGCGCTCTCTTGCTTATAATTAAATTCGCGATCTCGCGCTCTTATACTTTTCGTTGTTTTGTGTCTTTGCGGTATTGGAATTTGATCCCAGTGCCAAATTTACTTGAGGTATTTTTTCAACATTTTATTCCTATTTCTTTGAATAACCTTTTTTTTCCTTTATAATGGCTCTTATCTGTACCAAGAAAAGTTGTTCTCTTCCGATGTCAACTAAAGGTTCTTTTATTATCTGCTGGCTCTGTGAATCGTTCATGCACGTCAAATGTGCAGGATTTACTGGCAGAGTTAAAGACTTCATTGAAATGCATACAGTTCATATGGGCATGTG
Source organism: Drosophila pseudotakahashii (assembly GCA_035046095.1). Lineage (NCBI taxonomy): Eukaryota > Metazoa > Arthropoda > Insecta > Diptera > Drosophilidae > Drosophila > Drosophila pseudotakahashii. Next base: position 637,708 of record JAWNOE010000059.1, read on the forward strand.
AGTCCTGCAAGGAAATGGCAGTCGAGATGAGCAGCTTTGTGAGGCAGACTCGAGACGGCCTATTAAGCCCTTTACGAGTTTTTAAACAGCTCAATGACGGGTTCAATTCTGTTTGTAAACAATTTAATAATACGAAATTATTATTAACCGATTCGCCTAAACGCAAAAAAGCCAGCTCAGGGGCAGTTAATAAGACCGTGAAACAGAACAAAATACTGCACACGGTAGCTGCAGCAGTTCCTGTCAGCACAGGAGTAAGCGAGCCAACAGTGGCTTTGGAAACAGCCAGTTCCGGAGGTGGCCCTGTTTCTGGAAGCCAACCTGAGGCACAGAATTCGGTGCTGACTGTACCTATAGATACAGTAGGAACCGCTTCTGGGTTCCAGACGAGCGAGGTTCAGAGGGGTCGAAAGAGACTGTCGGTTGTTCCACAGAGGAAGCAACTATTCGTATCTAGATTTACCCCAAATACAACATCCGAGGATGTTTTGGAATTTATTCGTGGAAAATTCCCATCCGAGGACACTGCTGTTGAACAATTTCGTTTTTCTTACGCTCGTAGGATATCATCTTTTAAAATATTTGCTCCGCCTTATGTGTTTAAAGAACTTCTTGCTGAAAGCTTTTGGCTTAATGATGATTTGGTTATAAAAAAAATTGTTCCAAATAAACCGAGAACAAAAAACAGGCCTCCCATGGTGCCAAAAAACTGAAAAGTTTATTCTTGCTTACCAAAATGTTAGAGGACTTAACATAAGGCTACCCAAGCTCTATGCTGACTCCTCGGCATTAACGGACGATATCCAGGCATTTACAGAAACTTGGCTGAAAACAGAGATAACCGACTCTGAAGTTCTGTCAAACAGCTTTAATACCCACAGAACCGATCGCCTTTCCCGTAGGGGAGGGAGTGTTCTGATCGCCGTTACCTCTACCCTAAATTCGGAGGGAATTCACTCTCATGTCCCCAATGACATAGAATTTGTTAGTGTAAAAGTTTCCCTGCAATCCTTGTCTATTTTTGTTACATGTTCTTATATTCCACCTGGCTCTGACTTAATAATTTATGAGCAACATCTATCTGCTATTAAAACTCTCTTTCCAACAGAGACCTTTTCATTGTTTTAGGTGACTTTAATCTCCCTGATATTTCTTGGTCCCCTTCTACTGACTCCTTTGTCGCTATTCCATTATCCGCCCATGTTTTTGTGGATGGCCTTTCTGAATTTTCGTTACAGCAAGTTAGCTTTATACGAAATTTATTAAATAGACAGTTAGATCTTGTGTTTCTTTCAGAGCCGTCTGAAGTCACGGTATCTAGAATTGACGCTCTTGTGGTACCAGAAGACCGATACCATCCAATTGACAATTTGCCTCCCCTACCTTGACCTTGATACCCTCTCTCCTTTAGTTTCTGCAACTAAAATGAGATGCTTTCGTAAATGTGACTGATTGTGTGGGGCGTCGTCGATCGTAAATTGGCGGCAGCTTCCTTCGGCGTTGCGGCTGTTGCAAGTAGCCGGTTTCAAGCTGTGGGGGAGATGTAAAAAACACTCCCGACGATTGGGAAAAAAAGGAGAACACTTTACTGGGTTCGGGGTATGGCGCGGACCGGCCGGGCGATGTATTCACTTCAATGTTTACAAGAGAACTAACTTAAGTTAATTGAGCGCTGAGCTTCAGAGCGCTGTGTAGAGATCCCGGGCGCGGGAAGGCGGGAGAGCCTGGAAGTAGGCATTCCCAGCGAGGGAAGAGTGGCCACTGGAAGAGCGGGGGATTTAAGAGCGGGGAAAACGGCGTAAACAGTGACTATAATAAACTGTATGGACATCGAAAGTGCCACTGAACTTTTCTGATAGGCTTCCTCCAAAGCCGAAAAGGCCCCCCTGGTTTACAAATGCGCTTCAAAGACTTAAAAATCTTAAAACAAACACTTATAAAAAGTATAAAAAATCGGGTAAGCCATCCGACTTTTCGAAATATGTGGTGGCTCGATCTGATTTAAATGTTCTTAACAGTCATTGCTATTCTATGTATTTAAATCGTTGTTAATTTGAATTTTCAAATGATCCGAAGCAGTTTTTTAACTTTGTTAACGCTAAGCGTAAGTCATCGACTTTGCCTTCATCGGTTTGATTTAACTCAATGAAGGCATCGACAGACTCTGAAATTTCTGATTTATCATGGTCAAAATCAAACTATCCTCCTCCCTTAAATAGGGCAAATTGTATTTTTTCCCCTATAATTACCGAAAGTTCTCCCTTAAGAGATTTAACAACAACAACGCCTACTTATTCTCCCGGTCCTGATGGACCTGTGCATCAACCATTTGCAAACCTATTCTTAAACTTTTTCATTTGTCTATTTCATCATCAGTTTTTCCAACTATTTGGAAGGACTCTTTTATTATTCCACTTCACAAAAAGGGTGCGAAGGCGGATGCCCAGAATTATAGATGTATTTCTAAATTGTCGGCAATTCCAAAAGCCTTTGAACGTATTATCACTTCTCATTTGCAACATTTATGTTCCTCGCTAATATCACCTTCTCAGCGAAGATCGACTACCACCAACCTACTTGAATTGTCATCTATTCTAATAAATGGATTTAACAATAAAATGCAGACCGAGGTTATATATACAGATTTTAGTAAAGCTTTTGACTCTGTTAACCACTCTTTTATTTTATTCAAACTAGACTTGCTTGGGTTTCCATGTAATCTTTTAACTTGGATTTCAAGTTATTTGAATGGGAGAACTCAGAGGGTTATTGTTGGAATTTGAATGTTCAAATGTACAAAAGTCACATGGATGTACACGCATACATTCATGTCTGCATGAATGCATGTGTACGAGAACTATACGCACATTCCGATGTCTCAGGGAAACAGCTAAAAGTAACGAGACAATCGTGCTTCTTCTTCTCATCTTTTCGTCGTTCTTTTGCTCTCTCGATATTCTCCTTCACTTCTATTCTGGCATCGAGAGCGTGCGGTTCAATCAGTATAAATCTGCGTAATTATTTATTCATTGGAAGGTGGTCTGCTTAATACTTAATTGTATTATATCCATTTATTGACAAAACCATAGTTATATATAAGAACGCTGCTTCTAAAATGATCCACGTGACATCTGGAGTGCCCCAGGGTAGTATTTGGGCCCTTTGCTGTTTACTTTGTTTATTAACGATCTATCATAACAAATTCTCGAGTACTAATGTATGCGGATGATGTTAAGCTTTGTTTGACATACAATAATATAGAGTCTGGTTTCCGCTTACAATCAGACATTGATAATTTTCAAGTAAATTTGAACTGCCTGAAATGTAACATAATGTCCTTCCATAGGGGTACTTCTACGTTTATAAGTTATTTGCTTCAGATCTTGCCACTTGACCGAATATATTCAGTAAATGATTTAGGCGTTCTTCTGGACCCGAAGCTTAAATTTGACTGCCACATAATGTTGACTGTTAACAAAGCTATGAGTGTTCTTGGGCTTATAAAGCGTTGGTCAAAAGAATTTGACGACCCTTATATAACCAAATTATTACTTACCTCCCTTGTCCGTCCTATATTGGAATTTTGTTCTTCGGTTTGGAGCCCACTATACCAAGTGCACATTGACCGTATAGAGTCGGTACAAAAACAATTTCTTCTTTTTGCCCTTCGTAGTTCGAATTGGGATCAAAACGTAAGGCTACCTTCCTACTAGAGTAAATTATTATTGCATAATTTACCGACACTTGCAAATAGTAGAAAAATGCTTGGTACTATTTTTATGCATTGTAAGCAGCCTAACTTTTAATATTCCCGATGTACACCAAAGTTTAGTCTGCACGAGCCTTTTCGCGCTCTATGTAATAATTATAACAACCTTAATCATTTAATTTGCATTTCAACTTCTATCCCGGTATTAAAAACTAATATTTTAACTCATTTGCATCACTCCAAATTGCCTCTTTATTTTCATTTTGTGTCCCGTTTTTATACCCTTGCAGAGGGTATTATGATTTAAGTCAGAAGTGTGCAACGCAGTGAAGAAGACGTTTCCGACCCCATAAAGTATATATATTCTTGATCAGCATGACAAGACGAGTCGATCTAGATGTCCGTCTGTCCGTCCGTCTGTCCGTCTGCTTCTACGCAAACTAGTCTCTCAGTTTTAAAGCTATCGGCCTCAAACTTTCCCAAAAGCCTTCTTTATATTGCAGGTAGTATATATGTCGGAACCGACCGGATCGGACAACTATATCTTATAGCTCCCATAGGAAGAATCGAAAAAAGAAACTTAAAACAAATTCTAGCTTTGGTGTTTCTTGAAATATTACATTCTACTTTTGGGAATAATAATTTTTAAATATTTCTGAATTTCGAATAAATTTTTAAAAAAAATCGGATGACTATATCATATAGCTGCCATAGGAACGGTCGGAAAATTATATGGAAATTAATAGGAAAAAAATTATATCTTTGTTGATTTTTATTACATTGTCTTCTCTTCTGAGATATGGCTTTTCTTTAACATTTCAAAATTTCGAATAAAATTTAACAAAATTCGGACGGCTATATTATATAGCTGCCATAGGAAGGATCGAAAAATTAATGCCAAAGTAATACGAAATCAGCTAAAATTTGGATTATTGTAACATATACGCAAGTTAATTTAAATGTAATGTTTTTGTAAATGAATAGGAATGATCTGCAGGGGTATATAAGTTTCGGCTGGCCGAAGCTAGCTTCCTTTCTTGTTCTTTTTTTGGTTTATGTACTCTTCCTCGCGAACTCGCATTCTTGCCCAAATTGATAAAAGGGCCCGCGCGTAACAAGCACGTGCTTGGTGTCGTTGGGCCACATTTTTGTACTGCTCGTAATGCATCAACGTCCATCATATAAAATTACTATACAAAGTTTTAGGGGATTTGTACCAGGTGAATTTAAATTAAATTTTATTTAGTCTGACCACTTTTGTATTTTTCATATCTTTCAATAGGCTTCGCTAATTTTTAACCACAACTATCCGGTAGAAGAGCACACGGTGCATACCCCCGATGACTACATCCTTACTATTTACCGAATTCCAACGTCCCCAAAGCTAAATCAGCAAAAGCAGACTGCCGAAAAACCAGTGGTTTTCTTGCAGCACGGCATCCTGTGTGCTTCAGATGACTGGATTATCAGCGGTCCAGAGACATCGCTGGCCTACATGTTTGCAGACGCCGGTTACGACGTGTGGCTGGGAAACGCACGCGGAAACACATACTCACGCCAGCACAAGCATATCCATCCGGATACGTCTGACTTCTGGCGTTTCAGCTGGCACGAGATAGGGGTCTATGACCTCGCAGCGATGCTAGACTATGCGCTGGCGGAAAGCCATTCAAGCTCTCTGCACTTCGTGGCACACTCGCAGGGCACCACCACGTTCTTCGTACTGATGTCCTCTTTGCCTTGGTACAACGAGAAGATGCGTTCCGTGCACCTACTGGCGCCTATAGCTTACATGCGCAATCACTCCTTTATACTGTCCAAGTTGGGCGGCATTTTCCTGGGATCGCCTTCTATCCTTAGCTGGGTCTTAGGTAGTATGGAGCTACTGCCAATCACGGGCGTGCAGAAACTGATGTGTGGGCACGTATGTTCAGAGGGCTCCTTGTTAAAGTTCCTGTGCTCTGGTCTGCTGGACTTCATCGGAGGTTGGGGATCACCACATTTAAATCAGGTGAGAGTCTACTTAAGAATAAACGGCTTGAAAAATACAAAATAGTCATATCGCTCTCCAGACACTGCTAAAGGACGTATGTTCAACGCACCCAGCAGGGGCGTCTACCAGCCAGATAATCCATTACCTACAGCTTTACATTTCGGGCGACTTCCGGCAGTTTGATCATGGGCGGGAGAAAAACGAGATCATATATCAGCAGCCCACGCCTCCTTCTTACAACGTCGAAAATATTAAGTGCTGCGTAGACATGTACTACAGCGGTAATGACTATATGTCTGCAGTGGAGGACGTAGAGTATTTGGCCTCCCTCTTGCCATGCGTCGAGCTATACCGTATTCCATTTGACGACTGGAACCACTACGACTTTCTATGGTCTAAAAATGTAAAGGAGGTTATAAATAATAAGATTATAAACAAAATGATGAGATACGACGAATACGTATAAGATAAGCGAACTTAAATTTAACGTAATAGCTAAGGTTTTTCAAAAACTTGATAACTGTATTTAATGTAGCATGTGCGTGATATTAAATTTGGTAATAAGCTTGCCGAAGGTTCTTCAGAATTAGGGGAGAAGGGAACGAGAAACGTTGCAAACTAGTCTAGCCCCAGTACTGGGGTAACAACAGTCCGAAACTTACTTTCGCTTTTAACAATATAAATAAATCATTTTCATAAAATTTTATTGGATTCTTTGGACACTAATCTTTTGATCGAAAATGGAGAACATTTGTTGTTGTTTTTTTTTTCTTACCTTTTTTTGCTATTAAAAACGCTGTTATAGCTATTTGATGCGGAGGTCCTTACAAATTTCGAGCTGTTAAATTCTTGTTTTGCTCAGTTTGACTGTTTGACTTCAGATTCGACCATGACCGCAAACAGTACACTATGGGGCATTTACCCACTTCGGTGGGCCAAAACCCATTTATGAAAAGTCGTTTAAACAAAAAATTTAGTTTGAGGATGTGTTAGCAGAAGACCATTTAACAATGTTAACATATGTTTTAAGAAAAAACAAATTTTTTATTTTGAACGGTTAAATAAAAAATCTAAAGTTTAAAAATAAAAAAAACTTCCCAGGGGCGAATTTTTTTCGTTTTTATACCCGTTACTCGTAGAGTAAAAGGGTATATTGTATTCGTACAAAAGTATGTAACAGGGAGAAGGAAGCTTTTCCGACCCTATAGAGTAAATATATTCTTGATCAGGATCACTAGCCGAGTCGAACTAGCCATGTCCGTCTGTCCGTCTGTATGAACGCTGAGATCTCGGAAACTATAAAAGCTAGAGGATTGGCATTTTGCATGCAGATTCTTGGAGTTCCTACGCAAGTTTGTTTCAAAAATGTGCCACGCCCCCTCTAACGCCCACAATCGCCCTACACCATTTTTGAAAGGTGTCTGGCGCCAACACCTTTAAAGATTTCGGAAAAGTAAAAATGCAGTTTTATTCTGTTTATCAATACCTATGGAAATTTTTCAAATCTGACCATTCGTTAAAAAGTTATGCCCGATCAAAGTTTTTAGCTCCATCTCCCTCGCACTCCCTTTAGGTGAGTAACGGGTATCTGATAGTCGGGGCACCCGACTATAGCGTTTTTATAGAAAAAATCGCAAAGTTAGTGGATTTTTTGATGCCAAAAAAGCAGAGAAGGTGTTTCACCGTTTCTTCTTCTTCTTCATCCCTGGAGCTTCTACAGAAGTGATTATTTGGGCCTTTTAGCCTGCCAGGCCATGTCTGGTGAGTGATACGGCACTGTGGTGTGTTTTGCCAATGTGTGTTGGCTATTTTGTTGAACTGGTTTTTAATAATTAGCTTACTCGTAGCCAAAGGCATGCCAACATTCTCGTTTCCTGGAAGGAGAGGTATGGTGGTGCCCTGCCTGGCTAGCTCGTCCGCCATACAGTTGCCAACGATATCCCGGTGGCCCGGAACCTATATAAGGCTGACAGTAAACTAACTAGCCATCTCGTGGAGAGATTTGCTACAGTCTGCTATTGTTCGGGAGTTAGTATTAGGCGAGTAGTTTGATTTAATAGCCGCTTGGCTATCACTATATATGTTTATGTGTCTGTCTTGGGTGTTTATGTCCCTTAAACAGACGAGTGCTTCCATAATAGCATGCACTTCCGCTTGGAAGAGACTGCAGTGGTCAGGAAGTCTGAAAGAATGCCTGATCTCTAATTGTATGGAGTATATACCTTCTACGTGTCCGTCTAGTTTGGAGCCGTCTGTATATAAGCAGATTGCGTTTATTGAGCCCGGTCGGCCCCGATCCCATTCTTCCCTACCTGGGATCAGAGCTTCGAAGGGTGTGTGACTGTATTCACGGGCTTTAATTTTAATTTGTCATGCTGAAGAATCTTAGCGTGACCATAAAGCTAAGCTTTCCATTGCCCCGTACTAGAGTCCTGCATGAGTGTACTTATAAGTGAGAACTTAATTTCAAGTCAAGTAAGCCAAGTATACAGAATTTAAAGTCAAAAATTACTCTATGACTTGAAACGAGTAAGTCCGAGTGGTATTAATTCGCATGAGACCGCAGAGCGATTCACGACTATGAACATTATGCGGTTGGTTATAAGTGGACAGGCTTGACAAATTAATTTTTAAAAAAGTTACTGAATGCACTTTAAAAAAGTCCTACAAGTGCCCACTTACTTGACTTGAAAACTCTATTGACTTCCACTTGTTACTACTCTATACACTTTAACTCGCTTTCTAAAACAAGTGTTTGAACAAGCAAGTCAGGGGAAAATACTTGTATACTTGGAACTTGTAAGTGAGTTGACTTGAACTCGATCACTCTATTTCAAAATAATCACTTGTTTGCTCATTCAAGTACACTCATGCAGGACTCTACCCCGTACCCCTCAGTGAAATAGCTACCGATTTGGCCCCATTCCATGCCTGCTAAGTCCAGGCTAGGGAGGTTGAATATCGCATTCTGCGCTTCGTTTGGGGTAGTTCGAAGGGCTCCACTAATACACAAAGCCGCCATTCGCTGTACTTTGTTTAGGGGAGTTAGGATGCATTGTTTTTGTAGAGCGTTCCACCATAAAGCCACCCCGTATAGGAGGATTGGCTTGTCTACCGCTGTGTAGATCCAGTTGACAATTCTAGGGGACATGCCCCACCTTAGCCCAATTGCCTTTTTACAAGAGTAAAGTGCAATGGTTGCTTTTTTGGTTCTCTCTTGGTTGTTTAGGCCCCATTTGAAACGCTTATCTAATACCAACCCCAGGTATCTGGCGTGTTCGCTAAAAGAGAGATTACAATTGCTTAATATGGGTGGGTTGAGTTTTGGGATCTTGTACTTATTCGTAAATAGAACATGTTCCGTTTTTGAGGGATTTACCTCGAGTCCGTTTATTATCGTCCAGATAATGTTTTTAGCTTTGCAGTCATAAGATTGCAGAGAGTTTGTGGATACTTACCATTAACGATGATAGCGACATTATCTGCGTATGCTACTACTTTGCAGCCTCCCCCTTCTAGAATTCGCAGTAGTTTATTTCAGGGCTGTGAACCACTCCAGAGCTGAACCACTCCAAACCGGAATGGTTCATATTTTTTAGAAATCAAACCGAACCGTAAACCGAAGTGCCGAATTTTTTTATTTTTTAAATTTGGTTCGGGTAAACGAAAAAAATGTGTTTTCTGTTCGTGTTTTTCCATTCAACATTTTCGATCGTATAAACAAAGAGTTTATTTACTAAGGAAAATAAAAATACGAAAATATTTAGTCTATTCAATGCATTCGATCAATCTAATAATATGTAACATTCATCTTCCAAAACTTTTCGAAGTATGCCCACATTAAAATTACCAGATTAAATTCATGGTAGTATAATAATAATAGGGTATTTCCAGTAATGCTATAGTAATGCTATATAGAAAATGCTTGTGAAGAAGAAAAAGGTTGGAATAGTTTAGAAAGTGTATTTAATGACGAGTGTAATAATTTTTCGTCAAAAATGTTGATATCAGAATTTTTGTATGTTGAAGGTGCGATCGTCACTAGTTTTTTACCTCGTTAAGAGCTGTTTTTATTATAATAGTAGTCGCCTTCGAACACTCTCCTGGTGCGCTTCGTCACTACGTCAACTGCCGTCCACGGAGATTATGGGAATGTAACAAAAAAATTTTTTTTTTTTTGGCCTGAAGTCCTTTACTGTGGTGTGGGTGGCCTTCCCTGCCTTGGATATAAAAATCACTTTCGTTTCCCGCCATGCGGTTGGTAGTTCTCCAACTGCCAGAATGGTGTGGAAGATTTCACTGAGCCAATTTAAAGCCAGCTGTCCTGCTTGTTGGATATGTTCTAACACCGGACCCGTCTGGTCCCGGCGATTTGTATGGTTTAAAGCTCTGAATGGCCGATTTAATATTGCGGTCTGATATGAGAAGATCCAGATCGATCCCTTCTCCGAGAATTCTTTCTGGAGGATGACCTGTTTGTTGGCTACTTGGGAAGAAATCGTCTAGAAGTAGGTCCAAGGACTCTTCGCTAGAGTCTGACCAGGATCCATTTGCTTTCTGGAGATAGCTTAAGAGCGCGGCTGTCTTGGAGAGTATTTTCCTGAGCCTCGCAGCATCAGTCGTTTTTTCTATGTCAGAGCAGAAAGTCTGCCATGCAGTTCGATTTGCTCTTCTAATGGCCATTTTGTACGAGGCTAATTCTAGCTTGTAATACTGCTAGTTTGCGTCCTCGTTTCCCGCCTTAAGTCTGTTAAACAGGCATCTGCAGTTTGATATGCGGATTGATAGTTGTTGGGTCCACCAGGTGGGTTTTTTCTTCCCTCTTGGTTTCCCTATGGGGCATGCAACTTTGAAGGCCGAGTTGCAAGCTTTTGTGAATATATCTACTGTTGTGACTAGCTCTTGTGGGCCTGTTATGCTTTCTGGCGGTACCATGGGGAGGATATTCGTCAGAACTTCTTTGTACATATGCCAGTCGGCCCGTTTGGGGTTAGCGAAGCCGACCGGCATGGGTGAATCAAGGGACAATATTGTTTCTCTGAATCTATGGTCTGAAAAGGAGTGCTCGTCGGAGACGAACCAGATTTTGACTGAAGCTACTAGTGAATGTGATACGAACATTAGATCTATGATCGTTTGGCACGCTTTGGCTAGGTAGGGACATTGCCCCTATTGCATAAAAATAAGTTCGAGTTTAGAATAAAGTCAAAAAGAGACTCACTTCTGTCGTTGTTGTTTGGGCAACCCCACTGGGTGTGATGGGCGTTGGCGACACAGCCTATTACCAAAGCTGTCTTGAGCTCATCGCATCCCTTTGCTAGTCCTCTGACTAGCGCGTCTGGGGGGTCTACCTTTTCAAAAGCCAAGTAGGCTGATAGCATCCTTATAGAGCCATTTTGCAGCTCCAGGCTTATTGCCGTGTTGTCTCCGTTGCTGTAATTGCGAAGCAGAAATGTACTAAGATGCCGTTTGGCTAAAATGTAGGTTCGAATTGTACCTTCTTTGGGGTCAAGCATAAGCTTGTATTCTTTTGTTCCTAGTCCAGCAGTCTTGCCTCCTGCCACCCAAGGTTCCTGTACTAGGACTAGGTCGGCTCCGCCCTCGGTCAGGCGAAACTGTAGTGCAGCAGACGCTGCTTTACTGTGATGAAGGTTGATTGGCAGAAGTCTTAGTGACATCTTCTGCTACAACCTCCACCTCAGGTCTACGTCTTTTATTGCCGGTCCCAGCGCTCGCATCTCCCTGCCTAGCGAAGAATCGGAACAAAAAAAATAGTCATCCTCCGGCACTTTAGGCGTTAAGAGGTGTTTTTATTTGATTTATAAATTGTCGGCAAATTCAAAAGCATCCGGTGTGCCCCAGGGTAGTCATTTGGGCCCTGTGCTGTTTACTTTGCCTATAAACGATCTTCATTCTCTTGTACTCTTTCAACGTAAATTCAGATATGGATTGTTTTAAGGGGCGGTGTGAACACATCCTTTTAAATATGAACTGCCTTAAATGCAACATTATGACTTTTAATAGGGTAAGTCCTACGTTTATTAGTTATTCTCTTCAAAATACGCCACTCAACCGTATGTATTCAGTTAACGATTTAGATGATCTTTTGGACCCGAAACTTAAATTTGACTGCCACATAACATTAACTGTTAATAAAGCTATGAGTGTTCTAGGGTTTAAAAAGCGTTGGTCAAAAGAATTTGATGACCCTTGTTCAGTCCCACGGTGCTTGGTTCATCCACACAGCTGATAGCCCGGCCAACTGAATCCGACGGTCAAGACATCTGGCAACTCTACAGAACGACAGGGAGAAGACGGGACGGAGACACGGGCTTCAGAGACCGGATCAACAGCATCACCTCTTGTTTCTTTTCTGTCTAAAGCGACTATTTTGTACTCAACTAAATTAATGAACAATAGTGAAGTGTAACTGCCATAAAACTAATAAATTAAATGTTGAATTGATATATTTGAGCTTTAGTCGTTTAACTAATTCCAAAAGCCCCTCTTACTATAACAGCCGTGTAAATCACCTTCGGCACGGTGTCACAACTGAACATGGTGGCCCATAAGGGGAATCTTGCTTGAAGTTTAAAAATCTCAGTTTTATCTTAAAGTTGTTAGTTATAAAGCATATCACTTATCACTCTATCTAACACAAATTGCGATCGTCTCCGTTTGTGTCCCCAACACATGCTCTCACACCGACAGACACACATTCACCAATACCAACACACCAGGTCGTCTGACACAGCTTCCACACACCACACACACGCGTATTCCAAGAAAGTCCGTTATAATTTCGCAACCAAGGCGGAAATCATCCCAAGCGGAATTGGAAAATAGTACAGCTGACACTCACACTACAGTCAACGTTACGTAAACTCGAGCGTAAGCAAAAGGGAAAGATCAAGTGAGTACAGGTGCTACCAAGTGGAGCTAGGTTAGGTTCAACATAAATTGGAAACAAATTCCCACAATATGACTGACACCGAAGCTGAAGATTCAGCATTAGAAAGTTTTGTTATACTTCAAAAGGAGCGTCTTCTCAGTCTTATACGTCTGCTGCAGAATTACAAGAAGAATTCCGCATCTCGAAAAACCGAAAGCAATTATGTGAAACGCCTGCAGCAAATCGAGACTTTAAATTCGGCTTTTAAGACCACCCATCGAGTAATAATCTGCCAAATCGGACTATCACGCCAAAAAGATCGCCGTCAGCTTTGAGGATCTGTATATGGAAACCAACCGTCTGGTAGCTAAAGACCAAAGAATAAAGTTCCCGGTGATGCCGTCCTCAGCCTCCATCACCCGCCTTTGCGACATGCCACAACTGTGAGTGCCCAAGTTTAGCGGAAACTGCGTTGATTGGTCAGGATATTAAGACGCCTTTACTCGGTTAATTCATAAAAATGAGCGGCTGGACAATATTCAACGGTTTCATTTTCTCAAAGAAGGAGGTCGCGAGTAAGTCAAACCTATGCTTCAACTGCTTGAGCAAATCGCACATGCTTGCCCGCTGTCCAAAAGTAAAGAATTGCTACCACTGTGGACACCGCCACCATTATCTACTTCATCCGGCAGCGTCGCCAAGCATCTCTCAAGCACACCAACCCTACTTCACGACCGCACCATCCAGTCAACCACATATCGCTTCGATTATGAACAATAACACCTCACCAGTTAGCCCCCCTGATAACCCATACCTACAATGTTATTCTTCCACAGCCTCCCATGCAAGGCAACAGAATATCTTGTCGACGCATCGTCTAAAACCTCAAACGGTCGATTTCTAAACGATGTTTTGTCCGTAGGACCCACGCTACAAAATGATCTCTCTACAGTGTTGCTGAATTGGAGACAGTACCGACATTTGTTGACTGCCGACATCAAGCGCATGTACCGTTGCATCGATGTACATTCAAACGACACACAGTATCAGCATATTTTATGGCGGGCGGCGGATGGAAACATCAAGCAATATTGTCTATCAACTGTAACGTTCGGTACCGCTTCGGCACCATTTACCGCCGTCAGAGTAATTCGTCAACTTGCAGAAGATGAACGCGAAAATTATCCACTGGCGGAAGAGGTATTACTGCATATAATTTACGTCGACGATATTTTTTCTGGTGATCACACTATCTCAGCAGCACAAAACAAGAGCTTACAAATCCAGAACGCTCTAAAAACCGCCAATACAGAATTGAGAAAATGGTCTAGCAAAGACATAGTGCTCCTAGACCACATTCCTCCATCAAACAGAAGCTGAGACAGCTATGATACAGTCAAAACCTTAGGCACGCATTGGTTACCTAACCAAGATTGTTTCACCTACAAACTTCAAGAGAGCCTTGCCACAGGTTCAACAAATAGAGAAATTCTTTTAAGCATCGCCAGGCTTTTTGATCCTTTAGGATTAATCACTCCTATTCTCATTTCAGCCAAATTAATTCTAAAGGATGTCACAATAGCACACCTACACTCCGTACACAAACACACGCACTTATTAGGATCGGACGACCCAGTGCCCGTTTGCATCGCTACCAAATGGGAAAGGTTTCGTGTCAATCTAGACGACATCAGCAAAATCCGAATACCTCGTAGCGTACGTTATACGCCAGACTTTAGCCATGATATCCAGTCTGATCCAGGTAGACATTGATATCATTGAGCGGTTTTCGACTTACACCAAACTCGTCCGAGTCATCGCATAGATACTGCGCTTTTGTCACAACGTTCAATTGAAGAAAACCAGATCGTACAATCAGCTGTCGACAGTGGAACTGGATAATGCACTTCGCTGCGTTGTAAAAATCGTACAAACCGAATCTTTTCAATACGACATCCTCGGGATCCTCGCAGGATATCAGTTGCCTTGTAGGAGCATCTTAAGGAATCTTACTTCCTTTCTTGACGAAGGCATCTTGCGCATTCGCGGTCGTCTCAAGCATTCCAGTCTTCTTTTTGATCGCAAGCACCCAATCATCTTACCGCAGCGTCATTTCTTTACAGAATTGGTAATTCAAAACTCACATTAGGATACCCTGCATGGCGGCGCTAATCTTACTGTGGCCCATACAAGGTACAAGTTCTTGATTCCAAATGGAAGAAAGGCCGTCCAGACAATCTTTCGAAAATGCATTACGAGCTTCCTCGTGTCACCTCGCATCGGAAGTCAATTGATGGGTAGCCTGCCGGAACACAGGGTCAACCCACCGAACCGCCCATTCATTGCGACCGGCGTTGATTATACCGTGCAATCGAAATCAAGGCTGCACGGCTTCGTGGGAAAAGTAGCTACAAGGTATACAAATGTCGGAACGAGCCGGATCGGACCACTATATCGTATGGCTCCCACGGACATGGATAGATGGACTCGGATTTTGGTGATGATCAAGAATATATATACTTTATGTGGTCGGAAACGTCTCCTTCACTGCGTTGCAAACTTTTGACTAAAATTATAATACCCTCTGCAAGGGTATAAAAATACATTGTAACTTTGTAGGAAGTATGCGTTTTAATTTTTGACAATTTCATTTCAACAATTATATAGATTAATATATTTGGAATCACAGGAAGAGCACCGATCGAGTAAGGACTAAACGTTGGGCACTTATTATAACTGCAAGGGTATATAAACTTCGGCTTGCACCGAACTTCCTTATTGATTTTAGACTTTTATTATAAAAGTCATGAATAAAAGTTACGGAGGACTTGTTTTTTACGTTTGTTTAAGTTTTTAAGTTGTATTTATCTCTAAGGGAGATTGGAAAGTGATTTAGATACTTTTCGAAGTATTAAATCAAGTCTACGGCATCTAGATGAATCTGAAATAAGCGTAATAAACTTTAAAGCCGTTGCGCACCGCCTAAAACGATTTAGTTTTTACTTTTTACTTCTTTTATGGATTAAGCATGTAAAAAGGCAATATATGAAGGGGTGAGAGCATGGTCTTAAAAATTTCATACAAAAAAAGTCCACCCTAATGCACACACAAAATTAAATGCTCAGGAAGCGTTAGTTGTTCTGAGCTGCCCAAAATGTATATTTTTGTTTTTAAATAATTTTGAGCGGGGCATCGGGTCTTATCATATGACCTCTTATTATTTAAAAGGAGCACAACTATAATAATACAAGGGGTCATTTATCCCCTCCGGCCCCAACTGCTCCAAATTTCTACATTTTAATTTTTGGAGCTCGTTCCATGTGTGTAAAGGGCTTCAAAACGCTTTTTTAAACAGACGTAACTTACACTGTCTTTAGTCAAGCATTTGACTCCATAAATCAACTACACTCATAAAAATTAATTTCTAAATTTAAGAAATCTCGCCATTAAATCGGCTTACCTTTGAAAATAGAAAAAAACTTTCTTGTTGGTAGAAAATTTGCCTTTAATTTTAGAAAACCTTTCTAGATAAAAAAAATCCAGGAAAGAATTTTTCTTAAAAATAGAAAAATGAAAATCTCATATGTTTTTTGTGCCGTAGCAGCCAAAACATTTTCTACTTATTTAAAGGCGAAATCGCCGTTGAGTATAAGAAAGTAGCCTTTTGAATTCCTTCGGCTACCGAATGTTAACGAAAAAACGAAGTAGGACGAAGGGCCTACTCGGCGCGACTACTAACCGGCTACCGACTTCTCTGGTCACCTTAGAGTCAGTTGTGAAAAAAGATTTATAAGTGATAGACCTGATTCTTAAGCGGATTAGGGGTGAAGCCTTTTTCCAAATATTCAAAGGTATGTACATTAGGGAGGGCTTTTTAAAGGTCGATTGAGCTCCGCATCTGAAATGGTAGGTTTCTGTGTCTAATAAATGTGTGCGAAAATAAAAACAATTTTTTTTAACGTTTCGGTGCGCAACGGTTTCAAAGTTTCAGTAAAATAACTTGTACTCGTAGTATTTTTCTTCCTTCCTCAACTTGTCAACTTTTTTGCTCCGCTCGAATAAAAGAGTCAAGTAGAAGTTTATTTCATGCCTATTAACGGTTGGCGTAGCCTAGCCTGTAGACCTTCCGTTTCCCAACAAAAAGGACTGAGTTCGATCTCCGAACCATCATCTTTTTAATTCGCCAATAAAAGTTATGGGCAAAGAAATGCTGACTATTACACTATGCAACATCAAAAATTTACCTCGATGGATGCTACATTTTTAAATTCGTTACGAATTCCCAAGTTAAACTGCGTTTTCCAAAAAGTTCCCCGACGCAAGGATTCTGAGCATAAGGACCTCAAAGTTCAAAGAATGCTGAAATCGGCCATTTTTCCGGAGGTATCACAGGCAAACAGATCCATGGTTTGTTTTGATATTAAAGTTTTTAAAAGTGATACTCATTATCTTTCGAACTTCATACTCAGAATAATTGTAGGATTTTTTTTGAGGGAGAAACAAATTTTTGAAAACATAGTTAAACAAATAAAAACATACAGCGGCGGTCAAAATAATTGTAGTGTTGCCGCCCTGTGTTTTTAAAAGTTTGGTGTTGTGACTTCTTTTATCCAATTAGTCTAATAGTTCCATTGTAATTAATACAATATTACCAGTAAAAGAAAATTATCCGTAAATTATTCGTGAAAGAAAAGAATTTGTTGATCTTCTCTAATTATTTTTTTTAATAATGTTATTGTTATCAAGATAGCAGTGCACTTCCTCAATCTTCGTCTTTTTTTAACATTTTTTCAAGTTAGCAGTGCTCTTCCTCATCCTTCCTTTAATTATCCGTAAATTATTCGTGAAAGAATTAAATTTGTTGATCTCCTCTAACTATTTTTTTTTAATCATCTATTGCTCTGCTAACTTGATATCAAGTTAGCAGTGCACTTTCTCAATCTTCGACTTTTCCAACATTTTTTATACCCGTTACTCGTAGAGTAAAAGAGTATATTGTATTCGTTCAAAATTATGTAACAGGTAGAAGGAAGCGTTTCCGACCCTACAAAGTATATATATTCTTGATCAGGGTCACTAGCCGAGTCGATCTAGCCATGTCCGTCCGTCCGTCTGTCCGTCTGTCCGTCTGTCCGTCTGTATGAACGCTGAGATCTCGGAAACTACAAAAGCTAGAGAGTTGGGATTACCCACATATGTTCTTGGGCTTCCTACGCAGCGCAAGTTTATTTCAGCCCTCTAACGACCACAATCGCCTAACGCGCACAATTAAACGATTTAAAAGTTATCTGGCGGCCACACCCTTAAAGATTTCGGAAAAGTAAAAATTCAGTTTTATTGTGTTTATCAATACCTATCGAAATGTAAAAGAAATTTTTCAAATCGGATCATTCGTTCAAAGTTTTATATCTCCATCTCCCTTGCACCCCCTTAACCTGAGTAACGGGTATCTGATAGTCCCGACTATAGCGTTCTCTCTTGTTTTTTTTATATCAAGTTAGCAGTGCACTTTCTCAATCATCGACTTTTCCACCAAATTTTTTTTTTCAAAAGTTGCACAGCTAAATTAATGCACATCAAAATCCGATTGACCGGCCACTCAACACTGCCTGTAGCAGAGATTGGGGACTTTAAAAATCTACAAGATTATAAACATTTAATTTTCAACACAACAATAAAATATGAGCTCATCTGAAATCTTGTTTGTTCACCACAAGTTAAAATGGAAATATTCTGGTCACTTTAGATGAAAAGGAAACTTCACCGTAAAGCTTCAATATGTATATAAACCAGCGGTCGGCACACACATACAATGACATGTTGTTTTATATTAGTATGAGTAAATTGCACGGGGCAGCTGAACAGTGTGGGTGTGCAGACCGCAGTTTGTGGGCAGAGGGTGAGCAAAGAACAAAACCCGATGCTCACTTAATAGGACGCTGCCGACCGCTGATCTAAACTCTTGATTCTTGCAAACGATTCCAACAAATAGTAAAATATTTCTAAGGATGTTAATAAAAGTGTCTTTCCGTTGGGCGCCAATTCTGTTACGAGGGCATATTAGTGCCATAGTCCTGAAAAGGACTAAGGGTCCGAGGGAAAGACATCCGATGTTCTGGCACCAATTTTGCCGGCATAAGCTCGCCGGATAGGGTGGCTTCTTGGTAAGTCTTTCTCCTCTCCAACATAATGAGAATAAATATCAAGGATGCCTGAAAAATAATAAAAGTCGTAAAGTCCGTCGGTCATCAGTCTACATTACCCCACAAGCTTAGCTTTCGCTTGATCGTAACACGATCGGGCAATGTTTCGGCCACATTCCACACGGTTGATTTTATATGATTTTTTTTGTTAGATTTCAAGATTGCAGGGGCCTATTTGGCAGCACGTTGTTTTTGTTTGCTTCGGGAGTTCGGACCGCCGAACGATTTCCGAACACAGCTCTCACAAAAACAACGTCAGCAGAAGCAGAGCGAGAGAGTTAAGAGCAGAGTGAGTCATTTGAAGCGGAAAAGTGGCGGCCAAATTTTTTTTCCGGTTTAGGAACATTTGATAAAAAAAAAACAATTTGGATACCAAAACTGATTATTTAATGGATGCACTTCTAAGAAAAAATGTGCAGCTAATCCCTTAAATCCATAAGGAATTTTTGTTTTGACTTAAAATAATTTTTAGAACGGATTTCAAGGGGACAGTCAAAATTACATGTAAAAACGAAACGACACACACACACATCGACAAGTCGGCATGTACTTATATGTATGTAAAATTATCTAAATTTCAGAATTGGGATAAAATAAACGGATCATCTAATGGATGCAATTCTAAATCAAAAGGTGTAGGTGGCCCGTAAAATATTCAGGTTTTAGAGTTTCTGGGATCTACTCCAAAACTGTAAAAAAGAAACAAAAACTATTGAGCTATACATACATAAGTATACATACATACGTTCATATTCATTTATCTTAAAAAAACAATGTAATATCTGCGTGCACAAATAAAAAATTGCAATTTAGGAAAAAGCCAGACTACACAAGTTCTGAAAGAATTGGTCATAAATTGTGTTATAGAGGATGGGCGCAAGAAGGAAATTGTTTGAAAAATGTGTCTCCAAAAGACTAACAGGAAACCTTAAACATCGCTAAATCTTGACTTTTAGACCGAATTACTTACAGTTTACACCCAAAAGAGTTAGTGCGCCATATTATTTTAACCCAGCTGTTGAGCCCCAACCGACATGGGGGCACTTAATTTACTTTTAACCCACCGATCCTGCGATTGGATCCGTTTTTCGGTTAAACCATGTTGGCCGTAGCTTACCATAGGTATTTGTGTGTTATTTTCAATATATTTTTAAGTTTTTAAGGTTTTTTGGGGGTTTATTTGCAGCACTCTGTTTGTTTTGCTTTTAATTCGGCTGACCAAAATGATAGATTTAGGATACCAAAACGATTGGGTTAAGGTGGGAATAAAGTGTGGTTAATGCGGGGTTAAGTTGTGGCTAAGGGGGCAATTGCTAGATTAGGGTGACGCTAACAGGTAATGTAAAGAAAGGGTGAAGGATAAAAATGTAAGGTTATTTTTGACTTTTGCGAGGACAAGGTGGGTTAAGATGACAAACAAGAAAAAGTGATGTTTAAGTAGAATTACAGTGGGTTTTAAGCAAGGAAACATTTTTTTCTAGACTCTAGACTAGAGTGGGAAAATTGTTGGCTAAGGAAAGAAAGAAATGGTGCTATGGTGGAGAAAGATGGTTAAAATAATGGTTTTTTGGCGTGAAGGCTGAATATGGATGGGTTATACTGGAGTTACGGCGAGGAAATAGTGAAAACTGCATTAGGGTGTTAAAAAAGTGTGCCTGGGGTGAGAGACAGGTGGGGTTAAGGCGGTATAAAGGAAAGGTAAGTTATGGTTAGGGGTTATGGTCAAATATTAGGTGGGTTTACAGTGGTGCTCAGCTAAGGTTAGACGGGATTTTACTTGGATATTAATTATAATTCTGAAATATAATAAAATCAGGTTACTATCTAGAGAAAGAAATGATTTGCTAATAATAGCGGACAACGTCGCTTCGGGTATTGCTAGTATTATATAAAGTACAACAAAAAGGTTAACTGATTGATACAAACTATTATAATGCCTGGAGTGGGCCTAAAGTGGGAAATTTACTTCAGATAATCAAACAAAGGCACGGTTGTATATATATATGGTTGATAAAGGAACCGTGTTCCGACTAACTTACCCCATTGTTAATCCTGGGCGATGAGATTTCGACGCTCTGGGCTTTTGAAGACATTAAAAACATATATATAGTGACATATCCATAGTTCCACATAACTCTATGCACATATCCATACACCCACACACACATACACCATCCCATAATCTACCCTTCAGATAACCTTAGTACTCCAATCAGTCAATATCTAATTGCAAATGCACCCAAACTCTAGACTAAACATCCAGAACGAATCAAGATACATTATCAGTTCGTTCCCACACGGAACCTCAACGGAAAATTACCTTGCGAAAGAATCCCCAAAGATCTAGACTAAACAATCGGATTGATTCACCGGTGCATTATCAATCAACAATCCAAAGGGCAATTAGAAAACTCACTCAATTAAAATTAACTCCACTTATAGAAAGCTCTAAGGCTCAAAACCGAGGTATGATCGTCAAAGAAGTTGAAGTTCAAAAGCGTGTTCAGTTTGAGACTTGTCCTTAGACAGTCAGTGTTTTTTTTTTTTTCGCGCGGAGTCCCACGGCTACACCTCCCGCCCAACCGACCGAGGGGCGCTTCCGTGTGTCGTACGGCACGATTCGCGAGCTGATAGACGCGATGTAGAAAATAAAGATATAGTTCGAGGAAAAAAAGTAGGATCTAATTCTGTGCTAGGAAATTTAATATTAATCGTTTTAGGAGAGGCAAAGAGTCAGAATTTGATATAATAGGATAAAATCTATTATAGTCAGAACATAGTACTCTGAAAGGTTCATGCATGTCATAGTTAGATCTACAGTGATTTAAAATTAAGGGAATGTAATTTCTAGTTAATTTACTTGGAACAAAAAAGTTAAGTCGGCCAACCAAGTCGGGGCTATCAATTTCACCTCGAATAAAGTTATAAATGAAGACAGTTCCATGCATCGTTCTACTGTTGGTTAGGGAGGGTAAGTTAATTAGGAGTAATCTACTAGAATAAGAAGGTAAAATGCGGTTTGCATCCCAATTTTGGCGTCTTAAGGCAAAAAGTAAAAAGTTCTTTTGTACGGATTCGATACGGTCAATATGAATTCCGTATTGGGGACTCCAGACGGGTGATCCATACTCAAGTATCGGCCGGACGAGCGAGATGAATATGGTCTTAAGAATATAAGGATCATCAAATTCCTTACACCACCTTTTAATAAAGCCAAGCGCACCCCTAGCTTTATTTACCATGGATGAAATGTGCTCAGTGAACTTTAGTCTTGGGTCCAAAAGAACACCAAGATCATTGACTAGAGTGCTCTCACTCAGCGTGTAAATCGCATAATGAGGAGTAACACGACAAAAAGTCATCACCTTACACTTAGAGCCATTTAAATTCAGTGAATTGTCCGAGCACCATGTTTGGAAACTATTTAAATCGTATTGTAAAAGTATCCTTATACGGCAGGCATAATTTCACATCATCAGCGTACATAAGTACGAAAATGACTTATAACTGATGAAAGGCCGTTTATAAATAAAGTAAAAAGTAGCGGCCCCAAGTGGCTCCCTTGTGGGACACCCGAGGTAACCTGGAGTGTACGAGAAAGAGAGTTTTTAAAAAGTACCCTTTGCGTTCTGCCGTTTAAATAATTTGAGATCCATCTCAAAATATCAACTGGGAAACCAATTAAATCGAGTTTTCTAACCAGAAGTAGGTGATTTACGGAGTCAAATGCTTTACTAAAGTCAGTGTAGATGACGTCTGTTTGAAAATTGTTTTTGAATCCCTTTATCCCAAATGAAGTGAGCTCCAAAAGGTAAGTAATTTTCATAAAACCATGTTGACATGGAGATATAACTGACCTACATAGGTGCTGCAAATGAGGTGCAATAATATTTTCAAAAAGCTTCGGGATAGCTGACAATTTAGATATACCTCTTTAATTGTTTGCTTCCAATTTATTACCTTTCTTGTGGAGGGGGATCACAAACGATTCTTTCCACATAGAAGGAAATTGAGACGTTTCTAAAGATAAGAGAGAAGGGGTTTGCAAAGGCCTTCTGAGCAATATCTAAGCACGCAGCCGGGAATTCCATCGGGACCAGGTGAATAGACGGGCTTGATTTTTTGGAGATCAATTAATAGGGCGCTTTCTGTTAATGTGGGACAAAATATTAAGTTCGACTTGGATACAGTGTAAGAATAAGGCCGTGTACGGTGAGTTGAAGGAGAATATGCCTTTTGAAAAAACTGAGCAAATAGATCGGCTATTGCCTGATCAGTTGTTGCTGTCATGTTTTCAAAAGATAGCAAGGAAGGAAAATTTGTGGATTTACGCTTAGTGTTAACAAAATTGAAGAACTGTTTCGGATCCTGAGAGAATTGGATTTTACAGCGGTTCAAATAATTTTTGTAACACAGAGCGTTAAGCACGGTAAAACGGTACAAATAATAATTGTAACCAGTTTAAAATTTAATTAAATAAAGTTTTTTTTCACTTATGATTCAAACATTTAATTGGCGCAGCCGGTAGGATCTTGAAGTCATTTTAAAAGTCATCGGTACTGATCAACTAAAGGGTATTACTATACGACTAGTATATCCTGATCAGCGTAAATTCCGTGAATATACAAAACGACAAATATTGAGATCCGTCAAAGAATCTATGTGTAATTTGCTCACGCAGAAACTCAAATAAAAAATCCAATTCGGTTAATACGCGCTTAAAAATTAAAAAAAAGTGTCAATATTGAAAACAAAAATCAAGAACATTAAAACATGGCAAATACACCAGTACTACCGCAGTTGTCTGAGATTATTCTGAATCAACTTATTGGACAAATCAAAGAGCTACCTTATTTCGACGGAAATCCATCGGAATTAAGTCGCTACATTGCCAGAGTGGAGTATTTTTTGCAACTTTAACCTACTCAAGACGTTCGCCAAATCCACATCATCTATGGAGCTATCGAGAGGATCATTGTCGATTCCGCTCAAGCAGTCATCGAGGAGGAAAAATCCAATACATGGGGAACAACAAAAGTGGCCTCAATTAAAGCTTTCAAGGATCACAGGCCATACGAGGACATCATACAACATGTTCGTGACACGCCATACCAAGGAAGCATCAGTAGGTTCGTAAACGAACTAAAATCCAGATCATCAAACGTAAACAATAAGTTAGAATTAGAATCAGATCCAACAGACAGGTTAATTTATAAAAGTTCTCTAAAAAAAACAATGTGGGATTGTATCGAAAGAAAACTTCCCGATAAATTGTATAATTCCTTGTCCAAAAAAGATATAACAACACTTGCCAACTTAAAAGAAGCAGCAATGGTTCTAGGCCATTGAAATGCAGATCCTTTTGGTAAATTTAAACCTAGGCGAAGGAAATCGGGAAATACACATTAAAACTATTATTATCAGAGAAATTATTCCCATTCTTATAGCTATCTAAAAAACAACAATAATAATTATCCAAGAAATAATAATAACTCAAACAGTTCAACAAATCCTCAAAGTTCACAAAACAGAAATCAAACTTCCACTCAAAATCAGGAATATTATCATGAGTTTAGGAGGAACTTATATCAAGGTAGGACCCAAAATCCCTTAAATTTCCAAGCATCAACTTCAAAAAAGTCTCCAAAAACACCTGTTAAAAGACAAAGAGAATTAGCGACAGTGCACAGAATAGAATGGACGTAAATTTTCAGCAAACTGCCTCGGATACAGAAAGTGTTGGCCATACATATGTCAGAGTAATGATTAAAGGAGAACTTCTTAAAGCCATGATAGATACAGCGTCGACTATAAATATAATGACGAACAATTTTGGAAATAATAAAGAACAAGATGAAAAATTAAAAGTATTCACAATAAATGGATCAATGGAATTAAATAAAATTATAACATTGGAACCATGCAAAATCTGCCCAGTTAAACAAAAGTTTTATTTACATAAATTTTCTGAAAATTATGACATTTTAATAGATTAGACTGGGTCGATTTGTATGGGCAAAAAAAAAGTGATAAATCGTAGGGGGGGAACGTGTTCTCTGGACAATTCTAAGCAACATTGCCAAAGAAACTATGCCTTGAAAACCACGTTTGAACCCACGGTTTTTTTTTCGATCCTTCCTATGGGAGCTCCGGTCGGTTCCGACATATATACTACCTGCAATAGGAAGAAGACTTTTTGGAAAGTTTGAGCCCGATAGCTCTAAAACTGAGAGAGTAGTTTGCGTAGAAACAGACAGACAGACAGACGGACGGACAGACGGACAGACTAGATCGTCTCGTCTAGTGATGCTGATCAAGAATATATATACTTTACGGGGTCGAAAGCGTCTCCTACACTGCGTTACAAATTTCTGACCAAAATTATAATACCCTAATAATACCCTACTTATACATATTTCAAGTACACTTAAAGTACTTAAAGTATAAAGTATACTTCTTAATGAACAATAAATACTCATATTTTGTTCATATGTCAAAAACCAAACTAACAAAAGCAGGCCACCTGGCTTGTGAAACATTTTTTGGAAATGGGTTGTTTCACTAAAAAATGCATATCTCCTAGAATTAGCACTCAATTTGCAAATATTTAGCCTTAACTTGTTAACAACAAAAGGGCCTTTGGATCTGAAAGCTCAAAATAATATATACATTTTTATTTGTATTTTTTTTTTAATTAAATGAAAACTAACTATAACAAAAAACGCCAAAAATTACACTTTTTTGAACTTTCACAGGTTGTACCTCCGTTACGACTAATAGCTTTTCGGAAAGGTTTGTAAAAGAACCGCCCATATACATTACTAGCTATACCCGGAGCGACTTCGTTCGCTTAAAATTAGTTATAAGTTATAAGGATCGAGTGTCAGGACTTTCTTATTTCCAGAAAAATTGGAGCGTTTTTATACCCTTGCAGAGGGTATTATAATTTTGGTCAGAAGTTTGTAACGCAGTGAAGGAGACGTTTCCGACCCCATAAAGTATATATTAGAGCCCTGCATGAGTAGAGTCATAGTTCCCTTTGATTTCATGAGCCATTCGATCTATCTATGTTTTTTAAGTCATGACTCCTATGGCTCATGACTCCTATGAAACATGGCTCATACTATGAGCCATGACCTACTTAATTCATTAGAAATGTAGTGACTCCTATAGCTCATCAGCTGACTCGTATAGCTCACCTAGTAGCTCATAGGGTTCATTGTCAACATAAAAAGTTACATTTTTTGTTTTAACATCCAAAAAATTATTTTTTGGTGAATTTGTGCGCTCCGTTGGAAATGAAACACAGGACCAAGCTATAGAGAGGGAGATAAGATCATACACAAATAATATGACCCAATACACAGAAGACTTCGATCCTTTAAAGTGGTGGGAAACAAATAAAACAAATTTTCCCCTGCTTTTCAAGGCCAGTTGCAAAATTTTGAGTGTACAGCAAGCAGTGCCTCTTCAGAGAGAGCATTCTCCCAAGCAGGAAATCTAATTTGTGTGAAAAGGGCCGCTATTACCTCAAAAAGCCTTATGGTAAAGCAACTTATGTTTTTACACAATAACATTCGAAATCAATCCAAAATATAAGTGAAAGTTCTTACAAAAACCATGTTACTAAAAAATGGGTGTTGGACAAAAAACACGTCTTTCTAAATATAAAAATCAATTTAAAAAGTTTTCGTCTTGTAAAAAGTATTTATTTCTGTGATCTATTCAGATTAAAAGATTAAAGAAATTTCAGACCTGAGTCATGACTCATAGGGAGTCATGAGTCATGGGGAGTCATGAGCTATAGGAGTCATGAGCTATAGGAGCCACGAGGTTTTAGATCAGATCAAGTAGATCATGTTAGCCATGCCATGAGCTGAGCCATTCAGATCCAAAAAATTTTCCCACATGAGCTACTCGAACCTTTTTTTAAAATGTGAGTCAAAGGGCCCTATGACTCCACTCATGCAGGGCTCTAGTATATATATTCTTGATCAGGATCACTAGCCGAGTCGACCTAGCCATGTCCGTCTGTCCGTCTGTTTCAATACCGTTTGCGAGGTCAGTTTAAAAGCTAGCGATTTGAAACTTTTACAGTCGTCCTAAAACATGTGTACGCAGGTCAAGTTTTTAAATCGACCCGATCGGACGTCTATATCCTATAGCTCCCACTGGAACAATCGGATATAGCTTTCAATAAATGAAGATATTTCGCGCAGAGTAAAAGCTATTGCCATTAATCTTTCCAAATCGTATTTTTTTGTGCATACCTTGATCACGGTAAAAGCGCGTGCCGATCGGACGTCTATATCCTATAGCTCCCATTGGAATGATATGGTGAAATCGGTTAAAATTTGATGTTTTTCATGATATTTCGCGCAGTGTAAAAGCTAATGACATGAATCTTTCCAAATCGTATTTTTTTCGGCATACCTTGATTAGGGTAAAAGCGCGTGCCGATCGGACGTAAAAATTTTAAATTGTGAAATCTGCACGTTAGCTTCCGTCCTTGTTATACCCGCTACTCGTAGTGTAAAAGGGTATATTGTATTCGTGCAAAAGTATGTAACAGGGAGAAGGAAGCGTTTCCGACCCCATAAAGTATATATATTCTTGATCAGGATCACTAGCCGAGTCGATCTAGTCATGTCCATCCGTCCGTCTGTCTGTCTGTCCGTCCGTATGAACGCTGAGATCTCGGAATTCCCACGCAGCGCAAGTTTATTTCAAAAATGTGCCACGCCCCCTCTAACGCCCTCAATCGCCCTAATCCATTTTTTGAAAGGTGTCTGGCGCCCACACCTTTAAAGATTTCGGAAAAGTAAAAATGCAGTTTTATTGTGTTTATTAATACCTATCGAAATGTAGAAGACATTTTTCAAATCGGACCATTCGTTATAAAGTTATGCTAGATTAAAAATTTTCATCTCCATCTCCCTCGCACTTCCTTTGGCTGAGTAACGGGTATCTGATAGTCGGGGCACCCGACTATAGCGTTCTCTCTTTTTTTTAAAACTTAAAAACTTCTGTGTAAATAACATTTTTAGAAGATCCTTCAGGATCGAGAATAAGGCTACTGGCAGAGCTAATGAGATCTCTAAGATCTAGTCCAGCCAGCTTCCAAGTCTGCCCCTGCTATTAATTTATAGTTATTGCAAAGCAAACTTTTAGAGGGAGTTGTAGCCTCTTAAACTGGAACGGCTGACCGGACCGTATTAATAGGATCCTGTTTTCCCCTTCGCAGATCCCGTAAATACTGTTGCTTCGATTACATTTTTATGAAGACCATTTATCTGCAATCGTGTCCCATTGCATAACTTTGGGGGACCTAAATTTCGCAATAAGATTTCGGGTGCTCCAATCTTAAGAGAGAGATTATGCTGCGGAATGCCTGCTAGATTCAAAGAGTTTAAAAATTCAACAGGGTAATGAACCGCATTGTCAACATCAAGGACAGAGTCGACCGATTTATTGGAGACTTCTAAACCATTAAATGAGTTTAGCAATAATGTATTGGTACCGGTTGCTCTTTTATTTTTCGTTGTCAAAACTGAGCGCACAGATAGCCAATCTTAACATTTCATGATGTGTTAGAAAAACAAAGAACCCTTTTTTGGCTTGTTTTTGCCCAAATAGGTCGTAAAATGGGGGACATACGATTAAGAAAATCTTCAAAGTTCCTGGTTTTAAAATGAACTCCAAAAAATGATCAAAATGTGTACTAAAGAGAGTTTTTTTGAACCAAAATTGATATCATAATGGTGAATTTAAACCCTACCCCCATACCACACCACGGTCAAACTTGTGCTTGTTTCTCTCTCTTTAGGCAAGATTTCTCAGAGAGTTCATTGTGCGCTTGATCGTCCCCATTTTTTACACTTGCTACTGTCCTAACGCTGGTTATCATTATATCCTTCTCACTCCCAAAAAACGAATTGTGGCAAAGAAGAGCAAGTGTACTTTTTTTGTATAGCCCTCTTCTAAGTTGCTATGTCATCCTTGTCGAATCAATAATAATTAAAAACATAAAGGCATGAAATGAAAACTTTTGTACAAACACGCAAAGATTGCCATCCCATGCAAAAGTAGCGAAGTAACTTATTTTTCCATATGATCGAAAATTATTAGTTTTAAACTTTACAGATAACTTAGAAAGATTTAGCATTGGCTGAAAGAAAGGTAATCATTATACCCGTTACTCGTAGAGTAAAAGGGTATATTGTATTCGTGCAAAAGTATGTAACAGGTAGAAGGAAGCGTTTCCGACCCTATAAAGTATATATATTCTTCATCAGGGTCACTAGCCGAGTCGATCTAGCCATGTCCGTCTGTCCGTCCGGATGAACGCCGAGATCTCGGAAACTACAAAAGCTAGAGAATTGGGATTACACACACATATTCTTTGGCTTCCTACGCAGTGCAAGTTTGTTTTTGCCGAGGGCCACGCCCCCTCTAACGCCCACAATCGCCTAACGCTCACAATAAACGAGTTTAAAAAGTGTCTGGCGCCCACACCTTTAAAGATTTCGGAAAAGTAAAAATGCAGTTTTATTGTATTTATCAATACCTATGGAAATTTTTCAAATCGGACCATTCGTTATAAAGTTATGCTAGATTAAAAATCTCCATCTCCCTCGCACTTACTTTGGCTGAGTTCTCTTGTTTTATTTGTATTTTAACACATCACCCACTTTTAAATAGAAACACACACACACACAATACAAATCAAAACATATCCAAATATACATACCTACATGCATACATACCTGAAGAAGTTACTTCCGTACTTGTTCAGAAATTCGAATCTTAAGATTTTGCCTTTGCTTACAGAATATGTAGTAAGTTTGTCTATTTTCTTCCATGGCCGATTTTAAATAGGGCTCTACTTCTGCTACCAAATGAAAAATACTTTTTGAAAAAAAAAACTTAAGCATTTGATTCAGTTCTGTGGAAGGGCTCCATCGGGCTCGGATCCCTAAGCGGCATACCTTTTTAAGTTTGTGATTTGAAAATAGTGTAATCTGCATTAAAATATTTTACTTTGGAAGATAGTCGATTTTTGACAGGTTCAGTTCTATTGATCGAAAATCATATTGATCAAAGCAGCAGTATAAAATTTTAAAATCCAAAACAAATTTTAACTTAAATTAAAAACCCTTAGAAAAGCGACCAAGCGCCGCGCGATAAAAGGCGACCAACGTAGTTCAATCAACAAAAATGTTCTTTATTAGCGATTGATTATTTATTTCATAGACGTTTTGACCTCAGGCCATCGCATAAAAAAAGAATGCTGCATTGCTTCGGTAATCACTTGCCAAAAAACTGAACCATTTCTTGCATGTTTGCAGTGGGTTTCCAATTGTAGGCTGCGAACAGCTATCCAATTATTTCCGACTTCGTAGTCTCTGTACTGTGATTTTATGTTAAGCCAGTCCTCTGCACCTTCTTTTGACGAAATCAATTGAAGTCTTTGAAAGTTTCTTATTAATGGTGAATTAGGTCCGGATTGATCACGTGAATAATCCACTTTGTTAAGTTTTGCTTCGGCGCAGTTTTGTTCCTCAAGTTTCAAGAGTTCCTCTTCAACGTCTAATATCACAGCAGAGACTTTGCCATTAATAACAGTTGTAGCTGGATTGGCAAGATTCAAAACACTTGACGGTGTTTCTGGTACAGTTTTAACCCCACGATGCCATAACGTTCCTGGAACTTGACTGGCAATATAAAAAGCTCCCGCCAAAGTTATCACACTTGCTGCATAGCTTAGCGCTAGTACGGATACACTGTTTACTAGAAATTTCGTCCATGCAAAGCAGGGCAGCAGCTGGGCCAACTCACTATAAGTAAGCCACCCTCTCCGCAATCCCTGCCGTTCGGCCAGCGTTCGTTCAATATTGTTTAACTTATCAAAAAACATTTCGTTGGATATGTATATATTCCAGTCCTAGAACGAACATGTTGTATTATTGTAAACCAGACTTTGTACTATTTACCAAAGCTAAAAGAAATTCGAGCTCCATTTTCTTAAGTCTGTCTTCAGTCATACTGCCTTCATTGGCCCAGTCTTCCAAATAGAACCGTTCGTCATGGCCAACATAGAACTTTGTGGAAATCATCTGAAAAGATTTCGATTGTTTAAATCATTGGGAAAGCAAATAAAGTCAATTGGATCGAAAGGCATACTATGCAATTACCACATTCAAAGGTTTTCAATAATTTAAGAGGTATTGGTGCTGATGTGCTGTTCGTATAAGAGAGTGTACACGCACTGGTCTTGATTTTCGACGCAGGTTGATCAACAGGTGTTGATGCTTACCAGTGACACGACGAACAGCTCCTGTGGAGTGATTCGGCAGCTATATCCTGGATCGGTGACGTTTAAGCGGTCTAGGTAGATCAGTGCCATAATAAGGGAGCAAGGCGTGGCCTGTACTTTTGCAGCAGCAACGCAACTTAGACGATGCAAGGAGTGGCCCTGGTGAGGCTTCGAAAACATCTCTGCTGCGTACTCCGCAAAGGGAAGGGAAACCACCATGTCTGTGTCCTCTGTGCCCACGCCATAGTATAGGCTTTTTCGAATTCGATTTATGAACTCGCTGTGCTTCATAACCTGTCAATTCAACAAAATTGCAGCTATCCATAATTATCCGGTTATTATTGTGTTTCCTACCTTTTTCGACGAGTTTACCATCTTACTACGCCCCATTTTAATGAGTCTTATTTGCTATCGCATGTTTTAGGTGTGACCACCCTGTCTAATATCCTGTTCAGACTACTTTAAGGCGGGGGCCGTGTTTTTTGCGTTGAAACGAATTACTGTTGGAATGTAAATTGGAATCGTATTCACATAGAAGTACTCAGATCAGCTATTCTCTCGTGTTTACATAGATATTCGGCTTAAGCGCCTGCATAAACAGCCCCTAAACCAAAGGGAGAGGACGTACAAATTGAAATATGGAAAAACTTCCGTTTAGCTCCAACCCCCGATTTGGTTCAAACTTTCCATACCGACGTATTTTTGGTTCCTGATTACTGGAAAAATAGTTAAAGTTGGCGCAAATAACGTTATCTTGGAAAATAACGGTAAAAAACCTAAAAATTTTGGTTTTATGCTGTTTTTTCGGAAAATATAAAGAAAATAGAAAAATGTTTCAGACAAAAACAGAAGATATTTATAAAACGGATCTTTTGTGTATTAATAATTTTTTTAGTAAACATTAAGGTTTTAAAAAAAAAAATTTAAAAGAAGTATTTTAAATAGGTGTGAACATTTTAAAATACTGCAATATCCAGCCATAAAAATTGCGTCAGATAGTGTTCGATTAGTCGATAACAGCATTTTACCTTCCATTTAGCGAAATATCCACTCAAAAAAAAAAACAATATATACAAAAAGTAAAAAAAACAAGAGAGAATGCAATAGTCGGTATCAGATACCCGTTACTCAGTTAAAGGGAGTGCGAGGGAGATGGATCGGGCATAACTTTTTAACGAATGGTCCAATTTGAAAAATGTCTTCTACATTTCGATAGGTATTGATAAACACAATAAAACTGCATTTTTACTTTTCCAAAATCTTTAAAGGTATGCGCGCCAGACACACACACATAAAATCGTTTAAGGCGATTGTGTGCGTTAGAGGAGGCGTGGCGCTCGTCTAAAATAAACTTGCGCTTTGTAGGAAGCCCAAGAATTTGTGTTGTTAATCCCAAATTTTTGGCTTTTATAGTTTCCGAGATCTCAGCGTTCATACGGACGGACAGACAGACACACGGACAGACGTACATGGCTAGATCGACTCGGCTAGTGATCCTGATCAAGAATATATATATATATATTTATAGGGTCGGAAATGCTTCCTTCTAGCTGTTACATACTTTTGCACGAATACAATATACCCTTTTACTCTACGAGTAACGGGTATAATAAGAAATTAAAAAAACATTTAAAAAAAGAAATGTATAAGAAAGGGAAACGAAATAATTTGAAGTACGAAGAGTGTGTGGAATATAGCGCTGCAGGCAAAAATTTTTGCTTGCGACATTAGAAATGCCTATTTAATCATTTTTATTTCCGTTTTATAATTTGAATTTAATTTTGATTTGTTACCTTTATTCTTAAATACGAAAACTGAAATGCTCTATCCAACTTTTATATTTAGCTTATACTTTTCATTTAGACTTTATTATTTTAATTTCGTGTTCTTAAAAAATGATTTCCGTTCTCGTGTTTTGGTCGTACCATCACTTAAACATCGAGTGACATGATATCATTATCGACACACCCATATAAAAACAGCTTTCGTGCGACATATCGTCCAAGTGCGCTCCAATGGTTTTTAGTTTTACAGAAAAAATGTATATAACATAAGTTACTCGTTTCTTTAAAACCTTTCATTTCACCCTGGCGAACTTTTTGATTAAGTTAATGTATTCGGAGATACAGACGAATAACTATTTTTACCGTTAATTTCCATGATCCCGTTATTTGCACTAATTTTGACTATTTTTCCCGTAATCAGGACCCCAAATAACGTGTATACTGAAAGTTTGGACGAAATCTGGGTTTGGAGCTAGACGGAAGTTCACCCCAACAGTCAACAGTTGCCAGGTGTTGCCAAGAAAAACGTTAGCCAGTTTCTAAAAAAAAAACCAAATTCACTTATCACGATGAGAATATTTTCTAAGTGCCGATATATTGCACGGCTCTTTGGTCGTCTACCAACAACAATTCTATAATCAGTTTTGCCAGATAAAAATTTTGATTTCCCCCCGAAACTCTTACTTTTTACTTTGTGAGAGACTCGTACTCTTTCCATTTTTCCATTTCCGAAGTAGGCACATTCTTTATTAACAATCCTCACAAGAAATGGTTCTTGTTTTCATGTTTGTTGTTGTCATCTAGCAAAAGAAAAAGAATACCGAAATCTGCGGGTAGGGCATGTTTCCATTTTCTTACGATCTTACGCTCTGCTCTCTCTCTCGCTCAGACCTATGGTTTTGATTTCACTTCACGTATTTCGTTACGTCTTGATTGCAAGGGTACGAAATAGGATGAATAACAAGAAAGGAAGTTTTTTTCGGCAAGACGAAGTTTATATACCCTTGCATTTATAATATGTACCCACAGTTTAGTCCTCACTCGATCGGTGATCCTGGGACTCCAAATAAATTATTATTATTGTCTTATAAAAATGTTCATATTAAATTGTCGAAAATTGATATGCCAACAAAGTTACAATGTATTTTTATATATTTTTTGAGATTATTCCTATGGGAGCCATAAGATATAGTGGTTCGATCCGGCTTGTTTGTTTCGAAAGTTTCATCAACGAAACGGACAGACGGACATGGCTAGATGGACTCGGCTTGGTGCTGATCAAGAATATATATACTTTATGTGGTCAGAAGCATCTCCTTGACTGCGTTGCAAACATCTGACTGAAATTATAATACCCCTGCAGGGCTATAAAAAGTCACAACATTTTGGTGGCAAAATTTTTTGGATGGCAGTACTAATGCCTCACAAAAAAAAAATACTAAAATACCGAGCTATCAAGCATTACATATATTAACCTAGTTGAAATCCTTTTTCAAAAATCGCTAAAAAAACACTCTCAAAGTCGAAATACTATTTTCAATGACTATATTGAACTGTAACAATGGATAATATTACATCATTCCTTTGATTTCCTTTATAAAATAAATGTTAAAAAATGTGATATTACGGTTTGTTTATGTGTTTGAGCCAGTGTAACCGAAAAATAATGCACAGATATTACCAAATTAATCAACACTGGAACCTCAATAAATAATTGACTGAAAATAGTATTTTCTCAAGCCAGTTTTTGTTGAAGCTTAGTACTCAGTTCGGCTAAGAGTTTCACTAGTCGAAAAATATTATTCTTTTGTAGTGTGACCGAAGTTTTCAGAGTTCACCCGCTTTGCATCTAGCATGGTCTTATTGTAAATCAGCTGGGTTCACAAACAGCAAACAAATCAACTGGCGCCAATTTTAAAATATTACAAAATATTGATCCGACCTGGGTCGCAACCTTTAAATTTGCTGTTGGCATGGCGATATGTATTGGCACAACTCCTACAGGCAGTTTTTCATTGGTTTTTGGCGTCTTCCATCCATTTATAATTTGTTATTGGCACACAGCTTCTGCACAAACACAGCCAAAAATCAAATTTTCTATTCTTTGGGGCGCGGCTAAAGGGGTTCATCGGAATTCATCCGCTAAATCTGGTATATTTTTGGTATTTCCCTTCCACTTCCTTAGCTCATCTGAGTACCGCGGTGAAAAAAGTCCCCGGCTAAAGGCTTTAGCTACCTATTTGCCTCTCGCTTACTCCTATGCTTAGCTAGCAGTTTTCGCCGTACTGAGTACTAGGCTTGAGTACCACCTAGGGATGGCAAAAATATATCAAAATATCGACTTTTTGCGAAAAAATAAATATTTTTATCGTGATATTTTTTTTAAATAATTATCAGGAATCATCGATTTTTTTTGCTTATATTTTTGATAATTTTAAGCGGTTACACTTTTCATCGGGACAAGAATAAATACATATGTGAAAGATGAGAGCAGCAAAAATGCCAAGTGCAACATTTGTGATAGAAACATAAAAACTAGTGGCAATAGCTCCAACCTGCTATCGCATTTAAAAACAAACACCAAGACGCGTATATTAAGTGCTTAAACAAAGAAAGTAAAAAGAGCGCATATGCATATGTATGTATGTGTGTAGTACAGCATAGCATTCAGAATGCAAGAAAAAATGCGCGGGAAATAGCGGCATTTGTACATACTACGTTAATGTTAATGTTTAGTGTTATTGCTTATGCAGCTTAAAATACAAAAATAATTAATAATAAATAATAATATCAAAAATATCTGATATATAGATTTTTTTTCCTGATATATCAAACATCATTTCGATTTTTGTTTCAATATAAATATCATCGATACGATATATTTAAATATTTCGACATCCCTAGTACTAGCTTAAAAAAGTATAAAGTTATAAATATTTTAAAGGGTCATTCATTTCTAATTTGTGAAAATTCTTCTGGCGCCACTGTTGGTCCACAAATAGTTTTTAATACGCTTGCCTGGATGGAATTCTCATTCTTGGAATTTATGTTAGTTTCAGGACCACTAAATTTTCACGTCCTCCCCCTTTGGTGCCGGGGGTTGTTTGTGCCGATCATCTGCGCGCTGAAGAGATTCTCTGTGAGAATACAGTTCCGCATACAATTGCAACAGCAATTTTAACAAAGGTAGCCAGAATAAAATGACATAAAAATGTAAAAAATGGAAAGTTTGAAAATGCGCATCGTAATGACTGTAAATTGGAACAATAAGCGACCCCAAAGTTCCCGAAAATTTGATATGTTCTTTTTTCGTTCATT
This sequence comes from Drosophila pseudotakahashii, assembly GCA_035046095.1. NCBI lineage: Eukaryota > Metazoa > Arthropoda > Insecta > Diptera > Drosophilidae > Drosophila > Drosophila pseudotakahashii. Next base: position 673,923 of record JAWNOE010000059.1, read on the forward strand.
TTCCATTAATCTGTTATAAATGTTTTCAAGATGCTCAGCCTTCCCTATCAAATCTACAATTTTTTCCTACTTGTTTTGTCTATTGTGACGTCATGGACTAAAAATATTTATTGCTGCTCACTTTGTATTAAGTCGAGCGTCATTTTCTTTTGCGCCTTACTTTTTAACTAAAGCCTAGTACTCACATCGACGAAAACTGCTAGCCAGGCATAGGAGTAAGTGAGAGGCAAATACATAGGCAGAGAACGCGTTTAGCCGGGGTTCTTAGATGAGCTAAGGAAATAGTAAGGAAATACCAAAAAAAAAACAGATTTAGCGGGGTGAACTACGATGAACGCCTTTACAATAAACAAGAAAAAAAGCTAGTTTCGGCAAGCCGAAGCTTATAAACCCTTGCAGATACCTACAGTTTAATACTCACTTGATCGGTCCTATTTAAGATGTTGTTTTTAAGTTGTCAAAAATCAAAACGCCTACTTTCTACAAAGTTACTATGTATTTTCTTATATTTGTTTACTTATTCCTATGGAAGCCTTAAGATATAGTGGCCCGATTCGGCTCCGACATATGTACTACCTGCAATAGAAAGAAGACTATTTTCATAGCGATAGCTTTAAAACTAAGTGGATATAGCACAAAGTTGGTATTGTTTACAAATTTTTCATATTAATATTAGTTAGACAGAGGCGTAGTCAGAGCGGAGTGTGGGGTACCGGAGGTTAGGCTCTCCCCCAGTCACCAATATGTATGCATACTCGTTATAGAATATGTTATTAAAGCTCAGATATGTTTTTAACTATTATCTTATGATATTTGTTGTATTATTGTACAATAAGATTCGCCATTTTGCGACAGTTTTTCCGAGTTGAAATCCCCCTTCGTTAATGTTGAGATGAGCAACTGCTCTTCAAATCAGCTGTTATCGGATGGTGGATGTGCTCTGTGGGAACACGAATTTCACATTTGTCACAAATCCCAACCGTTTCACACGGATGGACTCTATAGGAAAGCCTAGTACTCTGTTTGGCTAAGAGTTTCACTATAAATAAATAAATAAAGTCAAAAACAAGAGAGAACGCTATAGTCGGGTGCCCCGACTATCAGATACCCGTTACTCAGCTAAGGGAGTGCGAGGGAGATAGATATATAAAATCTTTAATCGGGCATAACTTTTTAACGAATGGTCCGATTTGAAAAATTTCTTCTACGTTTCGATAGGTATTGATAATCACAATAAAACGGCATTTTTACTTTTCCAAAATCTTTAATGGTGTGGGCGCCAGACACCTTTCAAAAACTGGTTTAGGGCGATTGAGGGCGTTAGAGGGGGCGTGGCACCATTTTGAAATAAACTTGCGCTGCGTAGGAACTCCAAGAATATGCATGCAAAATGCCAATCCTCTAGCTTTTAGAGTTTCCGAGATCTCAGCGTTCATCCGGACGGACAGACGGACAGACGGACATGGCTAGTTCGACTCGGCTAGTGATCCTGATCAAGAATATATATACTTTATAGGGTCGGAAAAGCTTCCTTCTCCCTGTGACATACTTTTGCACGAATACAATATACCCTTTTACTCTACGAGTAACGGGTATAAATATTATTATTTTGTAGTGGGACCGAATTTTTCAGGGTTCACCCGATTTGCATGTAGCATGGTCTTATTGTAAATCAGCTGGGTTCACAAACCGCAAACAAATCCACTAACGCCAATTTTAAAGTTTTACAAAATGTTGAGCCGACCTGTTTCGCTTTAAATTTGCTGTTGGCATGGCGATTTGTATTGCCGCAACTCCTGCAGGCAGTTTCCATTGGTTTTTTTGGTTTTTCTTCCATTTATATTTTGTTATTGGCACACAGCTTCAGCACAAACACAGCCAAATATCAAATTTTCTATTCTTTGGACCGCGGCTCAAGGCGTTTATCGGAATTCATCCGCTAAATCTGGTATTTTTTTGGTATTTCCTTACCATTTCCTTAGCTCAACTGAGTACCACGTTGAAAAAAGTCCCCGGCTAAAGACTTTAGCTACCTATTTGTCTCTCGCTTACTCCTAGGCTGGAGAGGCTATTAGACGGTTGTAAAATCAGATTGGCGAAAAGTCTTACAGGAGGGCCGCGAGGCACTGATGAGTTTTATTTTGAGCAAAAAAAATAAAAACAAGAGAGAACGCTATAGTCGAGTGCCCTGACTATCAGATACCCGTTACTCAGCTTTCGGGCATTATAATAATAAATAAATAAATATAAATAAACGCATCAAAATTGCAATCATACATCTCCGAAATCTTTAAAAATGTGGGCGCTAGACACACTTTAAAATCGTTTGTGGGCTATTGCGGGCGATTGTGGGCGTTAGAGGGGGCGTGGCGCTCGGCTGAAATAAACTTGCGCTGCGGAGGAAGCCCAAGAATATGTATTGTATTGTTTTGTATTGTATTTATTAAGCAATGAACTGATTGTAAATCATTTATAATATACATTTTGTTTTTAAAAAACTAGAGCTCCAAACCACTTAAGGGAAATTTTTTAGCGATATGCCCCTGCTCACATCGAGTGGTAGGCACATTGAATTACATATTTGAGGACAATAACGATAATTACTTATTATAATTAGCCACTGAAGAGACTCCTGCATGGTACATTCTAGTTTAGGGAACTAAGGAGAAAGGAGGAGTCGACATCACCATTTATTAATTTATGTACGAACATTACACAGTGACAAATCCTACGGTTGATTAGGGTGGGCAAGTCTAGTAGGCGCAATCTGGCATTATAGGATGGCAACCGGCGGCCAGCGTCCCAGTTAAAACCTCTTAGCGCAAATAATAAAAACTGCTTTTGAACGGACTCCAACATATTTTGACACGTTACCGTCTGCGGTGACTATAAACATGAACAATACTCTACCGATGGCCGAACAAGAGATACATATAGAAGCTTGGTTGTATAAGGGTAATCAAACTCCTTAGACCAACGCTTCATAAATGCTAAGAGGCCCCTAGCTTTATTACAAATTAGTGATATGTGATCATTAAAACAAATTTTATTCTCAAATAAAACACCCAAGTCTTGTACAGGTAATGATATGGACAAACACAGTTTAACATCGTCATCAAACATTAAAACAGTTGCGGACTTAATAGCTTGAGGTAAGTCATTTATCAACAAGCCAAAAAATAAGGGTCCCAAATGACTTCCTTAAGGCACCCCGTAGACAACATTTATAGTTTTGGAAGTTATATCATTATATTTCATCCTCTGAGAGCGGTCAGTGAGATATGCATGTAACCACTTTAACAACTCTGGAGGGAATCCCATAAGAGTAAGTTTTTGAATAAGTAGACCGTGGTTTACCGAGTCAAAAGCTTTGGAAAAATCCGTAAAAATAACATCAGTTTGCTGCTTTTGAAGAAAGCCACGGTTTACTAATGAGGTAAATTCAAGCAAATTAGTGGTAGTAGATCGGCACCTGGTGAAGCCATGTTGACATGGCGAAATAAGCGACCGACATTGATGCTGCAATTGACAAGTTATTAATTTTTCGAATAATTTGAGAACATTCAACATTTTTAAAGGCTATAATATATTTGGAATCCCAGGAACAGCATCGATCGAGTGAGAACTAAACTTTGGGTACTTATTATAACTGCAAGGGTATATAAGCTTCGACTGGCCAAAGCTAGCTTCCTTTCTAGTTTTTTGGTAAATTATTATTAAGTAGGTATAAATATGTTATAAAAAAAGTTAGGAATTTGTCTTTATACAAATATTTTTCACAGGACCGTTGCAGTAGGGACACTTTAGTTTTGGCATGTAATCTTCGCCTAATTTACGCTCTTCAAACTTGGCCAGCTTTTTCTCAAAATTCGATCGCAAATTTTCCCAGCATTTTTCACAAATTTTGATATGGATAAATTGTTACTTCCTTTCAGTTCCAGAAATCATTTTTCACTCGTGAATCACCAGGTAAATAACCGTGGATCCCATGGAGAAAATTGTATGGGAGTTCCGCTTTTTCACTCGGGACAGTGAAAAAGTCCCTCGTGATTTCACGAGGGACATTCAGAATTTTTCCGATGGGATGCCACTTATGAAAATCCATCATCGTGTCACCTTGCGTCATAGGGTATTTCATGGGTGACTTTTTAAAAATGTCATTAGCAATTTCATTCACTAAAAATAATTCTTTCCGTGCATTATATAAAATAAAATGGGTACAATTTTTTTTTTTAATTTTTATTTATTCTTTCATTTATATTTTATTTGATCTTTTATTGTTTTATGTAAATTTGCCTTCCTTATGCATTTGTCCGGGTCCGGTGAATATCTGCTCAAGGCTCCTGAAAAAATGAAATACAAATGTTTTAAAAATTGGTTTTAATTTAAAATGTTTTTATATTTACCTTTTAAAATCGGGTAGAAACCACAGCGAGATCCTACGCCTTTTTTTGCGCTGGCCACGGGAAATGTATTGCAAGAGTTTTACCACCCAGAAACAATAGCAAAGGGGACATAAACTTACTGATTATTTTAATTAAAATCAACTGCACAGATGTAAATGAATTAAAATGCAACTTACCTGACTTTCAATGCACTCGGTAAACACCAGAAAATTGTTTTTAATGGGCCAATTACAATTACAGTTAAATAACTCCGCACAAATAAACCCAGGAATAACTGCATGGAGACCTGCCAGTTGCTACTTACGCAAATAATTCGCGTAGTAACAACAACGCAGGAAAGGAGAGCTTGGAGAAAGCAGTTAAAAGAGAGTGGAGAGAAGTACGGAGAGAGTTTGGAGAGTACGAGGCAAGAGAGTTGGCAGAGTGCGAACCCAAAGAGAGTTTGGAGAGTACGACGAGAGAGAGTTGGCAGAGTGCGAACCCAAAGAGAGTTTGGAGAGATTGCGAGAGACGGAGTGGAGAGAGGTGTCGGAGCGAGACGGCACTAGAGCGAGAGCGCAGGCGTGCCGTCAGCGAGGAAAGAACGGTACATCGCCGCACTTTAGACTGTAGTGTGGAGCCGTGCGCAGAGGGCGAAAGGTCGAACGGCAAAACCGCGGACTTTGCACCCTAGATTGGAGAGCAGAAAAGGAGAAGCCGAGGAATCAGGGCCAGCCATCAAGCATCAAACCGCGAGTGAACAACGTCTAGTAAAAGTCAAAGTCAAGGATATACAACCGAGAAAACCAGCCAGGAGCAAGATGGCTACGTCGAGACGTTCGGGACCAAGCAAGTCACCGAATTGAGACACAGGTAGCTGAGTTCCTTAAAGGCAACACACGGCTAAGTCTGCAGGACTTCAAGGTTGGCTGTAATACAGACCATCCAGACTAGATTGGCTGTAATACCGATTAATCCGGCTACGTTGGCTGTAACACCGGTCAGTTTAGCTGCGTTGGCTGTAACACCGGTCAGTTTAGCTGCGTTGGCTGTAATACCGATCAGGCTAGCTGTGCCGGCTGTAATACCGAATAATCCGGCTACATTGGCTGTAATACCGATTAGTCTAGTGCGTGCGACCAAGTTGGCTGTAAATTACAGCCTGTAATACCGACTGGTCCGGCTACATTGGCTGGAATACCGATTAGGCCACCAGCGTGGAACAACGCCGCAGCTAGTCGCGCAGGACGTCGACGAGGACAAGCACCCAGGGACCGCGACAAGAGCCAAGCTTCAGGTACGATCGCAACAGCCAGGAGGGAAGGCTAGGGTGGAACGTTCGTCTTTCTCTGGGCGTTAGCTACAGGGACTGCTGACGTAATCTGGCCGCAGTACCGGAGCGTCAAAGAAAACTGAGTGAGCCAGACTGTTTTGTAAGACCCGCGATATAACGAGGGCTGCATAGTAAAAACTGCGTATTTCGGCAATTAAGAGTAAAAGAGACAATATCTCGGGACCGGCTGAACCGATTTTGATAAAATAGTCGTCAAAATGTTCAGCTACGAACGAGCTTTAGTGGGCGAGATATTACAATGATTATAGCTTAGTATAATATATAAATTTAAAATGGCAGTGCTCTGTAGCGCCAAATATCGAATGACTATCGATTTATTAGTATGGTTAGTGTCTACACTAAGTGCAGAAATATAAACATGGCGCACCCGGTGGCCGTTGGCGGCATTTTCCCATACAGCCAAACAGTTTGACGAATATCTCGAAAACTGACGATAATAATTGAATGAAACTTTTACTGTAGTTAGATTATTTAATTAGCAATTTTTCGGGATACCGTGCAACATGGAGCACGCTCTGTGAAAGGAGCAATAATTAATTTTAATTTAGCATCGAAAACATGGCGCACCCGATGGCCGTTGGGGGTATTTTCCCATACAGCCAAACAGTTTGACGAATATCTCGAAAACTGACGATAATAATTGAATGAAACTTTTACTGTAGTTAGATTATTTAATTAGCAATTTTTCGGGATACCGTGCAACATGGAGCACGCTCTGTGAAAGGAGCAATAATTAATTTTAAGTTAGCGTCGATTTTGAATTTGTAAGTCGGTTGTAGTGTCGGATAGTGCGGTTCATGTCATAGCTGTCCACGGTTCTTGTACTGGAGTAGGCGGGATTCTAATATCCGTTTAAAATTCGATCACTGTTAGTGGATTTTTCCGAAAACTGACGATAATTTTTTAATGCAATTTTCCAGAAACATTGCTTAATTAACCCCCTATCATCCTATAAACTCGAAATTGTGGAGCACGCTCTGTGAAAAAACTTATGAATAAATTGATTTTTAAAGACTTTTTTTGTATGGGCGGATTCGGAGGTTGGTCTACTGTTAACTGATTTTCTCAAAAACTGACGATAATTTTTTGATGAAATTTTCCTTATATGTTCTTCGAAAGACGACCTTCAAGGTCAGCTAGCGTGCATGTTGGAGCACGCTCTGCGAGTGGAGATATTCCCCAAAATGTGGGGACCTGATTTTTCGAAAGCATTTTTTTCATACTTCTGAACATTGTGCAGACTTCCGAATTTTTTAGATCGATAGATAATTTCATTCTAAACAATTTTGCATTTAACATTTTTTGATTCGGCCCCCAGAAGCCCCAGAAATCAAAAAATAAAAATTGGCCCCATGTTCCAGATTCCACCGTTCCACAATCGCCGCTAAAGTCACCGACGCTAATTTGACGCACATGTCCAAAAATATTATTCTTTTATAGTGTTGCCGAAGTTTTCAGAGTTCACCCGCCTTGCATGTAGCATGGTCTTATTGTAAATCAGCTGGGTGCACAAACAGCAAACAAATCAACAGGCTCTAATTTTAAAATATTACAAAATGTTGAGCCGACCTGGGTCGCAAGCTTTAAATTTGATGTTGGCCTGGCAATATGTTATGCCGCAACTCCTGCAGGCAGTTTTCTATTGGTTTTTGGGGTTTTACTTCTGCACAAACACAGCCAAAGATCAAATTTTCTATTCTTCGGGCCGCGGCTAAAGGCTTTCATCGGAATTCATCCGCTAAATCTGGTATATTTCGGTATTTCCTTACCATTTCCTTTGCTCATCTGAGTACGGCGGTGAAAAAAGTCCCCGGCTAAAGGCTTTACCTACCTATTTGCCTCTCGCTTACTCCTATGCTTAGCTAGCAGTTTTCGCCGTACTGAGTACAAGGCTTTAACCTTTGAAAATAAGATTGACGCAGTATACATTTTTTACCTCTTATTTTTTATTCGATAGTTTAGATGCTCTTGTATTTATGTATGGTGTATGGTGAAAAAATGAAGATAATCTGTAAAGTTAGTTCTTATAAATAAAACAAGATAGAACGCTATAGTCGAGTACTTCGACTATTAGATACCCATTACTCAGCTAAAGGGAGTGGGAGAGAGATTAATATATGCACGCGTCAAAGCTACTAGCGCCATCTAGTGGCTGTTTAATTTTTTGCTCATAACTTTTTAATGGATTGTCCGATTTGAAAAATTTCTTCTACAATTCGATAGGTATTGATAAACAGAATAAAACTGCATTTTTACTTTTCCGAAATCTTTAAAGTTGTGGGCGCCAGACACCTTTCAAAAAATGGTGTAGGGCGATTGTGGGCGTTAGAGGGGGCGTGGCACCTGTTTGAAACAAACTTGCGCTGCGTAGGAACTCCAAGAATCTGCATGCAAAATGCCAATCCTCTAGCTTTTGTAGTTTCCGAGATCTCAGCGTTCATACAAACGGACAGACAGACGGACAGACGGACAGACGGACATGGCTAGTTCGACTCGGCTAGTGATCCTGATCAAGAATATGTATACTTTATAGGGTCGGAAAAGCTTCCTTCTCCCTGTTACATACTTTTGCACGAATACAATATACCCTTTTACTCTACGAGTAACGGGTATAATAAAATAAGTGAATTACAGACGGACAAAAATATAACTGCAATATTAACAAGAGAGAACGCTATGGTCGAGAACTTTGACTATCGGATACCCGTTACTCAGCTGAAGGGAGTGCGAGGGAGATGGAGATAGAAAGACAGGTTGACAAACATCAAACAAATTTTCTCTTCTTCTATCTTCTTCTTCTATTATCATCATGCCGCAGACATTCCGACTCATTATACCCGTTACTCGTGGAGTAAAAGGGTATGTAACAGGTAGAAGGAAACGTTTCCGACCCTATAAAGTATATGTCGGGGAATTGAAGTCCTCCCCGTGCAAGTCGTCGTCGTTGGTCGCGTTATCATACGATTTCTTATTTTCCATACTCGGTCCTAGCGGATGCAGCGAGTCTTCGTTGCCTTTGTTGCTCATCGTTGTCTTTCAGATCTTACAACTCGGAACTCTTAGACTTACGCGTGACCCTTGCACGCCGGAAACCAGAAAAAGAAGGAAGAGACCAGATCTAGCAACTCATACGAAGCCACACACAGCCCCAGTTCGCAAAACTGAGTCTCCATTCTGCCAGGACTAGTATTTACCAACACCACCCAACCACCCATGGTCATACCTTAAAGTCTCGTGCCTATCGATATGCTACAGTACTTCCTCTCCGACATATACATATTCTTGATCAGGATCAGCCGAGTCGATCTAGCCATGTCCGTCTGTCCGTTTCTATGCGAACTAGTCTCTCAGTTTTAAAGCTATCGCGATGAAGCTTTCCTAAATGCCTTTTTTCTATTGCAGGTAGTACATATGTCGGATCTAGCCGGATCTTACAAAACAAGAAAGAATCTAGCTTCGGCCAGACGAAGCTTATTTACCCTAGCAGATCATTCCTATTCATTTACAAAAACAATAAATTTAAATTAACTTGCGTATATGTTACAACAATCTAAATTTTAGCTGCTTTCGTATTATTTTGGCATTAATTTTTTGATCCTTCCTATGGCAGCTATATAATATAGCCGTCCGAATTTTGTTAACCCCATTAAGCTGGTTTGGGTGAAAATTCTGGGTCGGTACTTTTAAAGATTTTTCGATCGGCTAAATCATGCTGCTCCGATCAACTTTGGATTTTGATAACGCTTTTAAATTTGAAGTTTTTCCTGAAATTGTTTTTTTTTATCCAAAGATTAGTTTTTTTGTATAGTTTTGTAAATAAATAAATATAATACTATAAAGTATTAAACAGGCCACCTTCCAATGAACAAATAATAATGCAGACTTAGACTGTATGAACCGCATGCTCTCAACGCCAGAATAGAAGTGAACGAGAATATTGAGAGAGCAAAAGAACGACGAGAAGATGAGAAGAAAAAGCACGATGGTCCCGTTACTTTTAGCGGTTTTTTTCAGTCCATCGGAACCCTGCAAGCATTTTCTATCGCGGAAGTTACTATTCAGTGACGTCTAGAAGATTAAAACGATCGTCCGCGATATCGCATTCGGATCGCCGAAGTCACCCCCGTCGGGAAGAAATATTCCACTACGGCGGCACTTCTAGAAATGTCGCGGAAGTCACTTCCAGAAGTGACTTCGGCGACGCTTCTATAAGTCACTCAGAAGTGTTCGGGAAGTGTTGCCGTAGTCGAACATTTCTTCCCGACGGGGGTGACTTCGGCGATCCGAATGCGATATCTCATTCACAAACATTCATGCAAACATGATTGTATGCGTGCACATTTATCCATGTGACTTTTGTACATTCCCTGCAGTTCCCGAATTCAGCCCGAGCGCTAAAATAGCGCTGAGTCGACTGCGACGCCGGCAGAGCGTCTGCAGAATCGACTCTCTCACCAACCTCCTCTCTCACAATCACGCTCTCCCAAATTTCTCTCTCTTAAAATCATAGAAAACGAGACAAAATGTCGAACTTCGCCTGTCTCGCTCTGCAAGCTGGGCAAGCGCGATCGTGGCAAAGGGAAGACAACAACAAGAGAGATTGCGATTGATGTTGTTTTTCTCGCTCAGTATTCTTTTTCTATTTCTCGAAGGCAGGCGCCGTTTTTCCGCGGTTTTCAACTGCGTTTTACTTTTAAAGGAGTAGCATTGCTGTGATTTGTAATTTTCGAGTTTAAACAAAAGTGCTTTTATTAAGAATTTTTAGGTGAGTAATTGTCAAATGTATTGTCTTATCTTAATTACAGTAGCTTTTAATTTTTATATTATCCTTTATTTTTAATATTTTTATGTCAAGCTGATGGTACACAGTTCTTATAAAATATCTTTTCAGATGAAATCATTTTTTCCTACAGCCTAGAAGGATGTTATTCTTCCACTGCTAAGTAAGTTTTTATCATTCTTATCATCTATATAGTATTATAAAAACAAATATTTTCCAAATTCAGATCCTATTGGTCAGGTGGAGCCTACAGAGCCTCTGGAGAGAATGCGGAAATGCGAGAATAATCTCCATGCGCGAAAAGGCAGCTCACCAAGACTCTGGAAGCTGAGAACCTGCCGAAGACCCCTACAAGTCACCGTAGTTTGTAAAAATCTATTAATTTAATGTTTTAATAAACCCATTGATAAAAGCAATGAAATTTTACATATTTTCAATGAAAATGGGCGATGAATTTGGGTGATAATTAAGTGATGAATTTGGTGATGAATTAGGCGATGAAAACAGGTGCTAAATCAGCGCCAGTTTCTGGCAGTGATGAGCCCCTAGGACATGCTCATGTTAAAATCATCGCTATTTTTCATACAAATTCACTAGTGATTGAGCGCTTAGTGCTCAATTTTTGGCAGTGATTCACTGCTAAAAAAGGTGATGAATGGAACTGCAGGGAAAGTAAAATTTTCAATTTCCGTGTATAGGTTTGACCATCCAGAATGGTGAAAAAAAAGAGATGACCGCTGAGAATCATTAAGGCTGCTCGGTGGAGAAAGAGCAACAAAGCAACCCAGCGGGAAAGTGAGAAGTTGGTTATTAGAGTATTGGAAATCCTATTCCTTTTGAGCAGACAGTGGTAAGGAGATAGATCATTTCGGAGAGCTAAATGGGGTGGGTTTCTGAATAGCATCAATATCAGGCCACTTATGCGCTGTGTGATTTCTGTGCTTCCCGATTATAATATTCTTCTCATTTAGATACCCGACATAAAACAGCTGATCAGAGGGTAAATGAACGGCCATGGCAAACTAGGTATGGAGAGATCCCTTAATTTTTTACGTAATTGTAATGATGGTAAATACTCTTATTATTATTCCTGGTCTTACATTCATATGTTAATTATTTTTGATCTGGGTATTCCCTAAACTGTTGAATTGCTGAATTGTTGAAAATTAAACAGAAAATTTCAGCAATTAAGGGAACGACCCAAAATGGTTCTTGTTGAATTTTCAAACAGCTGTTATTTGTTAAAAAGTTTCACGGAACTTAAAACACGTAAAATTCGATTTTTTTTTTGTTTGTTACTGACTAAAATTGTTAACTAGGTAAGAAGAACTACTAATAGACTTGTTAATTACATTTTAAAGTAAATAACACTAGTTTACAATTTTTAGTTTTTATACCCGTTACTCGTAGAGTAAAAGGGTATATTGTATTCGTGCAAAAGTATGTAACAGGGAGAAGGAAGCTTTTCCGACCCTATAAAGTATATATATTCTTGATCAGGATCACTAGCCGAGTCGAACTAGCCATGTCCGTCTGTCCGTCTGTCCGTCTGTCCGTCCGTATGAACGCTGAGATCTCGGAAACTATAAAAGCTAGAGGATTGGCATTTTGCATGCATATTCTTGGAGTTCCTACGCAGCGCAAGTTTATTTCAAAATGGTGCCACGCCCCCTCTAACGCCCTCAATCGCCCTACACCATTTTTTTAAAGGTGTCTGGCGCCCACACCATTAAAGATTTTGGAAAACTAAAAATGCAGTTTTATTGTGACTATCAATACCTATCGAAATGTAGAAGAAATTTTTCAAATCGGACCATTCGTTAAAAAGTTATGCCCGATCAAAGATTTTATATATCTATCTCCCTCGCACTCCTTTAGCTGAGTAACGGGTATCTGATAGTCGGGACACCCGACTATAGCGTTCTCTCTTGTTTTTATATATAAACGCTGGGACCCATTTTTTTCGTTTACTGTTGAATCACTGATCACGATGAAAAAAAAAAAAAAAATTTCAAAGAATCGTTTTGGAGATATTTGAAATAGCTAGATGTTTGACCACTTGTTTTATTTAATGTAACACCTCTCAAAAACCGATGGTCCAAAGAAAGAAAGAAGTCGAAATGAATGCTAAGGAAGTGCATTTTAACAGATATAGGGCATAGAGTAGGGCAGATGACTTACATTTTTCCCAGCATGATTGGCCACCTCGTAAGGATCATGTCATTGGCGAAAAAAATGTCCTTTAAGAAGCCCTTGTCCTTAAAGAAAACGTAATTCTTCCCCCGCTGCACATAAAACTGGGTCTTATGAAAAATTTTAAGAAAGCTTTGGCGAAAGATCCGCACAGCAAGGGAATGTCGTACTTAAGGATTAAATGCACTTCCTTAGCATTCATTTCGACTTCTTTCCATTGAACTTGGGAGCAGAAAGTGATGAACAGGGTGAACGATTCCATCAGGATATGGCATCGTTTGAAAGTCGCGAAAAACCTCAAACAATAAAGTCTTCTTCCGAGTCTGAATATTTGTATGTTTTTAAGGAGGGCTGGGTGTTAACCAAAAACCATATTTTTTTCCAAAAAAATCAAAAATTTTCCTTCTCGATTTTTAAAAAATATAAATTAAATGTCTTTGAATTAAGTGTACAATGTACACTGTACATACATTACATGACACTATTTTGATCGTTTCTCGAAATTGGAAATCGCGAAAACAGGCGACTTCCCTTGAAAAAGATTTTGGTACCACTGCTGACTTGTGATGACTTTGAGTCATTTTACTAAACTATGCATATCTCCTAGAATGTACATCCGATTTGCAAATAATCGGCCTCAACTTTTTGGGACTAACGGCCCTTTAGATCTGCATACTCAAAATAATTTAAAAATATTTATTAATATTATTAAAAAATTAATAAAAACTAGCTATGAAAAAAAAACGCCAAAAATGAAACTTTTTTGGAACTTTCAGAAGCTATAAATCCATCAATTTCGGTCCGATCATTAAGCGCCATACCTTTTCGGAAAGGTGCATCTATTTCCTTTCGAAGGGTGCCAGTTAAAAATTTTTTGGACCATCGGTTTTTGAGAGGTGTTACATTGAATAAAACAAGTGGTCAAACATCTAGCTATTTCAAATATCACCAAAACGATTCTTTGGAAAATTTTTATTTTTTTTTCATCGTGATCAGTGACCCAACAGTAAACGAAAAAAATGGGTCCCAGCGTTTATATCTAGCTATTTCAAATATCACCAAAACGATTCTTTGGAAAATTTTTTTTTTTTTTTCATCGTGATCAGTGACCCAACAGTAAACGAAAAAAATGGGTCCCAGCGTTTATATATTTTGGCTGTAAACTAGTGTAATGGGAGCTTATGAAAGTAAAATGTTGCAGAGTTGCCATGACTTTTAGTAAAATAAGATGACAGCCTCGAGGAGTTGAATTGCTGAAATTTCTGAAAGTTGACTTTGTATGGAACAGCTGATTAACAGGTGACCAAAATTCAACAATTCAGCAATTCAACAGTTAGGGAATACCCTGGATATTTTCAGAAGACAAGCTTATAAGACATGGATACCTAAGACCTGAATTCGGCCAAGCGAAAACCGGGAATGCTTCAGAAATTAACAATTTTCAATTCCAATGCTTCGATTGTAAATATTATTATTAAATACACATACAAATATTTCACGAAAAAATGTATTTTTATTGTGGGAAATAAGATACTGAAAAGCAGTAGAAAACCAAAACTGGGAGGATGTGGAAATGCAGATATTGCGAGTAGAGGAAAACCATAACTGAGTACGTGTGAAAAACCCACAATGCGGGAAGAGATAAACCAGTTGATTTGTCCCTGCATTCTTCGACTACAGAGATCCACATAGAAACCTCATTTGCCCCTTACTTTTTTGTGTCATCCCCGTGTATTGAAAACAGAGATGGAAGAAATGTAAGGGGTAAAGGAGGTTTTGTCCCTTCCGCTTGTATGGAGAAATCTAATGAAAATAACATATTTTCCAGTGAAACTTTCTTGCTGGGATTCTTTCGACGAAGAAAGCGATCGCTCCGATTTTCCATTCATCATGCCGGATCCAAATCCTGATTTAACTGCTCAAGTCCGAGATCTGCAGCAGCAACTCGAGGCACTTCGGACTAATGTACCTGGCAACCGCGATGAGACTACTCGCACACACACACGTGCGACTGTCCACTTGCCAAAAATCGCACATAGCAACCCTCAACTATGGTTCGCGCAAGGGGAGCGGTCATTTAGATTGCACCAGATCATCGACGACACCGACAAGTTCGACCTTGTGACTCTTCACCTGGAGGAGGATGTAGTTTTGGCAGTGGAAGACTTAGTCATTCGACCACCCAACGAAAACAAGTACGTAGCAATTAAAAATCGCTTACTACAAAAATTTGCGGAATCTCCAGAGTCGAAACTATGCCGACTTAAAACCATCTGAGATCCTGGCCAACATGCGACGACTAGCTCCGGACCCGGGCAGCGAGAACATCATTCCTACTCTTTTCCTGGCAGAGATGCCGTCGTCAAATCGTCCCACTCTTACAGTCTGGGAAGAGACGGATTTAGATAAGCTCGCTAAGATCGCTGACAAGATGCTCGAAGCGGTAAACCACAACGCCACTTTTGCGATCAGCACGAATACTTCGACTGCAGCGAGCCCATCTGTGTGCGCCACTTCCACCGAAGACCCCTGAAAGAAGATCAACGACAACTTGCGTTCGCTATCACAGAAGTTCGACGTATTGCAAAAGGATGTCAAACGTCTCCAATCCCAAGGACGCTCGCTCAGTTCATCGCGTGGCTACGTACAAACTGAAAATACGAATCAACAGGCATCTGGCCCTCAAGAGAAGCTTTGCTTCTACCACGACCGATTTGGAGAAAACGCTCAAAAGTGCCGCCCACCATGTTCCCGCTCCTCGTCGTTAAACTAAAGAAGCTGTCGCCCGACACGCTGGCAGCACCAATATATTCAGCGAGCCCACAATTCAGCCAGCTGTTCCACAGGAGCTGCGCCTACACGTCACTGATCGCACATCTCACATCCGCTTCCTCGTTGTACGCTGCGAACCAGACAGTCATTCATACTTATGTACGTCACTCAGCTGAACTTGGATCTTCGCCGAAACTTTACATGGCCGTTTATTATCGCTGACGTGCACACAGCCATTATTGGGGCAAACTTTTTGAGCGAATTCCAATTGCTCATTGATCTTAAAAACCAACGCTTGATCGACTCAATTACTGGACTATCAACACCAGCATGTCTTGCACAAGCGAAACACATATCAGTTTCCACAGTGCAGTGTATGTCCAAATTTCAAAAACTTCTTAGCGAATTTGTCGACGTGACTAAACCATCGATAAAAGCAGCGACCCAACACGACGTGCGTGACTATATTGAAACAATTGGAATTCCTGTTGCTGATAGAATTTTTACACAATGTGTAATTAACACGACGTGTTTTTTACACAATGTGTTTTTAACACAAATGAAAATTACATTTCACGACATTAACGAGTCGAAGGGAAAATGAAAAAACTAATATCGGCAATGATATCTTGTATGTTAGTTTTAACCATTTTAAAGCATATATGAATTCTTATACTCTAGAAAACCGTGCATTTTTCAGTTTAACATATAATTCTGACACTTTAATGTCAAAAACTCATTGTGTTAAAAACACGCTGTGTAAAAAACACGTCGTGTTAATAACACGTCGTGTAAATAACACATATGACATGTGTGTGTTATTTATGTTTCTAACATATGTAGGATACAATTTTTTACACACATGTCAATAACTTTTTTTGAACTTAACACTTTTACACTTTATTTTCCGAACCCTGCTTTTGGACTCATAGAGTACATGCCTTTTGGGTTAAAAAACGCGACTCAAACATTTCAACGCTTTATGGACAACATCTTTCGCGGCATGGAGTTTGTTTATTGCTACACAGACGACATACTTATAACGGCACATTCCATCGCTGAATACGAAGAACATCTTCGGACTGTCTTGCAAGTACTTCAGAAACATGGCCTAAGCATCAATCTGACCAAATGCCAGTTTGCGCAATCTCAAGTAAACTTTCTCAGCTATACGATCAACGAATTTGGAATTAAACCACCCTTCGAACGCATAGATGTCGCAGACGCCTTTTCAAGATTATGCTCTATAACAATGCCGACTGCCATTAAATTATCGCAAATTGAAGAGGAGCAAGCGTCAGATCCTGAACTGGTACACCTTTTAAAAGAAACCTCATCTTTAAAACTTCAAAGGGTTCGATTTGATGACAACATCTCACTTTACTGCGATGTTTCTACAGGAAGTGTTCGTCCTTATCTAGCCAATTCTTTGCGCAATGCTGTGTTTTCGTTCATTCACGGGTTGTCTCATCCCAGTGGTCGGTCAACAGTTCGTCAAGTGCGCCAAAATTTTGTATGGCCCTCGATGAATTAAAAAGTCCTCGAATGGTGCAGAGTTTGTCTACCTTGTCAGCGCTCCAAAATCCACAAACACAGCCACCTCTCACCAGAAAAATCGAAGTTCCAAATGGTAGATTTGACCACGTTCACCTTGACATTGTAGTTATGCCATTACAACAAAACTATCGGTACTGCCTGACGACGATTGATAGATTTACGCGATGGCCAGAAGCTGTACCTCTCTCAAATATTACTGCTGAGACAATAGCTAAAGCGTTCTGGACTCACTGGATATCTCGATTTGGATCTCCAAAAACAATAACCACGGACCAAGGAGCACAATTTGAGTCAGCAGTTTTCAAACACCTTGCTAATCTGGTTGGAAGTAAACACATACACACGACGGCCTACCATCCTCAGTCAAACGGACTCATAGAGAGGTGGCACATCTTTGATGTGCAACAGAGGTACTCCGTGGCCGGAGTTACTGCCAACAGTTTTGCTTGTACTTCAGACCTGTTTCAAGGAGGACATCAAATCTTCAGTCTCAGAAATGGTGTAGGAACACCTATTCGACTGCCAAATGAGTTTTTTACCGACTTGGACGATTCGGTTGACCCCACCTCTTTTTTAAGTATCTTTCGAGAGCACATGCAACAAGTGCGACCGACATCAACAACAATCATACCAAGCAGAAGATGTTCTTATTGAAAGGGATCGATAAATGTACTCATGTATTTCTCCGCACTGACGCCGTTAAGCAGCAGACGCGAAAACGATCGTGTTTTCACCATTTGACTCAATGGCCATGAGACTGTAGTATCAGTTGATCGCCTCAAACCAGCATTTATAGTAAAGGAAGACCGCCAGTTGGAATCAGAAGAAGTTACCTCTGGAGAAACCAGGACTTATGAGAGGAGTCATAGAGTTAAATTTTCAAACCAGGATTCGTGACGCATTCACTGGAGGAGCAGCGCCAATAGAAGCTTGCCAACTGACTAAAAAGAACATCGTGGCAACACAAAAGAATGAATGAGAGGTGTTTTTGAGAGGTGTTACATTGAATAAAACAAGTGGTCAAATATCTAGCTATTTCAAATATCACCAAAACGATTCTTTGGAAAATTTTTATTTTTTTTTATCGTGATCAGTGACCCAACAGTAAACGAAAAAAATGGGTCCCAGCGTTTATATCTAGCTATTTCAAATATCACCAAAACGATTCTTTGGAAATTTTTTTTTTTTTTCATCGTGATCAGTGACCCAACAGTAAACGAAAAAAATGGGTCCCAGCGTTTATATATTTTGGCTGTAAACTAGTGTAATGGGAGCTTATGAAAGTAAAATGTTGCAGAGTTGCCATGACTTTTAGTAAAATAAGATGACAGCCTCGAGGAGTTGAATTGCTGAAATTTCTGAAAGTTGACTTTGTATGGAACAGCTGATTAACAGGTGACCAAAATTCAACAATTCAGCAATTCAACAGTTAGGGAATACCCTGGATATTTTCAGAAGACAAGCTTATAAGACATGGATACCTAAGACCTGAATTCGGCCAAGCGAAAACCGGGAATGCTTCAGAAATTAACAATTTTCAATTCCAATGCTTCGATTGTAAATATTATTATTAAATACACATACAAATATTTCACGAAAAAATGTATTTTTATTGTGGGAAATAAGATACTGAAAAGCAGTAGAAAACCAAAACTGGGAGGATGTGGAAATGCAGATATTGCGAGTAGAGGAAAACCATAACTGAGTACGTGTGAAAAACCCACAATGCGGGAAGAGATAAACCAGTTGATTTGTCCCTGCATTCTTCGACTACAGAGATCCACATAGAAACCTCATTTGCCCCTTACTTTTTTGTGTCATCCCCGTGTATTGATAAACAGAATAAAACTGCATTTTTACTTTTCCGAAATCTTTAAAGTTGTGGGCGCCAGACACCTTTCAAAAAATGGTGTAGGGCGATTGTGGGCGTTAGAGGGGGCGTGGCACCTGTTTGAAACAAACTTGCGCTGCGTAGGAACTCCAAGAATCTGCATGCAAAATGCCAATCCTCTAGCTTTTGTAGTTTCCGAGATCTCAGCGTTCATCCAGACGGACAGACAGACGGACAGACGGACATGGCTAGTTCGACTCGGCTAGTGATCCTGATCAAGAATATATATACTTTATAGGGTCGGAAAAGCTTCCTTCTCCCTGTTACATACTTTTGCACGAATACAATATACCCTTTTACTCTACGAGTAACGGGTATAATAAAATAAGTGAATTACAGACGGACAAAAATATAACTGCAATATTAACAAGAGAGAACGCTATGGTCGAGAACTTTGACTATCGGATACCCGTTACTCAGCTGAAGGGAGTGCGAGGGAGATGGAGATAGAAAGACAGGTTGACAAACATCAAACAAATTTTCTCTTCTTCTATCTTCTTCTTCTATTATCATCATGCCGCAGACATTCCGACTCATTATACCCGTTACTCGTGGAGTAAAAGGGTATGTAACAGGTAGAAGGAAACGTTTCCGACCCTATAAAGTATATGTCGGGGAATTGAAGTCCTCCCCGTGCAAGTCGTCGTCGTTGGTCGCGTTATCATACGATTTCTTATTTTCCATACTCGGTCCTAGCGGATGCAGCGAGTCTTCGTTGCCTTTGTTGCTCATCGTTGTCTTTCAGATCTTACAACTCGGAACTCTTAGACTTACGCGTGACCCTTGCACGCCGGAAACCAGAAAAAGAAGGAAGAGACCAGATCTAGCAACTCATACGAAGCCACACACAGCCCCAGTTCGCAAAACTGAGTCTCCATTCTGCCAGGACTAGTATTTACCAACACCACCCAACCACCCATGGTCATACCTTAAAGTCTCGTGCCTATCGATATGCTACAGTACTTTCTCTCCGACATATACATATTCTTGATCAGGATCAGCCGAGTCGATCTAGCCATGTCCGTCTGTCCGTTTCTATGCGAACTAGTCTCTCAGTTTTAAAGCTATCGCGATGAAGCTTTCCTAAATGCCTTTTTTCTATTGCAGGTAGTACATATGTCGGATCTAGCCGGATCTTAAAAAACAAGAAAGAATCTAGCTTCGGCCAGACGAAGCTTATTTACCCTAGCAGATCATTCCTATTCATTTACAAAAACAATAAATTTAAATTAACTTGCGTATATGTTACAACAATCTAAATTTTAGCTGCTTTCGTATTATTTTGGCATTAATTTTTTGATCCTTCCTATGGCAGCTATATAATATAGCCGTCCGAATTTTGTTAACCCCATTAAGCTGGTTTGGGTGAAAATTCTGGGTCGGTACTTTTAAAGATTTTTCGATCGGCTAAATCATGCTGCTCCGATCAACTTTGGATTTTGATAACGCTTTTAAATTTGAAGTTTTTCCTGAAATTGTTTTTTTTTATCCAAAGATTAGTTTTTTTGTATAGTTTTGTAAATAAATAAATATAATACTATAAAGTATTAAACAGGCCACCTTCCAATGAACAAATAATAATGCAGACTTAGACTGTATGAACCGCATGCTCTCAACGCCAGAATAGAAGTGAACGAGAATATTGAGAGAGCAAAAGAACGACGAGAAGATGAGAAGAAAAAGCACGATGGTCCCGTTACTTTTAGCGGTTTTTTTCAGTCCATCGGAACCCTGCAAGCATTTTCTATCGCGGAAGTTACTATTCAGTGACGTCTAGAAGATTAAAACGATCGTCCGCGATATCGCATTCGGATCGCCGAAGTCACCCCCGTCGGGAAGAAATATTCCACTACGGCGGCACTTCTAGAAATGTCGCGGAAGTCACTTCCAGAAGTGACTTCGGCGACGCTTCTATAAGTCACTCAGAAGTGTTCGGGAAGTGTTGCCGTAGTCGAACATTTCTTCCCGACGGGGGTGACTTCGGCGATCCGAATGCGATATCTCATTCACAAACATTCATGCAAACATGATTGTATGCGTGCACATTTATCCATGTGACTTTTGTACATTCCCTGCAGTTCCCGAATTCAGCCCGAGCGCTAAAATAGCGCTGAGTCGACTGCGACGCCGGCAGAGCGTCTGCAGAATCGACTCTCTCACCAACCTCCTCTCTCACAATCACGCTCTCCCAAATTTCTCTCTCTTAAAATCATAGAAAACGAGACAAAATGTCGAACTTCGCCTGTCTCGCTCTGCAAGCTGGGCAAGCGCGATCGTGGCAAAGGGAAGACAACAACAAGAGAGATTGCGATTGATGTTGTTTTTCTCGCTCAGTATTCTTTTTCTATTTCTCGAAGGCAGGCGCCGTTTTTCCGCGGTTTTCAACTGCGTTTTACTTTTAAAGGAGTAGCATTGCTGTGATTTGTAATTTTC
The DNA here is from genome assembly GCA_035046095.1 of Drosophila pseudotakahashii. Lineage (NCBI taxonomy): Eukaryota > Metazoa > Arthropoda > Insecta > Diptera > Drosophilidae > Drosophila > Drosophila pseudotakahashii. Next base: position 695,288 of record JAWNOE010000059.1, read on the forward strand.
GAGTTTAAACAAAAGTGCTTTTATTAAGAATTTTTAGGTGAGTAATTGTCAAATGTATTGTCTTATCTTAATTACAGTAGCTTTTAATTTTTATATTATCCTTTATTTTTAATATTTTTATGTCAAGCTGATGGTACACAGTTCTTATAAAATATCTTTTCAGATGAAATCATTTTTTCCTACAGCCTAGAAGGATGTTATTCTTCCACTGCTAAGTAAGTTTTTATCATTCTTATCATCTATATAGTATTATAAAAACAAATATTTTCCAAATTCAGATCCTATTGGTCAGGTGGAGCCTACAGAGCCTCTGGAGAGAATGCGGAAATGCGAGAATAATCTCCATGCGCGAAAAGGCAGCTCACCAAGACTCTGGAAGCTGAGAACCTGCCGAAGACCCCTACAAGTCACCGTAGTTTGTAAAAATCTATTAATTTAATGTTTTAATAAACCCATTGATAAAAGCAATGAAATTTTACATATTTTCAATGAAAATGGGCGATGAATTTGGGTGATAATTAAGTGATGAATTTGGTGATGAATTAGGCGATGAAAACAGGTGCTAAATCAGCGCCAGTTTCTGGCAGTGATGAGCCCCTAGGACATGCTCATGTTAAAATCATCGCTATTTTTCATACAAATTCACTAGTGATTGAGCGCTTAGTGCTCAATTTTTGGCAGTGATTCACTGCTAAAAAAGGTGATGAATGGAACTGCAGGGAAAGTAAAATTTTCAATTTCCGTGTATAGGTTTGACCATCCAGAATGGTGAAAAAAAAGAGATGACCGCTGAGAATCATTAAGGCTGCTCGGTGGAGAAAGAGCAACAAAGCAACCCAGCGGGAAAGTGAGAAGTTGGTTATTAGAGTATTGGAAATCCTATTCCTTTTGAGCAGACAGTGGTAAGGAGATAGATCATTTCGGAGAGCTAAATGGGGTGGGTTTCTGAATAGCATCAATATCAGGCCACTTATGCGCTGTGTGATTTCTGTGCTTCCCGATTATAATATTCTTCTCATTTAGATACCCGACATAAAACAGCTGATCAGAGGGTAAATGAACGGCCATGGCAAACTGGGTATGGAGAGATCCCTTAATTTTTTACGTAATTGTAATGATGGTAAATACTCTTATTATTATTCCTGGTCTTACATTCATATGTTAATTATTTTTGATCTGGGTATTCCCTAAACTGTTGAATTGCTGAATTGTTGAAAATTAAACAGAAAATTTCAGCAATTAAGGGAACGACCCAAAATGGTTCTTGTTGAATTTTCAAACAGCTGTTATTTGTTAAAAAGTTTCACGGAACTTAAAACACGTAAAATTCGATTTTTTTTTGTTTGTTACTGACTAAAATTGTTAACTAGGTAAGAAGAACTACTAATAGACTTGTTAATTACATTTTTAAGTAAATAACACTAGTTTACAATTTTTAGTTTTTATACCCGTTACTCGTAGAGTAAAAGGGTATATTGTATTCGTGCAAAAGTATGTAACAGGGAGAAGGAAGCTTTTCCGACCCTATAAAGTATATATATTCTTGATCAGGATCACTAGCCGAGTCGAACTAGCCATGTCCGTCTGTCCGTCTGTCCGTCTGTCCGTCCGTATGAACGCTGAGATCTCGGAAACTATAAAAGCTAGAGGATTGGCATTTTGCATGCATATTCTTGGAGTTCCTACGCAGCGCAAGTTTATTTCAAAATGGTGCCACGCCCCCTCTAACGCCCTCAATCGCCCTACACCATTTTTTTAAAGGTGTCTGGCGCCCACACCATTAAAGATTTTGGAAAACTAAAAATGCAGTTTTATTGTGACTATCAATACCTATCGAAATGTAGAAGAAATTTTTCAAATCGGACCATTCGTTAAAAAGTTATGCCCGATCAAAGATTTTATATATCTATCTCCCTCGCACTCCTTTAGCTGAGTAACGGCTATCTGATAGTCGGGACACCCGACTATAGCGTTCTCTCTTGTTTTTATATATAAACGCTGGGACCCATTTTTTTCGTTTACTGTTGAATCACTGATCACGATGAAAAAAAAAAAAAAAATTTCAAAGAATCGTTTTGGAGATATTTGAAATAGCTAGATGTTTGACCACTTGTTTTATTTAATGTAACACCTCTCAAAAACCGATGGTCCAAAGAAAGAAAGAAGTCGAAATGAATGCTAAGGAAGTGCATTTTAACAGATATAGGGCATAGAGTAGGGCAGATGACTTACATTTTTCCCAGCATGATTGGCCACCTCGTAAGGATCATGTCATTGGCGAAAAAAATGTCCTTTAAGAAGCCCTTGTCCTTAAAGAAAACGTAATTCTTCCCCCGCTGCACATAAAACTGGGTCTTATGAAAAATTTTAAGAAAGCTTTGGCGAAAGATCCGCACAGCAAGGGAATGTCGTACTTAAGGATGAAATGCACTTCCTTAGCATTCATTTCGACTTCTTTCCATTGAACTTGGGAGCAGAAAGTGATGAACAGGGTGAACGATACCATCAGGATATGGCATCGTTTGAAAGTCGCGAAAAACCTCAAACAATAAAGTCTTCTTCCGAGTCTGAATATTTGTATGTTTTTAAGGAGGGCTGGGTGTTAACCAAAAACCATATTTTTTTCCAAAAAAATCAAAAATTTTCCTTCTTGATTTTTAAAAAATATAAATTAAATGTCTTTGAATTAAGTGTACAATGTACACTGTACATACATTACATGACACTATTTTGATCGTTTCTCGAAATTGGAAAACGCGAAAACAGGCGACTTCCCTTGAAAAAGATTTTGGTACCACTGCTGACTTGTGATGACTTTGAGTCATTTTACTAAACTATGCATATCTCCTAGAATGTACATCCGATTTGCAAATAATCGGCCTCAACTTTTTGGGACTAACGGCCCTTTAGATCTGCATACTCAAAATAATTTAAAAATATTTATTAATATTATTAAAAAATTAATAAAAACTAGCTATGAAAAAAAAACGCCAAAAATGAAACTTTTTTGGAACTTTCAGAAGCTATAAATGCATCAATTTCGGTCCGATCATTAAGCGCCATACCTTTTCGGAAAGGTGCATCTATTTCCTTTCGAAGGGTGCCAGTTAAAAATTTTTTGGACCATCGGTTTTTGAGAGGTGTTACATTGAATAAAACAAGTGGTCAAACATCTAGCTATTTCAAATATCACCAAAACGATTCTTTGGAAAATTTTTATTTTTTTTTCATCGTGATCAGTGACCCAACAGTAAACGAAAAAAATGGGTCCCAGCGTTTATATCTAGCTATTTCAAATATCACCAAAACGATTCTTTGGAAAATTTTTTTTTTTTTTCATCGTGATCAGTGACCCAACAGTAAACGAAAAAAATGGGTCCCAGCGTTTATATATTTTGGCTGTAAACTAGTGTAATGGGAGCTTATGAAAGTAAAATGTTGCAGAGTTGCCATGACTTTTAGTAAAATAAGATGACAGCCTCGAGGAGTTGAATTGCTGAAATTTCTGAAAGTTGACTTTGTATGGAACAGCTGATTAACAGGTGACCAAAATTCAACAATTCAGCAATTCAACAGTTAGGGAATACCCTGGATATTTTCAGAAGACAAGCTTATAAGACATGGATACCTAAGACCTGAATTCGGCCAAGCGAAACCCGGGAATGCTTCAGAAATTAACAATTTTCAATTCCAATGCTTCGATTGTAAATATTATTATTAAATACACATACAAATATTTCACGAAAAAATGTATTTTTATTGTGGGAAATAAGATACTGAAAAGCAGTAGAAAACCAAAACTGGGAGGATGTGGAAATGCAGATATTGCGAGTAGAGGAAAACCATAACTGAGTACGTGTGAAAAACCCACAATGCGGGAAGAGATAAACCAGTTGATTTGTCCCTGCATTCTTCGACTACAGAGATCCACATAGAAACCTCATTTGCCACTTACTTTTTTGTGTCATCCCCGTGTATTGAAAACAGAGATGGAAGAAATGTAAGGGGTAAAGGAGGTTTTGTCCCTTCCGCTTGTATGGAGAAATCTAATGAAAATAACATATTTTCCAGTGAAACTTTCTTGCTGGGATTCTTTCGACGAAGAAAGCGATCGCTCCGATTTTCCATTCATCATGCCGGATCCAAATCCTGATTTAACTGCTCAAGTCCGAGATCTGCAGCAGCAACTCGAGGCACTTCGGACTAATGTACCTGGCAACCGCGATGAGACTACTCGCACACACACACGTGCGACTGTCCACTTGCCAAAAATCGCACATAGCAACCCTCAACTATGGTTCGCGCAAGGGGAGCGGTCATTTAGATTGCACCAGATCATCGACGACACCGACAAGTTCGACCTTGTGACTCTTCACCTGGAGGAGGATGTAGTTTTGGCAGTGGAAGACTTAGTCATTCGACCACCCAACGAAAACAAGTACGTAGCAATTAAAAATCGCTTACTACAAAAATTTGCGGAATCTCCAGAGTCGAAACTATGCCGACTTAAAACCATCTGAGATCCTGGCCAACATGCGACGACTAGCTCCGGACCCGGGCAGCGAGAACATCATTCCTACTCTTTTCCTGGCAGAGATGCCGTCGTCAAATCGTCCCACTCTTACAGTCTGGGAAGAGACGGATTTAGATAAGCTCGCTAAGATCGCTGACAAGATGCTCGAAGCGGTAAACCACAACGCCACTTTTGCGATCAGCACGAATACTTCGACTGCAGCGAGCCCATCTGTGTGCGCCACTTCCACCGAAGACCCCTGAAAGAAGATCAACGACAACTTGCGTTCGCTATCACAGAAGTTCGACGTATTGCAAAAGGATGTCAAACGTCTCCAATCCCAAGGACGCTCGCTCAGTTCATCTCAGTTCATCGCACATCTCACATCCGCTTCCTCGTTGTACGCTGCGAACCAGACAGTCATTCATACTTATGTACGTCACTCAGCTGAACTTGGATCTTCGCCGAAACTTTACATGGCCGTTTATTATCGCTGACGTGCACACAGCCATTATTGGGGCAAACTTTTTGAGCGAATTCCAATTGCTCATTGATCTTAAAAACCAACGCTTGATCGACTCAATTACTGGACTATCAACACCAGCATGTCTTGCACAAGCGAAACACATATCAGTTTCCACAGTGCAGTGTATGTCCAAATTTCAAAAACTTCTTAGCGAATTTGTCGACGTGACTAAACCATCGATAAAAGCAGCGACCCAACACGACGTGCGTCACTATATTGAAACAATTGGAATACCTGTTGCTGATAGAATTTTTACACAATGTGTAATTAACACGACGTGTTTTTTACACAATGTGTTTTTAACACAAATGAAAATTACATTTCACGACATTAACGAGTCGAAGGGAAAATGAAAAAACTAATATCGGCAATGATATCTTGTATGTTAGTTTTAACCATTTTAAAGCATATATGAATTCTTATACTCTAGAAAACCGTGCATTTTTCAGTTTAACATATAATTCAGACACTTTAATGTCAAAAACTCATTGTGTTAAAAACACGCTGTGTGAAAAACACGTCGTGTTAATAACACGTCGTGTAAATAACACATATGACATGTGTGTGTTATTTATGTTTCTAACATATGTAGGATACAATTTTTTACACACATGTCAATAACTTTTTTTGAACTTAACACTTTTACACTTTATTTTCCGAACCCTGCTTTTGGACTCATAGAGTACATGCCTTTTGGGTTAAAAAACGCGACTCAAACATTTCAACGCTTTATGGACAACATCTTTCGCGGCATGGAGTTTGTTTATTGCTACACAGACGACATACTTATAACGGCACATTCCATCGCTAAATACGAAGAACATCTTCGGACTGTCTTGCAAGTACTTCAGAAACATGGCCTAAGCATCAATCTGACCAAATGCCAGTTTGCGCAATCTCAAGTAAACTTTCTCAGCTATGCGATCAACGAATTTGGAATTAAACCACCCTTCGAACGCATAGATGTCGCAGACGCCTTTTCAAGATTATGCTCTATAACAATGCCGACTGCCATTAAATTATCGCAAATTGAAGAGGAGCAAGCGTCAGATCCTGAACTGGTACACCTTTTAAAAGAAACCTCATCTTTAAAACTTCAAAGGGTTCGATTTGATGACAACATCTCACTTTACTGCGATGTTTCTACAGGAAGTGTTCGTCCTTATCTAGCCAATTCTTTGCGCAATGCTGTGTTTTCGTTCATTCACGGGTTGTCTCATCCCAGTGGTCGGTCAACAGTTCGTCAAGTGCGCCAAAATTTTGTATGGCCCTCGATGAATTAAAATGTCCTCGAATGGTGCAGAGTTTGTCTACCTTGTTTGGCTCCAAAATCCACAAACACAACCACCTCTCACCAGAAAAATCGAAGTTCCAAATGGTAGATTTGACCACGTTCACCTTGACATTGTAGTTATGCCATTACAACAAAACTATCGGTACTGCCTGACGACGATTGATAGATTTACGCGATGGCCAGAAGCTGTACCTCTCTCAAATATTACTGCTGAGACAATAGCTAAAGCGTTCTGGACTCACTGGATATCTCGATTTGGATCTCCAAAAACAATAACCACGGACCAAGGAGCACAATTTGAGTCAGCAGTTTTCAAACACCTTGCTAATCTGGTTGGAAGTAAACACATACACACGACGGCCTACCATCCTCAGTCAAACGGACTCATAGAGAGGTGGCACATCTTTGATGTGCAACAGAGGTACTCCGTGGCCGGAGTTACTGCCAACAGTTTTGCTTGTACTTCAGACCTGTTTCAAGGAGGACATCAAATCTTCAGTCTCAGAAATGGTGTAGGAACACCTATTCGACTGCCAAATGAGTTTTTTACCGACTTGGACGATTCGGTTGACCCCACCTCTTTTTTAAGTATCTTTCGAGAGCACATGCAACAAGTGCGACCGACATCAACAACAATCATACCAAGCAGAAGATGTTCTTATTGAAAGGGATCGATAAATGTACTCATGTATTTCTCCGCACTGACGCCGTTAAGCAGCAGACGCGAAAACGATCGTGTTTTCACCATTTGACTCAATGGCCATGAGACTGTAGTATCAGTTGATCGCCTCAAACCAGCATTTATAGTAAAGGAAGACCGCCAGTTGGAATCAGAAGAAGTTACCTCTGGAGAAACCAGGACTTATGAGAGGAGTCATAGAGTTAAATTTTCAAACCAGGATTCGTGACGCATTCACTGGAGGAGCAGCGCCAATAGAAGCTTGCCAACTGACTAAAAAGAACATCGTGGCAACACAAAAGAATGAATGAGAGGTGTTTTTGAGAGGTGTTACATTGAATAAAACAAGTGGTCAAATATCTAGCTATTTCAAATATCACCAAAACGATTCTTTGGAAAATTTTTATTTTTTTTTATCGTGATCAGTGACCCAACAGTAAACGAAAAAAATGGGTCCCAGCGTTTATATCTAGCTATTTCAAATATCACCAAAACGATTCTTTGGAAATTTTTTTTTTTTTTCATCGTGATCAGTGACCCAACAGTAAACGAAAAAAATGGGTCCCATCGTTTATATATTTTGGCTGTAAACTAGTGTAATGGGGGCTTATGAAAGTAAAATGTTGCAGAGTTGCCATGACTTTTAGTAAAATAAGATGACAGCCTCGAGGAGTTGAATTGCTGAAATTTCTGAAAGTTGACTTTGTATGGAACAGCTGATTAACAGGTGACCAAAATTCAACAATTCAGCAATTCAACAGTTTAGGGAATACCCTGGATATTTTTAGAAGACAAGCTTATAAGACATGGATACCTAAGACCTGAATTCGGCCAAGCGAAAACCGGGAATGCTTCAGAAATTAACAATTTTCAATTCCAATGCTTCGATTGTAAATATTATTATTAAATACACATACAAATATTTCACGAAAAAATGTATTTTTATTGTGGGAAATAAGATACTGAAAAGCAGTAGAAAACCAAAACTGGGAGGATGTGGAAATGCAGATATTGCGAGTAGAGGAAAACCATAACTGAGTACGTGTGAAAAACCCACAATGCGGGAAGAGATAAACCAGTTGATTTGTCCCTGCATTCTTCGACTACAGAGATCCACATAGAAACCTCATTTGCCCCTTACTTTTTTGTGTCATCCCCGTGTATTGAAAACAGAGATGGAAGAAATGTAAGGGGTAAAGGAGGTTTTGTCCCTTCCGCTTGTATGGAGAAATCTAATGAAAATAACATATTTTCCAGTGAAACTTTCTTGCTGGGATTCTTTCGACGAAGAAAGCGATCGCTCCGATTTTCCATTCATCATGCCGGATCCAAATCCTGATTTCACTGCTCAAGTCCGAGATCTGCAGCAGCAACTCGAGGCACTTCGGACTAATGTACCTGGCAACCGCGATGAGACTACTCGCACACACACACGTGCGACTGTCCACTTGCCAAAAATCGCACATAGCAACCCTCAACTATGGTTCGCGCAAGGGGAGCGGTCATTTAGATTGCACCAGATCATCGACGACACCGACAAGTTCGACCTTGTGACTCTTCACCTGGAGGAGGATGTAGTTTTGGCAGTGGAAGACTTAGTCATTCGACCACCCAACGAAAACAAGTACGTAGCAATTAAAAATCGTTACTACAAAAATTTGCGGAATCTCCAGAGTCGAAACTATGCCGACTTAAAACCATCTGAGATCCTGGCCAACATGCGACGACTAGCTCCGGACCCGGGCAGCGAGAACATCATTCCTACTCTTTTCCTGGCAGAGATGCCGTCGTCAAATCGTCCCACTCTTACAGTCTGGGAAGAGACGGATTTAGATAAGCTCGCTAAGATCGCAGACAAGATGCTCGAAGCGGTGAACCACAACGCCACTTTTGCGATCAGCACGAATACCTCGACTGCAGCGAGCCCATCTGTGTGCGCCACTTCCACCGAAGACCCCTGAAAGAAGATCAACGACAACTTGCGTTCGCTATCACAGAAGTTCGACGTATTGCAAAAGGATGTCAAACGTCTCCAATCCCAAGGACGCTCGCTCAGTTCATCGCGTGGCTACGTACAAACTGAAAATACGAATCAACAGGCATCTGGCCCTCAAGAGAAGCTTTGCTTCTACCACGACCGATTTGGAGAAAACGCTCAAAAGTGCCGCCCACCATGTTCCCGCTCCTCGTCGATAAACTAAAGGAGCTGTCGCCCGACACGCTGGCAGCACCAATATATTCAGCGAGCCCACAATTCAGCCAGCTGTTACACAGGAGCTGCGCCTACACGTCACCGATCGCACATCTTACATCCGCTTCCTCGTTGTACGCTGCGAACCAGACAGTCATTCATACTTATGTACGTCACTCAGCTGAACTTGGATCTTCGCCGAAACTTTACATGGCCGTTCATTATCGCTGACGTGCACACAGCCATTAGTGGGGCAAACTTTTTGAGCGAATTCCAATTGCTCATTGATCTTAAAAACCAACGCTTGATCGACTCAATTACTGGACTATCAACACCAGCATGTCTTGCACAAGCGAAACACATATCAGTTTCCACAGTGCAGTGTATGTCCAAATTTCAAAAACTTCTTAGCGAATTTGTCGACGTGACTAAACCATCGATAAAAGCAGCGACCCAACACGACGTGCGTCACTATATTGAAACAATTGGAATACCTGTTGCTGATAGAATTTTTACACAATGTGTAATTAACACGACGTGTTTTTTACACAATGTGTTTTTAACACAAATGAAAATTACATTTCACGACATTAACGAGTCGAAGGGAAAATGAAAAAACTAATATCGGCAATGATATCTTGTATGTTAGTTTTAACCATTTTAAAGCATATATGAATTCTTATACTCTAGAAAACCGTGCATTTTTCAGTTTAACATATAATTCTGACACTTTAATGTCAAAAACTCATTGTGTTAAAAACACGCTGTGTAAAAAACACGTCGTGTTAATAACACGTCGTGTAAATAACACATATGACATGTGTGTGTTATTTATGTTTCTAACATATGTAGGATACAATTTTTTACACACATGTCAATAACTTTTTTGAACTTAACACTTTTACACTTTATTTTCCGAACCCTGCTTTTGGACTCATAGAGTACATGCCTTTTGGGTTAAAAAACGCGACTCAAACATTTCAACGCTTTATGGACAACATCTTTCGCGGCATGGAGTTTGTTTATTGCTACACAGACGACATACTTATAACGTCACATTCCATCGCTGAACACGAAGAACATCTTCGGACTGTCTTGCAAGTACTTCAGAAACATGGCCTAAGCATCAATCTGACCAAATGCCAGTTTGCGCAATCTCAAGAAAACTTTCTCAGCTATACGATCAACGAATTTGGAATTAAACCACCCTTCGAACGCATAGATGTCGCAGACGCCTTTTCAAGATTATGCTCTATAACAATGCCGACTGCCATTAAATTATCGCAAATTGAAGAGGAGCAAGCGTCAGATCCTGAACTGGTACACCTTTTAAAAGAAACCTCATCTTTAAAACTTCAAAGGGTTCGATTTGATGACAACATCTCACTTTACTGCGATGTTTCTACAGGAAGTGTTCGTCCTTATCTAGCCAATTCTTTGCGCAATGCTGTGTTTTCGTTCATTCACGGGTTGTCTCATCCCAGTGGTCGGTCAACAGTTCGTCAAGTGCGCCAAAATGTTGTATGGCCCTCGATGAATTAAAATGTCCTCGAATGGTGCAGAGTTTGTCTACCTTGTCAGCGCTCCAAAATCCACAAACACAACCACCTCTCACCAGAAAAATCGAAGTTCCAAATGGTAGATTTGACCACGTTCACCTTGACATTGTAGTTATGCCATTACAACAAAACTATCGGTACTGCCTGACGACGATTGATAGATTTACGCGATGGCCAGAAGCTGTACCTCTCTCAAATATTACTGCTGAGACAATAGCTAAAGCGTTCTGGACTCACTGGATATCTCGATTTGGATCTCCAAAAACAATAACCACGGACCAAGGAGCACAATTTGAGTCAGCAGTTTTCAAACACCTTGCTAATCTGGTTGGAAGTAAACACATACACACGACGGCCTACCATCCTCAGTCAAACGGACTCATAGAGAGGTGGCACATCTTTGATGTGCAACAGAGGTACTCCGTGGCCGGAGTTACTGCCAACAGTTTTGCTTGTACTTCAGACCTGTTTCAAGGAGGACATCAAATCTTCAGTCTCAGAAATGGTATACGGAACACCTATTCGACTGCCAAATGAGTTTTTTACCGACTTGGACGATTCGGTTGACCCCACCTCTTTTTTAAGTATCTTTCGAGAGCACATGCAACAAGTGCGACCGACATCAACAACAATCATACCAAGCAGAAGATGTTCTTATTGAAAGGGATCGATAAATGTACTCATGTATTTCTCCGCACTGACGCCGTTAAGCAGCAGACGCGAAAACGATCGTGTTTTCACCATTTGACTCAATGGCCATGAGACTGTAGTATCAGTTGATCGCCTCAAACCAGCATTTATAGTAAAGGAAGACCGCCTGTTGGAATCAGAAGAAGTTACCTCTGGAGAAACCAGGACTTATGAGAGGAGTCATAGAGTTAAATTTTCAAACCAGGATTCGTGACGCATTCACGGAGGAGCAGCGCCAATAGAAGCTTGCCAACTGACTAAAAAGAACATCGTGGCAACACAAAAGAATGAATGAGCGAGAATCAGCGAGCGACACACGTGTATTCATAATATTCATAATCTTTGTAATCCTTAATCTCAATAAACATAAATGGCAAATATACTTCGCCATACAGACATGGGAATGGACCACAAACAATGGTCGTGAAATATTTTCTTTAATTTTAAATTTTTGAAACTTTAATCTAGATTATATTGATTAAAATATTAGTATCTTCAAAAAGACTATATCTTTTTATTCTATTCTAAAAATTGTCCTTGACTTATGTGGCCTTATCTTTCATGCCATAATAGATACTCAGCTCTATTAGAAATTGTAGAGGTAAATATTTTACTGTTCAATTGAAATCTTATAATAGGTACATTGAACTCACATATTCTATTAAAGGCCAATTTACCATTTTTAGATACTTTTACACCTCCAGGGTTGAATGCGATGGTCATGCCTGCATCCTACATCTTCTTTACCGATAGCACAGGCCAACAAAATTTGAAATGGGTCGATGTCTAGGTCTGCCACCATTTTATTTCGATAAATGCCGCTTTTCAAAGCATAATTTGCCACTACGCCTATAGTCCATCAGCTCTGGTATTTGCGGTATCTTTAATTTAAGAAAATCACTTTTTTTCTTAGTCTTTTGGGATGGATCTTCAAGAGTGGTCCACCAATTTGGTTTCTTATTACGGAAGTAAATACTTATGTCTCTTCTATATGGTCCTTTTTGCAAATGCAATCTAACTTAACCACAAGAAAAGGTGGGCGCATTCAAAATTTTAAAGTCACAGCAAAGTTAAAAAATCTTTATTTGTGAACAGCGTTTAAAAATAAAATATCAATATTTTCTTCTACAATGTATTTTAGACCCAAAGATACCTTATGTTTTTAAATTTTAGGCCACTCATCAGGTTTTTGTGAATGGTTTCGAGTTGTTTCGATCTCTAATATGCACTGATTTTTAATTTTTAAGTTCGAGATTACAAAGAGCGATATGTACATGTGTGAGCTGTATGTATAAGAGTGTATAAGAGTAGAACAAGTTGGCAAAGAATTAAAATTATTACAGCATTGAGAAAGATATTTATAAAAAAATAATAATAATAAAATGAAATTAGCATTGAATTATGATGTCATCGAACATTCTCCGCCCGTTGAATGATCTAAAGAGTATTCAAGCACCAATTTGCTCAGGCAGGGCCGTATCTTATAGATGGGTCTTCGAATGTTGCCCAAGTTTTTCATCATCAAGGTCTTCATGGAATTCACTGCGGCCTCCCACAGGCCGCCAAAGTGGGGAGCACGCGGGGGGCTGAACTTAAACTCAAATCCCACGATGCTGCTGAAATTCTGCACATTCAATGTGTTGGGTTCGTCGAACAGCTGCTTCTTAAAGTCTTCGAGCTGTGATCGTGCACCGACGAAATAAGTGTTATTGTCACAATAGATGCGTAGTGGGATGCCTCTGCGACTAACGAAGCGCTTTAAACAAAGAATAAAGTTATTAGAAGACATATCGGAAATAAGTTCTACGTGGATTGCTTTTGACGAAAAGCATATAAACACTGCCATGTATGTTTTATATGGCACCTTGCTTCGAATGCGGTATGATGTAGTAAAGGGTACACATAGGTCGACTCCAGTTAAAAACAAGAGAGAACGCTATAGTCGGGTGTCCCGACCATCAGATACCCGTTACTCAGCTAAAGGAGTGCGAGGGAGATAGATATATAAAATCTTTGATCGGGCATAGCTTTTTAACGAATGGTCCGATTTGAAAAATTTCTTCTACATTTCGATAGGTATTGATAGTCACAATAAAACTGCATTTTTAGTTTTCCAAAATCTTTAATGGTGTGGGCGCTAGACACCTTTAAAAAAATGGTGTAGGGCGATTGAGGGCGTTAGAGGGGGCGTGGCACCATTTTGAAATAAACTTGCGCTGCGTAGGAACTCCAAGAATATGCATGCAAAATGCCAATCCTCTAGCTTTTATAGTTTCCGAGATCTCAGCGTTCATACGGACGGACAGACGGACAGACGGACATGGCTAGTTCGACTCGGCTAGTGATCCTGATCAAGAATATATATACTTTATAGGGTCGGAAAAGCTTTCTTCTCCCTGTTACATACTTTTGCACGAATACAATATACCCTTTTACTCTACGAGTAACGGGTCGTCGTGAATGAAAGCGATCAACTGGAAGTGATCCCATTATTTGTTCCATTAGGCGAGGCTTATAATGGTAACAGTGTGTGCAGCGCCGTACAATCTTTCGAACGATTTCTATGGCGTTTATAATCCAAGCCTGGGGTCGCAGGATTCCATTGATAGCCTTTGGTACAGCGTGCATGTGCTCCCGGTTCAACAAATTGGCTAAGCGGCCTCCTACACGTAATAGTGTTTAATCCGTCAGCCGCTGCTAGGAACGGATTTAGTTTTTGAAATTCGGGTTTTAAAATCTTCTTTTCCTTGAGCTGCTGGATTTCGTTAAAAAGGTCTTCTGCTGAATATGTGATACGATGTGCTTGAATGCGTATTGCAATTCAGTTGCAGGTGTATGAATTACATCCACTACGTTCAATTTCCTGTTGACCTTAATTCTATTGAAGACGCGCAACACAAAAGCTATGACTCGCAAAATGAGCCGATAGGATGAGAGTTTGTTAATAACGTAATCGAATACATCTTCTTTGCTGCCACTATCGGTACATGTGAGGATTGTTGATTTTCGCAGCTCCAACTCTTTTTTGGTGTCCTGAACCTACGTTCATTTTGCAGAAACCGGGATTTGGCAATTTCAAAAGATTTACCTAGCATGTGAGGATTCTCTTTAAAGGGCAAGCTAACTTGGACCCGTCCAGATGTGAGAAACTTTGTGTTTGCCGTTCGCATTCCTGCTCTTCTAGGGTAAAACCTTGATGGTGCGAATCAAACTCTTCGATTAGCCAAAACCTTTTTAATGCACCTTGCAGCTCCGTAGAACGTCCCATGTTGCATGTGACGACTTGCGATTGCGAAATATCAGAAACCTTTCCGCCAACGATCCAACCAAGTGCAGTATTGACCAGGCAAGAAAGACCTGGACCCAAAGAAATTTTGCCATTTGAAAATAAGATAGGTCAATCCGGTGAGGCATGTAGGATCCTGGATCTGCACGGTCAATCTCTGTGGGTATGTTCCATTGTGAAGTGTCAACGAATCGCTGTGGCTGATTGAGCGATATTGTCTTGGCTGCAGCGAATTGTAAATGCCATTCATTTACAGATAGTCGTGATCGAATAGTTGTTGAGACAAAGAATCTCATCTGCGTTCTGACATCGCCTATGCCAGAAATGTCATACTTCTGTCTTTCGAATCTGAGCTGAAGAAGCTTGGCCAACTCTTTAGAGATGAAATTTATTTCAGAACCTGAGTCACTGTAGAACTATTCTTGAATCGTTCCAAAAGAAAATATTATTAATGTATTTTTCGAATTTTTGCTTAATCTTGGCCCATGTTTGACACAATAAATATGCGGCGCACAATTCTAGCCGCGGCAATGAAATTGCCTTTATGATTAGCATCGATTTAAACTCTCCATTTAAGTATGTTCGTATATATAGGCAACAGCCATAAGCTCGCTGCGATGCATCTGAAAATCCGTGTATTTCCGATAGATTTCTTGGTGACGAGATAATAAATTTTGGAATTTCGATGGATTGAAGATTGTGCAAATCTTCTTCTATTCGCTTCCACTGGGATTTAAGCTCAGGGGGAAGTGGATCATCCCAGTTTAGACGGTACATCCACAACTCTTGGACCAATATTTTGCATCGAATAACGACTGGTGATACGAGCCGTAGCAAATCGTACAGGTGAGCGACAAGTGAAACGATGCTCCGCTTGGGGATGACAGAGATTGTAGGTAGTGTATACCTAAAACAGAACACATCTAGTTTTGGTTGCCACGACATGCCCAAAGTCATCGTTACATCTTTGGTATCAACCTTGAATTGAAACTCTGCTCCGTTGCCTTCTATTTTGCTTGTGTTTCATTTTGCTAGCTCCAACCCAGCCTTAGAAAGTATGCTGGTGACCTCTGCAGCCTTGAGATGAAGCTCTTCGACACTGTCTGCTCCAGTAAGGAGGTCATCGACGTACATCTCTTCTTTAAGAACGGCTGCTCCGATTGGAAACTGAATGGATAAGTTATCAGCAATATATTTCAAGCTCCTAATTGCTAAAATGGTGCGCAGGTGATGCCGTACGTGACAGTGTGGAGCTGAAACAATTGTAGAGGCGCAGCTGAGGATTCTCTCCAGAGAACAAGTTGATACATACGATCGTCTGGTGATACTTCAAACTTGCGATACATCTTGCAAGTGCATGACGATGTAAGTGAAAGGCTAGAAATGTTAAGATAAGATTCTGCTGGATGCTTGGCCCAATCATCAACAACTCATTTAGAGAAAGGTTCGATGTTGTTTTGCACGATGCATCGAACACAACACGCATCTTGGTAGTCGTACTTTCTGATCTAATGCATAATGTGTCTTCTGAGAGTCGAAATCGAATACCAATTGCATGTGATTTAAATCTATGTATTCCTTCATGAATTTCACGTTTCCTTTAACGACGGGTTGCGGTTCAACCTACGTTCATTTTGCAGAAACCGGGATTTGGCAATTTCAAAAGATTTACCTAGCATGTGAGGATTCTCTTTAAAGGGAAAGCTAACTTGGACCCGTCCAGATGTGAGAAACTTTGTGTTTGCCGTTCGCATTCCTGCTCTTCTAGGGTAAAACCTTGATGGTGCGAATCAAACTCTTCGATTAGCCAAAACCTTTTTAATGCACCTTGCAGCTCCGTAGAACGTGCCATGTTGCATGTGACGACTTGCGATTGCGAAATATCAGAAACCTTTCCGCCAACGATCCAACCAAGTGCAGTATTGACCAGGCAAGAAAGACCTGGACCCAAAGAAATTTTGCCATTTGAAAGTAAAATAGGTCAATCCGGTGAGGCATGTAGAATCCTGGATCTGCAAGGTCAATCTCTGTGGGTATTTTCCATTGTGAAGTGTCAACGAATCGCTGTGGCTGATTGAGCGATATTGTCTTGGCTACAGCGAATTGTAAATGCCATTCATTTACAGATAGTCGTGATCGAATAGTTGTTGAGACAAAGAATCTCATCTGCGTTCTGACATCGTCTATGCCAGAAATGTCATACTTCTGTCTTTCGAATCTGAGCTGAAGGAGCTTGGCCAACTCTTTAGAGATGAAATTTATTTCAGAACTTGAGTCAAGCAAAGCTCTGGCTGGCTGAAATATTCCGAACTTATCCCTAATCAATACTATTGACGTAGGAATTAAAGCGCGCCTCGAATGACGCAAAAGCATGGAAACAGCATGTGTGGGTTCCCGCTCCTTCTGCGATGTGTGGCTAACAAAATGTGTTGGTTGCTCTGGATGAGCAGTTCTATGCAGAATAGTATGATGTAAGCCTTGACAAACGCGGCATCGTGACCTACTTGGACATCTGCTCGCCAAATGGCCGGTGCGCAAACAATTTATGCACAGAGCGAATTGCTTGATGAAATTAAATTTATTCTGCCAGTCTAGTAAACCAAATAAAGGGCACTGAGTGAGAGGGTGACCAGTAGCAGAACATTTTTTACAACCACCCTGTGCCGTAAAAAAGGCTCTCCTATTCTGCGTGGGCCTTTCCGTTGGCTTCTCATCAGATGATCGTTTAACGTTGCTCTCCAAATATTGACAGTGACGGCTTAAACTGCGATAACAATCCTCCCTCGTACGATAAATTTGAATTTGCACCAATTTTAGATAAAACAAGATGAATTAGTACTGCGTTCATAACATCTGCTTCTGATCCTAATGACAACAACGATTCACGCAGCGCGGAGACGGTATCCAAGATACAGCGCAGAGTTGCGGGATCATTTTCATCATTTGAATATCGAATAAGCTAGAAATGTGCTATATGAAAATCAAAACCTTTTTATCGTAGCGCTCCTTTAACTGCTTTAACGCCTTTGGACAATTAATTTCGGACACTTGAAAGGGGACCACGACACTCAGCGCGGCGCCAGACGAACAGCTAAGCAAGTAGTTAAATTTGTCAACACCTGATCATGTACCATGCTAGTAAAGGCAGTGATAAGCTTTATTTAGTCACCATACTTCCCGTCGAACTTAGGCAGCTTTAACGATGGCAAACGATTATGATGCCCAGTTGCGCAATTTACCGATGAATTAAAGAATCTTGCATTTTCTGGCCTTTCCTTCCTTGTCGCCCCAATTCGAGTTATGATAATTGCCTTGGTGTCTATGAATATGTCCTCTAGTTCTTGCCGGCCTTCGTCAGCCGGATCCTTCCGTTCGATCTGCGATTGAATTTGAAGAATTTGCTTAAAATATGATTCCAAAATCTGTGACTGGCATTCAAGGGCAGCAATGTCGTTCTGCGGTTCGATGCGAGCTTTGAGATTAACTATGTTTCGCTGAATTGTGTTCCTTTGCTGTCTTAAAAACACGAGGAGTTGACTATCATTCATAGTGCGAAGCGTTATTTAGCGAAAACTAAATGTGAACGTGGAGCAATTATTGAGTGAAGCAATACCTTATCCGAATATGTTGGCAATGCCCCTTGGTTCTGAGAGAGAAAGAACACTCCGATGCTTGGGAGAGTAACTCAGTTTTTGGCTCGTTTATTTGTAGACCAGCTGCACAAGTATATGTGTGTATGGTAAGAGTGAAATGACAAAAACCGCAATTGCGTGTCTAGCTTACTGTTCTTCGTCCCCTTTGTGCCGCTGTTCCTTAGCTTGCAAAACTGTACTTGCGACGGTTATGTGGCGCATGATTTCGGTGATAAAACAATGTGTCCGGCGATCCAACGATGCTTCCGGAGATGATGCCAAAAGCACTGACAATAGTCTGATGAGCTGCTCTGCGTGCCGAAAATTCACCAAGTATTCTGGCGGTCCAGGATGCTGGAATCTATTTCTCCGCCGAATGCAGAGTGAATGATTTCCAGTGTGAATGGGATTAATGGTGGGCCTTGCCGAATGCAGAGTCCTGTCACGGTCGCCAAAATGTGCTGACTCTGCCCAAATGCAGAGTTATCAAAGTAAAACGTCCGAGTTGTTTCGATCTCTAATATGCACTGATTTTTAATGTTCAAGTTCGAGATTACAAAGAGCGATATGTACATGTGTGAGCTGTATGTATAAGAGTGCGTAGTGCGAATTCAGATAATAACCAAATGATTATATGATGGACGTTGATGCACTACGAGCAGTACAAACAAGTGGCCCAACGATACCAAGCACGTGCTTGTTACGCGCGGGACCCTTTATCAATTAAGGAAAAAATGCGAGTTCGCGAGGAAAATATATGAAACAAATACTACAACTAAGATTGAAGCAAATGAGATAAAATTTTAGTTTTTAATACGGGGATAGATGTTGAAGTGCAAATTAAATGATAAAGATTGTTATAATTTTTACATAGAACACGAAAGGGCTCATGCAGAGTAAAATTTGATGTACATCGAGGCAAATTAAGAGGGTAATAATTTCGTGTTAGTCTAACGGGAACATTAAAAGTTAAACGGTTTACCAGTTCTACGGAGTCAATATCACCTTTTATAAGATTTTGCATAAAAATAGTACCAAGCATTATTCTACGGTTTTCAAGTGTAGGTAAATTAAGCAATAGTAATCTACTCTAAAAGGAAGGTAGCCTTACGTTTTGATCCCACTTCAAACTACGAAGGGCAAAAAGGAGAAATTTTTTTTGCACCGACTCAATACGGTCGATGTGCACTTGATATTGTGGACTCCAAACTGAAGAACAATATTCCAAAATAGGACGGACAAGGGAGGTATATAATAATCTGGTTGTATAAGGGTCATCAAATTCCTTTGACCAACGCTTTATAAACCCAAAAACACTCATAGCTTTATTGACAGTGGCCATTATGTGGCACTCAAATTTAAGTTTTGGGTCGAGAAGAACACCTAAATCGTTAATTGAATATATACGGTCGAGTGGTGTATTTTGAAGAGAATAACTAATAAACGTAGGAGTACCCCTATAAAAAGTCATAACGTTGCATTTAAGGCAGTTCAGATTTAAAAGATTGTACTCACACCATCCCTGAAAACAATCAATATCTGACTGTAAGTTGAAACCGGACCCTACATCTTTATATGATAAACAAAGCTTAACATCGTCAGCGTACATTAGTACACGAGAATGAGCTACGATAGAGGGAAGATCGTTAATAAACAAAGTAAACAGCAAAGGGCCTAAATGACTACCTTGAGGAACTCCAGATGTCACGTTGATCATTTTAGAAACAGCGCTCTTAAATATAACCCTCTGAGTCCTACCATTCAAGTAACTTGAAATCCAAGTTAATAGATTACATGGAAACCCAAGCTGATCTAATTTGAATAAAAGGAGAGAGTGGTTAACAGAGTCAAAGGCCTTACTAAAATCTGTATATATAACGTCAGTCTGCATGTTATTTTATATCCATTTATTACAATAGATGACAGTTCAAGAAGGTTGGTGGTGGTCGATCTTCGCTTAACAAAACCATGCTGACACGGTGATATTAGCGAGGAACATAAATGCTGCAAATGAGAAGTAATAATACATTCAAATGCTTTAGGAATTGCCGACAATTTAGAAATGCCTCTATAATTCTGGGCCTCCGCCTTCGCACCCTTTTTGTGGAGTGGAATAATGAAAGAGTCCTTCCAGATAGTTGGAAAAACTGATGATGAAATAGACAAATGAAAAAGTTTAAGAATCGGTTTACAAATGGTTTGTGCACAAAAATTAAGCACACTCCCAGGGAGTCCATCAGGACCGGGAGAATACGTTGGCGTTGTTGTTGCTAAATCCTTTAAAAGAGAACTTTCGGTAATTACAGGGGTAAAAATACAATTAGCCCTATTTAAGGGGTTAGGGTAGATAGAGTTTGACCAAGCAGCCGAACTATAAGTAGTTTGGAAAAACTCGGCAAATAAATCCGCAATTTCAGAATCCAACGATGCCTCTTTTGAGTTTAAACGTACCGATGAAGGCAATGCCGAAGACTTACGCTTGGCATTAACGAAGTTATAAAACTGCTTCGGATCATTTGAAAACTCGAATTTACATCGATTTAAATACATGGAATAGCAATGACTGTTGAGAACATTAAAATCTGAACGAGCCACAACAAATTTCGCAAAATCAGATGGCTTACCCGTTTTTTTATACTTTTTATAAGTGTTGGATTTAAGATTTTTAAGTCTTTGAAGCGCATTGTTAAACCAAGGAGGCCTGTTTAGCTTCGGAGGAAGACTGTCAGGAACGCATTCGTCAAAAAAAGTGTTTAAAACGCTATAGAAAAGTTCAATTGCACTGTCAATATCCATGCAATTGTACAAATCAGTCCAATTATATTGCGAAATCATGTAGTTTAGTTTATTATAGTCACATTTACGAAAGCATCTCCTTTTAGTTTGAGGAACTAAAGGAGAAAGGGTATCAGTACAGGGGAGGCCAATTGTCAATTCCAAAGTTGGATGATATCGGTCTTCAGGCGTCAATTCTAGCTACAGTGACTTCATGCGGATCTAAAACAAATACTAGATCTAATTGTCTGTTTAATGAATTTCGTATAAAGCTTACTTGCTGTAACGATAATTCTAAAAGGCCATCCACAAAATCATGGGCGGATAAAGGAGTAGCGACAAGTGAGTCAGTGGGAAGAGACCAAGAGATATTAGGGAGATTAAAGTCACCCAAAACAATCAAAAGGTCTCTGTTGGAAAGAAAGGATAGAACAGATTTTATAGCAGACAGATGGTGCTCATAAATTATTAAATCAGAGCCAGGAGGAATATAAGAGCAGGTTACAAAAATAGATAAGGATTGAATGGAAACTTTGACACTAACAAATTCAATATCGTTAGGGATATGAATGTTAAGTCTCTCCGATGTTAAACTAGAGGTAACGGCAATCAGTACACCACCTCCCCTACGCGGGAAGCGATCGGTCCTGTAGGAGTTAAAGTTCATTGACAAAACTTCAGAGTCAGATATCTGTGGTTTCAGCCAAGTTTCCGTAAAAGCCAAAATATCTTCAGTAAATGCAGAGGAGTCAGCATAAAGCTTTGGTAGCTTCATATTTAGTCCTCTAACATTTTGATAGGCCAAAAATAAACCTGTTAGTTTTTTGGCACAGCGGAAGGCCTATTATTAGGCACAGTGGAAAGCCGATTATTAGGCACAGTGGGAGGCCTGTTATTTGTTCTCGGTTTATTGGGAACAAATTCTTTTATTACCAAATCATCATTAAGCCAAAAGCTTTCAGAAAGTAGTACATTAAACACATCAGGCGGAGCAAATATTTTAAAAGAAGATATCCTACGGGCGTACGAAAATCGAAATTGTTCAACTTCAATGTCCTCGGATGAGAATTTTTCACGTATGAATTCCATAACATCCTCAGATTTGGTATCCGGGGTAAATCTAGAAACAAACAATTGCTTCCTATGTGGAACAACTGAAAGTTTCTTACGCCCCCCAGCAGCAATCTGAACCTCACTCGGCTGGGACCCAGAAGCGGTTCCTACTGTATATACAGTCAGCACCGACTTCTGTGACTCAGGTTGGCATCCAGAAACAGGGTCACCTCCGGAACTGGCTGTTACCATAGGCACAGGTGGCTCGCTTACCCCTGTGCCGACCGGAACTGCTGCAGCTACCGAGTTCAATGTTTTGTTTTGTTTCACGGTCTTATTAACCGCCCCTGAGCTGGCTTTTTTGCGTTTAGGCGACTCAGTTAATAATAATTTCTTATTATTAAATTGGTCACAAACTGAGTTGAACCCGTCATTGAGCTGTTTGAAAACTCGAGAAAGGTTCAATAGTCCGTCTCGAGTCTGCCTCATAAAGCTGCTCATTTCGACTGTCATTTCCTTGCAGGACTCACATGCCCACATGAGACCGGTACGCATTTCAATGAAGTCTTTAACTCTGCCAGTAAATCCTGCACATTTGACGTGCATGACCGAATCGCAGAGCCAACAGATAACAAAAGAATCTTTGGTTGACGTCGGAAGAGAACAATTTTTCTTTGTACAGATAAGGGCCATTTTATAGGAAAAAAAGGTTATTTAAAGAAATAGAAAATAAAATTTGGAAAATATACCACGAGTAAATTTGGCACTGGGATCAAATTCCAAAACAGCAAAAAACACAAAACACGTACATAAGTATAAGAGCGCGAGATAGCGAATTAAGTCGAGAGCAAGAAAAAAAAGAGAGAGAGAGAAAGAGAGAGAATACAAGAGCAAATTTAGAGAGTGCAAAATAACACCAACAAAGCCAAGATATTAAACAAATCTAATGGAAATTGTTAAAATAACTAAAACCACATACCCGTTAAACAGGGAGATCTATTTAAAACACTAACGCGATTGTTAGGCAAACTTTGTTAGTAAGCTAAACACAAAACACTTGCAAAAAAATCACAAAAATAAATCAAAAACTCAGAGCACAGGTAAACACAACCGTTCACAAGCGACGCTAAATCGGTTCCTTTACAGTGTCAGATAGTTAAGTAGAACAAGTTGGCAAAGAATTCAAATTATTACAGCTTTAACAAAGTTATTTATAGAAAATAATAATAAAAAAACAAGAGAGAACGCTATAGTCGGGTACCCCGACTATCAGATACCCGTTACTCAGCCAAAGTGAGTGCGAGGGAGATGGAGATATAAAATTTTTAATCTGGCATAACTTTTTAACGAATAGTCCGATTTGAAAAATTTCTTCTACATTTCGATAGATATTGATAATTACAATAAAACTGCATTTTTACTTTTCCAAAATCTTTAAAGGTATGGGCGGCAGACACTTTTTAAACTCGTTTATTGTGGGCGTTAGGCGATTGTGGGCGTTAGAGGGGGCGTGGCCCCCGGCTGAAACAAACTTGCGCTGCGTAGGATGCCAAAGAATATTCTAGCTTTTGTAGTTTCTGAGATCTCAGCGTTCATACGGACGGACAGACGGACATGGCTAGATCGACTCGGCTAGTGACCCTGGTCAAGAATATATATACTTTATAGGGTCGGAAACGCTTCCTTCTACCTGTTACATACTTTTGCACGAATACAATATTCCCTTTTACTCTACGAGTAACGGGTATAATGAAATTAGCATTGAATTATGATGTCATCGAACAATGTAGAAAATACGAGGAAGTTGTAAAAATGACGTAAACAATTGTTGCTTCATTTGTGGCCAATATACCTTAAAAGAAAATAAAAAACAAATAACTAAAGATATAGAGGACGCCTATTTGAGTTATTTTGGAATTAAAATCCAGATGAACGAGAAATAGACACCCAATGTTATATGCAAAACGTGCCAATTAAATGCTTTGGGCTGGACGAAAGGAGGGGAAAGGAACTTTAGCTTTGATACTCCCATGATTTGGCGGGAACCTAGCAAACATATTAATGATTGCTATTTTTGCCTCTTTAACTCAAAAGGGATTAATAAGAAAAATCGGGGAACGTGGGAGTATCCAGAGACTGAATCCGCCCAATTACCCATACCGCATTCGGACATGCATCCTGTTGAAAATGAGGAAGTTAAAGGCGAAATGCTGTAGCATATCACGGTTAAATAAAATACCAGGGTATCTTATGGTGGCCAGCGGATGGTCGTTACGAGGTAGCACAGCTCGCGTGGCTATTGGCTCTGCTCATTCGGGACAATGGGGGGTTTTCATCTACTTGTACTACTCGCAGTTGCTGGCTTTGCATACATACATTTATTTGACCTTGCGTGCATCGGGATTGTAAAGGGATTTGCAAACTCTCATTAAGATAAGATAAGAAAGGTAACCAAACGATCGACAGTAGAAAACAAAAAACACTAAAACATGTTGACTTGAGTGTTGCTGCTGTTGTTGTTGTTACAGCAGCGTGCAATAGCCCTCCCAACCATGATCATACTCTCCAGTTTATAATAATATTTTTCTAAAATGATCCCTTGTTCAAGTCGGTTTCTCAATACCCTACCATATTTCCGATCTGCATGACCCCATTATGTAAACGCCTATCAGTTATTCATTTTAAATTCACAATTTTTATTTAAAAACAATAATAATAACTACACTCCATGTGAGTCTGAATATATTTAGTTTATAATGGCATTAGTAAATAATATTTCAATTTAGGCATGTAAAGTTTTAATTTCAGTTAATTTCAAAGAAAAATATAGCATAGTGGGAATAATCGTGAGAATGGCGCTTTGGGTAGAGGAGGTGTGCTCTAAGAAAGGATTTTTTAAAATTCGGCTCCTAAGGACTACCAGGACTCTCAAATAATGCAAAATTGGTTGATTAAAACATCAACCATTCCCACAGTTTTCAACCAAACAAGTTGATATTTTTTTAAGCTTTGTTTGCGGAAATCTTTGAAAGTCCAGAAGATGAGCCCCAACCGACTTCCGGTTGGGGCACTTATTTAATTTTTCCGCACCGATTATGCGATAGGATCCGTTTTTGGTTTAAAGTGTGGAGCTATGCCATACAATCAGTAAGGTTTTTTTTTTTTTTGGACCCACGGTTGATTTTATATGATTTTTGTTGTTTGCGGGGGTTGCGTGGGGCCTTTTTGGCAGCACGTTGTTTTTGTTTTTCGCAGCACTCACGAACGTCAGCAAAAGCAAAGCGAGAGAGTAGTGAGCAAAGTCATTTGAAGCGAAAGAGAGGCGGCCAATGTTTTTTTTTCTGGTTCAGAAACACCTGATAAAATTTGTGCTATTTGGATACCAGAACGGATTATCTAATGAATGCAATTCTAAATCCAAATGTGTAGGTGGCCCGTAAAATATTCAGGTTTTAAAGTTTCTGGGATCTACTCCAAAACGGTAAAAAAGAAACAAAAACTATTGAGCTATATATAAGTATACATACATACGTTCATATGCATTTATCTTAAAAAACAATGTAATATCTTCTTGAACAAATAAAAAATTGCAATTTAGGAAAAAGCCAGACTACACAAGTTTTGAAAGAGTTGGTCATAAATTGTGTTATAGAGGATGGGCGCAAGAAGGAAATTGTTTGAAAAATGTGTCTCCAAAAGACTAACAGGAAACCTTAAACGTCACTAAATCTTGACTTTTAGATCGAATTACTTACAGTTTTCCAAAATCTTTAAAGGTGTGGGCGGCAGACACTTTTTAAACTCGTTTATTGTGGGCGTTAGGCGATTGTGGGCGTTAGAGGGGGCGTGGCCCCCGGCTGAAACAAACTTGCGCTGCGTAGGATGCCAAAGAATATTCTAGCTTTTGTAGTTTCTGAGATCTCAGCGTTCATACGGACGGACAGACGGACATGGCTAGATCGACTCGGCTAGTGACCCTGGTCAAGAATATATATACTTTATAGGGTCGGAAACGCTTCCTTCTACCTGTTACATACTTTTGCACGAATACAATATTCCCTTTTACTCTACGAGTAACGGGTATAATGAAATGAGCATTGAATTATGATGTCATCGAACAATGTAGAAAATACGAGGAAGTTGTAAAAATGACGTAAACAATTGTTGCTTCATTTGTGGCCAATATACCTTAAAAGAAAATAAAAAACAAATAACTAAAGATATAGAGGACGCCTATTTGAGTTATTTTGGAATTAAAATCCAGATGAACGAGAAATAGACACCCAATGTTATATGCAAAACGTGCCAATTAAATGCTTTGGGCTGGACGAAAGGAGGGGAAAGGAACTTTAGCTTTGATACTCCCATGATTTGGCGGGAACCTAGCAAACATATTAATGATTGCTATTTTTGCCTCTTTAACTCAAAAGGGATTAATAAGAAAAATCGGGGAACGTGGGAGTATCCAGAGACTGAATCCGCCCAATTACCCATACCGCATTCGGACATGCATCCTGTTGAAAATGAGGAAGTTAAAGGCGAAATGCTGTAGCATATCACGGTTAAATAAAATACCAGGGTATCTTATGGTGGCCAGCGGATGGTCGTTACGAGGTAGCACAGCTCGCGTGGCTATTGGCTCTGCTCATTCGGGACAATGGGGGGTTTTCATCTACTTGTACTACTCGCAGTTGCTGGCTTTGCATACATACATTTATTTGACCTTGCGTGCATCGGGATTGTAAAGGGATTTGCAAACTCTCATTAAGATAAGATAAGAAAGGTAACCAAACGATCGACAGTAGAAAACAAAAAACACTAAAACATGTTGACTTGAGTGTTGCTGCTGTTGTTGTTGTTACAGCAGCGTGCAATAGCCCTCCCAACCATGATCATACTCTCCAGTTTATAATAATATTTTTCTAAAATGATCCCTTGTTCAAGTCGGTTTCTCAATACCCTACCATATTTCCGATCTGCATGACCCCATTATGTAAACGCCTATCAGTTATTCATTTTAAATTCACAATTTTTATTTAAAAACAATAATAATAACTACACTCCATGTGAGTCTGAATATATTTAGTTTATAATGGCATTAGTAAATAATATTTCAATTTAGGCATGTAAAGTTTTAATTTCAGTTAATTTCAAAGAAAAATATAGCATAGTGGGAATAATCGTGAGAATGGCGCTTTGGGTAGAGGAGGTGTGCTCTAAGAAAGGATTTTTTAAAATTCGGCTCCTAAGGACTACCAGGACTCTCAAATAATGCAAAATTGGTTGATTAAAACATCAACCATTCCCACAGTTTTCAACCAAACAAGTTGATATTTTTTTAAGCTTTGTTTGCGGAAATCTTTGAAAGTCCAGAAGATGAGCCCCAACCGACTTCCGGTTAGGGCACTTATTTAATTTTTCCGCACCGATTATGCGATAGGATCCGTTTTTGGTTTAAAGTGTGGAGCTATGCCATACAATCAGTAAGGTTTTTTTTTTTTTTTTGGACCCACGGTTGATTTTATATGATTTTTGTTGTTTGCGGGGGTTGCGTGGGGCCTTTTTGGCAGCACGTTGTTTTTGTTTTTCGCAGCACTCACGAACGTCAGCAAAAGCAAAGCGAGAGAGTAGTGAGAAAAGTCATTTGAAGCGAAAGAGAGGCGGCCAATGTTTTTTTTTCTGGTTCAGAAACACCTGATAAAATTTGTGCTATTTGGATACCAGAACGGATTATCTAATGAATGCAATTCTAAATCCAAATGTGTAGGTGGCCCGTAAAATATTCAGGTTTTAAAGTTTCTGGGATCTACTCCAAAACGGTAAAAAAGAAACAAAAACTATTGAGCTATATATAAGTATACATACATACGTTCATATGCATTTATCTTAAAAAACAATGTAATATCTTCTTGAACAAATAAAAAATTGCAATTTAGGAAAAAGCCAGACTACACAAGTTTTGAAAGAGTTGGTCATAAATTGTGTTATAGAGGATGGGCGCAAGAAGGAAATTGTTTGAAAAATGTGTCTCCAAAAGACTAACAGGAAACCTTAAACATCACTAAATCTTGACTTTTAGATCGAATTACTTACAGTTTACACCCAAAAAAGTTAGTGCGCCATATTATTTTAACCCAACTGTTGAGCCCCAACCGACATGGGGCCACTTAATTTACTTTTAAATCAGGTTACTATCTAGAGCAAGAAATGATTTGCTAATAATAGTGGACAACGTCGCTTCGGGTATTGCTAGTCATGAATATAATCTAAAATCAAAACCAGTGAGAAAATCAAAAATATATATACATCACCAAATTCATCACCTTTTCAGCGCTTTTTCAGCGCCTAATTATCACTTAAATTCATCTCCCATTTATATTGAAAATATGTTGAATTTCATTGCTTTTATCAATGGGTTTATTATTACATTAAATTAATACATTTTTACGAACTACGGTGACTTGTAGGGGTCTTCGGCAGGTTCTCAGCTTCCGGAGTCTTGGTGAGCTGGAGATTATTCACGCATTTTCGCACTCTCTTCGGACTCTCTGTAGGCTCCACCTGACCAATTGGATCTGAATTTGGAAAATATTTGATTTTATATTATATAACGAGGCAAGAATGATAAAAACTTACTTAGCAGTACAAGAATAACATTCTTCTGGGCTGTAGGACAAAATGATTTCATCTGAAAAGATATTTTATAAGAACTTTGTACCATCAGCTTGACCTAAAAATATTGAAAATAAAGGATAATATAAAAATTAAAAGCTACTGTAATTAAGATAAGACAATACTCTTGACAATTACTTACCTAAAAATGTATTCTTAATTAAAGCACTTTTGTTTAAACTCTAAAATAACTAATCACAGCAATGCTACTCTTTTAAAAGTTAAAACGCAGTTGAAAACCGCGGAAAAACGGCGCCTGCCCTCGAGAAATAGAAAAAAATACTGAGCGAGAAAAACAACATCAATCGCAATCTCTCTTGTTGTTGTCTTCCCTTTGCCACGATCGCGCTTGCCCAGCTTGACATTTGTCTCGTTTTCTAAGAGAGAGAAATTTGGGAGAGCGTGATTGTGAGAGAGGGGGTTGGTGAGAGAGTCGATTCTGCAGACGCTCTGCCGGCGTCGCAGTCGACTCAGTGCATTTCAGCGCTTGGGCTAAATTCGGGAACTGCAGGCTATATGTACAAATGTAAAATTATCTAAATTTCACAATTGGGATAAAATAAACGGATCATCTAATGGATGCAATTCTAAATCAAAAGGTGTAGGTGGCCCGTAAAATATTCAGGTTTTAGAGTTTCTGGGATCTACTCCAAAACGGTAAAAAAGAAACAAAAACAAGAGAGAACGCTATAGTCGAGTACTTCGACTATTAGATACCCGTTACTCAGCTAAAGGGAGTGGGAGAGAGATTAATATATGCACGCGTCAAAGCTACTAGCGCCATCTAGTGGCTGTTTAATTTTTTGCTCATAACTTTTTAATGGATTGTCCGATTTGAAAAATTTCTTCTACAATTCGATAAATATTGATAATCACAATAAAACTGAATTTTTACGTTTCCAAAATATTAAAAGGTGTGGGCGCCAGACACCTTTCAAAAAATGGTTTAGGGCGATTGTGGGCGTTAGAGGGGGCGTGGCCACCGTCTGAAACAAACTTGCGCTGCGTAGGAAGCCCAAGAATATGTGTGGGTAATCCCAACTTTCTAGCTTTTGTAGTTTCCGAGATCTCAGCGTTCATACAGACAGACAGACAGTTTATTGTGGGCGTTAGGCGATTGTGGGCGTTAGAGGGGGCGTGGCCCCCGGCTGAAACAAACTTGCGCTGCGTAGGATGCCAAAGAATATTCTAGCTTTTGTAGTTTCTGAGATCTCAGCGTTCATACGGACGGACAGACGGACAGACGGACACGGCTAGATCGACTCGGCTAGTGACCCTGATCAAGAATATACATACTTTATAGGGTCGGAAACGCTTCCTTCTACCTGTTACATACTTTTGCACGAATACAATATTCCCTTTTACTCTACGAGTAACGGGTATAATGAAATTAGCATTGAATTATGATGTCATCGAACAATGTAGAAAATACGAGGAAGTTGTAAAAATGACGTAAACAATTGTTGCTTCATTTGTGGCCAATATACCTTAAAAGAAAATAAAAAACAAATAACTAAAGATATAGAGGACGCCTATTTGAGTTATTTTGGAATTAAAATCCAGATGAACGAGAAATAGACACCCAATGTTATATGCAAAACGTGCCAATTAAATGCTTTGGGCTGGACGAAAGGAGGGGAAAGGAACTTTAGCTTTGATACTCCCAAGATTTGGCGGGAATCTAGCAACCATATTAATGATTGCTATTTTTGCCTCTTTAACTCAAAAGGGATTAATAATAAAAATCGGGGAACGTGGGAGTATCCAGAGACTGAATCCGCCCAATTACCCATACCGCATTCGGACATGCATCCTGTTGAAAATGAGGAAGTTAAAGGCGAAATGCTGTAGCATATCACGGTTAAATAAAATACCAGGGTATCTTATGGTGGCCAGCGGATGGTCGTTACGAGGTAGCACAGCTCGCGTGGCTATTGGCTCTGCTCATTCGGGACAATAGGGGGTTTTCATCTACTTTTACTACTCGCAGTTGCTGGCTTTGCATACATACATTTATTTGACCTTGCGTGCATCGGGATTGTAAAGGGATTTGCAAACTCTCATTAAGATAAGATAAGAAAGGTAACCAAACGATCGACAGTAGAAAACAAAAAACACTAAAACATGTTGTCTTGAGTGTTGCTGCTGTTGTTGTTGTTACAGCAGCGTGCAATAGCCCTCCCAACCATGATCATACTCTCCAGTTTATAATAATATTTTTCTAAAATGATCCCTTGTTCAAGTCGGTTTCTCAATACCCTACCATATTTCCGATCTGCATGACCCCATTATGTAAACGCCTATCAGTTATTCATTTTAAATTCACAATTTTTATTTAAAAACAATAATAATAACTACACTCCATGTGAGTCTGAATATATTTAGTTTATAATGGCATTAGTAAATAATATTTCAATTTAGGCATGTAAAGTTTTAATTTCAGTTAATTTCAAAGAAAAATATAGCATAGTGGGAATAATCGTGAGAATGGCGCTTTGGGTAGAGGAGGTGTGCTCTAAGAAAGGATTTTTTAAAATTCGGCTCCTAAGGACTACCAGGACTCTCAAATAATGCAAAATTGGTTGATTAAAACATCAACCATTCCCACAGTTTTCAACCAAACAAGTTGATATTTTTTTAAGCTTTGTTTGCGGAAATCTTTGAAAGTCCAGAAGATGAGCCCCAACCGACTTCCGGTTGGGGCACTTATTTAATTTTTCCGCACCGATTATGCGATAGGATCCGTTTTTGGTTTAAAGTGTGGAGCTATGCCATACAATCAGTAAGGTTTTTTTTTTTTTTTTTGACCCACGGTTGATTTTATATGATTTTTGTTGTTTGCGGGGGTTGCGTGGGGCCTTTTTGGCAGCACGTTGTTTTTGTTTTTCGCAGCACTCACGAACGTCAGCAAAAGCAAAGCGAGAGAGTAGTGAGCAAAGTCATTTGAAGCGAAAGAGAGGCGGCCAATGTTTTTTTTTCTGGTTCAGAAACACCTGATAAAATTTGTGCTATTTGGATACCAGAACGGATTATCTAATGAATGCAATTCTAAATCCAAATGTGTAGGTGGCCCGTAAAATATTCAGGTTTTAAAGTTTCTGGGATCTACTCCAAAACGGTAAAAAAGAAACAAAAACTATTGAGCTATATATAAGTATACATACATACGTTCATATGCATTTATCTTAAAAAACAATGTAATATCTTCTTGAACAAATAAAAAATTGCAATTTAGGAAAAAGCCAGACTACACAAGTTTTGAAAGAGTTGGTCATAAATTGTGTTATAGAGGATGGGCGCAAGAAGGAAATTGTTTGAAAAATGTGTCTCCAAAAGACTAACAGGAAACCTTAAACATCACTAAATCTTGACTTTTAGATCGAATTACTTACAGTTTACACCCAAAAAAGTTAGTGCGCCATATTATTTTAACCCAACTGTTGAGCCCCAACCGACATGGGGCCACTTAATTTACTTTTAAATCAGGTTACTATCTAGAGCAAGAAATGATTTGCTAATAATAGTGGACAACGTCGCTTCGGGTATTGCTAGTCATGAATATAATCTAAAATCAAAACCAGTGAGAAAATCAAAAATATATATACATCACCAAATTCATCACCTTTTCAGCGCTTTTTCAGCGCCTAATTATCACATAAATTCATCTCCCATTTATATTGAAAATATGTTGAATTTCATTGCTTTTATCAATGGGTTTATTATTACATTAAATTAATACATTTTTACAAACTACGGTGACTTGTAGGGGTCTTCGGCAGGTTCTCAGCTTCCGGAGTCTTGGTGAGCTGGAGATTATTCACGCATTTTCGCACTCTCTTCGGACTCTCTGTAGGCTCCACCTGACCAATTGGATCTGAATTTGGAAAACATTTGATTTTATATTATATAACGAGGCAAGAATGATAAAAACTTACTTAGCAGTACAAGAATAACATTCTTCTGGGCTGTAGGACAAAATGATTTCATCTGAAAAGATATTTTATAAGAACTTTGTACCATCAGCTTGACCTAAAAATATTGAAAATAAAGGATAATATAAAAATTAAAAGCTACTGTAATTAAGATAAGACAATACTCTTGACAATTACTTACCTAAAAATGTATTCTTAGTTAAAGCACTTTTGTTTAAACTCTAAAATAACTAATCACAGCAATGCTACTCTTTTAAAAGTTAAAACGCAGTTGAAAACCGCGGAAAAACGGCGCCTGCCCTCGAGAAATAGAAAAAAAATACTGAGCGAGAAAAACAACATCAATCGCAATCTCTCTTGTTGTTGTCTTCCCTTTGCCACGATCGCGCTTGCCCAGCTTGACATTTGTCTCGTTTTCTAAGAGAGAGAAATTTGGGAGAGCGTGATTGTGAGAGAGGGGGTTGGTGAGAGAGTCGATTCTGCAGACGCTCTGCCGGCGTCGCAGTCGACTCAGTGCATTTCAGCGCTTGGGCTAAATTCGGGAACTGCAGGCTATATGTACAAATGTAAAATTATCTAAATTTCACAATTGGGATAAAATAAACGGATCATCTAATGGATGCAATTCTAAATCAAAAGGTGTAGGTGGCCCGTAAAATATTCAGGTTTTAGAGTTTCTGGGATCTACTCCAAAACGGTAAAAAAGAAACAAAAACAAGAGAGAACGCTATAGTCGAGTACTTCGACTATAAGATACCCGTTACTCAGCTAAAGGGAGTGGGAGAGAGATTAATATATGCACGCGTCAAAGCTACTAGCGCCATCTAGTGGCTGTTTAATTTTTTGCTCATAACTTTTTAATGGATTGTCCGATTTGAAAAATTTCTTCTACAATTCGATAAATATTGATAATCACAATAAAACTGAATTTTTACGTTTCCAAAATATTAAAAGGTATGGGCGCCAGACACCTTTCAAAAAATGGTTTAGGGCGATTGTGGGCGTTAGAGGGGGCGTGGCCACCGTCTGAAACAAACTTGCGCTGCGTAGGATGCCAAAGAATATTCTAGCTTTTGTAGTTTCTGAGATCTCAGCGTTCATACGGACGGACAGACGGACAGACGGACATGGCTAGATCGACTCGGCTAGTGACCCTGATCAAGAATATATATACTTTATAGGGTCGGAAACGCTTCCTTCTACCTGTTACATACTTTTGCACGAATACAATATTCCCTTTTACTCTACGAGTAACGGGTATAATGAAATTAGCATTGAATTATGATGTCATCGAACAATGTAGAAAATACGAGGAAGTTGTAAAAATGACGTAAACAATTGTTGCTTCATTTGTGGCCAATATACCTTAAAAGAAAATAAAAAACAAATAACTAAAGATATAGAGGACGCCTATTTGAGTTATTTTGGAATTAAAATCCAGATGAACGAGAAATAGACACCCAATGTTATATGCAAAACGTGCCAATTAAATGCTTTGGGCTGGACGAAAGGAGGGGAAAGGAACTTTAGCTTTGATACTCCCATGATTTGGCGGGAACCTAGCAAACATATTAATGATTGCTATTTTTGCCTCTTTAACTCAAAAGGGATTAATAAGAAAAATCGGGGAACGTGGGAGTATCCAGAGACTGAATCCGCCCAATTACCCATACCGCATTCGGACATGCATCCTGTTGAAAATGAGGAAGTTAAAGGCGAAATGCTGTAGCATATCACGGTTAAATAAAATACCAGGGTATCTTATGGTGGCCAGCGGATGGTCGTTACGAGGTAGCACAGCTCGCGTGGCTATTGGCTCTGCTCATTCGGGACAATGGGGGGTTTTCATCTACTTGTACTACTCGCAGTTGCTGGCTTTGCATACATACATTTATTTGACCTTGCGTGCATCGGGATTGTAAAGGGATTTGCAAACTCTCATTAAGATAAGATAAGAAAGGTAACCAAACGATCGACAGTAGAAAACAAAAACACTAAAACATGTTGTCTTGAGTGTTGCTGCTGTTGTTGTTGTTACAGCAGCGTGCAATAGCCCTCCCAACCATGATCATACTCTCCAGTTTATAATAATATTTTTCTAAAATGATCCCTTGTTCAAGTCGGTTTCTCAATACCCTACCATATTTCCGATCTGCATGACCCCATTATGTAAACGCCTATCAGTTATTCATTTTAAATTCACAATTTTTATTTAAAAACAATAATAATAACTACACTCCATGTGAGTCTGAATATATTTAGTTTATAATGGCATTAGTAAATAATATTTCAATTTAGGCATGTAAAGTTTTAATTTCAGTTAATTTCAAAGAAAAATATAGCATAGTGGGAATAATCGTGAGAATGGCGCTTTGGGTAGAGGAGGTGTGCTCTAAGAAAGGATTTTTTAAAATTCGGCTCCTAAGGACTACCAGGACTCTCAAATAATGCAAAATTGGTTGATTAAAACATCAACCATTCCCACAGTTTTCAACCAAACAAGTTGATATTTTTTTAAGCTTTGTTTGCGGAAATCTTTGAAAGTCCAGAAGATGAGCCCCAACCGACTTCCGGTTGGGGCACTTATTTAATTTTTCCGCACCGATTATGCGATAGGATCCGTTTTTGGTTTAAAGTGTGGAGCTATGCCATACAATCAGTAAGGTTTTTTTTTTTTTTTTGGACCCACGGTTGATTTTATATGATTTTTGTTGTTTGCGGGGGTTGCGTGGGGCCTTTTTGGCAGCACGTTGTTTTTGTTTTTCGCAGCACTCATGAACGTCAGCAAAAGCAAAGCGAGAGAGTAGTGAGCAAAGTCATTTGAAGCGAAAGAGAGGCGGCCAATGTTTTTTTTTCTGGTTCAGAAACACCTGATAAAATTTGTGCTATTTGGATACCAAAACGGATTATCTAATGAATGCAATTCTAAATCCAAATGTGTAGGTGGCCCGTAAAATATTCAGGTTTTAAAGTTTCTGGGATCTACTCCAAAACGGTAAAAAAGAAACAAAAACTATTGAGCTATATATAAGTATACATACATACGTTCATATGCATTTATCTTAAAAAACAATGTAATATCTTCTTGAACAAATAAAAAATTGCAATTTAGGAAAAAGCCAGACTACACAAGTTTTGAAAGAGTTGGTCATAAATTGTGTTATAGAGGATGGGCGCAAGAAGGAAATTGTTTGAAAAATGTGTCTCCAAAAGACTAACAGGAAACCTTAAACATCACTAAATCTTGACTTTTAGATCGAATTACTTACAGTTTACACCCAAAAAAGTTAGTGCGCCATATTATTTTAACCCAACTGTTGAGCCCCAACCGACATGGGGCCACTTAATTTACTTTTAAATCAGGTTACTATCTAGAGCAAGAAATGATTTGCTAATAATAGTGGACAACGTCGCTTCGGGTATTGCTAGTCATGAATATAATCTAAAATCAAAACCAGTGAGAAAATCAAAAATATATATACATCACCAAATTCATCACCTTTTCAGCGCTTTTTCAGCGCCTAATTATCACTTAAATTCATCTCCCATTTATATTGAAAATATGTTGAATTTCATTGCTTTTATCAATGGGTTTATTATTACATTAAATTAATACATTTTTACAAACTACGGTGACTTGTAGGGGTCTTCGGCAGGTTCTCAGCTTCCGGAGTCTTGGTGAGCTGGAGATTATTCACGCATTTTCGCACTCTCTTCGGACTCTCTGTAGGCTCCACCTGACCAATTGGATCTGAATTTGGAAAACATTTGATTTTATATTATATAACGAGGCAAGAATGATAAAAACTTACTTAGCAGTACAAGAATAACATTCTTCTGGGCTGTAGGACAAAATGATTTCATCTGAAAAGATATTTTATAAGAACTTTGTACCATCAGCTTGACCTAAAAATATTGAAAATAAAGGATAATATAAAAATTAAAAGCTACTGTAATTAAGATAAGACAATACTCTTGACAATTACTTACCTAAAAATGTATTCTTAATTAAAGCACTTTTGTTTAAACTCTAAAATAACTAATCACAGCAATGCTACTCTTTTAAAAGTTAAAACGCAGTTGAAAACCGCGGAAAAACGGCGCCTGCCCTCGAGAAATAGAAAAAAAATACTGAGCGAGAAAAACAACATCAATCGCAATCTCTCTTGTTGTTGTCTTCCCTTTGCCACGATCGCGCTTGCCCAGCTTGACATTTGTCTCGTTTTCTAAGAGAGAGAAATTTGGGAGAGCGTGATTGTGAGAGAGGGGGTTGGTGAGAGAGTCGATTCTGCAGACGCTCTGCCGGCGTCGCAGTCGATTCAGTGCATTTCAGCGCTTGGGCTAAATTCGGGAACTGCAGGGTATATGTACAAATGTAAAATTATCTAAAATTCACAATTGGGATAAAATAAACGGATCATCTAATGGATGCAATTCTAAATCAAAAGGTGTAGGTGGCCCGTAAAATATTCAGGTTTTAGAGTTTCTGGGATCTACTCCAAAACGGTAAAAAAGAAACAAAAACAAGAGAGAACGCTATAGTCGAGTACTTCGACTATAAGATACCCGTTACTCAGCTAAAGGGAGTGGGAGAGAGATTAATATATGCACGCGTCAAAGCTACTAGCACCATCTAGTGGCTGTTTAATTTTTTGCTCATAACTTTTTAATGGATTGTCCGATTTGAAAAATTTCTTCTACAATTCGATAAATATTGATAATCACAATAAAACTGAATTTTTACGTTTCCAAAATATTAAAAGGTATGGGCGCCAGACACCTTTCAAAAAATGGTTTAGGGCGATTGTGGGCGTTAGAGGGGGCGTGGCCACCGTCTGAAACAAACTTGCGCTGCGTAGGAAGCCCAAGAATATGTGTGGGTAATCCCAACTTTCTAGCTTTTGTAGTTTCCGAGATCTCAGCGTTCATACAGACAGACAGACAGTTTATTGTGGGCGTTAGGCGATTGTGGGCGTTAGAGGGGGCGTGGCCCCCGGCTGAAACAAACTTGCGCTGCGTAGGATGCCAAAGAATATTCTAGCTTTTGTAGTTTCTGAGATCTCAGCGTTCATACGGACGGACAGACGGACAGACGGACAGACGGACATGGCTAGTTCGACTCGGCTAGTGATCCTGATCAAGAATATATATACTTTATAGGGTCGGAAAAGCTTCCTTCTCCCTGTTACATACTTTTGCACGAATACAATATACCCTTTTACTCTACGAGTAACGGGTATAACTATTGAGCTATATATAAGTATACATACATACGTTCATATGCATTTATCTTAAAAAACAATGTAAAATCTTCTTGAACAAATGAAAAATTGCAATTTAGGAAAAAGCCAGACTACACAAGTTTTTGAAAGAATTGGTCATAAATTGTGTTATAGAGGATGGGCGCAAGAAGGAAATTGTTTGAAAAATGTGTCTCCAAAAGACTAACAGGAAACCTTAAACATCACTAAATCTTGACTTTTAGATCGAATTACTTACAGTTTACACCCAAAAAAGTTAGTGCGCCATATTATTTTAACCCAACTGTTGAGCCCCAACCGACATGGGGCCACTTAATTTACTTTTAAATCAGGTTACTATCTAGAGCAAGAAATGATTTGCTAATAATAGTGGACAACGTCGCTTCGGGTATTGCTAGTCATGAATATAATCTAAAATCAAAACCAGTGGGAAAATCAAAAATAAATATACATCACCAAATTCATCACCTTTTTAGCGCTTTTTCAGCGCCAAATTATCACTTAAATTCATCTCCCATTTATATTGAAAATATGTTGAATTTCATTGCTATTATCAATGGGTTTATTATTACATTAAATTAATACATTTTTACAAACTACGGTGACTTGTAGGGGTCTTCGGCAGGTTCTCAGCTTCCGGAGTCTTGGTGAGCTGGAGATTATTCACGCATTTTCGCACTCTCTTCGGACTCTCTGTAGGCTCCACCTGACCAATTGGATCTGAATTTGGAAAATATTTGATTTTATATTATATAACGAGGCAAGAATGATAAAAACTTACTTAGCAGTACAAGAATAACATTCTTCTGGGCTGTAGGACAAAATGATTTCATCTGAAAAGATATTTTATAAGAACTTTGTACCATCAGCTTGACCTAAAAATATTGAAAATAAAGGATAATATAAAAATTAAAAGCTACTGTAATTAAGATAAGACAATACTCTTGACAATTACTTACCTAAAAATGTATTCTTAATTAAAGCACTTTTGTTTAAACTCTAAAATAACTAATCACAGCAATGCTACTCTTTTAAAAGTTAAAACGCAGTTGAAAACCGCGGAAAAACGGCGCCTGCCCTCGAGAAATAGAAAAAAATACTGAGCGAGAAAAACAACATCAATCGCAATCTCTCTTGTTGTTGTCTTCCCTTTGCCACGATCGCGCTTGCCCAGCTTGACATTTGTCTCGTTTTCTAAGAGAGAGAAATTTGGGAGAGCGTGATTGTGAGAGAGGGGGTTGGTGAGAGAGTCGATTCTGCAGACGCTCTGCCGGCGTCGCAGTCGACTCAGTGCATTTCAGCGCTTGGGCTAAATTCGGGAACTGCAGGGTATATGTACATATGTAAAATTATCTAAATTTCACAATTGGGATAAAATAAACGGATCATCTAATGGATGCAATTCTAAATCAAAAGGTGTAGGTGGCCCGTAAAATATTCAGGTTTTAGAGTTTCTGGGATCTACTCCAAAACGGTAAAAAAGAAACAAAAACAAGAGAGAACGCTATAGTCGAGTACTTCGACTATTAGATACCCGTTACTCAGCTGAAGGGAGTGGGAGAGAGATTAATATATGCACGCGTCAAAGCTACTAGCGCCATCTAGTGGCTGTTTAATTTTTTTCTCATAACTTTTTAATGGATTGTCCGATTTGAAAAATTT
The DNA here is from genome assembly GCA_035046095.1 of Drosophila pseudotakahashii. NCBI lineage: Eukaryota > Metazoa > Arthropoda > Insecta > Diptera > Drosophilidae > Drosophila > Drosophila pseudotakahashii. The sequence goes on from JAWNOE010000059.1 coordinate 735,013, forward strand.
CTTTTACAATTCGATAAATATTGATAATCACAATAAAACTGAATTTTTACGTTTCCAAAATATTAAAAGGTGTGGGCGCCAGACACCTTTCAAAAAATGGTTTAGGGCGATTGTGGGCGTTAGAGGGGGCGTGGCCACCGTCTGAAACAAACTTGCGCTGCGTAGGAAGCCCAAGAATATGTGTGGGTAATCCCAACTTTCTAGCTTTTGTAGTTTCCGAGATCTCAGCGTTCATACAGACAGACAGACAGACGGACAGACGGACATGGCTAGTTCGACTCGGCTAGCGATCCTGATCAAGAATATATATACTTTATAGGGTCGGAAAAGCTTCCTTCTCCCTGTAACATACTTTTGCACGAATACAATATACCCTTTTACTCTACGAGTAACGGGTATAACTATTGAGCTATATATAAGTATACATACATACGTTCATATGCATTTATCTTAAAAAAAAAATGTATTATCTGCGTGCACAAATAAAAAATTGCAATTTAGGAAAAAGCCAGACTACACAAGTTTTGAAAGAATTGGTCATAAATTGTGTTATAGAGGATGGGCGCAAGAAGGAAATTGTTTGAAAAATGTGTCTTCAAAAGACTAACAGGAAACCTTAAACATCGCTAAATCTTGACTTTTATATCGAATTACTTACAGTTTACACCCAAAACGCCATATTATTTTAACCCAGCTGTTGAGCCGCAACCGACATGGGGGCACTTAAGAAATTTTTCAAATCGGACCATTCGTTGATTTAAAAATTTTATATCTCCAACTCCCTCGCACTCACTTTGGCTGAGTAACGGGTATCTAATAGTCGGGGTACCCGACTATAGCGTTCTCTCTTGTTTTTTTTATCAAATGTTCCTAAACCAGAAAAAAATTTGGCCGCCTCTCTTCCGCTTCAAATGACTCTCTCTGCTCTTTACTCTCTCGCTCTGCTTCTGCTGACGTTGTTTTTGTGAGAACTGTGTTCGGAAATCGTTCGGCGGTCCGAACTCCGGAAGCAAACAAAAAATAAAAACAACGTGCTGCCAAATAGGAACACGCAACCTTCAAATCTAACAAATAAAATCATATAAATACAACCGTGGGTAAAAAAAAAAAACAAAAATACCTTAACGATTGTACGGCATAGCTCCACACTCTAAGCAAAAACGGATCCGATCGCATAATCGGTGCGGAACAATTAATTAAGTGCCCCAACCGGAAGTCGGTTGGGGCTCATCTGCTGGGGTTTTAAAGATTTCCATAAATAAAGCTTAAAATTAAAATATCAACTTGTTAGGTTGAAAACTGTGGGAATGATTAACATGTTAAGCAACCAAATTCGCATTTTTCGAGAGTCCTGGGAGTCTTTAGGAGCCGAATTTCAAAAAATCCTTTCTTTGTGCACACCTCCTCTAACACGATTCAAACCCAGTTTTTTCCATAATTTTAGGTCTTATGGTTTGGGCTGGGGGAACATGACGCAAATCGACATCTGCTTTTTAATAGTAATACTCGATCAAAACAAAAATATTTTATGAATTTAACAAATTTGCTACACATTTGGATTTAGAATTGCATCCATTAGATAATCCGTTCTGGTATCCAAATAGTACAAATTTTATCAGGTGTTTCTGAACCAGAAAAAAAACATTGGCCGCTTTCGCTTCAAATGACTCTTTCTTTGCTCACTACTCTCTCGCTTTGCTTTTGCTGACGTTCGTGAGTGCTGATAACAACAAAAACAACGTGCTGCCAAAAAGGGCCCCCCCCAAACCCCGCAAACAACAAAAATATGGCATAGCTCCACACTTTCAACCAAAAACGGGTCTGATCTCATAATCGGTGCGGAAAAATTAAATAAGTGCCCCAACCGGAAGTCGGTTGGGGCTCATCTTCTGGGCTTTCAAAGATTTCCACAAACAAAGCTTAAAAAAAATATCAACTTGTTTGGTTGAAAACTGTGGGAATGGTTGATATTTTAATCAATCAATTTTGCATTTTTCGAGAGTCCTGGGAGTCCTTAAGAGCCGAATTTTAAAAAATCCTTTCTTAGTGCACACCTCCTCTAACACACGATTCAGACCCAATTTTTTCCTGAATTTTAGGTCTTATGGTTTGGGCTGGGGGAACATGACGCAAATCGACATCTGCTCTTTTATAGTAATACTCGATTTTCGACTTAATCTTTTAACTAATAAAAAAATTAAGAAAAAAACAAAAAAATTTAACTCGATCAGGTTTTCCTTCGAGTATAACCTTTTCTAAGCAGGCCGTGGCACTTGGGTTTCTTTTCTTGCCGATTTACACCATTACGAGGTTATGCACGAGCTCGATTAGGTTAACAAAAGAGAGGTTAGGCACGAGCTCGACTGGGTTATTTCCGACTTTTCCGCACTTTTCCGCCTACGGGGTCGTCATAGGAAGCCCGATAGAGTTCCCGTTGACGGATTTAAATGATGAGAGCGCTGCTGATGGTACCTGCTTACTCCCAACTGGATCGCAAATTCTTATCTCAAGTGGGTTTTGGGGGACCGAAGAAAAATATGCAGGTTTTTGGGCTTACGCCCCACACCTCTCCGCAGCTCTGCACTCGCAAGGTTTTGGCTCTCGCAAATAGAAATCTGGCGGCGACAGAGGAAGTGGGACTTCGGAAGTTGGCCTGCAAGAAATATTGCCAAATTACCCAAAATTCGGGTCTGCCATTGATTGCAGATTAATATTTACCCTGAACTGAAAATCACTGTTGTTTGTGGTTTTTAATGCCGTTGACCAGCCTTGTGTCGGCTTGTCCACGTGAGGGTTAGAAAAACTTGGCTTGTAGATAAGGGTGAACTGGTCACCTCAAGAGTCAATCGGCAAATAGACCGAGCTTAGGGTTTGGATCACGCTTGTAGGCCTATTTCCGCAGGCCGCGAAGGTCTCCAGTGTCACTGTGACATTTGACCCAGGAAAAAGGATATCTTCCCTGCGGATCTAAACTCTGCTAACATCTAGTAATTTGTATTCTTTTTTTTTAGTATTAATTTTAAGTATTCCTAAGCTAAACAAAATTAAATTATTCATTTGTAGTTTTAAATGTTCAAAGTTTTCTTCTTAAATTTGTAAGGACTTTTCGTAGGCTGGGATAGGCTTCAGTCCGGCCAGAGTCCTCTACAGTTAAATTTGTAGAAACACAGGAGACGAAATGGGACTGGGAGTTGCCGCCTGGACTTTTGCTATTGAGATCACGCGGCCTGGGTCTCTGCATCTACGTAGGGTAGATCGCTTGGACACTTAACCCCAGACCGTGCCGACACAACTTAGCACTGGGGTTTTTTTAGCTGGGATTGATCGTGGGCGAGTGGGTGCACATGGGCGTGTGTGAGCGACCGGGGATAGCTTTTCCCGTCCGACGAGCGTCCGTATTGCGTAGAGTAAGCCTCGGAAACGCAATACAGAAACTTGACCGACGTAAAACTGCGCACGTGTACAGCCTCGTCGTCCGCGTTGCGAAGAGAAAGCCTCGGAAACGCAACACGAAAACGGGGCCGATGAAAATTAACGAGCGGGAATTTTTCGGCTGGGCCGAAGTGTGGGTGGACAAGGAAACGCGTGGGCGTGCGTGACCGCAGGAAAAGCGGGTGAGCGATCACAAAGAGCTTTTCCTGTCCGCCAAGCGTCCGTATTGCGTAGAGAAAACCTCGGAAACGCAATACAAAACTTGGCCGACGAAAATTAGCGCGTGTACAGCCTCGTCGTCCGCGTTGCGAAGAGAAAACCTCGGAAACGCAACACGAAAACGGGGCCGACGCAAATTAACGCGCGGGAATTTTTCGGCTGGGCCGAAGTGTGGGTGGACAAGGAAACGCGTGGGCGTGCGTGACCGCAGGAAAAGCGGGTGAGCGATCGCAAAGAGCTTTTCCTGTCCGCCAAGCGTCCGTATTGCGTAGAGAAAACCTCGGAAACCCAATACAAAACTTGGCCGACGAAAATGAGCGCGTGTACAGCCTCGTCTCCCGCGTTGCGAAGAGAAAGCCTCGGAAACGCAACACGAAAACGGGGCCGACGCAAATTAACGCGCGGGAATTTTTCGGCTGGGCCTAAGTGTGGGTGGACAAGGAAACGCGTGGGCGTGCGTGACCGCAGGAAAAGCGGGTGAGCGATCACAAAGAGCTTTTCCCGTCCGCCAAGCGTCCGTATTGCGTAGAGAAAACCTCGGAAACCCAATACAAAACTTGGCCGACGAAAATGAGCGCGTGTACAGCCTCGTCGTCCGCTATGCGAAGAGAAAGCCTTGGAAACACAACACAAAAACTTGACCGACGTAAAACTGCGCACGTTTACAGCCTCGTCGTCCGCGTTGCGCAGAGTAAGCCTCGGAAACGCAACACGGAAACGGGGCGTACGCAAATTACTCGCGAACTTCACTCCAAATTTTATTACCAAGGCTTTGGGTTTAATTTCACAAATCTCGCTTCCGTTTATTCACTTCTTTTATATTTCCCTAACCTTCGCACTCAGTGTGGGCTTTTCTCTTTCCTTACTTACTACCGCCTGATGGTACCGCCCGCGTGTCCCTTCCGCTGGTCCCCGCTGGTCCGTTCGGCTCGGCTGCCGGAAAAAGAAAGAGGGCGATCTCAGCCGATCGCTGTGCCACGTAGACGTGCTTTTGCGCCTAACAGCACGCTTGCGTCTAACAGCCCACAGGGTTGCTCTTAACAGCAAGTTTGCACTTAACAGCCCGCAGGGTTGCTCTTAACAGAAAGTTTGCACTTAACAGCCCGCAGTGCTCGTTTACGGGTGATTCCGATAACTTGTCGATACTATTGGCATTCGCCCCGACTGGCCAGCTGACCGATCCTGCTGATCAACACTGGCCAGCCCGCGCGCGCTTATTTTGAAACTAGAATAACTTAGGTTTAACACTTATATATATATTTCCGATCTTAAACGTAAAATAAGGCCTTCAATGGCAGGAACATAATAATGCTGAGGCTGAGATGCTGAAAATTACATGTTGGAATGTGGGGCGCCTTAAGCGTCCTCACAAATTACCCGTGAATTTCTAATTTTTTAACACCTAAAATTAATTAAATACACTTAGCTAGTTCTATATCCTAAGTTATGCAGCAGACGGACCCTAATTATCTTGTGCATGGTTTAATCAGCGTAATTAACTGTGTGCACGGTTGCACAGCCACTGATAAGTGCATATCAAGGAAAACTATTGCCTGTTTTTAGGCACTTTGATTATTTTCATTTGTATAATGTCTTTTATTTGTAAAATGTATTTTAGCCAGCGACAAGCGCTCCTACAAAACCCCCCCACCAAGATCACGCTTACGAGGGAGAGGAAAAACCAAGCAACTATCATCCCTCTGAAAGCATACTGAGCGGTCTTCGAGCATGTCCAAATTACGCAAAAGATTATAGGTGGAACCATTGGTAACCATGTGTTGGCCAAATGTCAACCGATATGGAGTAGCGTGAGATTTGAATTGCACGCCGTTGTCAGATACAATCACCTCAGGAACGCCAAAGCAGTGCAACAAATCTTCCTCAACGTATCTCAAAATTGCCTCAGCAGTAAACTTTTTTATGGGCTTTAGAAATAGAAATTTTGAAAAGTGATCCAGCACTACAAATACTCCTATATGGCCAGATCGAGAACGCGGATATGGTATATGGTATGGTATATGGTATATCTACGTATAGTTTTTGGAAAAACCGTTGTGTCTCGCCTGTTTTACTTAGCTTAGGTTTAAGGCTATAATTGGGGTGTTTTGAGCATTTACAAATTTCGCAGCTATTCACATGGGTCTTTACGTCCGCTACTAGATTGGTCCAGTAATAATACCTGCGTACTCGCTCTAGGGTCTTATTTATACCACAGTGGGAATCTAAAGAGTGGTCATGTGCTATCTGCAATACGGTCGGAACCAATCCTTTTGGAATCCAAATCTTCCAGGCCATGTCATTTTCTATTCTTTCGCCTGTTGCGTGTTCCATCCTGCGATACAAAAACTCGTCAATGACTTTTACATCTGGAAGTTGAGACTGATTCTGCATAACTTTGCTCTTTAACTCTTCGTAATCCTTGCTTTTAAAGTGATCTGATTGGAGGTCAATAAACTGCTCTACTTCTAGGGCTGATAAGTCTTCTGTGAAGGTCCGTGAGAGAGCATCCGGAACAATATTTTGGCTGCCTTTTCTGTGTGTAATTTCGAAACTAAATCCCTGAAGCTTGAGAGCCCACTTAGCTAATCTGCTGCTTAAGTCTGACTGGGACATAAGCCATTTTAGCGAGGCATGGTCAATGACTGCGGTAAACTTATGACCCTCAACATATGCTCGGAATTTCTTAATAGACATGTAAGGTGGCATCTGCACAATTACCTCACAAGTTGGCACACCCATCCTTGACACACACCACCCATCATTCCCACCCTTTGCTAATTTGCTAAATTTGGACAGATGAGAAGTTGGCACCGCCGAAGAAGACAAGAGAAGGAAGTCAAGAAAAAGTGGTTACAGAAGCAAGTCGAAGAAGTCAGTCGCGGAAGTCGTAATAAAGTCGAAAGTTGTCATAAGTAGTTGCGAATTTCTGTCGGTCATTTGAAATCTGTATTTATATCATTTACCTGTTCGGCTATATACTTAATCGTTTTTATATTAAATAAACCTATAATCTTAAATTAAATCTTACATAGGGGTTCAACCGATCCGAGCAGCCAGTTAAATTAACTATTTGAAACAATTAACTCTTTGTGAAATTGTTAAAGAAGTTGTGAAATTATGATAGGAACAAATAAAAAGAGGAAAAATATGGCGCAAAAGAATAATTCTACGACAGCAAAGAAGAATCCAGAAAAACTTAACGAAGATGTGCAAAACAGCACATTTCAATTAAATCGAAAGAACATTGGCGAAAAAACATTCAATATAGGCGATCAAAGTAGTGAAAAAGAGACAACTATTGCTGAGCTCAAGCCGATACATACACAATCTCAGCTTGACGAAAATTTGCCATTAAAATCGGAGCAATATAGGAACAGTCGATAATAAGCTATATCGTAGATGGCTTAGAGGTGCGTGATGACTTAAAATTTCCACTGTATAGTTCGACGTCATTTAAGGAGCTCAGAACTCTTTTTGAGTTGGCAGAGTCGATTGCTAAAAATAATTCGTTTCCGTTCGCGCGGAAAAAGCAGAAAAGAAAAAAAAAGAAAAAAGCAAAAGAAAGCAACAGCATTGATATAACTGTGGGTCCGCTGACCATAAAATAGCTGAGTGTAAGGGCGACCTAAAATGCTTCAAGTGCAACGGTGTGGGCCATATTGCCAAACATTGTGCAGACGTTAAGCCCAATGTGAATGTTGTGTTTAAAGAAAATCGCGTCAAGGATATGCAAATCGGGAAAAATAAAATGATGTGCTTGATTGACACTGGAGCAGACGTTTCATTGATGCGCAAAGACAAATTTAAAAAGGGGTTCGGTAACGTGTACTACAAAAATCTTTTCTAAAGCTGTTCGGTTTAGGCAACGTCGCAACCTCAGTGTTGGGTGAATTTTTGGACGCGGTTGAAGTTGATGGACTTATAACTACGCACACGTTTCTAGTTGTTCCGGACTCAAACCTTAAAGTTGACGTTTTGGCCGGATTCGATTTCCTAGAGAAATTCACTGTAACTCTAACTAGCAGCGGTTATACCTTTGCGGCGACACAGATGCAAAATAATGAAGAACCCTCCCAGTCAAATGTATTCAACGTGGTAAGCTCTACCGAAGATTTTGATATAAACGTAAGTCCCAAGCATGCGACTGCTGTGAAAGAAATGATACACAACTACAAGCCGAAAAGTAACCCTGAAGAATGCTCAAAAAAACTAAGTATTAAACCAAAGGACAGCATTGTCTTCCGAGAAAGTCCAAGTCGCTTGTCGATCCCTGAGCGAGAATTTGTTAGGAGACAAGTAGAAGAATGGCTTAGCAGTGGTATTATTTGAGAATCGTGTTCGGAAGCAAGGTAGTTCTGGCCAAAAAGAAAGAAGGAACGTACAGATTATGCGTAGACTATTGCAAATTAAACACTCTTGTTTTGAAATATAGATTCCCCGTTCCCATCGTAGAGGAGGTCTTAGAGAAGATGCAAGCAGCCAAATTTTTTACAGTAATGGACCTAAAAAACGGTTTTTTCCATGTTGCAGTTGACGAACAATGCCGAAAATACACGGCATTTGTTACAAAGGAAGGTCTTTACGAATTTAACAGAGCTCCTTTCGGATTCTGTAATTCACCGGCCGTCTTCGTTCGATATGTTAACTATATCTTCCAGAAGTTAATAAATGATGGCATAATGGAGATATACGTAGATGACATAGTTGTGTTTGGTGATTCAGCGGAGCAATGCCTTAAAAACATGCAGATCGTCGTAAAGCAGGGTGAAAAGTTTGGCTTAGAAATTAAATGGTCAAAATGCCAATTTTTTAAGGAGAAGATAAACTTTTTGGGACACGAAATAGAAAACGGAAATGTTTGGCCAGGCCAGGAAAAAATAAAAGCTGTGCAAAATGTTCCAAAACCCAAAAATATAAGAGGAGTACAGGCTTTTCTTGGACTGACGGGGTATTTTCGAAAATTTATCCAAGAGTACGCATTAATGGCAAGACCACTCACTGAACTTCTAAAAAAAGACGCAGAATTTAAAATCGATAGTTTGCAGATTCGAGCTGTAGAAAACCTGAAGGCGTCTTTAACAAGCGAGCCCGTCCTAAAAATTTTCAAACAGAATGCAAAGACTCAGCTGCACGTAGACGCATCGAAGGATGGTTTTGGGGCAACACTTTTCCAGTAGTTTGACAACAAGTGGCACCCTGTTATGTACTGGAGCAAAAAGACAACGCCACAGGAGGAAAAATTACACAGCTAGTTCTTAGAAGTGAAAGCCGCCTATTTAGCAACCAAAAAGATAAGGCATTATCTTATGGGAATCGAATTCGATCTCATCACTGACTGTGCTGCCTTTAAGATGACAACAACAAAGAAAGACGTCCCTCGTGAAGTAGTTCAGTGGCTTATGTACCTTCAAGATTTTTCCTTCAAAATAGAACATCGTGCTGGCACCAGAATGAAGCATGTAGATAGTCTTAGTCGATTCCAAGTCATGATCGTCACGTCAGAAGTCCAGTCACAATTTCTAAGGGCGCAGAAAAAGATGAACCCCTATCAGCGGTAGCAGAGATCCTAAAGGAGAAGCCTTATGCGCAATACACAATGAAAAATGTTATGTATTTGCCGCGGCCAAAGTTGGCAGCTCTGATCTTGGCATTAGGCAGTACTCATAAATGCGTACATACTCCTGCTGGCGTTAAGCCTTAAGCTTTCCAGCATCATTCCCGATACAGACATTCATGTAGAACACATCTATCTTGTAATACTCGTGGTTAAATAAACTATATATACACTCGATCAACACACGCTAACAAATATATAAAACTGGCGACGAGGATGGGATCCAAAGTCGTGTGTTGTTAGAGAATTATAGTTACAGCAGTTGCGCAAGTCTAAGAAATTGCGTAGCAATCGCTGGCACCACGTGGTCGCGAACCAACGGTAGATTCGGCAGATACGGTACTTGGACCACAGCACGTGCCATAAAACCGACCTTTCTGCTACCGGCGGCCTGTGCGCTGCGAGTAAATGGATGAATCTGGTGATCAAGAAGCTAGAAGCTCCGCCACCGACCTACTTCTTCTTAGTGAAGACAAGAAGGAAGCCCGCATTCAAGAACCAATCAACACGCTACATTAAGCAATGGCAAGTGTTGGAAGCTTGGAACCATTCGACGTGGAGCAACCACAAAAATGGACAACGTACATGGAACGTTTCAAGCTCTACGTTTTAGCCAACGGAGTCACAGATGAGGCTAGGGAAAAGGCGGCTTTCCTCACATTGGCTGGCCCCAGCCTTTTCGATCTGTTGACTTCCTTGATAAGATAAGATAAGTGAAATTAAACTGAAAGAAATCTACGATATATTAACCGGCCATTTGTCACCCAGACCATCCGTGATCGCCGCATTTTATCAATTTCACAAGAGAGATCAGCAACCAGGCGAAACAGTCAGCAGTTACATTGCAGCGCTACGCGCGTTGGCCGTAGACTGTCAATTCGGAGCGGCATTGGATCGCATGCTAAGGGATCGTTTCGTGTGCGGCATGAAGGACGAGGGACTGCAGCGAGCTTTCCTTGCGGAAACGGAACTCTCCGTTCAGCGTGCTGTGGACCGCGCTACCACCAGTGAAGCCGCAGCAATTAGCGCGCTAGCCACCCGACACCCCAACGAGGCAGTACAAGCTATTAAGTCATATTAAGGCGGAACACGCACCCAGGCCCGGGAAACGGACCCAAATGTGGCGGCTGTGGGGCTCAGCACAGCCGCGCGCAGTGTCCTTACCGGGAAGCAGTTTGTCACGGTTGTGGCCGCAAGGGACACATTGTGCGAGTGTGTCGCCAATCAGCTCCAGTTGCGAACTCAAGTTTTGCGAACTCAAGTTTGGAAAAGTACAACCATCCACGGACATCGATCAACCAGGTAGTACCATTGATCGAACAGAAAAAATCTGTATCCATCATCATCAACGGACGCGAATGTTCATTCGAAGTCGACTCCGGGTCCCCGGTGACCATCATGTCGGAGTCATCATTTAACCGCATCTGGCCTAATGAGAAGCCGGCCCTGTCCAAGTGTAACTTGGAATTCAACGATTATCAACGAAACGCTATTCCAATCAGAGGAATTATAGACGTGTCAATAGTCTACAACCGTCGTAGGATTGACAGTCTACCGATCATCATTGCTGAGGTCAACAGCTCGAATCTCGTTGGACGCAATTGGTTTAACGCAATGGGTATACGAATAGAGGGAGTATACGCCATCAACCACCGCAACAACATCGACGAAATTTTGGATAAGAACGCTCACTTATTCTCATCGAAACTCGGCCGCTATATGGGTCCGCCGGTTTCACTCCACATAAATCCAGATGTCCCACCCATCAAATTGGGACCACGGCGAATACCTTTTGCCATAAAGCACATGGTAGAAGAAGAAATTGATCGTTTATGTGAGCAAGGCATATTGGAACCTGTAGAATACAGTGATTGGGCAACACCATTAGTGCCCGTAATAAAAAAGGATGGCTCAATCCGCATCTGTGGCGATAACAAGTCAACGCTTAATCAAGCCATCAAACCCCACTGCCATCGAATACCAGCAGTCAGCACTCTGTTGGCATCTATAGAGGGCGGGTCGATCTTCGCCAAGATCGATTTGGCACAGGCCTATCAGCAGCTCGCGGTAGACAACAAATCCGCGATGCAACAGACGCTGTCGACACACAAAGGCGCGTTTAAAGTAAACAGACTACAATTTGGGATCTCAGCAGCTCCGGGCATTTTCCACAGTTTTATCGAGAGCACCCTTCAACATATTCCTGGGGTACTACCCTATTTTGACGACATAGTTGTTATGGGGAAATCAGAGGAACAACTCGCTCAGAGACTTGAAGATGTACTAGACCGATTGGACAAAGCCGGTCTTCGACTCCGAAAAGACAAGTGCAAATTTGGTGTATCATCTGTCCAGTTCCCGGGATTCCAAATAGATGATATGGGCATACGCCCATCAATTGAAAAAGTAAAGGCGATCTCAGAAGCCCCAGCACCGAAGGACAAAAAGCAACTACATTCTTTCCTGGGCTTATTAAATTTTTACCACGTTTTCTTGCCGCAAAAGGCAACAGTAGCGGAACCATTACACCGTTTACTAGACAAAAATGCACACTGGAATTGGCGGAAAGAACACGACTTGGCATTCCGAGAATTAAAACGGCTCGTGACATCAGACGACCTGCTAGTCCACTACGACCCAAAGTCACCATTAGTACTAGCATGCGACGCATCGCCCTACGGACTAGGGGCAGTCCTCAGCCACAAGAACGCAGATAGGTCGGAGAACCCCATTGCTTTTTGCTCTAGAACACTCTCTAGAACACTCTCCATTTTCTGAAAAGCTTATAATTTTGAACTCTTACACCGAGAAGGAAAGAAAATGGGCAATGCAGATTTCTTAAGCCGTTGTCCGTTGTCGACCATTACCGAAAAAAGGACCCCAGGACATTTTGATGTTGGAAATTTCGGCAAAATCATTGGTTAACGCACAACAAATCGCATCACAAACGGCCAAAGACCCCTTACTATCCAAAGTTTTGAGCTGGGCCAGGTCAGGCCAACAACCGGATAAAGGAACGCAATTGCATCAGTTCTACATCCGACGGAACGAACTCTCTGCCATAAGAGGTGTTCTGGTATTGGGGAATAGAGCGGTGATCCCACCCAAACTTCGCGAATCAATTCTACAAGCCCTGCATGCCCCACATCCCGGCATCGTAAAGATGAAGTCAATAGCGCGCAGCTACGCATGGTGGCCCAACATGGATGAATGGATGACGACATCGAAGTCGTTATTAAAAAATGCGGGGTTTGTCAGCAAAACCGTAACGAAGAACCAAAAACCGAAACGCACCACTGGGAACCAGCAAGAGGACCTTGGTCGCGCCTACACATAGATCATGCCGGTCCATTCCAAGGGAGAACATATTTTTTAGTCGTCGACTCATTCTCTAAATGGCTAGAGGTCGCAGTAGTTCCTTCAACAGCGGCGGGACCGGCTGTCAAGTTCCTCAGGCAACTATCAGCTACCCATGGTTTACCCGACGAGATTGTATCAGACAACGGTACAGCGTTCACATCCGCCGAATTAAAGGAATTTACGGACAATAATCTCATCAGACACATTCGCTCGGCCCCATTCCATCCGGCTACTAACGGTCAAGCGGAACGAATGGTGGAGTCCACAAAGAACTACTTACGGAAGGCTGACCAGAAAACAAACATTGACGTGACTCTTGCCAGATATGTATTTAATCAGCATACCACACCACACTCTACTACTAATCGCACTCCGGCAGAATTGCTAATGAACCGGCACCTTAAGACTTACTTTGACAAACTGTAACCTCAAGAGATACTATTTGGTAAGGTTAACAGTTCGACGAATTCCAAACATTTCATTCCAGGCGATTCGGTTTGGGTACGAAGCTACGCTACGGGACCGAAGTGGATCACCGGTGAAATCGGAGTCCAAACTGGACCAATCTCGTATACCGTGCGATTGGAAGATAATCGCGTAATCAGAAGGCACCAGGATCAACTTCGCAGTCGTTTGCCACAATCTAACCAGCCCACTGAAGATGAAGATAACCCCGAGCCGACCGCTCCAGAGGAGCCAGCTTTAACCGACTCCCAGACGAAGAAAGACAGTTGTGAACAGAACCCCCTCGAGGATTGTGAAGATCTTCAATCGGAATCACCACCAGTTCGTAGGTCACATCGACACAGGAAGCCTACGGAATTTTATAGTTGATAGTATAGTTGATGGCTTTTCAAAATATACCTGGAAAAATTGAACACATCGAAAATACTACAGGGATCCCCAGAGGAAATGGGCAGATTGAAAGAGTCAACAGGGTCATCATTTCAGTATTGGCCAAAATGTCTACCGCCGAGCCATCGAAGTGGTATCAATACACTTCTCAGGTGCAACGGGCGATCAACGCGCACGTTCACTCTTCAACAAAGTTTACTCCATTTGAAATTATGTTTGGAGTTAAGATGAGAAATGAGTCAGATGCAGATTTGGTCAACATCCTTGAGGAGGAACTACTGTCAGGCGTTCAAGACGAGCGCAACCGAATAAGAACAGAAGCTAGAAACCAGATCGAAAAAGCGCAACAAACGTACAAGCGGAACTTTGAAAAAAAAAAGGAAAGGCCACCACGGCTATCAATTAGGTGACTTTGTCGCTATTAGAGTAACTCAATTCGTCAACGGGAAAAAGCTGTCAAACAAGTTTATAGGACCTTACGAAGTCATCAACGTAAAGCGGAACGGTCGATATGACGTTCAAAAATCTGCAGAGTTCCCAGGCCCAAATCAGTCGTCAACCGCTGCTGATTCCATGAAATTGTGGCGTTACTTTGGTTTTAGCGAAGACGAAGACGACGAGGGCGAAGGATCATCTGGGTCAGATGATGATCAGGATGACCGAGTGTAAGGTTTCATCGGCACAATCACCTCACAAGTTGGCACACCCATCCTTGACACACACCACCCATCATTCCCACCCTTTGCTAATTTGCTAAATTTGGACAGATGAGAAGTTGGCACCGCCGAAGAAGACAAGAGAAGGAAGTCAAGAAAAAGTGGTTACAGAAGCAAGTCGAAGAAGTCAGTCGCGGAAGTCGTAATAAAGTCGAAAGTTGTCATAAGTAGTCGCGAATTTCTGTCGGTCATTTGAAATCTGTATTAATATCATTTACCTGTTCGGCTATATACTTAATCGTTTTCATATTAAATAAACCTATAATCTTATAATAAATCTTACAGACATGATAGCCGCTAAACATTCCTTTTCAGTAACAGAATAGTACCTTTGACATTGATTCAGCTTGCGAGACATGAAAGCAATTGGCACTTCGTCTCCACTAGAATTTAACTGGACTAACACCCCACCGATTCCCGGCTGGCGTCACATTGTATTAAAAAGGGTTCCTCGAAATCCGGACTATGAAGAACTGGTGCTATGCACATTTGCTTTTTTAGAGCTTCAAACGCCTTTTGCGCCTCTGTCGACCATTCAAACTTTATCTTTTGCCTAAGACCCTGTCATACCTAAAAAGCGTCGAAGCTGTTTGACGGATCGTGGTTCCGGAACTTCTACGATGGCCGCAAGTTTATCTGGGTCTGTGGCTATTGTCCCGTGTCCTACTACATGGCCTAGATACTGTATTTCCTTTAAGCAAAACTTGCTTTTCTGCACATTTATCGTAAGCCCTGCCTTAGAAAATTGGGATGCCAGTTCTCTTAAGGTTTTGAGATGTTTTTCTAGAGAATCTGATACTATTAATAGGTCGTCTAGGTAAACAAAAACTGCCCTTTTTAAATGAGCCGGGACGATTTTGTCCATTAGCTTGGACATGGTCTGGGGTGCATTGCAGAGCCCGAATGGCATTACCGCATATTGATAAAGGGGACGACCGGGGACAGTAAACGCAGTTTTATCCCTGGATTTTGGGTCAAGTGGAATTTGCCAGAAGGCATCCTTCAAGTCTAAACTTGAAATAAATTCAGCCTTTGGCAAACGACTTAGAATTCCGTCGAAACAAAGGCAAACTTTTCCTGGCTTACGTACAATGATCACAGGAGAAGACCACGCACTATTTGATTCCTCAATCACTCCCAGAGGCAACATACGGTCTAGCTATTCGTACATCATCCTTTCTATAGCAGGAGAAACCGGATAATGTCTCTGCTTAATTGGTTTCGCGTCTGCCACATCGATGCTATGCGAAAGAACAGATGTACGCCCTAATTCATTTTCGGCAAACTAATTGAGTAAAGCTACGGTGTCTGTCAGTTCCGTACGCTGTTCCGTTGTTAACGGTCGCAATAAAGGGTCATCAAAAGTTGACAAATTAAGGCTGGAGACACAAGACGGAAGCAACTGAAAACTGATCCAAAAATCAATCCCTAGGTAAAGGTTTTGGGATAAAGAAGGCGCAATGTAGAAAGTAATTTTTTTTGTCTGATTCCTGAATAATACCTCTGTGGTTAGTTTCTGGTCATTTATCTGTTCTTTTGCCAAAGATCCGCCTATGCAACTTATTGATGCTCCGGTATCAAGTAAACCACTATACGATTCGCCTAACATATACATTTTTGCGTAAGGCCTTACGTCTAATGAATTTTCTGCAATTGATGAAAACACTTTAGCGCGTTCTTGCCTAATTGTTTTAAAATAAATTCGATGTCGAACTCCCGATTGGCAATGCTTGTGCTTATTTACTCCAAAATGTTTGTTGACTTTGCTATGTAATGGTACTTCCGGGAAATTATGTATATCTGGTATATTTTGCTAATTTACTGAAATTACTGAATCAACTCTTATCAATCCTGTTTTGGTTCTCTCGGTGGATATTTTTGGCGAGCCCTCCCTGCTGGTGCTCGAGACCCACAGTTTTTTTGACGTCAGACATTTTGCGCATGTAAGTCTATAAGTATCTGGCTTTCCGCATCCGTAGCAGAAAACTCGGCGTTCGCATGTCCAGGCATGGTATCTATGCCATCTATCTATTATGGAGTTTGGACACATTCTGCTTAAAAATCTCATGTCTTCGCTCGGCTTGGCGTAGATCAGCCACGCTTTTAATGAATACATGAAGCAGCTCATGTTGTTTTTCGGTTAAAAGGTTGGACCTTAACACCCCTAGCATATAGGAGTCTGACTTTGGCTGAGACAAGTGGTTTGCCATAGCGGCTATAACCTGATAATATTCATCAAATGATTCGTTGGGTTTTTGCTTGCGCTGATCAATAGTGGCCTGAATATCCCTATCTGTACGCGCATCTTTGAACTGGGTCCTCAGAGCCTGACACAAATCTACCCAAACTATGGATTCTACTGGCTTGTGGTCTCCAAAACCACTCGGCTGCACCGCCTTCGAACAAGTTGCTTGTATATTGAGCCAACAATTCAGATCTTCCTGCTAGTGGCTGCCTAGTCAAGGCTTCGGCCCGATATATAAAGTCATCTACTGATAAGGCACCTTTGCCAGTGTACCGCAACTTCCAATTGGTCATTATTTGAATAATACGGCCTGGATTTATGTCGGGTACCTCTGACTGAGAACTAATCGATCTGTTTACATTGCCTACTAAATTTGTGAAATGAAGTGGAGGAACTTGGGTTCCATTAATGTTTCCACTGGTCGCTGCTTGCCCCTGAAATGACATTCTTTGGAAGCCTGTCTCTATTGCCCTCGTTGGAACTTCTGATTGTTTACTGCCAGCGGCTCCCATTGCATTTCCTATAGCCTGTACTAACTTGTTTATACTTGGATCCTAGTCCTGTAAGTCCATTTCTGGGGTATTAGCGTC
Organism: Drosophila pseudotakahashii; assembly: GCA_035046095.1. NCBI lineage: Eukaryota > Metazoa > Arthropoda > Insecta > Diptera > Drosophilidae > Drosophila > Drosophila pseudotakahashii. Next base: position 752,044 of record JAWNOE010000059.1, read on the forward strand.
TGACTGCCTGTTCAAATTTTGAGAACCTGTTGCTTGTTCTACCTGGGTGTTGTCTAATGATTCAGGTGGTTCGATCGGAGCTTTGCAGACGGGACAGTGTGTACGGGCTATGGTGTTAAAACACGCCAGGTGGAAGGTATGTTCACAATCTGTTGTTAGCAGCTGTGTCGTATACTCAATCTCATCTGTACAAATAAAACAATGTAAAGCTCTTTCCTCTCCACGTAGGTTTTCTGGCCTGCGAGTCAAAGGCATGGTTTTATACATATGTTTATGATGGTTAATAAATAATAACAAAATAAAGAATATTTAGGTTTCCCAAAAAAAATTTAATCGCAGTAGTGAATTATATTATCAATATTACTAGGGTCATGCTATCACTTATTTCCGGAAAGGTATAATACGTTTTAGTTAGGGACGAGAAACAGGCATTGTTCTGAATTTTGTATAGAGATCTCTAGTAGTAACGCACCACGACTGAGTTTCATACACGCATTCAACAATAACCAGAAAAAACACAAAATTTTGCTAGATGCGGTAATTATTTGAAACTAGCCGATTTCGATAGCTAAACAAAATAAAAGAATAGAAAGAAAGATAATTTAGCTAGATTTTATTTATTGTCAACTAAAAGAAATTTAGAAAACAATAAGAAATATTGAAATTTAGCTAGATGCGGTAATTATTTTTAAATTAACAGAAGTCAATAGCTAAATGAAAGAAATTTAGAAAATAATAAGAAAGATAGAAATTTAGCTAGATGCGGAAATTATTTTTAAATTAATCGAAGTCAATAGCTAATTAAAAGAAATTTAGAAAATAATTAGAAAAAAAGATAATTTAGCTAGATGCGGCAATTATTTTAAAATTAACCGATGTCAATAGCTAAATAAAAGGAGGGTATAACTGTCGACAAAACTTAAGTACGGGAAAAGGCTTTCAATTAGTCAAAATACTATAGTCAACCGTGCAAGACATCTCAACTGAAATACAAATTCCATAACATTTTTGATGGGTCGAGTCGTGTTTACTTGGAAAATGTCCGCTAATCTAAACCCAAAAATACTAGGCCAGACGAATGCAATTGAGAAATGAGAAAGATAATAAGAATTTTTGATAAGAGTTTGTGAGGGAAGGGTGGCCTAAATTTGATGGAGATGACCAATAAGCATGAATTTATCGGCTTGCCGGTTATGGCCGACACGTTTGGGCGCCACAAATAATATTTATTGTAACATATCACGGTTAAATAAAATACCAGGGTATCTTATGGTGGCCAGCGGATGGTCGTTACGAGGTAGCACAGCTCGCGTGGCTATTGGCTCTGCTCATTCGGGACAATGGGGGGTTTTCATCTACTTGTACTACTCGCAGTTGCTGGCTTTACATACATACATTTATTTGACCTTGCGTGCATCGGGATTGTAAAGGGATTTGCAAACTCTCATTAAGATAAGATAAGAAAGGTAACCAAACGGTCGACAGTAGAAAACAAAAAACACTAAAACATGTTGACTTGAGTGTTGCTGCTGTTGTTGTTGTTACAGCAGCGTGCAATAGCCCTCCCAACCATGATCATACTCTCCAGTTTATAAAAATATTTTTCTAAAATGATCCCTTGTTCAAGTCGGTTTCTCAATACCCTACCATATTTCCGATCTGCATGACCCCATTATGTAAACGCCTATCAGTTATTCATTTTAAATTCACAATTTTTATTTAAAAACAATAATAATAACTACACTCCATGTGAGTCTGAATATATTTAGTTTATAATGGCATTAGTAAATAATATTTCAATTTAGGCATGTAAAGTTTTAATTTCAGTTAATTTCAAAGAAAAATCTAGCATAGAGGGAATAATCTTGAGAATGGCGCTTTGGGTAGATAATATGATGGGTTATTTTAAGGTATAATAATAATAATATATTTAATATGTAATATAGGTAGTATAATAAAATAGGGTATATTTAAATTCGAGAATTATTTTTGTTCAGGCGCGAACAGAAGTGGTTTGCGTTGGCTATTTTATTGTGTTTTCTCTTAGTTTTTAATCATCGCCGTTTATGCACAAAATTTCGTTTACTCGGCTTTAACTTTACTTTTTGCATGTGTAGATCGAAAAACAATATAGGTTTGGGTAAACTTACCGCTCCATTTCCAGTCGGTCGAAAGCGCTTTCGGCGATGCTGCGGGGAGGGTCATACAAACCTACATATGTATAAGCTTTTAGATCACTTTTAATTGGTTTGCATATTACACCTTCTTTTCATTTTAATTTGTTTTATTTTGCATTATTTTTGTTTGTTGTCTTGCGTACGTTAATTAGGTTTTATATATTTTTTTTATTTGGTTACGCAAGCAACACACCTCTTTTATTTTCGCCAAAATAATTTTAATTTTTTCTCAGCTCGCCCCTTTGGTTATTTATACTTTTTACTTCATTATTTCGTTTCATATTATGTTCACATCACCATTCTCTCACATATTTTTTGATTTTCTCACTGGTTGATTTTAGATTATATTCATAATTTTCGACTTAATCTTTTAACTAATAAAAAAAAATTAAGAAAAAACGAGGACGGAAGCTAACTTCGGCAAGCCGCAGTTTTAATACCCTTGCAGATTTCACCCTCTAGATCTTGTAGCGAATGTGGGCGTTAAAATGGGCGTGGCACATAAGCATAATAAACTTTACCCTGATCAAGGTACGCAAAAAAAAATACGATTTGGAAAGTTTCATGGGAATAGCTTATATTCTGCGCGAAATATCCTGAAAAACGACAAATTTTGACCGATTTCACCCTATTGTTCCTATGGGAGCTATAAGATATAGACGTCCGATCGGCACGCGCTTTTACCCTGATCAAGGTATGCGTAAAATAATAAGATTTAGAAAGATTGTTGTCAATAGCTCTTACACTGAGCGAAATATCTTAATTTTGTGAAAGCTCTATCCGATTGTTCCTAAGGGAGCTATAGGATATAGACGTCCGATCGGGTCGGCTTTCAAACTTGATCTGCGTACACATGTTTTAGGACGACTGTGAAAGTTTCAAGGCGCTAGCTTTTAAACTGAGATCGCAAACGGTATTGAAACAGACGGACAGATTGATCCTATTGATCCTGATCAAGAATATATATACTTTATGGGGTCGGAAACGTCTCCTTCACTGCGTTACAATCTTCTGACCAAAATTATAATACCCTCTGCAAGGGTATAAAAAACAAAAAAATTGAACTCAATCAGGTTTTCCTTCGAGTATAAACTTTTCTAAGCAGGCCGTGGCACTTGGGTTTCTTTTCTTGCCGATTTGCACCATTACGAGGTTATGCACGAGCTCGATGGGGTTAACAAAAGAGAGGTTAGGCACGAGCTCGACTGGGTTATTTCCGACTTTTCCGCACTTTTCCGCCTACGGGGTCGTCATAGAAAGCCCGATAGAGTTCCCGTTGACGGATTTAAATGATGAGAGCGCTGCTAATGGTACCCGCTGCCTACTCCCAACTGGATCGCAAATTCTTACCTCAAGTGGGATTTGGGGGACCGAAGAAAAATATGCAGGTTTTTGGGCTTACGCCCCACACCTCTCCGCAGCTCTGCACTCGCAAGCTTTTGGTTCTCGCAAATAGAAATCTTGCTGCGACTTCGGAAGTTGGCCTGCAAGAAATATTTCCAAATTACCCAAAATTCGGGTCTGCCATTTATTGCAGATTAATATTTACCCTGAACTGAGCAGAAAATCACTGTTGTTTGTGGTTTTAAATGCCGTAGACCAGCCTTGTGTCGGCTTGTCCACGTGAGGGTTAGAAAAACGTGGCTTGTAGATAAGGGTGAACTGGTCACCTCAAGAGTCAATCGGCAAATAGACCGAGCTTAGGGTTTGGATCACGCTTGTAGGCCTATTCCCGCAGGCCGCGAAGGTCTCCAGTGTCACTGTGACATTTGACCCTAAAAAAAAGGAAATCTTCCTTGCGGATCTAAACTCTGCTAACATCTAGTAATTTTTATTCTTTTTATTTTTAGTATTAATTTTAAGTATTCCTAAACTAAAAAAAATTAAATTATTCATTTGTAGTTTTAAATGTTCAAAGTTTTCTTCTTAAATTACCCGTGAATTTCTAATTTTGTAACACCTAAAATTAATTAAATACACTTAGCTAGTTCAATATCCAAAGTTATGCAGCAGACGGACCCTAATTATCTTGTGCATGGTTTAATCAGCCTAATTAACTTTGTGCACGGTTGCACAGCCACTGATAAGTGCATATCGAGAAAAACTATTGTATAATGTCTTTTATTTGTAAAATGTATTTTAGCCAGCGACATGCGCTCCTACAATGCATTCGTAATAAGGATCAATATAATAATGATAATATTCAGTTGTTCGATCAAAATTCGAAAGAATCTGGCGAGCCTCTAGCAAAATTCGAAAGAAAAGCATCCCGTTTAAACGACCGGAATATCTTATCACCTGGGACAAAAGTTTTTACCGGAATCGAGAAAAAGACTTTAAACCATTTTTGAAAAGGCCAACAAGTTTGTATATTGCAGCGATGTAAGTGGTTTAATGAGTAAAATGGGCATAAAAGGTTACTTACCAAAAAAATGGCGTCTTTTTATAGACAGTTCTAAAAGAAGTCTAAAGTGTGTTTTGTTGCACAACGGCAACAAATACGTTACTATTCCCATTGGCCACTTCACGACATTAAAAGAGGAATATTAAAATATAGGATATGTCCTTCAAGAACACCAGTGGGTCGTTTGTGACGATTTAAAAATGGTTAATTTCCTGTTGGGTTACACTAAGTTTCCATGCTTTTTGTGTCTTTGGGACAGTCGGGCTAAAAATTGCCATTGGAATAAAACTGATTGACCAAAACGAAAAACAGAGACAATTGAAAAAAAAAATATAATTTAAAAACCCCTTATTCCAAAGGATACAATTATACTACCTCCATTGCACATGAAGCTGGGATTAATGAAGCAGGTTGTTAAGGCCTTGGACCAAGAAGGCTTGTGTTTCGGTCACATAAGAAATACATTTCCAGGCGTCAGCAAAGAGAAAGTTCGAGGCGGAATTTTCGATGGACCTCAAATAAGGGAGCTGATGAAAGACAAAATCTTCCTTAAAAAAATGAATGATATTGAAATGGAAGCATGGACATCATTCAGTGAAGTAGCTCTGAATTTTCTAGTAGCTATGAAACATTAGTAACAAGTGAATCTGGGAGATGTAAGTGAAGAGCAGGGCGAAAGATTTTACCAGGACATAAAACCCATGGAAAAGAGATAGGAAATAGGATACAAGAAAGATGGGATACGCACATGATGGCGGACTACTGCTGGAGTCTTGATAGATCCTGTCGAAACTCAACATGGTCAAGGCAATCGTTGAAAATAAGTTTTCTTAATTTATAAAAGATTTCAGATTTTTGCTACCTTCAGGGGATTTTTATGGTGTATTTTGGATCTGGTGGGCCGTCAGCCGTCGGGCACGCAGGGGGACCAACGAGGGACTCGTCCCCTGCCGCAACTGTGTGCACCGATGGTAGTGCGACTTTACTCTCCTCGTGAGGGCGGCTGGAAGCAGGTCCAAAGTCTAGCTATGACTATGGATGCTGACGAATCGTAGTCGGGCAGACCTGGGCAGGTCTTTAAAGTGCCTCCCCTCAAGTCAGGCGTGTCAAGCGACCCGTGACCACTGATTTCCAGGTTTGCAGCTGAGGGGTAAATCCAGCTGTGTTTTAACGGAGCCTTCCCAGGACCGGGCAACCCTGGGTCGGAAGTGGCCTTGCCGTGGCTTTAAGGCGGAGTCACGGTCGACTTTTTCATAGAGCCCCAACTACCCTCAGGCCCGCCGCGCTTGCCTGGTCGAGCAACGCGGGCGATTATGTTATGAAAATGGAACCCAACACCGTAGCTTCGGACCTCACGGGGGAGGTTAAACACCAACCCGATTCCGCTACCATCGAGGAAGGGCCGCGAACACCCAGCCAGGGTGCTCCGGCTCCGATGGGAACGGAAGGGGCTGCTAAGACCAGCACCCCAATAGACACCCAAAACATCAACCCACACAACAGCGGAACCCACCCGGCTACCAGCAAGGCAGCCACTGTTACGCATCAGCAGCGCAAGGCCAAGGTTAGTCGGCTTCGTTTTATTCTCGGCAAGATTGCCAAGAATGAGGCAGGACTGACCAGCGCGATGCGGAGGACAAGACTTGATGTCTTGCGGAGATCGCAAACTTCGAGGGTTACATGAGGACGCGCCCGGAGGCCACTCAAGCCAATACAAAAAGGGACCGCTCGTACGAGGCAAGCGTGAGCGCACCCAAACGGGCAAAGGACGCTCAGGGGAGGCCAAGACCGACCTCCTTTGTAAAGAAGGCCAAGAAGTTCAGCGACGTAACCAGAGACAGCCTCGCGATAGCACTGGTGGACGACCTGCACGACGACGGAGGAGATCCAGGTCAAGGTGGCCGACATGATAGCTGAAAGGCTATCAGCCGTGCCAAACGGTCCGATACCCTCCTTCGACTCGTCGGACATGGTCAGGGGGCACCGTTCTCGAGGTCCTTCCTTACGGAATGCATAGCCAAGATTGGAAATGCATGGGACGGCCTTAGTATTAGGCTCGTCCACGCCAGGGAGATTCCTAGGAGGCCGCGGGCTCGCATTTGGTTGCCAAAGGAGCAGACTGACCAAGGAAAGGTGCTGTCGCTGCTGAAGGCTCAGAACCCAGAAGTGCACACAGAGGACTGGGCGATACTAAAAGTAGAGAAGGAGATGAAGACGAGCCAGCCGTTCCTCTTCCTCATCAACCAGCGATGCTTGCCGCAGCTTGAGAAGGCGGACTACACCATCCGGTACGGCCTACGGAAGGCCAAGATCAAGGTCTTCCTGGCAGAGCCGGATGATGTTCTCGAGAAGGTCGATGACACCAACAAGCTGTTAGACGACCTGATCATCGACGACAAGACCCCGGACGTAACACCCAACAGCGATGCCTAAAGTCGTGCAGATTAACCTGAAGCACAGCACGCATGCTTCAGCCAATCTTGCAGTTCTTCTCAGTGAGAGGAACATTGACATCGGCATCGTTCAAGAACCATGGACTCGAGACGGACAAATCTCGGGTCTAACACAACAAGGATATACACTATTTTATACTAACTCGACAGGTAGGCCGAGAGCAGGTATTATTATAAAGAATAACTATAACGCACTTCTATGCCCCAATCTTAGTACACCGGATCTAGCAGTTGCCAGATTCGTGGCGGCGGATGGGACATCGATGGTGATAGCCTCATCCTACATGGCCCATGATGTACCGGCTCCACCTGAGCCAGTCATCAAGCTTCTGCAATGGCGGAAGACACCAAGATGACCCTGGTGCTCGGATGCGACGCTAACGCGAGGCACACACTATGGGGAAGCTCGGAAACTAACGAAAGGGGTGAGTCTCTTTTTTATAAAATTATTGCCGCAACATCAACTTATGTAATAGAGGTAACACACCCACCTTTATATTCCCAAGCACTAGAGAATTTCAGAGATGGTAAGAGGTGTTAGACCTCACTTTACAGACAGAAGTTAGTAAACATAAGGTTGAAAAGTGGATAGTGTCGAAACAAAAATCCTTTTCAGATCACAGGTACATTTTCTTCGAAATTTCGATTCCGATTAGCAAACCGGAACCGAAACGTAACCCCCGTAGGACAAACTGGGACAAATTCAGTGAGATAGTCTACTCGAAAGTTAGTAACAGAAGAATACGGGTACAAACCTCTACGACGGCCCTGGACAAGGAAGTAGAGGACCTAACAAATATTCTAAACAATGCATATAAGGATACATGCAAGGTTTCATACTCTAAAAAACAACACCCTTTATGGTGGACCAAAGAGCTTTGCACTCTGAGAAAGAGGGCAAGAAAAGCTTACAACTCCAGCTATGCTACCAAGGAATGAGAGCCATACAAAGAAGCACAAAAATCATACAAAAAAGCGATATACGCAGCCATGAAAGACTCTTGGAGGACTTATTGCGAATCGCTCGAAGGTATAAAAGACACGGCTAGACTAAGCAAGGTCCGTGCTAAAGGGTTTAATAGCGCAACTCTATTATACAAACTAGACGGATCAGCGACTACAACAGTGGAAGAATCCATAGAGACACTAGTGGATACACACTTTCCAGGTAACCTTCGAGAAAAGCAAGCACCTACTGAAGGTCAGAGGGCTCATCAACCAACACACACAAGGGATATCATAACCATTGAAAGAATCAAATGGGCAATAAACTCTTTCGATAAATACAAGAGTCCGGGGCCAGACGGCATTTTCCCGGCAATGCTTCAAGCAACACAGGTCAGCATCAGTAGGTGGCTGCAAGCTATTTACATAGCTTGCATCAGACTAACACACAAACCGCTTCTATGGAAGGAAGCCAAAGTTGTATTTATACCAAAACCAGGAAGAAGAGTTCATATCCTAGCAAAGGATTACAGGCCGAACAGCTTTACCTCCTTCCTAATGAAAACGCTGGAACGAATGATCGATATTCATATCCGGGAGAACACCGAGAAGCAGCCTCTATCGGACGCTCAGCAGGCGTACCGAAAGGGCAGATCGACAGAAACGGCACTACACGAAGTAGTCTGCCACATAGAAAAATCGCTACATTTTAACCAATATACGATGGCCACCTTCCTAGATATAGAAGGTGCGTTCAATAATGTAAACGCCGAATCCATACTGAGCTCCCTCAACTCGATCGGCATTGAAGGAGACATCAGAGCTTGGATCGGAGTTATGCTCACGAGAAGGACGATAACAGCCGAACTGAGTGGCACTTACCTCACACGCTTTGTGAGGAGAGGCACACCTCAGGGCGGGGTTCTATCGCCACTACTCTGGCTTATTAACATGAACGAAATATTGAGAGAACTCAATAGCGGAGGAGTAAAAGTAAAAGTTTACGCAGACGACGTAGTGTTGCTAGTATCAGGACCATACCCAGATGTCATTAGTAATATAATGACGTGGGCCCTTACCCGAATCAATGAATGGGCAAAAACCTGCGGACTAGGTATTAACCCGAGTAAAACCGATCTAATGCTCTTCACGCGAAGAACAAAGATCCCAAAATACAGTAAACCGAAAATAGATGGAACCGAACTCGAGCTATCGGGTAAACTAAGTACCTAGGAGTGATACTAGACCCGAAGCTCTCGTGGAAACTGAACATCACGGAACGAGTAAGAAAGGCCAGCATAGCATTCTACTCGTGCAGGAAAATGTTCGGCAAAAACTGGGGTATACTACCTAAGATAATATTATGGCTTTACGCAGCAGTGGTAAGGCCAATTCTCACATACGGGGCACTAGTCTGGTGGCCAGCCCTGACAAGAGCATACAAAATTACCAAGCTAACAAGAATACAGAGATCAGCTTGCGCAGGAGCTACAGGGGCATTGAAATCATGCCCGGCTGCCGCGTTGAACACTATTCTGGATATAGTGCCCATAGAACTTTTCATAAAGGATACGGCAGCGCAGAGTGCGGCCAGACTGAAGGCAAGTAAATGCTGGAAAGGCTACCACACAGGGCACTGCCGTATCCTAGAGGACAGTAACTATCTTGCAAAGAACAAAACGGATTATATGACAGCGGAGATACGATTTGGAATCGGATTCACGACTACCTTTCCATCGAGGGAAGACTTGGAGAATGACAGAGTAACCGAACAAGATGAGGTACACTGACGGATCCAAGATGGACTGTGGTGTAGGGGCTGGAATTTTCGCTGAAAGCTGGGGGATAGAATCGAAATTCCACCTCCCAGAATCAGCGACAGTTTTTCAGGCTGAAATACTTGCTTTTTTAGAAGCAACCAAGCTTTCGATTGAGCAATGCCTCAGGAATACCAAGGTAAGGATATACTCTGATAGCCAAGCGGCTATCAAATCTCTCGCAGCAGCAAGAACCAACTCGACACTAGTAGCCGATTGCAAGTCGGCTCTTATCATACTAGCAACAAACAACCATGTACAGATAACATGGGTGCCAGGGCACAATGATGTACCACGAAACGAAAAGGCGGGTGAACTTGCACGAATGGGGTCGGCAGACGACTCCTACACAACAAGTCTACCTGAATCCCTAATTACAGTCTAAGCAAGAATTCACGTTCACTACAAAACACAAGCTAGTAAAAGTTGGTCGGAAAAGCAGAGTCTCAGGAGATTAAAACTCTGCTGGCCAACCGTCAATAGCAAGAGAACTCGAGAACTTATAACCAAAAGTAAAAGGGACATTAGTAGGATCATTACACTCATCACAAGCCATTGGGATATTGGCACGCAAGCCATGAAGATGGGGCTTTCGTACAACGCTAATTGCAGAAGCTGCAAAGAAACAGATTCACAGGAGACACCTGAGCACATGATGTGTCATTGCCGAGCACTAAACCTAATCAGGGCGAGATACTTCGGGGCGTATCAGCTTGAATCATTGTGAGAAATAGGAAAGCAGAGGATAACTGCAATCCTATGTTTTCTAAATGACGCAGGCTGGTACTGAAAAGAACGCGGACACAACAATTTACGAGGGTGTGGATCAAAACGGAGCTCAGCTCTACTTGGAGGTCCTCAGAGAGGACCTCACCACTTCTACCTACCTACCTACCTTGGATCTGGTGTGAGCAGTCCTAGGGTTAAGGGATTACGATTCTCCTTGGAAGCACAGAATCCAGAGTTCCAGATAAGGACGCCATCAAGGAGCGTAGCCGCAGACCGCGTCAAGAAGCAGAAGGACCCGCCGTCAAGGAGACCCACCGCAGAAGACATCAAGGAACGACAAGAAGCGAGGAACATGCGAGGAACCAGGATCGCGGCCGTAGCCAACTGACGATTATTAATTATGCATTTTCTTGGGTTTACGGACAGTCACAAAATACAAAATTGGTAATAAGAACCTACAATATCTCTGAGCTGGCCGCAGCATTTAAAAATCGAGCAATCGGTTTAGAACAGTTCATTACAGTGCACACTGGGCCAGCCAATCCGATTTTTTTTTTTACCAAAAATACGTATTTTATTTAAAAAAGATGACCGAAAAAATGTTTTTTTTAATACATATTAAACTAATTTAAGCCAAAGTTTCAAAAAATTTGAGCCTGTAGTTTTATTTTAGCATATTTTCAATGTTGAAAATTCCTTAAATATTGAAGGAAATGAAAAAAAATCTAGAAGTCAAAGATTCTGATGACTTCTTCACGAAACTTTTGAAAGTTGTTATTTTTAATAAGTAAAATATATAACATAGCTCGTATGTCTAATTTGTTTCCTAAAAAGTGTATTCCTTGATTTTTACGGCTTTTTAAGAAATAAGTACTTTGCTGTTCGAGTGACTAATTTACTGAAACCGTGTTACGTGGGCATATTAGTGCCCTAGTCCTGAAAGGACTTGGGCCGAGGGAAAGACATCCGATGTTCAGGCACCAATTTTGCCGACATAAGCTCGGTAGATGGGGTGGGTTCTTGGTAAGTCTTTCTCCTCTCCAACATAACGAGAATAAATATCAAAGATGCCTGAAAAACAGTAAAAGTCGTAAAGTCCGTCGGTCATCAGTCTACATCTACATCGCTTGATCGTAACACGATCGGGCATTGTTTCGGTCACATTCCCTCCCCTTCACACAATCGTGTGCCAAATGGATTGTCGCGGGCCGCGCAATACGATCCCCTATTGTCAAGGTTGTCCGTCAAAAATTATGTAATTTTTCTTCACCTACACCACTTATCGCGTCAGCAACCCCCGTTTGAAAATGTAGGACTTCATGAATTTTAAATTCGTATTCACATTATAATTTTATTGAATAAACTATTGGCTAGTGCCATTTATGAGTAATATTATTATTGGGGATACATAGGAATTTAATTGTAATTGACCAACAAAGTTTGTTAGCGGAGAGTATCGAATTTATCACCCGTACAAGGTGCACACGTCAACAAATTGCTGACTTTTCACGACTACAAACGTCGCTTTGAGGGCTCTTGCAGTTGTTCAACAATGTTCATACAAACACAAGCCTGATACTCGCCGCTCTCTTATGTTAGTTATATTTATATTTATATTTATTTTTATATTTATACCCGTTACTCGTAGAGTAAAAGGGTATATTGTATTCGTGCAAAAGTATGTAACAGGGAGAAGGAAGCTATTCCGACCCTATAAAGTATATATATTCTTGATCAGGATCACTAGCCGAGTCGAACTAGCCATGTCCGTCTGTCCGTCTGTCCGTCTGTCCGTCTGTCTGTCCGTCTGTATGAACGCTGAGATCTCGGAAACTACAAAAGCTAGAGGATTGGCATTTTGCATGCAGATTCTTGGAGCGCAAGTTTGTTTCAAACAGGTGCCACGCCCCCTCTAACGCCCACAATCGCCCTACACCATTTTTTGAAAGGTGTCTGGCGCCCACAGCTTTAAAGATTTCGGAAAAGTAAAAATGCAGTTTTATTCTGTTTATCAATACCTATCGAATTGTAGAAGAAATCGGACAATCCATTAAAAAGTTATGAGCAAAAAATGAAACAGCCACTAGATGGCGCTAGTAGCTTTGACGCGTGCATATATTAATCTCTCTCCCACTCCCTTTAGCTGAGTAACGGGTATCTAATAGTCGAAGTACTCGACTATAGCGTTCTCTCTTGTTATTATTATATTTAGTTCGACAGTCGGATTACAAAAGTACTAACCTCCCCGAGAAATTTATTTGACGAGAGTTCAGAGTAAACGGTCGTCTTAGGCACCGTGGCACAAACTTTGGCTTTTTCTACTTTATTACAGTGGATAAGTGGGGAATAGTCAAGACGGAAGGTCACAATGTACAAATGCTCTAGATCAGTTATAGTTTTAGGTGCTCTTACTTTGGACAATAGATATTTTACTTTAATATAAAAATGAGGTTCATTATTAAGGGTGACCGCTAAGGCCTGAGTGTTAATCATGATGCACGGATATATACATATTTATGAATGGGGGATAAAGGAACCGAGTTCCGACAAACTTTCCCCCTTGGTTAATCCTGGGCGATGAGATCTCGACGCGCTTGATGCTGGGTTTTCAAAGACAGTAGAAACATATATATATACGTGCAGATACTAACATTAAAAGCACACCCAACTAAAAAAAAATATGGTGTAAATGTCTATGCATGTATGTATGTAGATCCCACGGCGGCACACGTCAGTTCCAACGGTAGGGCCTCAGGCAGCGGGGTCTCCAATGTCACTGCATTTGCAAATTGCTGTTCTCTTTTCTTTTGCACTTGCATTCATAAATGCATGAGTTCACAATTTGAGTTTGTTTTTGTTTCACTTTTGTTTGCAATTAATGCATTTATTTTTCTTTGTTTTGTCACTCTTTATTGCTTTTGGTATCAGGCTTTTTCTGCACTTTTACTGTATTTAGGCTTGGCGGCATACCACCTGCTCGAGTGCGTGCTTTTGGTCCCGGCGTCCTTGTACAGATCGCTTGTACATTTTGACCACTTTTAAGATGGTCACGAAAAAAAATATACCGATGACGATCTTAAGGTTCTGCTTGACATCCTGTATGTCGTCCTTGTGATCTATTATTTTTACACGTTGGCAGTGTTATGGGCCACTTTGGAATCAGTCTCACCCATGGTGGAGTCCTTGCTAATAATAGTATTTCTTCTCCAGGACAAGGATGTAGCAGGACTTCTTCTCAGGATATGTTTTACTGGATTCAATGGACTTCCGTCAAGGAGAGTTGTTGTTCATCGACGGCAAACAGGACTTCCTTCAGGATCTCTGGTCTTGGCTGCTTCGGGAATATAGTGCTTCCACTATAGTGCCGCGGAGATCAGAATAAATTCTGTCTACCTTCTCTATCCGGCTAGGGTCCTTTATACCTGTAAAGAGCTTTTTCTCGGTAGATTGGTAGATTGGGTTATTTAGGTGTTCCCACCTATGATTTCACCTATCTGTAGTGTCAACGCCCGACTGATGCACTTTGCCAGCTGCTGGTGTATGGTTACTAGCAGGTCGCTCGCGGTCGTTGTTCTGACCATATGACATCCAAAAATCGTCAAGCTGTACATTCTGTTGCTTGTTTTTTTGAGACAACTAATCAATTGTGCCTCCCCCTTTGCCTCATGATTCGTTGTTGTTTTCTAATTGAATCTTTCTCCATCAAATAAATTGAAGGAGAGGGCGTACGTAACAACCGCTCATCGCCAAATCGATGTTGTTTTACCTTTGTTTTCTGCAATTTTTAACGGTTTATAAATCTTAAACGACATAATATTTTGTTCTTCTAGTTATTTTTTTTTAATTAAAAAACCGAAAAGAACGTAAATGTTTTCTGATTTTGGTTTGAAATATTTATATTTTATAAAATTTCAAAAAAATTTACTTTTAGTTCTTTGGAACTAAAAAAACGGTTAAAACTGCATCCTTTACAAATTATAGATTTTTGGCCAAAAAATTAACTTTATGGTTTTTAAAATCCTGCTGACAAAAAAAAAACCGTCGTAGTGAAGATGATCAATTGTCTTAGGACTGCATAAAATAAAGACGAAATAGAAGAATCTATTCAGCATTTAATATTGTCAACACTAAAAAACTTAAATATAACATTAATCATTTCGAATTATTACTATATTACTACTGAGATTTTAATTGTAATGTCACCGTAAGATCATTCAAGGGTTTAAGCCCCTCACAGATTTGTAGGGTACGCCCATGTGCTAATATTCAAAGCAAAACTACTTAGACCGTATAGAAATATGTTATTTAAAATAGTGACAGGTTTGGGCACAGTTTGTGAATAGTGACTGTAAAGGAAGTTAGAAAATTAATTTTAAAAATTCCAAAACAATTCTCAAAAACCTGATGAGTGGCTTAAAAAGTAAGAAGGTATAAGGTATCTTTGGGTCATAAATATATTGTAGAAGAAAATATTTATACCCGTTACTCGTAGAGTAAAAGGGTATATTGTATTCGTGCAAAAGTATGTAACAGGGAGAAGGAAGCTTTTCCGACCCTATAAAGTATATATATTCTTGATCAGGATCACTAGCCGAGTCCGTCTGTCCGTCTGTCCGTCTGTCAGTCTGTCCGTCTGTCCGTCCGTATGAACGCTGAGATCTCGGAAACTATAAAAGCTAGAGGATTGGCATTTTGCATGCATATTCTTGGAGTTCCTACGCAGCGCAAGTTTATTTCAAAATGGCGCCACGCCCCCTCTAACGCCCTCAATCGCCCTACACCATTTTTTGAAAGGTGTCTGGCGCCTACACCATTAAAGATTTTGGAAAACTAAAAATGCAGTTTTATTGTGACTATCAATACCTATCGAAATGTAGAAGAAATTTTTCAAATCGGACCATTCGTTAAAAAGTTATGCCCGATCAAAGATTTTATATATCTATCTCCCTCGCACTCCCTTAGCTGAGTAACGGGTATCTGATAGTCGGGGCACCCGACTATAGCGTTCTCTCTTGTTTTATTTTATTTTTAAACGCTGTTCACAAATGAAGATTTTTAAACTTTGCTGTAACTTAAAAATATTGAATGCGCCCACCTTTTCTTGTGGTTAAGGACCATAGGACCATATAGAAGAGACATGTAAGTATTTAATTCCGTAATGAGAAACCAAATTTATCAAACCTGAAAGTCCACTTGTATCCATATGATAACTTAAATGTAAATTTTGAAAATGATAAATTTGCACACCTTTATGATATGTATAGTCCTTTAAGTGGGTTGGTTCAAAGAATTGTCTAACAACATAACAACCGCATAAAATGGAGAAAGATATAGTTGCAATTGATGTACAAGTATTTTTTGATAACAACGACAAGTTTATTCTAAAGGAAATTTGAAATTTAACAAAGAAAATTCATTTAACAATAATTTCGTTATACAACCTCCATTTGATTTCACTCGTCTTAATAACAAGTCACGAAAAACTACTCTCTGGCTCACCAAAAACTATCATAACTTTTTTTAGAACGATGAAATAAACAACTTTAAGCAAACAAGAAAATATATCACTTCGGGAAAGGAGGTTTTATGCAAGGGAATTGAAATGAAACGTTTTCTAGAAATCTTTCTCAGATCACCGCACATAAGAGATGTTGAGGAATTGGGTTGCCCACCATTAAACACCCGTAAACATAAACTAATTCCCTTTTTGCCCAATACATATTAAAAGCGGTATTTGTGCTCTAAATAATGCAAACGATATTTTAAATTTTTGCAATGGAACTATGGTCTAACACTTATACAATGGATAACAGACAAAGTTAAATCTATTAACGGACACCCGTCACAATTTCTTCCCCCTAGTTTCACCCCATTTTCTAAATCTATTAACGGACACCCGTCACACCCCAGTAACTTCTCCCCGTTCGATCCCGTCAACGTTCTTGTCAACCACTTAGAACTCTAACATATCCTTTTACCCTCCCCTCGTAGTAAATTCTCCCCCGCTTAATTAGGATGCCCTGAACCTTCTCGTCAACCACTAAATACGATTCCCTCGTATTTTGTAGATCTAAGCCACGATCACCCGTCGCACTCCAGTAACTTTTTCCCCGCTTAATCAGGATAGCCTCCCCTCGTTTCACCCTATTTTCTAACTTTACCCACGTTCGATCCCGTCAACCTACTCGTCAACCACTTAATTAGAGTCCCGGATTTCTGGATAGGATTTCTAGATATAAGCAACGGTCACCTGTCAACTTATCATCTTAATTAACGATCACTCGTCACGCACCCATTAACTTCTCCCCCGCTTAATTTGAATCCCGGATTGCTGGATAGGATTTCTGGATAACCCATTAACTTTAATTACCCTTACACCTGTCACCTAATTACCCTAATTAGCATAATTAATTGCCCCTCCCTTCCATTTTAGATTCAGAAATCCGATTCAGAACCCGCATTTATACAATACTGTCCCCTACATAGAATGGATGAGTGTGTAGATATATGTAATAGTGAACTGGTCCAAATAAGCAACTGGGCAAAAGGTAACGGCTTAGGACTTAATCCGACGAAATCCAAGTGCCTCATAATTTACAAAAAGAAATTAGCTTTAACTCCATCCAGCCCTTAGTTTTCAACAGCATACCCGTTGAATACGTTGAAAAGCCATTACTTGGGCTTTGTTTTTAACAGTACGCTGACTTGGAGTGATTACATTAACACAGCTGTAGGGAAAACGTATAGACTACTTAAAACAATTTACCAGGTTAGAAATTGTTTACCCACAAATATACGTTTGTTGCTTGCCAAATCGTGTCTGATCCCAGCACTTTTCTATGGGAATGAAGTTTTTGCAAACAGTGATTCAATCAGCCAGCACAAAATTAAAGTGGCCATTGCGAGATTCGTATTCAATCTGCATCGATTTGATCACATCACAGGATTTGCTTACAAAATATTTGAGCTGCACTCGGCAGACTGGATGAAAATGAGTGTTAGTATACATACCTATGTAAAATAATTTTTACTAAAGAACCAAGCTACCTCTTTGAAACGCTTAGATTTTCCATTTTGCGTAAAGCAAAAACAATAATTCAAATAAGCCATAGATCCCTGCTTTCTGAACGGCAATACTTTATCTATGCAATAAGGTCATGGAACCAATTACCAAACTTTATTCAAAATATCAGTAGTGCAGCGCAGTTTAAGGCAAAATTAATTTCTCATTTCCAAGCAGCAAACATGACGTAAAACAAGAGAGAACGCTATAGTCGGGTACCCCGACTATCAGATACCCGTTAATCAGCTAAAGGGAGTGCAAGGGAGATGGATATATACAAATTTGATCGAGCAAATCTTTTTAACGAATGGTCCGATTTGAAAAATTTCTTTTACATTTTGATGGGTATTGATAAACACAATAAAACTGCATTTTTACTTTTCAAAAATCTTTAATGGTGTGGGCGCCAGACACAAACATACACACATAAAATCGTTTAAGGCGATTGTGGGCGTTAGAGGGGGCGTGGACATCGTCTGAAACAAACTTGCGCTACGTAGGAAGCCCAAGAGTACCAAGCTAATCCCAACTTTCTAGCTTTTGTAGTTTCCGAGATCTCAGCGTTCATACAGACAGACAGACAGACGAACAGACGGACTTGGCTATATCGACTCGGCTAGTGATCCTGATCAGGAATATATATACTTTATAGGGTCGGAAATGCTTCCTTCTAGCTGTTACATACTTTTGCACGAAAACAATATACCCTTTTACGAGTAACGGGTATAATAAACATAGCGACCCTAGCTGTAGATGTAATATAAGTGTAATGAAAATTTGTGAATTAGTGTTAAATTAAAATTATTGACACACAATTAACTTGTCCTAAGCGACTTTAAAACAAGAGAGAACGCTATAGTCGAGTACTTCGACTGTTAGATACCCGTTACTCAGCTAAAGGGAGTGGGAGAGAGATTAATATATGCACGCGTCAAAGCTACTAGCGCCATCTAGAGGCTGTTTCATTTTTTGCCCATAACTTTTTAATGGATTGTCCGATTTGAAAAATTTCTTCTACAATTCGATAGATATTGATAATCACTATAAAACTGCATTTTTAAAGGTGTGGGCGCCAGACACCTTTCAAAAAATGGTTTAGGGCGATTGAGGGCGTTAGAGGGGGCGTGGCACCTTTTTGAAGTAAACTTGCGCTGCGTGGGAACTCCAAGAATATACATGCAAAATGCCAATCCTCTAGCTTTTATAGTTTCCGAGATCTCAGCGTTCATACGGACGGACAGACGGACATGGCTAGTTCGACTCGGCTAGTGATCCTGATCAAGAATATATATACTTTATAGGGTCGGAAAAGCTTCCTTCTCCCTGTTACATACTTTTGCACGAATACAATATACCCTTTTACTCTACGAGTAACGGGTATAAAAATATAAATAATGGTAAAAAGCACATGTGCTAATAATTATTAGTTATAATTAAGTTGGTTAATATATGTGTTTTTCCAAAGAAATGTTCTATTTATTGCTTTAAATATTTTAAAGGTGTAAGACAAATTTATTTGCTGGCAGAACTTTAAAAAAAACCTTTTTGACTGAGCATTTCAATGTTTTGTTCATCTACTAACTCTCAATAAAAACTGTTTTTGAAGATATGAATATTTATTCTGAGTCGAGTACGGTTAACCGAAACGAACTGTATCGAAGTGTTTCGCTCAGACCGTAACCAAATTTGTAGGTTTTTTCGGAGACATCTGAAACATTTCTTGAATCCAAACTGGATGCTGTCGACGTAAAATTAAAAGATTTTTCGATGGGTGCCCGCCATCCAATCCAGCGTACTATAAGAAAAAAGTAAATTTTTTTGGCATAAAATTAAATTTTTTAAACATTATTTTTAATAATAAAAATAAAATATTTTTTTTGAATTTAAATACAATAATTAGCCATATACCATGTTGATAAACGAGCAAATTTAGCTAATCGATTGACTTTGTTGTGTGTGTAAATTAGTAAGAAATCTTTGCTAACTTTTTGGTAGTTTGGTTAATTATTTCTAATAATGGAAAATCGTAGCGAAAGTATTTATAAATTTATCTTAAATTACATGTTTTGGTTAATATGGCTTGATGTCCAACTGTGAACTTTTTTATATGTGTATTTTTTTAGCTTAACACTATCAAGTTTCTTTGTGTTTCGTTGAGTATAACTTAGTAATGGCACAAAGTTGCAAAAAGGTAAAAACGCAAAGTTATTACCAAATGTATCCTTAATTGTCCAGCAACTTATAAGCTTGCACACGCTGCACTTCTCGAAGTTTGGGGGAGAAACAGCCGCTCTGAAGATGCCCTAAGAAACTACAAACACATAGTGGAAATAGTTTGGAAATATCTTAAGAAGAAGAGGAATCTGATTAAACTGTACATTACTTAAAATAAACATATAAAAATTAAAAAACATTATCAATGGCTTGCAGCAATTTTACAAATTTAATTTATTGAAAAGGACATGTCAAGTGATAAATCTAATCACAAACTGCTCACATATAGAGAAGAAGGACCCCCGTTAAAGTTAAAATTGGCATCTGATCATAGATAATATTTCACTTTTCTTGTAAATGTTAGCCATTTTTTTGTTTTGACAAATTTCAAAAAGTAGGGGAGCGTAGGGTAAGGTAACGAACGATTCGTTTTTTGAATGTAACTTTTCCAAAAATCAATATTTTTTAAAAGGGTAAAAGCAGAAGGTTGCTTACATCAGATAATACCCAACATTACATAAGTAAGACGATTATTGGCCAATGCATTACGTTCTTGTTCTTGTTGTATACACTTGGCTGGGTTCAATCAACTTTGGGAATATGCTATTCTGCATTTCCATGAATCATGACCGAGAAAGATATCGAGGAAAAAATTAAACTTGTCCTAGAGGCAAATCTTAGTAATCTAGTAAAAGAAATACTTTACCAAGTATACAGGCCAAACAATAAAGAGAGAGTTATCTTAGTGAATTAGACAAACTACCAGACATTGTACGGACAATTTTCATGGACAATTTTTTTATCGAAAAAAAGTGTAGAAAGGGTGTTGAAAATTTTCGAAGTCAGAATCGGTTCACCTAAATACTACGGAATTCTGTTGGCAATCCGAAACAAAATTATCGGACAAGCAGACGCGGTCGTAGAATCATATAATACACCCTTAGTTTGGACTGCCATATCAAAATGCCTAACAGCGCATTTTGCGGACAAGCGAGACCTAAAGACTTTTGAATATCAGCTTTATGCTCTTAATCAGGGTAGCAATAGTATAGTCGATTATAACCAGGCAGTGTATCAACAGCTGTCATTGATTTTAAACCAGATCGCTAACTTAGATGCCTCACAAGAAACTGTACAATCTCTAACAGCTATGTACAGAAAAAAAGCTTTGTCCGTCTGTCCGTCTGTCCGTCTGTCCGTCCGTATGAACGCTGAGATCTCGGAAACTATAAAAGCTAGAGGATTGGCATTTTGCATGCATATTCTTGGAGTTCCTACGCAGCGCAAGTTTATTTCAAAATGGCGCCACGCCCCCTCTAACGCCCTCAATCGCCCTACACCATTTTTTGAAAGGTGTCTGGCGCCTACACCATTAAAGATTTTGGAAAACTAAAAATGCAGTTTTATTGTGACTATCAATACCTATCGAAATGTAGAAGAAATTTTTCAAATCGGACCATTCGTTAAAAAGTTATGCCCGATCAAAGATTTTATATATCTATCTCCCTCGCACTCCCTTAGCTGAGTAACGGGTATCTGATAGTCGGGGCACCCGACTATAGCGTTCTCTCTTGTTTTATTTTATTTTTAAACGCTGTTCACAATTTTTAAACTTTGCTGTAACTTAAAAATATTGAATGCGCCCACCTTTTCTTGTGGTTAAGGACCATAGGACCATATAGAAGAGACATGTAAGTATTTAATTCCGTAATGAGAAACCAAATTTATCAAACCTGAAAGTCCACTTGTATCCATATGATAACTTAAATGTAAATTTTGAAAATGATAAACTTGCACACCTTTATGATATGTATAGTCCTTTAAGTGGGTTGGTTCAAAGAATTGTCTAACAACATAACAACCGCATAAAATGGAGAAAGATATAGTTGCAATTGATGTACAAGTATTTTTTGATAACAACGACAAGTTTATTCTAAAGGAAATTTGAAATTTAACAAAGAAAATTAATTTAACAATAATTTCGTTATACAACCTCCATTTGATTTCACTCGTCTTAATAACAAGTCACGAAAAACTACTCTCTGGCTCACCAAAAACTATCATAACTTTTTTTAGAACGATGAAATAAACAACTTTAAGCAAACAAGAAAATATATCACTTCGGGAAAGGAGGTTTTATGCAAGGGAATTGAAATGAAACGTTTTCTAGAAATCTTTCTCAGATCACCGCACATAAGAGATGTTGAGGAATTGGGTTGCCCACCATTAAACACCCGTAAACATAAACTAATTCCCTTTTTGCCCAATACATATTAAAAGCGGTATTTGTGCTCTAAATAATGCAAACGATTTTTTTAAATTTTTGCAATGGAACTATGGTCTAACACTTATACAATGGATAACAGACAAAGTTAAATCTATTAACGGACACCCGTCACAATTTCTTCCCCCTAGTTTCACCCCATTTTCTAAATCTATTAACGGACACCCGTCACACCCCAGTAACTTCTCCCCGTTCGATCCCGTCAACGTTCTTGTCAACCACTTAGAACTCTAACATATCCTTTTACCCTCCCCTCGTAGTAAATTCTCCCCCGCTTAATTAGGATGCCCTGAACCTTCTCGTCAACCACTAAATACGATTCCCTCGTATTTTGTAGATCTAAGCCACGATCACCCGTCGCACTCCAGTAACTTTTTCCCCGCTTAATCAGGATAGCCTTCCCTCGTTTCACCCTATTTTCTAACTTTACCCACGTTCGATCCCGTCAACCTACTCGTCAACCACTTAATTAGAGTCCCGGATTTCTGGATAGGATTTCTAGATATAAGCAACGGTCACCTGTCAACTTATCATCTTAATTAACGATCACTCGTCACGCACCCATTAACTTCTCCCCCGCTTAATTTGAATCCCGGATTGCTGGATAGGATTTCTGGATAACCCATTAACTTTAATTACCCTTACACCTGTCACCTAATTACCCTAATTAGCATAATTAATTGCCCCTCCCTTCCATTTTAGATTCAGAAATCCGATTCAGAACCCGCATTTATACAATACTGTCCCCTACATAGAATGGATGAGTGTGTAGATATATGTAATAGTGAACTGGTCCAAATAAGCAACTGGGCAAAAGGTAACGGCTTAGGACTTAATCCGACGAAATCCAAGTGCCTCATAATTTACAAAAAGAAATTAGCTTTAACTCCATCCAGCCCTTAGTTTTCAACAGCATACCCGTTGAATACGTTGAAAAGCCATTACTTGGGCTTTGTTTTTAACAGTACGCTGACTTGGAGTGATTACATTAACACAGCTGTAGGGAAAACGTATAGACTACTTAAAACAATTTACCAGGTTAGAAATTGTTTACCCACAAATATACGTTTGTTGCTTGCCAAATCGTGTCTGATCCCAGCACTTTTCTATGGGAATGAAGTTTTTGCAAACAGTGATTCAATCAGCCAGCACAAAATTAAAGTGGCCATTGCGAGATTCGTATTCAATCTGCATCGATTTGATCACATCACAGGATTTGCTTACAAAATATTTGAGCTGCACTCGGCAGACTGGATGAAAATGAGTGTTAGTATACATGTGCCCTTCAAAGAGGGCGAATCACTAAAAACTCTTTTTAACACACTCTCCTTTTCACTTGGAATCACACCGGCACCAAAACTTTTGGAGATTTTTAGAGTCAAAACCCGCAACGCGACGAGCGCTATTGTTGACCCAATAATAAAACTCAAATTCGAGCACTTGAGGGACAAAATAACGATGTTGCAACATGCCGCCGAATAGAGGCGTACTCACAAGAAAACGCTAGTTCTGGGGCTGTTGGGTTTTGATTCAGATGCGGCAATTTATTTAAACGAACAATTAACGAAGGAAAACTACAACATTTTTAAAAAAGCAATGACAATGAAAAAACAAAAGCTCCTATCAGCTGTTTTCTCTCGTCGTGGCTTTGTTCACGTTAGAGTGCATGGGAGAGAAGATGTTATGTGCCTGGAGACCATGCATAAGCTTTATCGTCTGCAGTTCGAATTGTCCCCAGAACAGCTGTCTGCGTCTAGTTCGTTTCGCACATAAAATTAGCCTAAAATTATGCTTAGATTTTTTTTGTCTCTTTATTTTTCATAGTAATTATTATTTTATCTTTAGAAAATTAATTGTGTGTGTAGTTTACATTGAATTGCGTGTATTTTTATGTATTAAGTATGGATAGTCCACTCATCTCCAGGACAAGCAGCCAGATAGTAATCAGAGTTCTAGCCAAACAAAAACCAGGCTTAAAAGTAATACACTTGAATGCACAAAGCTTAGCAAAAAAGATTGAGGAATTCCGTTTCTTATTTGTAAACTCGAATATTGATGTTATCTGTGTATCCGAAACGTGGTTTGTCTCAGGTGTTAGTGATATGTCAATTATGTGTGAAAGTTTTAATCTTTTTCGCTCCGATCGTAGTGGTCGAGGTGGAGGAGTTGCAATTTATATAAACAAGAAACTAAATGCTAAAACGGTATGTGTCCACCCAGAGACAAGTGCGATTGAATATATATTCCTAAATATCTTCAACAAAAGAGATAACACATCAATTTTAATTGGCTGTATCTACAGACCACACAAAACAACTGAATACTCTGAGCTGATTGACTTGTTATCTACCCTCTCATTAAAATACACAGACGTAATTCTTGCTGGCGATTTCAACAGTAACATTTTAATTGAAAAACATTTGTCAAACGATATGGAATCACTTGGCTTATTTCCTGTTAACTTTAAATATCCTACACATTTTTCCACTACCTGCAACACCCTACTTGATGTATTCTATGTTAGTGACCGTACAAAAATTCAGAATTATGACCAAATATCGTTGCCTGCCTTTTCCAAACATGATCTGATCTTTTTCACGTACAACATTAAGCTTGATCACCAAGACTATTACATAGAGTATAGGGACTTCATCAACATAGACTACACTTCACTTAGTGCTGATTTAGACTCTTGCGACTGGACCTCCATATATTGCACTGCTGAGGTTAACACTCAGCTAGAAATTTTACAACGGAAAGTTAAAATCCTTTACGACAGAA
Organism: Drosophila pseudotakahashii; assembly: GCA_035046095.1. Taxonomy (NCBI): domain Eukaryota; kingdom Metazoa; phylum Arthropoda; class Insecta; order Diptera; family Drosophilidae; genus Drosophila; species Drosophila pseudotakahashii. The sequence continues at coordinate 776,911 of JAWNOE010000059.1, forward strand.
CGGTTCCTTTGAAGCGCAAAATGTGTAAGCACAGCGCCAAATCGTGGTTTAGTTCTAATATAAAAAAACTAATACAAAAGCGCGACAAATCGTATGCGAAATGGAAACGCTACAAGACAGATACCTTTTATAACGAATTCAAAACAAATAGGAAATTGGTAAATGAAACCATTGCGGAGGCGAAACGAAATCACTTTATACATAAATTCCGACATTCAAAAAACAATAAAAATACATGGTCAATTTTAAGGGAATTGGGGATCGGCAATATTAAACCAACATTGAGCTGTGATACTGATCTTGATGATCTAAATCATAAGTTCTTGCAATTGTCCGTACCTGAAACAACTTATAACACCTACCTGACACCCTCTGAGCCTTGTGATAGAAATAGCTGTGATATTATTTTTAGTTTTAATTGTGTCAGCCAGTGCGATGTCCTTAACTCAATCCTAAGCATTAAATCTAATGCAACGGGTTTAGATGATTTAAATCCGAAATTTTTAAAATTAATCCTTCCCAAAATTCTTCCAGTAATAACGCACATTTTAAACTGCTCCATCACCACTTCTACGTTTCCCACATCCTGGAAAATAGCAAAAATAATACCAATTCCCAAATCAGCTACAGAGTATCGACCTATTGCTATCCTGCCTTTTTTGTCAAAAGTTCTTGAGAGGTTAATTGCTAACCAAATCGTGAGTTTTATGGATGCCCACAATGTTTTTTCAGCAAAACAGTCCGGTTTCCGGAAGAACAGAAGTTGCACAACAGCTGTTATAAAAATCACTGAAGATATTAGATTACAAATGGATAGTGGCAAGATTACTTTATTGACGCTTTTAGATTTCAGTAAGGCTTTTGACACGGTAAACCACGAAATACTATTAACTAAACTAAGTCGTCTTTATATGTTTTCAACCTCTGCAACAAGTTTTATGAAATCATACTTATCTCAAAGATCACAGCTAGTAGCTACACAAGCCTCTAAATCATCTATTCTGTCCGTAAAACGTGGTGTACCGCAGGGGTCCATTCTTGGTCCCCTTTTGTTCAGTCTATATGTTAATGATTTGCCAAATATCCTATCAAAATGTGACATGCATATGTATGCCGACGACGTCCAACTATATGTAAGCTGTCCTGTTAGCCAAATTAATGAATGTGTTCGTGTCTGTAACACTGAATTAGACAGGGTTTGTAAATGGGCAGAGCGCAATGGATTATCCTTGAACCCCCTCAAATCAAAATGCATAGTAATATTTAACCGATTTTTTAACACAGATCATCTGGAAAAACTTTGCTTGAATGGTCAACCAATAAACTATGTAGATCGAGCGAGCAACTTGGGGTTTACAATAAATTCCACTCTTTCCTGGAGTAATCATGTAAATTGTACGGTTGGGAAAATGTATGGGATACTTAGACAACTAAACGACACGAAAACCTTTTTACCAATAAATCTGAAAATGCTCGTTGCCAAAACCAAGCTGACACCATTACTATTTTATGGAGTAGAAGTCTTCGGAAATTGTGACGCTACTAGCCAGCATAAACTCCTTGTAGCTTTCAATAATGTAGCGAGATATATATTTAATCGCAGGCGCAGAGATCGAATCTCTGACGCAACTTTTAAAATTTTTGGCATGCCGCTCAAAGCTTGGATCGAGTTCAAAACACTAATACTGCTGCACAAAATAATAACAACTGCCGAGCCAAAATATCTTTTTAGCAAGCTAAAATTCAGCGCTTCCAATAGAACAAATAACCTAATTTGTCAAGTCGTAAAACACTCATATGCCGAGAAACACTTTTTTATCTGTGCTGTACGTTCTTGGAATAAACTACCACATCCAATAAAAACCATTAAATCTGCCACGCAATTCAAAGCAAAATTATACACACATTTTTCAAACTAGTAATTATGTTAAAAAAAAAAAAAAAAAAAAAAAAAAAACTTTAGTCTTTAAGAAATCAATGTTTGTAATGTCATCATTTATTTATGTTCATGAATCTGACAAATTGTGACTAGCGCTTTAATTTATAAGTATTTTTCTGTACTTGTAGCGTTAGGAAGAAATAAAATCAAAATTAAATTAAAAATACATACCTATGTAAAATAATTTTTACTAAAGAACCAAGCTACCTCTTTGAAACGCTTAGATTTTCCATTTTGCGTAAAGCAAAAACAATAATTCAAATAAGCCATAGATCCCTGCTTTCTGAACGGCAATACTTTATCTATGCAATAAGGTCATGGAACCAATTACCAAACTTTATTCAAAATATCAGTAGTGCAGCGCAGTTTAAGGCAAAATTAATTTCTCATTTCCAAGCAGCAAACATGACGTAAAACAAGAGAGAACGCTATAGTCGGGTACCCCGACTATCAGATACCCGTTAATCAGCTAAAGGGAGTGCAAGGGAGATGGATATATACAAATTTGATCGAGCAAATCTTTTTAACGAATGGTCCGATTTGAAAAATTTCTTTTACATTTTGATGGGTATTGATAAACACAATAAAACTGCATTTTTACTTTTCAAAAATCTTTAATGGTGTGGGCGCCAGACACAAACATACACACATAAAATCGTTTAAGGCGATTGTGGGCGTTAGAGGGGGCGTGGACATCGTCTGAAACAAACTTGCGCTACGTAGGAAGCCCAAGAGTACCAAGCTAATCCCAACTTTCTAGCTTTTGTAGTTTCCGAGATCTCAGCGTTCATACAGACAGACAGACAGACGAACAGACGGACTTGGCTATATCGACTCGGCTAGTGATCCTGATCAGGAATATATATACTTTATAGGGTCGGAAATGCTTCCTTCTAGCTGTTACATACTTTTGCACGAAAACAATATACCCTTTTACGAGTAACGGGTATAATAAACATAGCGACCCTAGCTGTAGATGTAATATAAGTGTAATGAAAATTTGTGAATTAGTGTTAAATTAAAATTATTGACACACAATTAACTTGTCCTAAGCGACTTTAAAACAAGAGAGAACGCTATAGTCGAGTACTTCGACTGTTAGATACCCGTTACTCAGCTAAAGGGAGTGGGAGAGAGATTAATATATGCACGCGTCAAAGCTACTAGCGCCATCTAGAGGCTGTTTCATTTTTTGCCCATAACTTTTTAATGGATTGTCCGATTTGAAAAATTTCTTCTACAATTCGATAGATATTGATAATCACTATAAAACTGCATTTTTAAAGGTGTGGGCGCCAGACACCTTTCAAAAAATGGTTTAGGGCGATTGAGGGCGTTAGAGGGGGCGTGGCACCTTTTTGAAATAAACTTGCGCTGCGTGGGAACTCCAAGAATATACATGCAAAATGCCAATCCTCTAGCTTTTATAGTTTCCGAGATCTCAGCGTTCATACGGACGGACAGACGGACATGGCTAGTTCGACTCGGCTAGTGATCCTGATCAAGAATATATATACTTTATAGGGTCGGAAAAGCTTCCTTCTCCCTGTTACATACTTTTGCACGAATACAATATACCCCTTTACTCTACGAGTAACGGGTATAAAAATATAAATAATGGTAAAAAGCACATGTGCTAATAATTATTAGTTATAATTAAGTTGGTTAATATATGTGTTTTTCCAAAGAAATGTTCTATTTATTGCTTTAAATATTTTAAAGGTGTAAGACAAATTTATTTGCTGGCAGAACTTTAAAAAAAACCTTTTTGACTGAGCATTTCAATGTTTTGTTCATCTACTAACTCTCAATAAAAACTGTTTTTGAAGATATGAATATTTATTCTGAGTCGAGTACGGTTAACCGAAACGAACTGTATCGAAGTGTTTCGCTCAGACCGTAACCAAATTTGTAGGTTTTTTCGGAGACATCTGAAACATTTCTTGAATCCAAACTGGATGCTGTCGACGTAAAATTAAAAGATTTTTCGATGGGTGCCCGCCATCCAATCCAGCGTACTATAAGAAAAAAGTAAATTTTTTTGGCATAAAATTAAATTTTTTAAACATTATTTTTAATAATAAAAATAAAATATTTTTTTTGAATTTAAATACAATAATTAGCCATATACCATGTTGATAAACGAGCAAATTTAGCTAATCGATTGACTTTGTTGTGTGTGTAAATTAGTAAGAAATCTTTGCTAACTTTTTGGTAGTTTGGTTAATTATTTCTAATAATGGAAAATCGTAGCGAAAGTATTTATAAATTTATCTTAAATTACATGTTTTGGTTATTATGGCTTGATGTCCAACTGTGAACTTTTTTATATGTGTATTTTTTTAGCTTAACACTATCAAGTTTCTTTGTGTTTCGTTGAGTATAACTTAGTAATGGCACAAAGTTGCAAAAAGGTAAAAACGCAAAGTTATTACCAAATGTATCCTTAATTGTCCAGCAACTTATAAGCTTGCACACGCTGCACTTCTCGAAGTTTGGGGGAGAAACAGCCGCTCTGAAGATGCCCTAAGAAACTACAAACACATAGTGGAAATAGTTTGGAAATATCTTAAGAAGAAGAGGAATCTGATTAAACTGTACATTACTTAAAATAAACATATAAAAATTAAAAAACATTATCAATGGCTTGCAGCAATTTTACAAATTTAATTTATTGAAAAGGACATGTCAAGTGATAAATCTAATCACAAACTGCTCACATATAGAGAAGAAGGACCCCCGTTAAAGTTAAAATTGGCATCTGATCATAGATAATATTTCACTTTTCTTGTAAATGTTAGCCATTTTTTTGTTTTGACAAATTTCAAAAAGTAGGGGAGCGTAGGGTAAGGTAACGAACGATTCGTTTTTTGAATGTAACTTTTCCAAAAATCATTATTTTTTAAAAGGGTAAAAGCAGAAGGTTGCTTACATCAGATAATACCCAACATTACATAAGTAAGACGATTATTGGCCAATGCATTACGTTCTTGTTCTTGTTGTATACACTTGGCTGGGTTCAATCAACTTTGGGAATATGCTATTCTGCATTTCCATGAATCATGACCGAGAAAGATATCGAGGAAAAAATTAAACTTGTCCTAGAGGCAAATCTTAGTAATCTAGTAAAAGAAATACTTTACCAAGTATACAGGCCAAACAATAAAGAGAGAGTTATCTTAGTGAATTAGACAAACTACCAGACATTGTACGGACAATTTTCATGGACAATTTTTTTATGGAAAAAAAGTGTAGAAAGGGTGTTGAAAATTTTTGAAGTCAGAATCGATTCACCTAAATACTACGGAATTCTGTTGGCAATCCGAAACAAAATTATCGGACAAGCAGACGCGGTCGTAGAATCATATAATACACCCTTAGTTTGGACTGCCATATCAAAATGCCTAACAGCGCATTTTGCGGACAAGCGAGACCTAAAGACTTTTGAATATCAGCTTTATGCTCTTAATCAGGGTAGCAATAGTATAGTCGATTATAACCAGGCAGTGTATCAACAGCTGTCATTGATTTTAAACCAGATCGCTAACTTAGATGCCTCACAAGAAACTGTACAATCTCTAACAGCTATGTACAGAAAAAAAGCTTTGGACACCTTCGTCAGAGGACTTAACGGAAATATGGCACAATTATTGGCTATTAAAGAGCCACACGATTTGGGACACGCTTTACATTTGTGTAGTTTACTTGAGAATCAAAACACTAGGAACAGTCAGACGCCAAAAACTCCATATTTAGCAAGGGCACCTATATTACCATCCAAGCCCCAACAACCATACAGGGCGGTAGCCGTCAAACAAAGCTTTCATCCACAGCTGTACCATAACCCAAACCAAAAACAGTGGGTACCCGTAATTGGAGCAAATCCAACTACTCAGGATAATTAATCTAATTTAAATCTTACAATCAACCTTATTCAACCCAGTGCAATAGCATTTTACAACACACCAAAACCTCCCCCACTACCCCAACCGAAACCGGTACCTATGGATCAGTCAGTTCGCTCGCGTCATATAAATTATATGAACAAGCCGGCAAATAATGACTTGGTCGGGAAGAGACCTCTCAGTACAAAATATATTCAAAACCAATTAGTACCAAAACCAAAACCAAATGAGAAACATTTTCCGTTAGCTCAGTTGGAGGCACTACTAAAATTACACAACACGCAATACTTAAACTCCCTAACATTTCAGATACTCCCAAGAATTTTTTTTTAATAGAGACTCTAAAAACCGTCCGGTATATTGGGCAACGACACAATGAAAAGCCTAGGAGCATTTATAGGTGTGAAGAACGATACTATAATTCTTGAAAATAAACGCAAAATTAAAATTCACCAATTAGCAACACAAGCAGTAAATTCAATTGGACCGCAAGTCAGCCACCTGACCGAGTCTCAAAAATCAATTATAAATACTCTCGCACAAAGTCACAAGACGCTCTTTGCAGATCCCGATACGAAGTTAGTCAAATTCCCCAGTTTACGGAAAACACTACCCATATCCAATATAATTAAAACAAGAAGTAGAAAAACAAAAAAATGAGATGCTAAAAGATGGTATTATAAGACCCTCAAAATCACCATACAATGCACCAGTCTGGGTGGTTCCGAAAAAGTCCGGTCAGTCAGAAGAAAAAAAGAACATATTATTAATCAACTATAGGAAACTTAATAAAGTTACTATCTCAGATCGGTATCCGATCCCCGAAATTGGCGAAATTATTGCACAACTTGGTGACAACAAGTATTTCTCGGTATTAGATCTCAAAAGTGGCTTTCACCAAATCACAGACATAGAAAAAACACCATTCGCTGTAAGCGGCGGAAAATACGAATTTACGAGACTTCTGTTCGGCCTAAAAAATTCTCCATCCATTTTTCAAAGAGCTTTAGATGACATACTGTGAGGAGTTAAATAACTCCGCATAAATACACACAAGAAATAAATGGAGAACTACATGGAGACCGGCCGCACTTTGGACTTTAGTGTAGGGCCGTGTGCAGAGGGCGAAAGGTCGAACGGTAAAACCGCGGACTCTGGACCCTGAAGTGGAGAGTTGAAGAGAAAGTTGGGAGAGTACCAATCCAGAGAGAGAGAGAGTAAAGAGAGGCGTCAGAGCGAGACGGCACTAGCCTGAGAGAGAGACGAGAGAGCGCAGGCGTGCCGTGAACAAGGAACTAACGGTACAGCGCCGCATTTTGGGCCCTAGTGTGGTGCCGTGCGCAGAGGGCGAAAGGTCGAACGGTAAAACCGTGCACTTTGGACCCTGAATTGGAGAGATGAAAAGGAGAGGCCGAGGATTAACGGAACCCGGAGGCCTTTATAAGCGGGCCCAGCGCTGGAGTCGGGACCAGTCATCGAGCATTAAATCGCGAGTGAACAACGTCTAGTAAAGTCAAAGTCCAGGAGAAACGGCCGTGGAAAACCAGCAAGGAGCAGCGATCTTACGTCAAGACGTTCGGGACCAAGCAAGTCTCGGAATTGCGACACAGGTAGCTGAGGTCCTTCAAGGCGACGCACGGCTAAGTCTGCAGAACATCAAGGTTGGCTGTAGTACCGACCACCCCGACTATGTTGGCTGTAATACCGATTAGTCCGGCTACGTTGGCTGTAATACCGGTCAGTTTAGCTGCATTGGCTGTAAATACCAATCAGGCTAGCTGTGCCGGCTGTAATACCGACTAGTCCGGCTACATTGGCTGTAATACCGATTAGTCTAACTGCGTGCGGCTAAGTTGGCTGTAATACCGATGGGTCCGGCTACATTGGCTGTAATACCGATTAGTGCAGCTGCGTCGGCCGTAGTACCGATCAGTTGAGCAGGACATAGGCAGACTTGACACGGGCATTCCCACCAGCAGTGTGTTGGGCACGAACAGCGGACTTCAAGGGAGCAACACGGGACAACGCAGCAACGCATCGCCGAGGACATCGACGGGGACAAGCAGCCAGGGATCGCGCCGAGAGCCAGGCATCACGTACGATCGCAACAGCCAGGAAAGAAGGTTAGGGTGGAACGTTCGTCTTTCTCTGGGCGTTTGCTAAAGGGACTGCTGGCGTAAACCGGCCGTAGTACCGGAGCGACAAAGGAAACTGAGTAGGCGTCTTGTGGGACCGGCCTGGTGCCTGTTCACCCTAGTCTGAGAACGGTGACGTTTCCCTAAGCCCAATGACCCAACTCCACGCCCTCGTCTACGAGTGGCAGCGAAAGTACCCGGAGCACCTGCAGCGAGGAACCACCGAGCGGAGTCGCAGACGCATCGCCAGCACGAGTCACGATAATTATTGTAAGTCAGAGCCGTAAATAAACGCCTCTTTGAACCGAATTCCGAAGTGTTGTTACTGTTAACCGGGCGGTCACGTTTATATAAATTTGGTGGGACGAACACACAAATCTACTGAGCTAGCCGCACGATCTTCGTAGCGAGCAAACCACAAAAATCAGTTCATTACATCTGGCGCCCAACGTGGGGCCCGATGTAACGAACTGATTTTTGTGGTTTGCTCTGGCGCACAAAACTTGATTGTCCCGGCAGTAAAAACACAAAATACCAGAATGGGGAAAAGTTGGATCTACCGCCTCAAGAAGGATGATTTCGTCTACGTAGCACAAAGACTGCGCATTTCCTTGACGGGTAGAACAGAAGACATGCGGAAAGCACTGGCGGAATACTACAACGAGACGGAAAACAATCCAGAACTCAAAGAACTCTGGGCCGAACTAGAACCCATGTTCCCAGAGAAACCAGGCGCAAGTTTAAAACCAACAGACCCCGAGGGAGAAGACGCTTTGGCAGGCCTTAGCATCGAAGAGATGCAACAAGAAAGCCGGCGAAGAGATTCGAGCAAGGACAGAAAGACATTCCAGGAGTCACCGAGACCTAGCGAGCCTGACTACGCTAAAGTCGCGAAGCAGGTCAGAGAATGGTCTTTCAGATTCGATGGCACAGAGAAACCACTCGAATTGGAGCTGGTGGAATGGTCTGCGAATACTTATGGGTTGGATTTGAATTTAATACCTCGAGCGATGCCTGAGCTACTAAAAGGAAGAGCATTAAAGTGGTTCATCTCAAACAACCGGCATTGGGGAACATGGGTAGAATTTATGGAGAGTTTTCAAACATTCTTCCTACCCAAAGGATATACAATACATGGTGGAAATGCAGACCATGGTAAGGCCGCTCGGGTACAGTCCGGAGAAAATACTCGAGGTCATAAGGGAAAACAGCACACCAGACCTAAGAATTTCCCTCCGAACATACAAGGTCGCCGACCTGGAAGCCCTCATGAACCTGGCCGACGAGTACAAAGAGCTGAAAAAAGAGCGAGAAGCATTCTTCCAAGAAAACAGGTTCAGCAGGACGAAGACGACACTCCCAACGCATGTCACATGTAGAAGATGTGAGGACACCAACAGGCAAGACATGCCAGCCGAAACACCGAGAACCACGCCGAACATAGACCACCATCCAACGCGCAGGAGGCGTGTCGCAAATGTGGCGGACACGGGCATTGGGCACGAGGTTGCAGGAACCAGCGGATTTTGTTCTGCTGGATATGCGGAAAAGTCGGAGTGAGATGCATGGAATGCTGCCAGAAGCGGGAAATGGCCAGCGATCCCAGCCGCAGAGAGGCGAGCGGGGGTAGCACGCGGATACCTCTCCAATCTAACTGGCATGCTAATCGAAGAGGAGCAGCAGTTGTCCGCAGCGGTGACGATTGGTGGGAACTCGTACAAAGCCACAATCGACACCGGGGCAACAGCGAGCTTTATTAGCGAAGAGCTGGCGGACAATCTGGCTGCTCTGGGAAAGATTACACGGACGAGACGGCAAGTTAGGTTGGCAGACGGAAGGTGAAGTGGAATAAGCGCGCAGCTCGAGGTAGAAGTCGCATTCGGCAACAAACGACTGACCATGAGTCTGCTGATATTACCAGCAGTAGTGGACGCACTGGTGCTGGGCTGGAATTTTCTTAGAAAGGTTGCCGCTGAGATAAAGTGCGCAGGTCACGAAATCCGCATACCGGCCAGGAACTGACTCAACGAATGGCTGGAGGAAAAATTGTGGTTGGCTGTTGTTCATGAAGACCGCGAGGGAGGAAACATCGAGCAATTTCTAGAAGCAGAGCTGGCAGAATTCCGAACCATGAGCGGAACTTCAAACGTGGCCGAGCTCCAGATCACCATGAACCCATAAAACAAAGATACTACCCTAAGAACCCCAAAGTTCAAGGGGAGATCAATTCAAAGGTGGACGAACTTCTGCAAATGGGTTTCATAGAACTCTCGAAGAGCCCGTATAGCTCGCCCATAGTTATGGTGAAGAAAGAAACCGGCAAGTGGAGACTGTGCGTCGACTTCAGACAGATAAACGCGAAATCGGTAAAGGATGCGTACCCAATGCCAATATCAACTACATCCTGGACCAACTACGAGAAGCACGCAATATCAGCAACCTGGACTTAAAGGATGGGTACTGGCAGATTCCTCTGGAGGAAGCAAGCAGAAAGTTAACGGCGTTCATGGTGCCCGGAAAGGGGTTCTTCCAATGGAGAGTGATGCCATTCGTATTACACTCGGCATCCGCAACATATCAAAGGGCCTTAGACCAGGTGATTGGACCGGAGATGTCTCCTCACGCGTTTGCGTATCAGGACGACAAATCGTCATCGGACGCACTCAGCGAGAACACAAGGACAATCTTAGAGAAGTGTTTCGGTCTGAAGGAGGCGAACCTGAGAATAAACCCCGAGAAGGGTCAATTCTTCAAAAAGGAGCTGCTGTACCTGGGACATCGAGTTACAAGCCAAGGAATTGGTACAGACCCAGAGAAGGTCGCTGCCATATCCCAGTTAGAACCACCTGCAACCGTCCGCGAGCTAAGGCAATACTTAGGAGTGGCATCGTGGTACCGACGATTTGTTCCGGACTTCGCACGCATCGTTAAGCCGCTCAACGACCTACTCCGCAAGGGCGTGAAATGGGAGTGGACGCAAGACCACCAACAGGCATTCGAGGAGGTGAAGGCAAGGCTGACTCAGTGTTAGCATGTCCAGATTTTGGAAGAACATTCATCCTGCAAACAGACGCCAGCGACTACGGTATAGGTGCGATTCTGACACAGAACACGGAAGACGTCGAGAAAGTTATCTCATACTCCAGTCTAACGTTAAACGGAGCCGAGAAAAACTATTCGACAACGGAGAAAGAGTGCTTGGCCATTGTCTGGGCAATTCGAAAACTAAGGCCCTACCTGGAAGACTACCACTTCAAGGTGGTAACGGATCACATGGCACTGATATGGCTGAACAGCATTGAAAGCCCGTCCGGAAGAATCGCCAGGTGGGCTCTTGAGGTGCAACAATACGACTTTGAGGTTGCGTACAGAAAGGGCCAATCGAACGTGGTAGCCGACGCACTGTCCAGACAGCCGGTGCCGGAAACCCTCCGGAGAGCGAAAGAGTTGGTGCCAAATACGGAGTGTAACTGGATCCGGGACATGCGTGAGAAGATCAAAGTTCGAAGGCGAAGCGCTGTATAGGCAGATCCCACACAGAGCTGGCAACGAAGATCTGGTGGCCTGGAAGCTGTGCGTCCCTACAGAGCTAAGGGAAACGGTCCTACAAGAAAATCACGACTCCCCAGCGGCCGGCCATGTAGGAAGCCGGAGGACGATTGCCCGTCTAGCGGCCAGGTACTACTGGCCAGGAATGCAAAGGGATGCGAGAGCGTACGTTCGGAAATGCGAAGAGTGCCTAAATACAAGCCGAACCAGCGACAGGCGGCGGGTAAGATGCTGACACAAGTCCCCGAGGACCCATGGCCAACGGTATGTGCGGATTTTGTGGGCCCTTTGCCAAGATCGAAGCACGGAAACCAAATGTTGTTGGTGCTAATCGATCGTTTCTCAAAATGGACAGAATTGGTGCCATTACGAACCGCAACAGCAGAAACCCTACAAATGGCGTATAGAGAACGTATAATCGCAAGGTTCGGAGTTCCGAAAGTGGTGATTACGGACAACGGGGTGCAGTTTGCCAGTCGGGCATTTAAAAAGTTTCTTCACGACATGGGAATAAAACAGCAATTCACGGCACCATACACTCCTCAAGAAAATCCCACAGACCAAAGACCATGATCGGACAGTTTGCCAGACAAAACCAAAGGAACTGGGATGAAAAGTGGCCAGAGATAGTGCTAGCAGTTAACTCAAGCGTTTCAGAGTCCACAGGATACTCGCCTTCCTTTCTGACGCAGGGCAGAGAACCACGGTTGCCAAACGCGTTGTATGACAGAGAAACACTGGGCACAGGAAGGCAGACAAAGTCACCAGAAGGGAACGCCGAAAAACTAAAAGAAATCTTTGAAGTAGTCCGACGAAATTTAGAGAAGGCAGCGCAGGATCAAGCCAGGCACTAAAACCTCAGAAGGAGACAGTGGAATCCACGGATCGGCGATATCGTCGTCCATTTGTCTAAAGCGGCAGAAGGTTTCGCGGCCAAATTAGCGACGAGATATGATGGTCCACATCAGGTGGTCGATTTTGTATCCCCCGTAATCTGCAAAATTCGCCAACAAAGAAGCAAGAAGGAACGCACAGTGCACTTCAGCGACCTAAAGCAGCAGAAAAAGGCAGACGAACCGAACGTGAAGGTGGACAAACAGGAAACCAATCGTTTGTTCGTCAAGCGAATGCAGAACCACCAGTGTCCAAGACCGCAGAGACCGTAGCCACCGTTTAATCGTCAGGCCAAAGCCGGAGTCAACGGAGCACGACACACACGTGCAAGGACCCTGATCATACCAGCACACACCTAAGTCAACGACGAACAAGTGATCGGGATTACACAAAACCGGTTCTGCGTCAGGCCAAAAGCCGGAGTCAACGGAGCATACAACCAATAGAAAGGGACTCTATCAAAGAAAGCATTCACCAGGCCTACGAAACGATCACAATGGAAACAGGTGGATAACAACGACGGAATACATGTCACCGAGGAAAGGGAAGAGACGGTACGGGGTACCGTATAAAAGAACACGCGTCAGTGGCGGCCGCCACATGTCAACTGAAGAGACAAAGCCAAAAGGAAAGGTCTAGGAATCGGAAAATGGCGGCGTTAGACACGCAAAGTTAAGAGAAAGCGAGACCCGAAGAGAAGACATGAGCCGCAAAGAGAACCACTAGGGACATAACGGTATGGCCCAAAAGGGAATCCCCAAAACCGAGGCTTCATGGTAAAGGAAACTGCGAGGGAACGGGCAAACCAAATCAAGAAGTCGGTATGAGCACCCGAGTAACAAGAGCAGCAGCAAGGAAGCAGGCCGCGCTTCAGCGAGGTCCTGAAGGACCCGTCGCGGAGCAAGGACAGGGACTGCTGGCGTAAACTGGCCGTAGTACCGGAGCGTCAAAGGAAACTGAGTAGGCGTCTAGCGGGACCGGTCGGGACAGAGCAAGGGACAGGAGGCTACGGCTGGCAGGACGAAGGTCTTGCAAGCGTGGTGCCTGTTCACCCTAGTCTGAGAACGGTGACGTTTCCCTAAGCCCAACGACCCAACTCCACGCCCTCGTCTACGAGTGGCAGCGAAAGTACCCGGAGCATCCAGGAGCACCTGCAGCCAGGAACCACCGAGCGGAGTCGCAGACGCATCGCCAGAACGAGTCACGATAATTATTGTAAATCTGAGCCGTAAATAAACGCCTCTTTAACCTGGCCGGTCTCGTTTATATAAATTTGGTGGGACGAACACACAAATCTACTGAGCTAGCCGCACGATCCTCGTAGCGAGCAAACCACAAAAATCAGTTCGTTACAATACTGATAGAATACATAGGAAAAATTAGCTATGTATACGTAGACGACATCATAGTCTTTAGAAAAATGAATAAGACCATGGTCAAAATCTTGAAAATGTATTTTCAACCCTACAAAACGCAAACATGAAAGTCCAAATAGAGAAATGCCATTTGTTCAAAAACGAAGAAGATTTCTTGGGGTACACAATATCAGAAAACGGAGTTAAAGCTAACATAGATAAAATAAAAGCAACTACAAAATTTCCAGTCCCAAAAACATTAAAAGATCTCCGTTCTTTTCTAGGCATGACAGGTTATCACAGGCGGTTTATAAAAGACTATGCAAAAATAGAAAACCTTTAACCATTCTACTTAGAGGTCAAGCAAAACTGCTATTAACCTGAGCATGGATGCGATTACAGCATTCGAGAAACTTAAAAATACCCTCGTCTTCAGAGACGTAACCCTTGGATACCCAGATTTCGGAAAAAATTCCAGCTGACTACCGATGCCTCAAGCTACGCAATAGGTGCAGTATTGGATCAAAACCATAGGCCAATAACATTTATTTCGCGCACCCTGTCAAAAACCGAAGAAAACTACGGAACCAACGAACGAGAGATGCTTGCTATCGTTTGGGCTCTGCAAAGTTTAAGACATTATCTTTACGGGAATTCGAAAACGGTACTATTACCGTTTCTATAAACGGACCACCAGCACCTGAGTTTCTCAAATAGCGTAAATACCCACAACGCTAAGTTAAAACGCTGGAGAGACCTCGTTGGCGAATATAACCACGAGATCAGGTACAAGCCCGGAGTAGCTAATGTAGTAGCGGATGCTTTATCCCGAGCCCCCGCTGAAGTAAATTCAATCAGGTCCTCAGCATCAGTCCATAGCGACGAAAGCTCGTTACACAACCTCATATTTTCGGTGGAAGCCCCAATTAACGTATTTAAAAACCAGATATATTTACTGACTGCTGACACAGATTCCTATAGTTTTGAAATACCATTTCCAACGTACCACAGACATATAATTAAACAAAAATCGTACACTGAAGAAAAACTTATTGCAATTTTAACTAGCAGACTTGACCCTAACTCATAAACGGAATCATTACATCTGATGAAGTAATGGGAAATATTCAAAACATTTACCCCACATACTTCAAATCATATAAAGTAAGGTTTACTTATAACGAAATAGATGACGTATCTTCAGAGTCTCAGCAAAACGAAATAATTTCACTCGAACATAAAAGAGCTCATAGGGATGCAAAAGAAAATAAAATACAAATCCTAAAAAAATATTTTTCTCCACAAGCAATAAAGATAAGTCAAGCTGTAGTTCAAGCATGTCAAAGAATCAAAATACGATAGACACCCCCCAAAAGGAGAATACAACCGACCCCTATTCCTAATTACCCAGGAGAAATAGTTCACATTGATATTTATATACAGAACAAGAGAGAACTATAGTCGGGTGCCCCGACTATTAGATACCCTATATTAGCTAAAGGGAGTACGAGGGAGATGGAGATACAAAACTTTGATCGGGCATATCTTTTTAACGAATGGTCTGATTAAAAAACTTTCTTTTACATTTCAATAGGTATTAATAACCACAATAAAACTTAATTTTTACTTTTCCGAAATCTTTAAAGGTGTGGGCGGTAGGCGATTGTGGACGTTACAGGGGGCGAGGCCCTCGGCTGAAACTTGCGCTGCGTTGGAAGCCCAGATTATGTGTGGGTAATCCCAACTCTCTAGCTTTTGTAGTTTCCGAGATCTCAGCGTTCATCCGGACGGACATGGCTAGATCGACTCGGTTAGTGATCCTGATCAAGAATATATATACTTTATAGGGTCGAAAACGCTTTCTTCTACCTGTTACATACTTTTGCACGAATACAATATACCCTTTTACTCTACGAGTAACGGGTATAACCAGATATATTTACTGACAGCTGACACAGATTCCTATAGTTTTAAAATACTATTTCCAACGTACCACAGACATATAACTAAACAATAATCTTACACAGAAGAAAAACTTTATGCTATTTTAACTAGCAGACTTTACCCTAAACTCATAAACGGAATCATTACATCTGAAGTAGCAAAAGAAAATAAAATGCAAATCCTAAAAAATTATTTTTTTCCACAAGCAATAAAGAAATTTTAAGCAGTAGTTCAAGCCTGTCAAACTTGTAATCAAAATACGATAGACACCCCCCAAAAGGAGAAATACAACCGACCCCTATTCCTAATTACCCAGGAGAAATAGTTCACATAGATATTTATATACAGAACAAGAGAGAACTATAGTCGGGTGCCCCGACTATTAGATACCCTATACTCAGCTAAAGGGAGTACGAGGGAGATGGAGATACAAAACTTTGATCGGGCATATCTTTTTAACGAATGGTCTGATTAAAAAACTTTCTTTTACATTTCAATAGGTATTAATAACCACAATAAAACTTAATTTTTACTTTTCCGAAATCTTTAAAGGTGTGGGCGGTAGGCGATTGTGGACGTTACAGGGGGCGAGGCCCTCGGCTGAAACTTGCGCTGCGTTGGAAGCCCAGATTATGTGTGGGTAATCCCAACTCTCTAGCTTTTGTAGTTTCCGAGATCTCAGCGTTCATCCGGACGGACATGGCTAGATCGACTCGGTTAGTGATCCTGATCAAGAATATATATACTTTATAGGGTCGAAAACGCTTTCTTCTACCTGTTACATACTTTTGCACGAATACAATATACCCTTTTACTCTACGAGTAACGGGTATAACCAGATATATTTACTGACAGCTGACACAGATTCCTATAGTTTTAAAATACTATTTCCAACGTACCACAGACATATAACTAAACAATAATCTTACACAGAAGAAAAACTTTATGCTATTTTAACTAGCAGACTTTACCCTAAACTCATAAACGGAATCATTACATCTGAAGTAGCAAAAGAAAATAAAATGCAAATCCTAAAAAATTATTTTTTTCCACAAGCAATAAAGAAATTTTAAGCAGTAGTTCAAGCCTGTCAAACTTGTAATCAAAATACGATAGACACCCCCCAAAAGGAGAAATACAACCGACCCCTATTCCTAATTACCCAGGAGAAATAGTTCACATAGATATTTATATACAGAACAAGAGAGAACTATAGTCGGGTGCCCCGACTATTAGATACCCTATACTCAGCTAAAGGGAGTACGAGGGAGATGGAGATATAAAACTTTGATCGGGCATAACTTTTTAACGAATGGTCCGATTTGAAAAATCTTCTTCTAAATTTCGATAGGTATAAATAAACGCAACAAAATTGCATTTAAACTTCCCCGAAATCTTTAAAAATGTGGGCGCCAGACACATTTTAAAATCGATTCTGGGCGTTTGAGGGGGCCTGCGTAGGAAGCCCAAGAATATGTGTGGTTAATCCCAACTTTCTAGCTTTTGTAGTTTCCGAGATCACAGCGTTCATAAACATGTAATACACATTTAATAATTAACAGATTAATCAATCAAAAGATTATACAACTAACTAATGTTACAAATGCAATAAAAAAAGTTACCCAGAGCTCGGAAGAAATAGTTAATCAAAAATCAAATATTTTAAAGTATAAAATTCAATTATTAAAAGAAGAAATGACCAACATTATATATGCATTTACATGGGCCAAATCTAACACAATAAACTCTTTTGTATTCACAAGCACAGACACAACAGTGGTAGAAAATATATTTAAAAAAGAAAATGACCTGTTTTTTAACATAGAAGGATTACTAGAATTTGCTAAAGTTAAATTAGCCACAAATGGCAACGACCTAATTTTTATTATCAGCCTCCCAACCATTAAAACGGATAATTGTAGAACTTTAAAAATCAAAGCAATAAAAACAGCACAAATAACACAGGAACACAAAATTAAACTTTGTGAAATTTCCACAAACCATTTCAACTTTTCCATGATATTTATGTGCTCCTGAGTAAAAGTCCCATACAAAATTATTTTCCATCACCTACTGGTTCCGCGGTATAGCTAAGAATACAAAAAACTGATGTTTGCCGACATTTTGAATTACGTGGTCTATATAATTAGACTTACCTTTATTATTTCCGGTAGGACCTACTCTCAATAAATCACGGCACTACAAAAAAATAGTCCCCATCGTGAACCATTGCCCATGTGTTTGGAATTTGACGCCAAAGTTGAAACTCCCAAAATTTTCACAATTTCTGTGATGAAAAAATAATTTTGAGAATTGAATCTTAAATGGAACTAATTTTAATTATTCATTGAATCTCTTGTTCATTGTATGCTTTAATTTTGGTTTAAAGCGATTTCATGAGGATATTTTATTGGATTTATTATACCAATAAATACATTGTTTTGATTTTATTATCTACTCCTAAATGTTGTCAAATTTGAAATAAGTCATGGCAACCTCTAGAACTACGAAATTAAATACGTTCACCGAATATACATAGGTCAAGAGAATCCTCAAATTCTTCAGGTCAGAATCATGTGATGTGGCGCTTTGGGGAAAAATTCAAGTCGCGAATTCTTCAACAAAAAAGAGTTTAGACATCCGAATTCTTTTGGTAAATTAATCCGCGAATTCTTCAGGTCAAAAAATCCGCGAATTCTTCAAGTCAAATGAATGGCGAATGGTGAGAAAAATAAATAAAATAAATCCGCGAAATCGTCCTACTTTACTATGTATTGCAAACGACTTCAAAGATCTTGCAACTTAATCAAAAGTTATCAGATCCATAAAAACCAATATTTGTCCTGCTTACACAAAAAAGTTGTACAAAAAGGGCTATTTTCCACCTTAAATCAATTTTAAAATAGCTTAATGTTAAAATATACTGTTTTTTATTTTATGATTGAACCTACATGGCCAAACGAACAAGATCCGATTTAAATCATATTAAAATTTCTAATACAATGGCCGCAGACGCGAATTGAGTTTTATTTTGAGTTTTATGAAATAAAACTCACACATAATAATTATTGATGATATTTTTTTTTTTTACTCATTAATAACGATTACTGCCTGAGTTTTATAATAAAACGCAAAAAATAATTTTTACCATTGATTTTTAAAAATAAAACTCACAAAATAATAGTAATTGCAGATTTGCATAGCTTGACGAATTTGGAACTCATTAATGTTCTTGATTTTTATGTAGCACTTTTTTAAGTGAATGATTTTTTCAGTCCGGAAAATTTGAAATAACTGTTATTTTCGGTCCCTGGTTTAATGTGTTGTTGCTTAGTTTTTAGATGACAAATAATAAATGTATTTTTGCTTTCTGTGGTGTGTAACCTGTGAGTATAGGAGAGTATAGAGAGAACAATTGTTAATCGAACCCTATCAATACTTTTTGCACGTTTTACGAAACACCTCCATGTTGTAGTTGCATTCGAGTTCTGTCACTTCACATTGCTTAATGTTTGGATCGACAACAACCGGCAACAATCCGCTGTTATGGAATTTGTTTTGCAAACTATGAACGGAATCGAATTAAGCGATAGTCAGCACACAACTATACTGACTAACTATACTGAGGCAGGACCACGATTAAAGCGTAAGTTGGTGTCCCAATTGGCGAATGAAAATAAAAATTCTATGCCATTGCTTTTGCATGCTGCTTCTACTCTGGCAAAAATAACAAAGAAGAAGATACATTTGTTTTAAATCCTTGCCTTCAATGTACATATGCGGCGTGGGCGGTGGATGCAGACATGGTCCAATTCAAAATTTAACAAAAACCGATATTGTATTACAGTCTCATCCAGGGGCGGACTTAGACAATTCGCAGCCCTAGGCAGTTTTGATTTTGCCGCCCTAGACTGCAGAATAATTTTCGTTTTTTATCATTTTGTTATTGACCTTGTTATATACGGTTGCATGCATTTCCACATTAAGAGTTAAAGAAGAAGGTAGTGGTGGTTCAGAATGTTTTTTATTAATATTATATTTTTTGTCAGTTGTACATAGTAAGATAATGTATCTGTACATGAGTGCTAGTTCGGTGCCCAAATTGAATTCGGTTTATGTTAAATTCAGAAATGATTGCATCGCACTCTACCCGTTATACCCGTTACTCGTAGAGTAAAGGGGTATATTGTATTCGTGCAAAAGTATGTAACAGGGAGAAGGAAGCTTTTCCGACCCTATAAAGTATATATATTCTTGATCAGGATCACTAGCCGAGTCGAACTAGCCATGTCCGTCTGTCCGTCTGTCTGTCCGTATGAACGCTGAGATCTCGGAAACTATAAAAGCTAGAGGATTGGCATTTTGCATGCATATTCTGGGAGTTCCTACGCAGCGCAAGTTTATTTCAAAATGGTGCCACGCTCCCTCTAACGCCCTCAATCGCCCTAAACCCTTTTTTGAAAGGTGTCTGGCGCCCACACCATTAAAGATTTTGGAAAAGTAAAAATGCAGTTTTATTGTGATTATCAATACCTATCGAAATTTTTTAAATCGGACCATTCGTTAAAAAGTTATGCACCCATTCGTTAAAAAGTGGCACCCGACTATAGCGTTCTCTCTTGTGATAGCCATGGAAAGGAAAATTCTGTAAGCAATGTCGATATTTGGAAAAACTTCGACTAGATCTTAACATCTGAAAAAGTTTAAAGTTTCAGTAGGTGTGGGTGTGTTCAACTCCAGATCACACTCCAGATATGCTTTAAAAAGAATTAATTCCTCATCGAAACAACTTTCCAAATCTTCATTGAATCTTGCAAACTTGCAAATCTTTTGCTTTTTCACGGATTTCCGCATTATTCATGTTTCTCAAATCAATCGAAACCGAGAACTTTTCGCAAACTTCTCTATATTTTTGGCACCTTTCACGTAATTCAAATAAAAAATTGTCAAAAATTACATTGTACGTGTTGACTCTGAAGTCATCTTTTCCAAGCAATGTTACCTCCTCTTTTTTTTTCGAAATAATCAAAATTATCACGTGCATCACTCGCAACTTTAATAAGACTTTGATACAATTGATACAATTCAGGTTGGTAAGGGTGGATTGTAATTTTTTGCTCACAGCATTGAATTTTGAAAGTAAAAAACTCCACAAAGATTGCATAAAAGCTGTTTCAAGTAATTCGAAACGAACCTTTGGCTTCACTTCGTGTAACAGCTTTTTGTGAAAGATCATTTACTATGTAATACAAAGCTTGAAGTATTCAGTATAATACTGATCGAGAGTGCGAACGGCATCGTTGCGAGCTGACCAACGTGTTAATGAAAGAGATTTCACAGTAATTTTCTCAGATTTTTTGCAGAAAGATTGGAGAATATCCCAACGACTCGTAGATGCTGAGAAAAAGTTATATAAATTTTGAAGATCATTAAAAAAAGCAGCAGCTGAGGAACTACTTTCAACTGCGTGATTTCCAACTAGATTAAGAGAATGAGCTGCACAGGGAACATATTCAGCGTATTCGTTACGTTTTTGATCAATTGTTGCAATCCTGCATAAATACCGCTCATATTTCGGGCTGTGTCATACGGCTGACCTCGACAATTTTTGATATCAATTTGTAAGTCACCCAAAGTGGAAATTACAGCATTCTCCATTTCGACAGCCTTGTGGCCCGCATTTTGCAGAAATTTTACGAAACGCTCTACAGGCATACCGTCTTTTTTCACGTAACGCACTATACGACACAGCTTGTCTGGTGTGGAATCAACAATTAAAGAGTAATATTTCGCACATTTGACCTCTTGAATAATTACATCTAATACCTGATCAGCTAATATTTGAATAAACTCTTCGCAAATCCTTTTGGACAGATAACTGGTATTGCCGACTCCTTTTTTTCCGAGTTTCGAAATATGCTCTTCCAGAAATGAATCGAATTCAGCTATTAATTCTAAAAGCATCAAATAGTTTCCGTTGTGAAGAGAACCAAACTTTTCATCGTGCCCTCTAAAAGGCAATCCACGTGAAGCTAAACTCTTAACGACAGCGACGACTCGTTTCAAAACATTTTTCCAGTAAACTACTTCTTTTTCATATTCAGCAATCACAGTTTTGTCGATGCGACCTAAAGCACTTGCTTTATCTTTCAAAGTTTTCAAACAAGTTTGATGCTTTTCAGAATTTTCATGTTGACTCATTCTTATTCTAGCATTTTTCCAATCGCTGAATACATCTTTCTTAGAAAAAGCAGATTCACCGCCAAAAAGAAGGCATGGAGCACAATATACCGATCCTTTGCTTACAGAATATACTAGCCGGACACGGGTAGTTTTTTCGCCATTTAAAAGATTTCTTTCGAACATGGATGAATTAAAAGACCGCGTATTTCTTTTTGACTGCGAAAAATCCAGGCGTTCATTTCTCTTATAATTATACTTAGCGATATGATTACGTAATTCGTCATTTACGAGCCATTCCGCAGGGTCATCACTGAATGAAAATATCGACTTTTTATGAACGTCTAATGCTATTCCTTCCGTAGATTCTAAAAAAAAAAATATTTTTATGTTATCTACTTTTTAGTCTGCGTACAAATTTTTTTTTTACAAAAATACAGAAAATCTAAAAACTAGAAGTATCACCTTGAATGAATTTTGATGAGTAAAATTAAAAAAATAATAAATTATAGGGAACAAAAAATCATGGAATTCAAAATAATGTACCTGCAAAGTCTGTTGTTTCCTCAGAAATTTGGCTTGTTTCAGGAACGGACGAACTTCCCGCATCACTTTGATTTATGCGAAGCGTGAAATACGAGGAGATCTTTTTGGTTTTTGCTATAACCTCGTTATCTTAAACTTTTCTTTTTGCGGCTTGCTTGCGATATTCGGCACCGCCTAATCGATTTCGCCCGTCACTAATTTTTGAAAAAGGTAAAAAATGCATGCAATGCACTTTAAAGAAATGTTTACGATTGTCAACAATGTAATTGGGAGATATTTCACAATCGTATATAAGTGTGACCAACGTATCGATATATAAGTGCGTGGTACGCGGTATTTCAATTTTAACTGCGCATTTGTGAGAAATCTTTTGGATTCGCCTTTGAGAAAAATATGTTTGTGTCCATTTAAAAGCATTTTACGTAGTGT
The DNA here is from genome assembly GCA_035046095.1 of Drosophila pseudotakahashii. Classification (NCBI taxonomy): domain Eukaryota; kingdom Metazoa; phylum Arthropoda; class Insecta; order Diptera; family Drosophilidae; genus Drosophila; species Drosophila pseudotakahashii. The sequence continues at coordinate 799,787 of JAWNOE010000059.1, forward strand.
TAACAGTCGAAAATTTGGCGCCCCTGAAAATTTGTCGCCCTAGGCAGCTGCCTATATTGCCTATATGGAAAGTCCACCACTGGTCTCACAAACACAAAAAACATTTTGTTTAAATCCTTGCCTTCAAATTTATATATGGGGCGTGGGCGGAGGATGAAGATGTGGTCAGATTCAAAAAGCAACAAAAACCGAAATTACATCTTAGTCTTAAAAATACATACAAAAATTTTTAAATTTCCATCTTTAAAACTGGATTTTATGCCTCAAAAACAGACTTTTTTTGCGCGTATTGCGAAATGTCTAACACACCCAGAAGAATCGATTGCCTTTACTACAGAACTTGAGCGCGTGGTATATGTTGCACACGCGTTGACTTTTCAACTTTTGCCGTAAACTGCGCGTCTGGTGGCTTGGTTAAACGAATCGTAAAAGTACGCTTTGGTTGAGCGGAAATATTCCCTAATCAGTTTACAAGGTTGCCTGATCGACATTTGACATATGTCAATTGTCTGCGTAGCCAGATCATGGGTCAAGGGAACTATCGCTGTTAGGGCTAACAGCACTCTCCGTTCTGTTATGGGTAAGTCTGTGGTTGATGACTGTTAATTTTGAATTTTAAGACAACGAAATTCGTACCCTCACACCACAGGTTTTATCGAAAAAGGGTACCTTACCAAATATCTTTCGCATGAAAAACTCCTAGCTCCTTTCCGTTTTGCTCTTCTAGCAAATACAATAACTTTCCTCGTTTCTCCATTACCTTAGCTTTAACCCCGATGGGTGGTAGCTTGGCATTGATGTGTGCAGCCTAGTTGCTTAATACAAAATTTGGTTTTTGACCTCCTGACGTACCTCAAAGGTTCGATACCGCGACCGCAAATCATATTCGTTTCTGTTTTTCTCGTATGATTTTGGCAATATTGAATCGGATTCTCGGAAATTCATCTGCTCTATCGATCTTGGCTGAACCTTCGTTAAGCATCTGAAGATTTCGTAGCAACTTATAATCTTTACCGTGTGTTAGCATGTGCTGGCCAAAGACTACATAATATGGGGACTTTCCAATCGATTGGTGAATTGAGTTTCTCAATGCAGAGTTTATACTCGCAAGATAAATATCCCACAAACTTTGATCTGATCGAATGTATGATCGCAGGGCGGCATTTATCGAACGATTAACGCGTAAGCACCAGTGAAGATATGTTGTATTCCGTATTTGAATGTAAAGGTTGCGAAGTCATGGCTTTTAAACTGAGTTCCATTATCGCTAACCAATACCTCCGGAGTTCCAAGACATGCAAAAATTTCGTCTCTGAGGTAATCGATTACTATCTGGTTTTAGCTAAGTAAATTTAGAGTAGCTTGGCATCCCATGGGTGGGCGAATACGTTTCGTAGGATGTTTGGACGTTTTGCATATCTCACACCGAGCTATGTAATTTCGAACATCTATCACCATGTTGGGCCAATAGAAGTGTCTCCGTAGTCGTTCCAAGCACTTGGCATCTCCGCAGTGGGATGAGCTTGGTTGGTCGTGTGCGGACCGAATCGCGCCTATCCTAAGTTCGCTTGGAACTAACAGCTTAAATTTAGACTCATCAACTTCGGAACTTCCAGATGCAAAACCAGTCCTGTTATAAATGTAGTCGTCAAGGGCACGGAAATCTAGTATTTCTGAGTTCTGTACACGGTATTTTAATTGACAGTACTCAGCAGATTGATACGCATCCGAATGCAAGTCAATCTCTGAAAGGACCTCTACTGACATGATTTCTTCTTGAAACAAACATGACAGTGCGTCGGGTACGACGTTTTGAGTCCCCTTGCGGTGCTCGATTTCAAAAACAAATCCTTGTAACTTGATTGCCCAACGGGCTAGTCTCCCGCTGAGGTCTGTCTGCTTCATTAGCCATTGTAGGGCTGAATGATCGGTAACGACTTTGAACTTATGATGCATACATGCGAAACTTCCTGATAGCTACCAACACGGCCAACTCTGTTACTGTATAGTTGCGTTGAGCACCGTTTAACTTTTGCGACATGTACGCTATGGGACGCTCATTGCCTGATTCATCGCATTGAGCCAACACTGCTCCCACACCACACATGGATGCAACGCATTGTATTATGAGCGGCTTTTCATAATCAGGGTGAACCAAAAAAAGAGCCGAGCAAGGCTTGGACTTGACTTCGTTAAAAGCAAGTTGTGCTTCGTCGTTCCAGGTGAATGTTTTTCCACGAAGTAGATCAGTCGGAGGATATGCTATTGTTGAATATTGGGGTATAAATCGACGATACCAGCCACACATCCCAAGAAATCGTCTTAAGTGTTGTTGGCTTTTGGGGATGGGGAATTCAGAGACAGCACTAACCTTTTTGGGGTTGACTTGAAGTGTCCCTTCACCCACAACGTTACCTAGATATTTGACTTTCCTAAGGCTTTCCAGCATGGCGCAGACGAGATGCAACTTCGGCAAGATGTTTTAAACGAATGTGTGCGATTTCATTTGATATGGAATGACTTGGTCCATAAGGCGACACATAGTCTGAGGGGCGTTGCACAGTCCAAAAGGCATTCGCCTTAATCGGTATAATGGCCTATTTAATACTGTGAAGGCTGTTTTTGATCGGGAATCCTCATCTAAATTAATCTGCCAAAAGGCATCCCTCAAATCGATTTTTGAAATGCAGTGGAAGACGGCATAGCAATCCTTCTAAATTCGGAATATGATACGAATCTTTGACCGAAACATCGTTTACCTTTCTAGAGTCGAAAGCAAATCTAACTTTATCTGGCTTGACTATCAACACAATTGGGGATGACCAGGATGACGAAGGTGCCTCTTCAATTACTCCTAAATTAATCATTCTGTCGATCTGTACGCAAAGAAATTTTTCACGCGCCGGTGACAAAGGGAAATGCCTGTGCTTTATTGGCTTGGCATTGCCAGTATCGATGGAATGTTCAACTAAGTTAGTTATACCTAGACCGTCTCTATCAAATGAGAGAAAGGAATTTATAATGTTTTTTAGTCGATAAGCTAAGATTGGGCGACTCTTCCTCAACAGTTAACTCATTTGTGGTAAATCCTAATGAAATTGAAATTCCGAACTTTTCCCAGAAATCGATTCCGCAAATAACGTCTTGCGTTATCGATGGTACAACTAAGAATTCCATTTCTGCCTCTATGGAGTTGTAATTTATCTGAACTCGGATAGTACCTAGAATTGTTTGTTTTGTTCCGTCAGCGGTTCGTACATTGCCACGAGTTTCCCAAAACTATACTATTCGCTAAGGAACCTCCTACTAAGCTCTTATTTGCCCCATTATCAAGTAAAGCTAAATACGGTTGGTCGAACAGGGTTATATTCACAAAAGGACGTATATCGTTAACATTTCGGGATATACTCGATATCATGTAACTGTGATACCTACGCTTTGATTTTCAAAATTTGCGTAACCTTATCGCTGCGCGACTAATGGCATCCTTCGAATATTCTCCTTCTAGTCTCATTATATTCCTTAAGACGAATATGATATGGTTTGAATTGCCGAGTTTTGAAGAGGTCAGGTATTTTAAATGATCTGTCAGGTATGGTTGTACAATCTAGTGTTTTGGAAATTCGACATCCGAGCTTACATTCGGGCATGCGTTCTCGGACTGACACGGGGTCCGGTTTTAAGTTTCCCGATTTAGGATAACACTTTGGACAAGAAGGTTTATAGGTATCCGGAGCTCCGCACCCGTAGCAAAATACGCTGCGTGGTTGGAAGCACTCCTTGTATCGATGACCTACAGAATCGCAATTCCAACACTTCACTTGTTGTAATTACGAAATAGGTGAATCACTTTCCTGAGTATTTTCCTCAGTTTCCTCATTTACACTTATCTCGTTTACGGTTCGCCTTGGTGCTGGGTGACGCGCGTTGTTTCTCACTCTTAAATTATTAAAGAAGTCTTCATGGCGATGACATTGTCTACGTATCGACGCTATGGTGTGTGTATCTATATGTAATAATTAATGTCTTAGATCTGATCTCAAATTATTCCTAACGGCCTGAACCAATTCTAAGTCTTACATAGGTTCCGATAGTGCATCTACAATGGCCAAGATAGAATCGAGGAAATCGTCAAAACACTCATTCATTCCCTGCTTTCTTCTTCGCATCGCATCTCTTATGTCTTGGTCGGACTTCTGATCTTTTTTTCTTTCCCTCAAACGAGAACACAGTTGAGACCAATTCATTTGCTCAGACACTCTATGGCATCGCCAATAAAAGGTCACAGCTGGGCCTTCAAACAAAAGATTTGCGTACTCATATAATAAATCAACGATTCCATTCAACGCTTGGACGAGTCAATAAATTTAAACGATATATGAAATCTTCAATGAAAATATCTTTAGGTGAACCGGAAAACTTTAAGTTCCAGTGAGCAATTAAACTTGAAATTCGATCAGGTCGATCGACGTGATCTTCGCGTCGGGACTCCCCGGAACGGTTATTAGTCATATTCGGGTAAGCGAAAAAGCTATTCTCGAAAATCTGCCTTGGCAGTTGCTCTGCCGACGCATCCCATTCAAGTGAATGCCTACGAGAAGACGGTACATTAATAGTTTGCATTGCCGAGTTGATTTGAGTTAAGGTTGCCGTTATTCGGGTTTGGTACGATTCTAAGGCATTAGTTATGAGCTCGTGAATTCTCCCTTCTGAAATGTTACCTGCTCTTTGGGTGCCTGCAGAACGTAGTGAACGCGGTATTTGTGAACTGACATTGGATGCTGTCGTGTCTGATCGTGTACTAGGTCTAGTATTCGGGCGGGTTCTTGGAACAGTGCCTGTTCGTGCGTTCGAACTAGCTTCGTTTTGGAGTCTGGGAATCTCTAAGTTGGGGTTTTGAGATGCGCTTTCCAGACTAGCGATCTGAGTAGGTAAGCCTGGTTGTCGACAATTTGGGTATGTTTCGTTTTGCTGTAACCAGGCATGTACCATGTAGGCAAGCGCGATGGAAGCGATCTCCGCAAGTGGTTTCGACACTTCCTGTATCTGCACTCGAGTCATTGCATATTGTGCATTGCAAGGACTCAGCTGGCTGTCTCTGATTAATTTCGGGACTTCTCCTGACCGATATGATTTTGTTTTCGATAGTAAACAAAACGGTAGTGCGGTACGGGAATAATACGATATAGCGGTACGAAAGTTTACGGTATTGATAAGAATGAAATTAAAATATGATTAATTGGGACTTATTCTTTGTTTAATTTGGTTTAATTTATAAAATAACAATTTAAGACTGATTTGATCGATGCACTGAATGAAAGAGTAGACTGTTTAATCCAGCCAGAATAATTCTCAATTTCTTCTTGCCACTTGACTGTAAAACATGTTGTTGAAATGTAAAGAAAGTTATTAAGGAAAGAGGTATTATTGAGCTAGCCAACAAATACAATTCAAAAATTCCCTTTGACTTATTTTCGATATTGAATTATCCAAGACTATAAAAGGAGGTATTGTTGAACTTTTCCAACGAATACAAATCTCGACTTTCTTCCTCCTGAATTGAAATGGATTAAGAGGTTAATCCCCTGATTAGTTAGATTATTGATTTAAAATAGTTTTTCTAAAAAAGAAAACCGAAAACTTTGTGGGGGCAATAAACTTTAATTTTGCAAGGCGAAAGCGAAAACGAAAAATAATACGTGTGGTCGATATAACTCAAATTCAACGATTAAACGACTATATTTTTACAAAGTACTTAGAGCCTAGCTTAACGACAGTTGACGAAGATGGGGCGAATTCGCAGAGAGCGAGAGAGAACTTTATTGTGCACCCGCCTTCATCCTAAACTAACTTACACTAAACTTCAAACTTCAAGTAACAATTCAATAATCTCTCAACACCTGCCCCGTTTACCGCGTCAGGCTTCAACTAATAGGATGCGGCGCCAATTTATGGATGGCCCGCCGAAAAACTCCTCCTCCGCTCGTCCTGACGTCGACGACCCTGACCATGCCGTCCTCCCCTGTGTGCCTGGCGACGATTCTCCCCAGGAGCCATTGTTGGGGCGGAAGGTTGTCCTTCCGGCACATAACTCAAGTCTTGGAAGAGTCTTAGTCTTGAGCGGCGCTACTTTTGACTTTGACGTCAACAATGATACTTTATAACCTTCTGCAGTTTTGCTACGAATGTAGACGCAAGCTCCATAAGCTCTTAAGGATGCGTCGGCAAAGGCATGTAATTGGACCGGTGACATCGGATCGGTATGAACAAACCGAGGAATTGATATTTCTTCTAAATTAGACAGTGTCATCTTTATCATATTCCATTCTGTTTCCAAATGCATCGGAATCGACTTATCCCAATCTAACTTATTGAGCCAAAGTTCCTGCAACAGGATCTTTCCTCTAATTACAATTGGACTTAGAGGGGGTCAAACAGCTTCGATGTCACCGATAGTATGTTTCGTTTTGTCGCTCGGAGACCCATGACAGCATTGTCAATTTTGAACTTAAAGGCATCTTCCTTGGGCAACCACGATATTCCTAACGGCTTAGTAGACTCTGAGTCCGAGATGGGTATGGATTTAGCTGTGCTCTTAGATGCGGTGACGTCAGTTGAGTTTGAAAACCTCTTTGTCAATTCAAAACCTGCAGCTTGAAGAACCTGAGACACTTCAGACTTAATATACTTTAACTCCTCTACGCATGCAGCACCAGTCAACATGTCATAGACATAAAAGTCGGATCCAATACCTTCAGCAGCTCTAGGAAAAGAAAGATTGGCAGACTCGCTTAACCTTTTAAAACACGGAATCGCCAGAAATGGGGCTGGTCCAGTCCCATATGTTACGGTGTTGAGCTTATATAATCTCAAGGACTCAGAGGGGTCTCTTCTCCACACTATAAGTTGAAACTGCCTATCCGCTTCATTTACCATCACTTGGCGATACATTTTCTTTACATCGGCGGTCAGGGCGAACCTATGCAGCCGGAAGCGAAGTAGCGTTGAGTACAACTCATCTTGGATTGTCGGCCCAACCATCAAAATATCATTTAGAGAGATCTGAGTTGACGATTTACAAGAAGCATCGAAAACGACGCGTAACTTGGTTGACGTACTTTGGGGTCTCAGAACGCATTGGTGTGGGATAACATAATGTGGAGCAGAACGAATTTTATCTGTAGAAGACATAGGACCTAAGGAAAGGTACTCTACCATAAATTCTAAATACGTTTTCTTCATGTCAGGGTCTCGAGACAACCTTCTTTCAAGCGACAAAAACTGCCGTTTTGCAACTTCAAAGGAGTTGCCTAACGCATTTGGATCAGATTTAAACGGCAGCCTTACTTCAAACCGACCTGATGGCAAAACCTGAGTAGTCTTCCGGTAGTGTTTTTCACATAACTTTTGCTCGGGTGACAGAATTTTCTTTAGAGATGGCATTTCTTCCAGTGACCAAAACTTCTGTAGTGTGCTCTCAATATATACTAACAGCTCTTTACTACAACTAAAACTTTTCCCAACTTCTGTAGGGGAAGATGATTTATATCTTCCTGATACAACCCATCCTAGGAGGGTTTTATGCAAAGTTGGAAAGTCAGGACCTTGTCTAATTTGTCCAACAGCTAATAATACGAAAAAAGATTCTGCTCCTTATAACAAACCTATTCTTTATGACTTGTAGAAGTATGGGTCCGCTAAAGGTAGGTTCTTTGGAACTTTCCAGTCATTGTTATAACAGACTGGTCAGGATGATATCCTAAAATTGATTTTAAAATTCAAAGCTAAAGGTAGGTTCTTTGGAATTTTCCAGTCATTGATATTAACAGACTGGTCAGGATGGTATCCTGATATTGATTTTAAAGCCAGGTCCTCTGTTATGAAGTTAGTTTGGGACCCAGAGTCAGTGCTCGGGCCAAAATATATTCACCGTTTTTGGTTCGTACACTTATGATCGACGTGGCCAAAATCACCCTGTCCGATGATGTCGCATGCATAACATGTAACGTGGAAGGCTGATCTTAATTTGGCGGAGAAGTAAGAATTTCTTGGGGTGGTGGCAACGCTTAACTGTTCTCGGAAACGGTATATCTATGCAGTAAAACGTAATAAAAGCGTCCACAGACTCGACATTTATTAAATTTGCATTTCGAGACAGTGTGACCCTTTCGCATACAATTGATACATACTGAAGCAGATTTTACAAAGTCAAACCTTTGCATAACGAAAAGACGACCAAACGGACCACAGTTCGCTAGGATATGGTCGTCCGCATTGCAATAGCTACAACCTTGCTACGATTATGTGTCTTGCTCAACGTAACTTTATCTTGCTTTTGTTTCGTCGATTCTTCAGCAGATAAATGCTGATATCACCGATTTAACATTTTTTCAAAATCGGACCAAAGAGGTAATCTTTCATAATCTAACTGTTCTTCCCATTTTTGTTTGGTCACTGGGTCGACCCTGTTCAAGACAAGATAGATAAACATTGCATTTGAAATCTTGGTGTCGTCTCCTATCGATAACCGTATATCGATGACACGGTATCGATAAGAATTTTTAGAGACGACGCGGACTGTTGCGATATTTTCGGAAGACTAAACAATGTTGAAATATTATTCATAAAAATTAAACATTCGTTATCATACACAAGAGATTAGGTGATTGAATTTTTCAATAACGGGAATGTTATCGTCTTGATGAACGAGAGTTTTGATAATGCTAACAAAATTTAGCGGCTGGGATGAATTTTCCCAACTATTAATTCTTTGAGTTTTAACACAATGTAGTGGGGGCGACAGTGATTGCAATAATGTTCGTAAGAAAACACAAATTAAATGTTGCATCCAAGGGCGGTTCAAATGGATTATGTAATGTGTATGTATGTGTGTATAAGTTTGCAATTTTGTATTTAATTATAATTAATGCTTGCACAACTAGCTCTACTATATTGATACGTCTGTGCCAAGAATTGAAAGCGAGGTGCAATTTTTCAGCACAAGACAAGAAACAAATAAATTGTTTTGCTAACAAACTCTAGCTATCAATTTTTTGCACAAATACCTCGGGTTCTGCTTTGGGGTCTTTTAGTCCAGCTGCCACTTTCCTTTCCTGCACATTGAGCAATCACAGGGCATCCCTTGGCAGTACTTCGTCGGATCAACAGAGTATTTCGCGACCGGCACGATAGTTGAGCAAGCCGCTATGTATTTACTTTTTACACCGAACTCGCCGCGGGCAACAATACACAAGGTTTTGTGTATTTTTTGCAATTTTACTGCAAATAAATTTTTCACTTGCACTTTGGTTTAATTTTGTGTCACTGTCACTATTGTTTCATTAAATTAATAGTTTAAAGTCCACCCAGGGGCGCCGTGAAAATTTAGAATAGTTTTTCTAAAAAAGAAAACCGAAAACTTGTGGGGGCAATAAACTCTAATTTTGCAAGCCGAAAGCGAAAACGAAAAATAATACGTGTGGTCGATATAACTCAAATTCAACGATTAAACGACTATATTTTTGCAAAGTACTTAGAGCCTAGCTTAACGACAGTTGACGAAGACGGAGAGAGCGGGGGAGAACTTTATTGTGCACCCGCCTTCGTCCTAAACTAACTTACACTAAACTTCAAACTTCAAGTAACAATTAAATAATCTCTCAACAGGTCTGGTTCTGAAGTATATCCTAGACAAACAGCAATTCCTAGTAGATTATAAAACGATGTTTCTGAAACTATTGTGTCGGATGACTGTAAATGGATTTATCGGAATGTTGGTTGGGAAAGCATGGGGTAAACCATATTTAGATTTTCTTGCTTTTGCTTTGCTGTTGTTACAATTGCTTTTGCAACTGTGTTGCCGCTGCCCCATGTTGGGCGCCATTTATTCTGTGACGAAGTGAAGTGGATGCTATTTGGATGCATACTCTGCCTACGGGATCGGCCTAGCTCAGGGAAGAGACAAGGGGGTCGGTTACTTCCTTAACAGCATCACCGCTACACAATAAAACTTGTAGACAGAGTTGGGGAGGCTAAAGGAAGGAGGCAGTCAATCCGAATGAATGTAGGAGAAGATATCGATCTGTTAACCCTGTTGTTGAAGAACTAAGATGGTACTGTTCTTCGGCTTGGCCCACCCTACCTGTAAGGACATTGTAATGTTGGACGCCCTTACCCTTTGTAATGAAAACCGCTTTAACTCAAAAGCCCATTGTGTTGTTCTTTACCTTATTCTATACAACTTTAAATAAGCTCGACTTCTGTAGTATGCGCTTATATTGAATATCTACTGTACCAAGAGTACTTGAAGTAAACACACTGTAATACTTTGTTGCAGTGTATGCATAAGCAAAAGCCCGGTCAACAGTGGCCGAAACATGATACGATCAGTGCGCTCACAGAAAGTGCAAGTGTCAGCATTCAATATAAGCGCATACTACACTTCAAATAAATTCAAACTTTAAATACATGTTTACCATCGGTACTTAATCGCAAATTACAATACTCGCAAAGTTACTTAGGATCAGTAAAGAAATCGAAACGATAATTAGTTTGACCTATCAGGAAAATTAAAATTTCAACTTTACATTTGGTGGGTTTACACCATTCGTTATATATGTATATCAAAGACAATGTATTTACTCACGACCAATCCCTTTAAGTCCGCAGGCCTGTTGACTGTAGTGCTAGGATGATGTGATATGCGTTGATAAATTTAATTTAACATAGAGGTCTTAATGTGTGTACTAAATGCCACCGAATGAGAAAAGGAAAGAATATGAGTATAGGATCAAATCAAATTTTGAAAGGAATTTACTCTAAATTACTTAAAACAAGAGAGAACGCTATAGTCGGGTTCGTGTCCCGACTATCTGATACCCGTCACTCAGCTAAAGGGAGTGCAAACGCTGTACTCGGGTTGGTGTCCCGACTAATAATCGTAACTCAGCGAAAGGGAGTGCGAGGGAGATAGATATAGAAATTTTGATTGCGTATAACTTTTTAATGAATGGTCCGATTTGAAAAATATCTTCTACATTTCGATAGGTATAAATATGCACAACAAAATTGCATTTATACTTCTCGGAAATCTTTAAAGGTGTGGGCGCCAGACACATTTTAAAATCGCTAGTGGGCGATTGTGGGCGTTAGCGGGGGCGTGGCACTCGGCTGAAATAAACTTGCGCTGCGTAGGAAGCCCAAGAATATGCGTGGAAAATCTCAACCTTCTAGCTTTTGTAGTTTCCGAGATCTCAGCGTTCATACGGACAGACAGACAGACGGACAGACGGACAGACAGACGGACAGACAGACGGACAGACAGACGGACAGACAGACGGACAGACAGACGGACAGACAGACGTACATGGCTAGATCGACTCGGCTGGTGATCCTGATCAAGAATATAAAGTGACTAGCGTAATAATAATAAGCTTACGCTTGCAGCGCTAGGATATTATATCAATAAAAAAAAAAAAAATTAAAAAATATATACTTTATGGGGTCGGAAACGCTTCCTTCTACCTGTTACATACTTTTGCACGAATACAATATACCCTTTTACTCTACGAGTAACGGGTATAATTATATCGAAAAATTGTTAAAGATAACCGCAACTAGGCGGGATGCTGCATGTGCGGTTTCTGTGGCCGACAATTGTCAAAATGGATAAATACACGTAAGCGCCACGGTTCCGCTGATTGCTGAAACAGCTGCTACCGCGCTGTGTACAGCTGGTTTGCCTCCTCGCTTGTTGAATTGAGCTTATGTGCACAAGGGTTGCGTCGATGTGAGGTTATGTTGAGCACGAGCCACTGTACCAATACTAACATTGTGCAACAGTGTACTAAAATATATACAAAAGTCCCGGCCATCAAACTCAAGTGGCCAGCCGAAATATGATCATGCCTCAGAGCCTAACATGGGAAATGCAAGTGTCAGCATATTCCCACTGCCTGAGTGCACATATATACAGTACATGTGTATACAACTTCTCTCGCGCTCTCAGCCTTATGTGTGAGCATAGATATTCATATATATTGTTCTTATATATATGTGGCCGCTGCTGACCGCTGCCGGCGTAAGCCGACAGCGCAGCCGCTAAATACTTATTGTAAGCCACACAGTCTAAATCGAAAACTCAAACAATAAATGACAATATTGGCCTGTTGGTCATTGACTATATTTTGTGTGCATTTATATTGGAAACAACTAACTCATGGTGCTAAGCAAATAAACTTAACAACCCCCGGCACCTAGGATACCAAATATGAAATATCTCGTGGCGACTTCAGATTTCACAGCGCACTAGTCTATGTGAGGTTATGTTGCGCACGAGCCTATGTGACTCCCTTGGGGTATGTAAGCGCTCCAGATCAAACGCTGCCCCAATCACGCACAATTTGCCGAGCAAAGCGCGAGCGCGAGTTGTCTCCTTGCACGTTTAGGGGCTGATCCAGAGGTAACTTAAAATAACTGTTCACAAAGAAAGATGCTTTTGGGCGTAGCCTGACTCTTTCTGTTGCAATCCCTTAGCTGGCTGAGTCCCGCGGCTGCAGGGGACAATTTCAGCAGAGCTGTTTTGGGACGCCACGTGAAATCTGCGGCTTGCCGAGATTTGTGGTCGCAAACTGCAATTACACAGCATGCCGAGACCTCGGTCTGGCGCTGCCGGGTTGATTGCTGGAATCTACACAAGACGATTAGACCCGATCTTGCGTCTGCAATTGTTTCTGTTCACCTATGTAGTTTTCACACACTCGCGTGCAGTTGATAGGAACTTTCCAGAACTTGCACGTATTGCGAAATATCTAACACACACAGAAGAACTACAGGACTTGAGCGCGTGGTATATGTTGCACACGCGTTGACTTTTGAACTGTGAGGAGTTGAATAGCTCCCCACAAATATCAGCAGCAGGAATAACGAATGGCCGGTTACCAGTTACGCTAAGAATTAGCGTAGTAGCAGCGCGGCGAAGAAAGTTTGCAGAACTAGGATTGGAGAGAGAACTCTGATGAAGAGAGTTTGGAGAGTGAGAGTTTGATGACTATAAGAATGGAGAATGAGAGAGTGGGGAGACTAACTCCAGAGAGAAGAAACTCTACCAAGGAGAGTTTGGAGAGTTAGGACGGAGGGTGACAGAGTGGAGACTGGGCAGTCAGAGCCAGAGTGCCGGGTGCAAGGAGGAAATAACGGAACCGTACCGGACTTTGGACTCTGCTGGACCAGAAGGACAAGTGCCACATCTCAGCAGCAGAGCGGCACACAGGCGAGCTACATGCACCAGGGGAATCAGCGGGACGGCAGCAACACATGGAACTGCAGTTTGAAGCCGGGCAAGAAGGACAACGAGCTAAAACAGGAGCCAAGGACTTTAGACCTGGAGTGGATAGATTCAGCGGGCAGAGCGCAAAAGGGAAATAACGGTTCCCGGAGGCCCTATATAAGGCCGCCGGGCGCTGGCAACTGGATTAGTCGATCACGAGGAGTCAATCCGTTAAGATCAGTCAAGATATCAAAGTGAACAAGTCAGTCAACCAGTGCCAAGTAATCTTCAAGTAAAACACAAGTCAAGTCGTCGGAAGAAGCGCCGTGGGAGCCTACAAGGAGCAAGATCGCTACGTCGAGACGTTCGGGATTGGATCATCAGGTAGCTGAGGTCCGGAGGGCAACAAGTGCGACAAGTGATCTTGAACTCGGGGCGAGAGCCATCTAAGCCAAGGGTGCCTTGTTTTAAACACTGCTTTAGCGGGTCCCGGCGTCAGCCCAGTCCGTCAAGTGGAAATCGAACAGGTCCTAGCGCGACCAGCCATTTCAAGGCGCTGTCCTAGAGAGAATAGGTCGGTTGTCATTTGAAGGCGCTGTTCGAGAGAGAATAGGCCGGTTGACATTTCAAGGCGCTGACAACAGGAGTACAAGTCAACAAGCAAGAGGGTGAGGCCAGGGTGGATCGTTCGTTTACACAAGGCGTAAATGCAAGGGGAAGCTCTAGGCAGATTCCAGGTGTTACCAAGATTGTCAGCGCGATCCGAGCAAGACCCTAGTGGAACCATCCGGGACAGAGCCAGGGACAGGCGGTTGTGTGTCTATAGGCGCTGTCCTGTAGAACGCAGCATCTGTTCACCCTAGTCTGAGAACGGTAGCGCTTCCCTTAGCCCACACGGCCGATCTCCTTGTGAGTCCGAGGCGCTACAAGTAGTCCTCGAGCCCACGCAGCAGAGACGAGCATCGCCAGGCATTTACACGCAGCTACAGGGAGCTGCAGGACCGGAGCACGGAGTCAACGAGGCAAGCAAACCACCGAGGGACGCAACCAAGTGCAGAGACGAGCATCACCAGGAGACACCACGGCCCACGAGGCCAATCAAGCTATCAAACCCGCTGTAATCACACCCGCAATAAACCCAATTCGAACCCGTGAATTCTGTGCTATCTCACTGATCTACTGGGCGGTCACGTTTATATAAATTTGGTTGGACCAACACACAACTTCTCTGAGCTAGCCGCACGAATCTCGTAGCGAGCAGACACACAAACTTTTGGCGTAAACTGCGCCTCTGGTGGCTTGGTTAAACGAATTGTAAAACAACGTGAAAGGGAATCCTGTAATAAGGAAAACAACCTTCACGTTTGAGTTCTGTATAAAAACTGATTTTATTTCAATAAGTCTTTGCTTACGTTACTAACATGAAATTCTTATAATATAGTTATCTATGGTCTACGCAGAGACCACATCTGTTTGCCTGAGCGCGGTCTCCCGCAAGGCGACCCTTTGTGCAGTGTGAGAACTATATTTATAGTCAGGCTCAAGTGGCCTGTACTAAAGATTACAAGTGTTAGCACTGCTCCCTTGTAGCGTTTGAGTTACAGATCGTTATTTACGGCTCTAGATCAATTAACATATTGACATGTATCGAACTCGTAAAGTATTAGATTTATTATAAAAAGTGTTCTTCATGAACATTCTGCCAAGGGCTAGCAAGATGCGGTGTAGGGGTTATCAATTACATAGAATCTTTTTGTTAACAATGCAAATATAAAATTAGTGGACTGTATATTTAATTCGATATATTGTATTTGCTTATTAACTTATATATTTAGACACCTTGCAACAGTCTTGCATTTTATTATCAAATTTATAATCATTAGATATTAAATCTTTAATTTTAACATGATGCCTTTTCATGTATTATTTTTCATCCTTTAACCGTTTAATATTAACTGTACGATTAACAGGACATAGTTTAAATGGGCACCAAATCATTCTTGAATAGGAACGTCTTTGCTTTACAAACTTGTAATGAAATAACTTGTTTCGAAAGTATGCGTTGATTATTCTAATTTTCATGGAACTTTCAATTATTAATTGTTTGTCTATTGACTCTTCTTCTACTAAATGAACGGTTGTAAGAATACGGTCGGTGAACGGATGGTGAACTAAAAACAACCTCACTTCCCAAGTGAGGTCCTGCCGGCGGAATATTACGACAGTGTATTTGCTCATCTTCTATTTCTTTTTCTTTTAATGGACTCGATAATAAAAATTGTGAATCTATTTTATTTGATTCAAAACTATTTTCTTTATGTTTGAATTTATTCGAACAAATTAATTAATCTAGATAATTAGAAAACTGTTTTTCTGCCAGGGTAAGAAACTCCTCTGCCCTAACAACCACAGGAAAATATCTTTCAATGCGGAATCTTTTCTCTATGATCGTTACTATATTTTGAACATCGAATTCTAATAATATAATAATGCGTTCAAATTTATTGGTTTCAAAATAACATCTAGCCTGTTCCACCACATTAAACAATTTTGTAGCTAAATAGATAATCTTATTTCTTCTTATGTTAAGAGAATCCTTGCAGCCAATTAAATTCTCCACTGTCTCATCGAGATATTTGCTTAATTGCTCGACTTTCTCTAAGAAAGCCTGCCTTGAAACATAATGGCTTAGATCGGACGACATCGTATTCTTTACAACTATTTTAGTTACTAATATCGAACTTATCTGTTGATTACGTTGACTTAGCCCATTGATTTCCAGGATGCAGTCGACGACTTTGTTGTGGCGACGATTTCGATGATCTCTTGGCGACGACTTCCCTTGGTGACAAAGTTCTGCAGTCAGCGACGTGGAGATGATTTTGTAGCCAGCAAGTCTTCTTCCCTTCAAAAATGAAGTTAAGTTGTGGTGCCGAGATCTTCTTTTCGGTAGCTTCGATGTTTTGATTTATCCCAGATTTGGGATATTAAAAAATGCAATATTGCATCTGCAGGCTATTTGCCCAATGGTGTATTTATAGGAATATATTTTCCTATAATCCAAATTAATGGAGTTGAACGCTTAATTGCAATTCAATTCAAGGCCCTTTTGCAATATTTATCTATATATTGCAGGCTCTTGTTAACCATAGTCACGCTAATGGTAATATTATTATTTCTTGTACACTTATTTTTAAAACAATAATATTTTTATAAAGTCGGATTTTTTTATTTTTATCCTTTTTAGCTTAGTCGATCACGAGGAGTCAATCCGTTAAGATCAGTCAAGATATCAAAGTGAACAAGTCAGTCAACCAGTGCCAAGTAATCTTCAAGTAAAACACAAGTCAAGTCGTCGGAAGAAGCGCCGTGGGAGCCTACAAGGAGCAAGATCGCTACGTCGAGACGTTCGGGATTGGATCATCAGGTAGCTGAGGTCCGGAGGGCAACAAGTGCGACAAGTGATCTTGAACTCGGGGCGAGAGCCATCTAAGCCAAGGGTGCCTTGTTTTAAACACTGCTTTAGCGGGTCCCGGCGTCAGCCCAGTCCGTCAAGTGGAAATCGAACAGGTCCTAGCGCGACCAGCCATTTCAAGGCGCTGTCCTAGAGAGAATAGGTCGGTTGTCATTTGAAGGCGCTGTTCGAGAGAGAATAGGCCGGTTGACATTTCAAGGCGCTGACAACAGGAGTACAAGTCAACAAGCAAGAGGGTGAGGCCAGGGTGGATCGTTCGTTTACACAAGGCGTAAATGCAAGGGGAAGCTCTAGGCAGATTCCAGGTGTTACCAAGATTGTCAGCGCGATCCGAGCAAGACCCTAGTGGAACCATCCGGGACAGAGCCAGGGACAGGCGGTTGTGTGTCTATAGGCGCTGTCCTGTAGAACGCAGCATCTGTTCACCCTAGTCTGAGAACGGTAGCGCTTCCCTTAGCCCACACGGCCGATCTCCTTGTGAGTCCGAGGCGCTACAAGTAGTCCTCGAGCCCACGCAGCAGAGACGAGCATCGCCAGGCATTTACACGCAGCTACAGGGAGCTGCAGGACCGGAGCACGGAGTCAACGAGGCAAGCAAACCACCGAGGGACGCAACCAAGTGCAGAGACGAGCATCACCAGGAGACACCACGGCCCACGAGGCCAATCAAGCTATCAAACCCGCTGTAATCACACCCGCAATAAACCCAATTCGAACCCGTGAATTCTGTGCTATCTCACTGATCTACTGGGCGGTCACGTTTATATAAATTTGGTTGGACCAACACACAACTTCTCTGAGCTAGCCGCACGAATCTCGTAGCGAGCAGACACACAAACTTTTGGCGTAAACTGCGCCTCTGGTGGCTTGGTTAAACGAATTGTAAAACAACGTGAAAGGGAATCCTGTAATAAGGAAAACAACCTTCACGTTTGAGTTCTGTATAAAAACTGATTTTATTTCAATAAGTCTTTGCTTACGTTACTAACATGAAATTCTTATAATATAGTTATCTATGGTCTACGCAGAGACCACATCTGTTTGCCTGAGCGCGGTCTCCCGCAAGGCGACCCTTTGTGCAGTGTGAGAACTATATTTATAGTCAGGCTCAAGTGGCCTGTACTAAAGATTACAAGTGTTAGCACTGCTCCCTTGTAGCGTTTGAGTTACAGATCGTTATTTACGGCTCTAGATCAATTAACATATTGACATGTATCGAACTCGTAAAGTATTAGATTTATTATAAAAAGTGTTCTTCATGAACATTCTGCCAAGGGCTAGCAAGATGCGGTGTAGGGGTTATCAATTACATAGAATCTTTTTGTTAACAATGCAAATATAAAATTAGTGGACTGTATATTTAATTCGATATATTGTATTTGCTTATTAACTTATATATTTAGACACCTTGCAACAGTCTTGCATTTTATTATCAAATTTATAATCATTAGATATTAAATCTTTAATTTTAACATGATGCCTTTTCATGTATTATTTTTCATCCTTTAACCGTTTAATATTAACTGTACGATTAACAGGACATAGTTTAAATGGGCACCAAATCATTCTTGAATAGGAACGTCTTTGCTTTACAAACTTGTAATGAAATAACTTGTTTCGAAAGTATGCGTTGATTATCCTAATTTTCATGGAACTTTCAATTATTAATTGTTTGTCTATTGACTCTTCTTCTACTAAATGAACGGTTGTAAGAACGTCATTTACTTCGATTAATACGGATGGTGAACTAAAAACAACCTCACTTCCCAAGTGAGGTCCTGCCGGCGGAATATTACGACAGTGTATTTGCTCATCTTCTATTTCTTTTTCTTTTAATGGACTCGATAATAAAAATTGTGAATCTATTTTATTTGATTCAAAACTATTTTCTTTATGTTTGAATTTATTCGAACAAATTAATTAATCTAGATAATTAGAAAACTGTTTTTCTGCCAGGGTAAGAAACTCCTCTGCCCTAACAACCACAGGAAAATATCTTTCAATGCGGAATCTTTTCTCTATGATCGTTACTATATTTTGAACATCGAATTCTAATAATATAATAATGCGTTCAAATTTATTGGTTTCAAAATAACATCTAGCCTGTTCCACCACATTAAACAATTTTGTAGCTAAATAGATAATCTTATTTCTTCTTATGTTAAGAGAATCCTTGCAGCCAATTAAATTCTCCACTGTCTCATCGAGATATTTGCTTAATTGCTCGACTTTCTCTAAGAAAGCCTGCCTTGAAACATAATGGCTTAGATCGGACGACATCGTATTCTTTACAACTATTTTAGTTACTAATATCGAACTTATCTGTTGATTACGTTGACTTAGCCCATTGATTTCCAGGATGCAGTCGACGACTTTGTTGTGGCGACGATTTCGATGATCTCTTGGCGACGACTTCCCTTGGTGACAAAGTTCTGCAGTCAGCGACGTGGAGATGATTTTGTAGCCAGCAAGTCTTCTTCCCTTCAAAAATGAAGTTAAGTTGTGGTGCCGAGATCTTCTTTTCGGTAGCTTCGATGTTTTGATTTATCCCAGATTTGGGATATTAAAAAATGCAATATTGCATCTGCAGGCTATTTGCCCAATGGTGTATTTATAGGAATATATTTTCCTATAATCCAAATTAATGGAGTTGAACGCTTAATTGCAATTCAATTCAAGGCCCTTTTGCAATATTTATCTATATATTGCAGGCTCTTGTTAACCATAGTCACGCTAATGGTAATATTATTATTTCTTGTACACTTATTTTTAAAACAATAATATTTTTATAAAGTCGGATTTTTTTATTTTTATCCTTTTTAGCTTCTTGGCTTTATAGCATTTTTAGGCACTTTTCACCCTTATATATCCAAATCTTTGGATTTTTCGCATTTTATTTTACATTTTCTTGCGGATTTTTTCTTTTTCCAATACAAGAGTATTACATTAGCAATTTGGCACTTATTACAAATGTTATTTTGTGGGCACTTTTTTTTTATGCACTTTTCACAAAATTTTAATTTTTTTTTTTTTATATACATCCGCTGTTTTGGCCACGGACACGCCTTATTGGTTAAAATATATAAATCACAATATTTCTCTATATATTTATCCAATGTTAAGGCCTCGGGAATGCCTTACCGACTTTAGCAACCTTTAGCTGTCAAAAACAGAATCTTTAAGGTGCTTTAAAACAAAAAAGACTCTTTGCTTGTCTTTTTGCTTTTATCTTGTTCAACACGTTGTCTCTTACCTCTGGTGGGGGACAACAATCTATTGCTACCTTTAGCTGCAAGCGTCTAGCACTCAGCAGAATCTTTAAGGTGCAGAAAATCTCTGAGTCTCTTACCACTGGTGGGGGAAGTCTACAGAGAGGTCCGGCCAATTGTTCCGCAAGGAATCAAAAAGGCTCGAATGACCAAAATGAAAGGGAATCCTGTAATAAGAAAAACAACCTTCACGTTTGAGTTCTGATTAAACTGATTATATTTTTCTAAGTCTTCGCTTACGAAACTAACATGAAATTCTTATGATATACTTATCTATGGTCTACGCAGAGACCACATCTGTTTGCCTGAGCGGGGGCCTTATCAACGGCCTCCGCAAGGCGACCTTTGTACAGGCTTAAGTGGCCTGTACTTAAGATTACAGTTGTTCGGCACTGCACCCTTTTTGGTTTTAAGTCACAGATCATTCTTTTTGGCTCTAGATCAATTAACATATTGACATGTACCGAACTCGTAAAGTATTAGATTTATTATAAAAAGTGTTCTTCTTGAACAGAACGCTTTGGTTGAGCGGAAATATTCCCTTGTCAGTTTACAAGGTTGCCAGACATTTGACATATGTCAATTGTCAGCGTAGCCAAATCATGGGTCAAGGGAACTATCGCTACTAGGGCTAACAGCACTCTCCGTTCTGTTATGGGCAAGTCTGTTGTTGATGACTGCTAATTTTTAATTTTGGGACAACGAAATTCGTACCCTGACATCTTTTAAGCGCTACAAATTAGAACAATAAACGACCCCAAAGTGCTCAAAATTGGATTTGTTTTTTTTATTCTTTCTTTGTTATAAATGTTGTCAAAATGGTTTAAAAATGTGCTGTTCATAATCTTATGGCAAACCCGCCAGTAACTGCATTTAAATTTTTTGGAACTCACTACATATGTATAAGTCATAGCGTGAAGATAAGTGTGACCGTCCTAAAGCAAAATACCTCTGCCAAAAAACACTCATATTGCGCGGTTAAAAAATTAATTATATCGCAACTCTTTTCTTTTGCTCCATTTTTTTAATTAAAAGTTTAATTATAAATTATGCAAAATCATGCTGCTCCGATCAGCTTTAGATTTTGGTAACTGTTTTACAGTCGAAAGTTTCCATAAAATTGTTTTTATTTTTAAAAATGCAAAAACCCGATCATCGTTTTTAAACGTTCTGTTATTGACAAACTGTAAATTGGTAAAACAAAACAATAAAACATTAATTCGCTCCACATATATGTGTGTGTACGTGTGTGTGTGCCTAGCAGCTGACAAAGTAAGTGGGTTCGCTTAAATTTAAATTCATGGTAATAATGATATACTTGTTCGTGACCAGCATTACCCAGCCCAACAAGGTTCGTAACCAGCATTACCCAGCCAAACAAGGTTGAAGCACACATCAAGCAAGTTGCAACCAAGCGGTTGCAGTTCAAACAGCCCCACCAAGAGAACCAACAATGACCCACCGACTCACCTAGCGTCTCACCTACACACGACCAACTACAGCGCATTCTGCAGGCACAGCAAAGTACGTCCACCAGGTGCACGACCTACATTCACTAGTTGGCACAGCGAAAACGCAGAAATACACCTCAGCACAACCCACTCCACTGGTCTTTAGAAGAAGCAAGTAGTATATAAGCACGCATCAATAAATCAGTTATCTACTCACCTCCTAACTCCGCGTCTTGTTACTCGGCCTTCACGGGAGCATACTCGCGTCAAACCGATAAGTGAAAATACAACTACAAATACATAAATTGATCCCCATTCGCAAAGGTGTGATCAAACATTGGTGACCCCGACGTGATCCTTTACCAACAAGGATCACACTCACAAGGAATCTCCAACCTGATTCTTTTGAACCACGCTAAAAAGTCCTCCAGCTCAGGCACATTACCAAAAGTCCTCCAGTTCAGGCACCTAACTAAAAGTCCTCCAGTTCAGGCACAACACTAAAGTCCTTCAGATAAGGCACATCACCAACGATCCTCCAGAAGGAACACCGCCACCGATCTAACAGGTAAGCATCACAGTTCCTCTACACCAGACTAGGGAAATAGGGAGACCATCAAAATGACAAATTCCTTCATGATGGAAACAAGATTAGCTAGATCAGAACGAGTTAGTCAACTGTTAGACGATCAGCATGAACTACAAGGGCAGATCCAGCAACTCATTCAGAACTATGGAAAAGACTCTGCCGAAAGAAAACGCCGCGAGGGATATTATGCCAACCGCTTAGCACAATTGCAGGATCTAGGCAACAGTTTTGTGATCTGGACACCGAGATTAGAGAAATGGCATTGCCAACAGAACCTGAATATGTAACGAAATACGACGCCATAAAGGAGTTAGTCGACAAATACGAAAATATATTTTGCGATAACATTACGGCAACCAGCGCCCCAGACGAACACAAGCAGACGCGAAACCACTACCACCAGCACCAAAGGAGCTGGACGCCTCAATAAGTCAGGCAATTCGGTTGCTGCAACTAAGATGTACCGAAATGGAATCATCGCTCAGCCTAGCATTGGATGCACCTAGCATCACCCCTGCACTACAACGCCATCTGGATACCCAATGGACGTTAATGAGAGAGGCACACAATGACATAGAGATGATACCAGGTGCAACACAGGTCGCCGTCGCAGAAATAACCAAATTTCGCGATTTGTACGCTGAATACGAGATGACCCTAATACGCGAAACCGAAGCACCACTGAGGCTGACTTTATCACAGCCACCAGTAACATTACCCGAATTTTCCGGTGAATATTTACAATGGCCTCAATTCCACGACCTCTTTATGGAATTGGTCCACAAGCAACCATACCCGTCGACACAAAAGATCCATATACTACAGGACGCATTAAAGGGAGAAGCCCGAAATATATCGACTGATACGGCATTCTCCCAAGGAGAATATGAAGACACCTGGCGAAGATTAAAAACCAGATACCAAAATGGAAAAATATTATTCTTCACTGAAATCGCAAAGATTGTCGACCACGAGCCCATTAATGGGTCGGCTGCCCACATTACCAAGCATTCTAAACTTCTTAGAAACGACGGTCTTGCATGCTGGAAACGTTAAGCAAACAACCTGGAGCGAAAACTAAACCTACAGTTGGAGCCAGCTCAAGCTACGCCATCTGCAAGGTCTGCAATCAGACGCAGCATGCGATCACTAACTGCAACTTGTTCAGAAACATGACTCCCGACGAACGGCGAAACATGATCTACCGATTCGAGGATGTTCAAATTGCCTATCAACAAATCACAAATTTGGTGGCTGTCAGTCATTCAGAACATGTCGACACTGCGGACAACGTAATCATTCAATGCTCCACAATGTCAACCACGGCGTAGTATCAGGACCTCAGACGACCGCAGTGGCCACGATAATCCCCTCAGACACTGCAACTAACTTAAGACCCCCCTCAGTCAAGGTTGCAGTTAATTCATGTCAAGAGACAACGACCAGATATGTTCTTTTGGGAACAGCAAAGGTACAACTCACGGGACCAGACAACTTCCACGAGCAGTGTCGCACATTAATAGATCCCGGATCTCAGATAAGCCTCATATCTGGAAGAATGGCGAATCGATTGGCGCTACCAGTTACAAAAACTGCAGTAACCATAGGCGGAATAGGCGTCAAGACGCAGGAATCTACATCTCGGGCCATGGTAAAGATGTCATCACTCACGTCTAACTTCAAAACAGACATCGAAGTAATAATATTGCCGCAACTAATGGCCGATCAACCATCAGAACCGGTAACAGAGACACTAAACATTCCAAGGAATGTAAACTTAGCCGATCCCAAGTTCAGAGAGCCCGGGTCCATAGACCTAGTACTTGGGGCTGATATATATCCTCAGTTAACAAGGATGGAAAATATTCTACTCGGACGCAATAAACCCCTGCTTCAAGACACCAACTTGGGGTGGATTGTTCTAGGACCGACCATCCAACAGGCCAGCACTACAGAAGCCGTAAACGTTACCATAGATCAAAAGAAAACTCTAACGTCAGAATTGGAAAAATTTTGGAAAATGGACACACTACCTGTAATCTCCTCACCGATGACAGCACAAAAACGACTTTGCGAGGAGCATTTCGTGGCTAACGTAAGGATGGGTCCTGACTATCGGTTTTCAGTACGACTTCCCTTTGTAGAAGAACCAACTAGTGTAGGATCAACGGTGCAAATGGCTCAACGAAGATTGTTCAGTCTAGAAAAAAGATTGCAAAAAGATGCCGCAATACGGCAAGTATATTTATAATTTATGGATGACTATGAAAGGTTGAACCACATGACAGAAATAGACGAGCGGCAGCTATCAAGGAAGCATTATTTCATACCTCACCATTGTGTCCTAAAACCCGACAGCTCAACAACAAAGTTGAGGGTGGTTTTTGACGCATCCGCAATGAGCACAAGCGGAAAAAGCTTGAATGATATATTACGCATTGGGCCGACAGTTCAAGAAGAACTCCTTTCAATGTTGCTTAGGTTTAGATGCTACAGGTTTGTATTCACCGCCGACATTGAAAAAATGTAAAGACAGATCTGGGTGCATCCCAACGACCGAAGCTATCAGTTAATTCTCTGGTGAAAAAATCCAACTGATAAGGTTTGATATTTCCGACTTAACACTGTGACATACGGTACAGCATGCGCACCGTATTTGGCAACCAGATGTTTGCAGCAACTGGCGATCACAGCTCCGACACATCTCCAAGCTGGAGCCACAGCAGTAAAACAGAACTTCTACGTGGATGATTGTCTATCAGGCGCTGACACGCTGGACGAGGCAAGGGAACAGCAAGACTAGGTTCGTCAGCTACTGGGCTCCGCGAATCTAAAACTGCGGAAATGGTGCGATGGATGATTATCCAGCGTTGCTAGAGGCGATTCCCAAAGAATTTTGACCCACTTGGTTTGTTGTGTCAAGTAACCACGACTGTAACCACGGCAAAAGGATCATGACTGGGACACCATCTTAGACGTCAAGAATACACAACATTGGCAGAACTTTCGCAAGGAATCTCAAACGCTTTCCAGCCTTCAATTTCCAAGGTGTCCATTACCGAAGGACAGCCATGCAACAATACAATTACATATTTTTACGAACGCATCTGAAACAGCATATGGAGCAACTGCCTATCCTCGTAGCAATTCAACTAGGACTGGAGTTGAGAGTCACTTGCTGTGCGCCAAGTCTCGCGTAGCCCCACTAGTGAAGCAAACACTGCCCCGACTTTAACTATGTGCAGCGGTATTAGGAGCAGAATTAGCCGACAGAATAAGGACAGATCTACAATTCGACATACAGGAAGTCTATTACTGGACAGACTCCGAGATTGTGCTAGCATAGAAACCTGCATCAGCTTCGTCATTTCACACGTTCGTGGCAAACCGAATCTCGAGGATTCATGAGATATACATGCCAGATAAATGGGCACACGTGGGATCAGAGCAGAACCCTGCGGATCTTGTATCAAGGGGATGCAAGGCTCCACAGCTACAGCAGCATAAGATATCACGACAAACAGGGAAACGGGACCAATCACCCCAGAACAAGTAAAAAAGGCTCGAGAAGTAATTGTAAAGGAAATACAAGAAAGAGCATTCAAGGACACATTAAGCAGTTTGAAAGGACGTAAGAAGGTGACAGCCAATGATCCATAGAGGTCATTAGATCCATTCATCGACGCAAATGAAAAGATTATTAGGCCAAATCATGAGTCCACTACCCAGAGATCGGGTACAAGCTGCAAGGCCGTTTATGGCCAGCGGCGTTGATTACTGTGGACCACTTTGGCTACACTATAAAATCCGGGGAAAGAAGCCACACAAGGTGTATGTTGCAGTATTCTGCTGTTTTGCACCAAAGGCAGTGCACCTGGAAGTAGTTACTGATCTAACGACTCAGGCCTTTGTCGCGGCACTAAAAAGATTTATCGGACGACGAGGTTCTCCAGAACGAATCTACTGCGACAATTCCACAAATTTTGTAGGGGCGAATAATCAGCTGGCAGAACTTAAAGACAGCATCCATCACCAAAGAGCCCAAGAGTTAATACAGGGAACATATACTCAGGTTGGAACCGCATTTTGTTTTATACCGCCAAGATTACCACATTTCGGGGGTCTTTGGGAGGCAGCAGTCAAGTCGGCAAAACATCTATTAATCAGAAGCATAGCAGCAGCATCCCTGACTCATGAAGAGCTAGAAACCGCTACAGTAGATGTTGAAGCCACACTAAATTCACGACCATTGACTCCGATTTCTTCCAGCCCGAACGATCTGGCCGCGTTAACCCCTGGCCATTTCTTGATAGGAGAAGCACTGACGGCATCACCACAAGTGCACGGACGAGAAATACGATCAGGCTTGGTCACACGTTGGAAACAAGTGGACAAGGTCAGACAGCATTTCTGGGAAGGGTGGAGCCTGGAATATCTGCATCAGCTTCAGGACAGATCAAAGTGGACAATTCAACCCGGAAATCTGGTAGTAATAAAGGAGGACAACGCACCGCCACTCCAGTGGCCACTAGGGAGAGTAATAAGAACTCATCCAGGAAGAGACGGACACACAAGGGGGTCGACATAAAAACCGCGGCTGGAGAGTGTACTCGGGCAATTAATCGTCTAGCAATTTTGCCCGTAGAGGATCAGGGATCCACTATCAAGGAACCACATCCAGAGCCACCACGACGATCGCCAAGGTTATGTACACAATTATAATCATCACGGCACTCGCCGTCTTCACCCAGCAGGCTCCAGTGCCAGAGCCACCGGTGAGAGTGACACCATTCAACATGTCCGGCACGTACGTAGAACTACAAGATTGCATTGCGTTATCATCAGCAGAGTGGACGATCGTGTCATACTTTGATTTACGAAGTTTGGCAGAGGAAATACGAGCATTTACGAAGGGAGTTGCAGGCATTAACTCAAGAGGTGGATGAATTTCAGGACACACAGGACCTGTTCAACCACCAGAGGCAGAAAAGAAGTGCCCTCGATTTGGTAGGAAACATAGCGAATTGGCTGTTTGGAGTATTGGATTCACAGTATGCGCAGAATATGGAAACAACGCTGCATAAAATAAAGGCAAAAGAGATGGATCATACTCACGTACTTGAAAAACAAACTTCAATACTGGACAGTACGGCCAACATAATGAAATCAAGCTACAACATGATGGAAGAACGCGTAAAGAGGGAAGAAGGTCTGGTCGCAAACCTCGAAAATTCCATCAAAACAGGAAAGGTGGCCCAAATCGCGACAGAGCTATCTTTAGTCGCCGGGCATATAAAACGCACCCAAGCAATGATAGTTAATGTTGTGACCGGAGTTCACAAAGGAATGATTGATCCAGCGTTGCTGTCAGTGAATCAACTGCGACGAGAGTTGATGAACATCCAGGCACATTTGCCGAATGGACGGAGGCTGCCAGTCAAACAGGAGACTATCAACGATGTATACCGACTAATAACAACACAGGTCCAGGAAATGGACGAACTATTAGTGCTTCATAGCAAGGTGCCGTTAGTAGACGAGTAGGAATTCAACGTCTATCACCGATCCCAATCGTAGTGGACAACACCATCAGAATCGTCCGCACAGAAACCGATTATTTGGCGATCAGTGACCATCAAGATCGGCATTTCGCCATCAGCAAGGAAAAGCTCGAAGGATGCACAAGGCTGTCAACAGGATCATTGTTGTGAACGGAAAGGGAACCCCACCAGAGCCCAAGATTCGATCAACAAGAATTAATCGCACATTCAAAGTGAGCGACTCAGAATTATCATCATAAAAAAAACACACACATATATTTATAACGGGGGTTACATATTCAAGTACTTTATTAAGAGGACTCGGCACCAGAGTCAACAGATAGATAGTAGCGTTGGGCGGGAGCAAGCGGTGCAGGAGAAGGCCGTCGCAGGACACGAGTCAGGTTTGGACGAATTACGGCGAACCGAGCATCAGGAAGACACAGGATGGAACCAGGTTTCACTCGCATAACCTTCTCAGGAGGAAAGGACACACCGTTTACGATGGGTCCACAGCTCGTACGCAGTAGAAGGTGCCTGCCAGATCGTCGCATGTAATAGCCCGGGAGATCATCCAACAGCATACAAGATTTCCAGACGGGGAAAGAGCACGGGACTCCCACAACATCAACTACCACACGGCGACAAACGTAGAGCGACATGTTGATATTTACTACCAAAGGTAGCAGTTATAACATGAATATTTATAGGAAATAAGTGTCAGGTCAGCACTTGGTGCCGAAGCGATATTGGCAACGCAGCGAAAAAAAAAGACGTTAGCAATCAAGCCCGGAGTCAACATCGGATTCCCAGGCATCGGTATCGATATCGGATTCTGTTTGAGCGGATATAGGAGGACTTCTGCTGCGGTATACGGCGGTGACAATGTGGTGAAATTCGAACGCAGTGCCTTCGTCTATAAGAAATGGGCAGTCCATCACTACCAGGATTAGGGTACTGGGAGGATACCAATGGCCACGGAACAGTAAACCGACGGCACTCAGCAACCAAACACGGGTACCTCGCCGATTGATCCGTAGCCGACGATAGACCTTGGTAATGCCGAAAGGAACCCGGATTGCGGCGGGTTGGCCAAGAAGGTGCAGAGCTATGTCAGTGTAAGGAAGCGGATGCATGATGGAACTACGAACACAAATCAGCAACGGCACGCTTTTATTGAGGGTACCCCTCAATGGGGGGGGGGGGGAGAATGTTCGTGACCAGCATTACCCAGCCCAACAAGGTTCGTAACCAGCATTACCCAGCCCAACAAGGTTTCAGCACACATCAAGCAAGTTGCAACCAAGCGGGTGCAGTTCAAACAGCCCCACCAAGAGAAACAACAATGACCCACCGACTCACCTAGCGTCTCACCTACACACGACCTACTACAGCGCATTCTGCAGGCACAGCAATGTACGGCCACCAAGGTGCACGACCTATTCACTAGTTGGCACAGCGAAAACGCGGAAAAACACCTCAGCACAACCCACTCCACTGGTCTTTAGAAGAAGCTTCAGACTTATCTAAGTAGTATATAAGCACGCATCAATAATCCAATATATCAGTTATCTACTCCCCTCCTAACTCAGCGTCTTTTTACTCGGCCTTCACGGGAGCACACTCGCGGCAAACCGATAAGTGAAAACAGAACTACAAATACAAAAATTGATCCCCATTCGCAAAGGTGTGATCAAACAATACTTTTACAAAAAGAATATTTTATTTACATTTCCACAACAGATTTAAGACATTTTCTAACCCATTTATGTGTTTTAAAATTCCAAACGCATTGATAATATTAAAAAAAACTAAATATTCAATTCAATTGATTCTCTTGCTCTTTTTTACACATACCTCATATTGTTTAAACAAATGGAAATATTCAAACAATTTGATTCATGGCTTTCCCTTCCACCTGTCTTCATGTCTTCTATATCAATATTTGTCTTTATCAAAAAAAAGGTCAGTAGCAAATTTCACCCAGAACGGATTGACTTAAAAATTTAAAAAAATTACAATAATTCCTAAAATAGTTAGAAGCCGCGTGTGAGGTATAAATTAGAACAATAAAATTGCCCCAAAATTCGATTTGTCATACCTTTGCAGATTTCAGTCAGAAGTTTGCAACGCAGTGAATGAGACGTTTCCGACTCCATATAGTATATATTCTTGATCAGCATGACTAGCCATGTCCGTCTGTCCTTCTGTCCGTCCGTCTGTCCGTCTGTTTATACGCAAACTAGTCTCTCAGTTTTAAGCTATCGGGCTCAAACTTTCCCAGAAGTCTTTTTTCTATTGCAGGTAGTATATATGTCGGAACAGACCGGAGTGTTTCACTACACTTAGCCGAAACGTTAAATTTTAAAAAAGATTTTCCTGTATGCAAAATCATGCTGCTCCGATCCTTTCACTAGACGAGTCGATCTAGCCATGTCCGTCTGTCTGTTTCTACGCGAACTAGTCTCTCAGTTTGAAAGCTATCGGGCTCAAACTTTTCCAAAAGTCTTCTTTCTATTGGAGGCAGTATATATGTCGGAACCGACCGGATCGGATCACTATATCTTATAGCTCCAATTGGAAGCATAAAAAAAAAACCATAAAAATTCCTGCTTTGGTGTTTTTTTAAATATTATCTTCTACTTTTGGGAATACTATTTTTTAAATATTTCTGAATTACGAATAAAGTTTTTAAAAAATCGGATGACTATATCATATAGTTGCCACAGGAACGGTCGGAAAATTAAATGGAAATTAATAGGAAAAAATTTTATTTTTGTTGACTTTTATTACATTCTCTTCTCCTCTGGGATATGGCTTTTCTTTAACATTTCAAAATTTCGTATTAAATTTATAAAAAATTCGGACGGCTATATTATATAGCTGCCATAGGATGGATCAAAAAATTAATGCCAAAGTAATATGAAAATTTAGAATAGTTTTTCTAAATATATATCAAGAAAACCGAAAAACTTGTGGCAATAAACTTTAATTTTAGGCAAAGCGAAAAACGAAAATGAGAAAATACGTGTGGTCGATCTAAATCAATTTCAACGATTGCACGACTATATTTTAACAAAGTTCTTAAAGCCTAGCTTAACAACAGTTGACGAAGACGGGGCGAATTCGCAGAGAGCGAGAGAGAACTTTATTGTGCACCCGCCTTCGTCCTAAACTAACTTACACTAAACTTCAAACTTCAAGTACAAATTCAAAATCTCTCAACACCGGCCCCGTTGAACGCTTCAGGCTTCAACAAATGGGAAGCGGCGCCAATTTATGGATGGCTCGCCGATAAACGCCTCCTGCGCCCGTCCTAACGTCGACGACCCTGACCATGCCGTCCTCCCCTGCGTGCCTGGCGATGATTCTCCCCAGGAGCCATTGTTGGGGCGGAAGGTTGTCCTCGGCCACGACGACGAGATCTCCCTCGCTGATGTTCGGCTGCTCCTGGTGCCACTTGCCCCGAATTTGTAGGCCCATTGTTGGGGCGGAAGGTTGTCCTCGGCCACGACGACGAGATCTCCCTCGCTGATGTTCGGCTGCTCCTGGTGCCACTTGCCCCGAATTTGTAGGCCCAGGACATATTCCCGGGACCATCGCCGCCAGAACATTTGCCTGACTGACGAGACAAGCCGCCATCGCCGTAAGCAGCTGAGACCCTCCTGGTCCGGGGTCCGGAGTGCTGGTGTGGCGAGCAGCGGCCCGCCTGTCAGCAGGTGCCCGGGAGTGCCAAGCCTCTCCGTCGCTTGGGTCCTGGCTGATCGCTCCGAGCGGGCGGGAGTTCATCACCGCCTCGATTCCGACGAGCACTGTCGCCAGCTCTTCTGCGCTTAGGAGCGCGCTGCCCACCGCCCGTAGGAGTAGGTTCTTGGCAGTTTTGACACCTGCCTCCCATAGTCCGCCCATGTGCGGAGCCCGAGGCGGTGTGAACGCAAACTCGCATCCGCTTCTTGAAGCGAATTCGCGTATCGCGTCGGCTTCCTCCTCGATCCGCTCTCGAAGGGCCTGGAAGTGGCGACTGGCTCCGACGAAGTTCGTCCCGTTGTCGCAATGGACGACTTGGGGACATCCTCGGCGCCCAACGAACCTTTGAAAAGCCAATAAAAAGGAATCTGTGGTTAAATCTGAAACAACTTCTAGATGAACCGCCTTGGACGCGAAACAAACAAAGAGCGCAATGTAGGACTTATACGGAGGCCTACCACGAATTTTCAGTGTTGTATAGACAGGGCCACAAAAATCAACGCCACATATAGCAAATGGGCGGAGAGCACGGAGACGATCTGCGGGTAAATTTCCCATAATTTGTGTCATCAGTCGAGGCTTGCACTTGAAGCAGCGGATACATGATCGAACTGTCTGACTGCAGACCTCCTGAGCGTTTACGATCCAAATTCGCTGTCGATGGAGACTCACAAGTGCTCGTGGACCAACATGAAAATTAGAATGGTGCAGATGCCGGACATAGCTCTGCACAAATTGGGAGCGTTTCGTCAACAACAATGGAAACTTGGCATCGTATGATATAGGAGCGTTAGCTAGTCGCCCCCCAACTCGCAACAACGAAAAGTGACACCGATTCCCCTTGTCTTCATGAATGAATGGATTCAATCGCTGAAGACTTGGGCCAACTCTGGAGCCTTTACGGACTTTTTCCCTTTCTTCGTGATACTCGTGTTTTTGTAATACCTCGACAATTTTTAAAAAGGCTTCATTATATTCAGTGGGTGACAAAGTTTTTTCAAATACTTTATTTTTGTCTTTGCATTTTCTAATGAAGCGGAACATATAAACGAATACCCTAAGCAGTTTAAGGTGTGACGAAAATCCCTCGATGACATCTACCAAGTCCGAATTTTGTACAGCAGCGGTCAGCCCGACCGCAGTCTTCCTCGATTCTTGCAGTAGGACTTGTTCATCTAGGTCAAAGTGTGCATTTTGGGGCCAGTTTTCTTCTCCTTCCGTTAGATACGCTGGTCCAGTAAACCATATCGACTGTATGATTTCGTCAACGTCACAACCTCTTGATACGATATCTGCTGGGTTCTGTTTCGTGGCGACATGCCGCCATGTAGCTTCACCTGACCACTCTTGAATCTCCGCAACTCTATTCGATACAAATGTGGACAACGAAGACGGATGAGACCGGATCCAATGAAGCGTAACTTCAGAATCCGACCAATAAACAATTTGTTCGATAGGTGCCTTTAATAGGGGCTTGATTCTGTGACAGAGATCTGCGAGAAGGTGAGCGGCACATAACTCAAGTCTTGGAAGAGTCTTAGTCTTGAGCGGCGCTACTTTTGACTTTGACGTCAACAATGATACTTTATAACCTTCTGCAGCTTTGCTACGAATGTAGACGCAAGCTCCGTAAGCTCTTAAGGATGCGTCGGCAAAGGCATGTAATTGGACCGGTGACATCGGATCGGTATGCACAAACCGAGGAATTGATATTTCTTCTAAATTAGACAGTGTATTTTTTATCATATTCCATTCTGTTTCCAAATGCATTGGAATCGACTCATCCCAATCTAACTTATTGAGCCAGAGTTCCTGCAACAGGATCTTTCCTCTAATTACAATTGGACTTTGGTGGCGGTGACGTCAGGTGAGTTTGAAAACCTCTTTGTCAATTCAAAACCTGCAGCTTGAAGAACCTGAGACACTTCAGACTTAATATACTTTAACTCCTCTACGCATGCAGCACCAGTCAACATGTCATAGACATAAAAGTCGGATCCAATACCTTCAGCAGCTCTAGGAAAAGAAAGATTGGCAGACTCGCTTAACCTTTTAAAACACGGAATCGCCAGAAATGGGGCTGGTCCAGTCCCATATGTTACGGTGTTGAGCTTATATAATCTCAAGGACTCAGAGGGGTCTCTTCTCCACACTATAAGTTGAAACTGCCTATCCGCTTCATTTACCATCACTTGGCGATACATTTTCTTTACATCGGCGGTCAAGGCGAACCTATGCAGCCGGAAGCGAAGTAGCGTTGAGTACAACTCATCTTGGATTGTCGGCCCAACCATCAAAATATCATTTAGAGAGATCTGAGTTGACGATTTACAAGAGGCATCGAAAACGACACGTAACTTGGTTGACGTACTTTGGGGTCTCAGAACGCATTGGAGTGGGATAACAGAATGTGGAGCAGAAGGAATTTTATCTGTAGGAGACATATGACCTAAGGAAAGGTACTCTTCCATAAATTCTAAATACATTTTCATCAGGTCAGGGTCTCGAGACAACCTTCTTTCAAGCGACAAAAACCGCCGTTTTGCAACTTCAAAGGAGTTACCCAACCCATTTGGATCAGATTTAAACGGCAGCCTTACTTCAAACCGACCTGATGGCAAAACCTGAGTAGTCTTCCGGTAGTGTTCTTCACATAACTTTTGCTCAGGCGACAGAATTTTCTTTAGAGATGGCATTTCTTCCAGTGACAAAAACTTCTGTAGTGTGCTGTCAATAGATACTAACAGCTCTTCACTACAACTAAAACTTTTCACAACTTCTGTAGGGGAAGATGATTTATATCTTCCTGATAAAACCCATCCTTGGAGGGTTTTCTGCAAAGTTGGAAAGTCGGGACCTTGTCTAATTTGTCCAACAGCTAATAATTCGAAAAAAGATTCTGCTCCTATTAACAAATCTATTCTTTGTGGCTTGTAGAAATATGGGTCCGCTAAAGGTAGGTTCTTTGGAATTTTCCAGTCATTGATATTAACAGACTGGTCAGGATGGTATCCTGATATTGATTTTAAAATCCAAAAATCGAATGAGAACTCACTACCATTTATACGCGACTTCACCACTGTATGTACCTTTTTCTTAACTTGAGAATTGGACTCGCCAATACCAAGTAAGTGGATACACGACTCCTCTTTACGGATCTGTAAGCGGTGAGCAAGGTCCTCTGTTATAAAGTTAGTTTGGGACCCAGAGTCAAGAAGTGCTCGGGCCAAAATATATTCACCGTTTTTGGTTCGTACACTTACGATCGACGTGGCCAAAATCACCCTGTCCGATGATGTCGCATGCATAACATGTGACGTGGAAGGCTGATCTTGATTTAAAGGAGGAGTAAGAGTCTCTTGGGGTGGTGGCAACGCTAAACTGTTCTCGGAAACTGTATATCTATGCAGTAAAATGTGATGCGAGCGTCCACAAACTCGACATTTGTTAAATTTGCATTTCGAGACAGTGTGACCCTTTCGCATACAATTGATGCATAATGAAGCAGATTTTACAAAGTCAAACCTTTGCATAACGGAAAGACGACCAAACGGACCACAGTTCGCTAGGATATGGTCGTCTGCATTGAAATAGCTACAACCTTGCTGGGATTTACTGTTGGACGAAGAACATTTAAATGAGCTATGATTATGTGGCTTGCTCGACGTAACTTTATCTAGCTTTGGTTTCGTCGATTCTTCAGCAGATAAATGCTGATATCAGCGATTTAACATTTTTTCAAAATCGGACCAAAGAGGTAATCTTTCATAATCTAACTGTTCTTCCCATTTTTGTTTGGTCACTGGGTCGACTCTGTTCAAGACGAGATAGATCAACATTGCATTTGAAATCTTGGTATCGTCTCCTATCGATAACAAAGAACCGTATATCGATGACACGGTATCGATAAGATTCCTTAGAGACGACGCAGACTGTTGCGATATTTTCGGAAGACTAAACAATGTTGAAATATTATTCATAAAAATTAAACATTCGTTATCATACACTTTTTTCAAGCTGACCAAAGCTTTCTCATAATTGCTCTCTGTAACTTAGTAGGCCTTGATAGTCCCCAAAGCTTCACCAGAAAGACAAGAGATTAAGTGATTAAATTTTTCAATAACGGGAATGTTATCGTCTTGATGAACTAGAGTTTCAAAAAGGCTCATGAAATTTTTAAACTCCGAGTATTTGCCGCTGAATTTCGGCAATGCCAAATTCGGAAGTCGAGCTCGAGTTGGGACTACAGAAGCTAACCCAAGAGTTTTGGTATCGCTAGCTGTCTTCAAGGCCGAGATAAGCGACAATACTTTTGTCTTGGTTGTTATGGAAAGCTCTTCCAACTCTTCTCTAAACTCATCGCCATCATCTAAATCTTCTATCTTTTCTTGTAATTGATTTGCCTTGTTAATTACATCATTTAAATTTTCTAGCCTACATTTTAATTCGTCTTCCAGAATCGGAATCTGGCCGGCTTCTAGCCGATTATTTAATCGGCGGATGCTATTTACTGGCTTTTTGAGCTTGTTTTTAAGGTCAGCAAGAAGTTCAATACTTTTTGGCTTATCTGGACTCATTTTTATATTAATTTATATATATATAGGCCACGAAAAAATTATATATAAATAATTATGTAGAATAAATTATATCCAGCAACAATTTATTAAATTGAATAATTTTAATTTAAAAAGTATATTCAAATTAGAATGGTGATGAAATAAATTTCGAAACAAAACAACGAGAGTTAATAATAATTTTGTCTATAATTATTAAATTTGTTCGAAAATGTTACCAAATGTTGTATTATTCACAACAAAGCGACGAAAAATATTTAATTAAATTAAACCACGTAGTATCAAATTAATAGTGGTGACGGCAAATCAGTATACCCGACCGAATGCAGGGTAGCGCGTCACTTAACGGTCAGCTAATCGTCAGCGCGCCAAACCAAAATCCTACAACAATAACAACGTTGCTAGCGGCAGACAAGCGAAAGCGAAAACGAAAAAATTCACCGCTGCAGCTGCTTGTATATGAGGGCCTATGTATTGGTTATGTATAGCGGCTGGGATGAATTTTCCCAACTATTAATTTTTCGAGTTTTAACACAATGTAGTGGGGGGGCGACAGTGATTGCAATAATTTTCGTAAGAAAACACAAATTAAATGTTGCATCCAAGGGCGGTTCAAATGGGTTATGTAATGTGTATGTGTATATGTATATAATAAATATAATATAAATTGTATTTATTTTTTCTGTAAATGTGTAAGTTTGCAATTTTTTCCTTTTTATTATAATTAATGCATGCACAACTAGCTCTACTATATCGATACGTCTGTGCCAAGAATTGAAAGCGAGGTGCAATTTTTCAGCACAAGACAAGAAACAAATAGATTGTTTTGTTAACAAACTCTAGCTTTCAATTTTTTGCACAAATACCTCGGGTTCTGCGTTGGGGTCTTTTAATACAGCTGTCACTTTCCTTTTACACATCAAACAGTCACAGGGCATCCCTTGGCAACGGCAGTACTGGCGGATTATGAGGGTATTTCGCGACCGGCACGATAAATTGAGCAACGGAAAGGGAACCCCACCAGAGCCCAAGATTCGATCAACAAGAATTAATCGCACATTCAAAGTGAGCGACTCAGAATTATCATCATAAAAAAAACACACACATATATTTATAACGGGGGTTACATATTCAAGTACTTTATTAAGAGGACTCGGCACCAGAGTCAACAGATAGATAGTAGCGTTGGGCGGGAGCAAGCGGTGCAGGAGAAGGCCGTCGCAGGACACAAGTCAGGTTTGGACGAATTACGGCGAACCGAGCATCAGGAAGACACAGGATGGAACCAGGTTCCACTCGCATAACCTTCTCAGGAGGAAAGGACACACCGTTTACGATGGGTCCACAGCTCGTACGCAGTAGAAGGTGCCTGCCAGATCGTCGCATGTAATAGCCCGGGAGATCATCCAACAGCATACAAGATTTCCAGACGGGGAAAGAGCACGGGACTCCCACAACATCAACTACCACACGGCGACAAACGTAGAGCGACATGTTGATATTTACTACCAAAGGTAGCAGTTATAACATGAATATTTATAGGAAATAAGTGTCAGGTCAGCACTTGGTGCCGAAGCGATATTGGCAACGCAGCGAAAAAAAAAGACGTTAGCAATCAAGCCCGGAGTCAACATCGGATTCCCAGGCATCGGTTTCGATATCGGATTCTGTTTGAGCGGATATAGGAGGACTTCTGCTGCGGTATACGGCGGTGACAATGTGGTGAAATTCGAACGCAGTGCCTTCGTCTATAAGAAATGGGCAGTCCATCACTACCAGGATTAGGGTACTGGGAGGATACCAATGGCCACGGTACAGCAAACCGACGGCACTCAGCAACCAAACACGGGTACCTCGCCGATTGATCCGTAGCCGACGATAGACCTTGGTAATGCCGAAAGGAACCCGGATTGCGGCAGGTTGGCCAAGAAGGTGCAGAGCTATGACAGTGTAAGGAAGCAGATGCATGATGGAACTACGAACACAAATCAGCAACGGCACGCTTTTATTGAGGGTACCCCTCAATGGGGGGGGGAGAATGTTCGTGACCAGCATTACCCAGCCCAACAAGGTTCGTAACCAGCATTACCCAGCCCAACAAGGTTTCAGCACACATCAAGCAAGTTGCAACCAAGCGGGTGCAGTTCAAACAGCCCCACCAAGAGAAACAACAATGACCCACCGACTCACCTAGCGTCTCACCTACACACGACCTACTACAGCGCATTCTGCAGGCACAGCAATGTACGGCCACCAAGGTGCACGACCTACATTCACTAGTTGGCACAGCGAAAACGCGGAAAAACACCTCAGCACAACCCACTCCACTGGTCTTTAGAAGAAGCTTCAGACTTATCTAAGTAGTATATAAGCACGCATCAATAATCCAATATATCAGTTATCTACTCCCCTCCTAACTCAGCGTCTTTTTACTCGGCCTTCACGGGAGCACACTCGCGTCAAACCGATAAGTGAAAACAGAACTACAAATACAAAAATTGATCCCCATTCGCAAAGGTGTGATCAAACAATACTTTTACAAAAAGAATATTTCATTTACATTTCCACAACAGATTTAAGACATTTTCTAACCCATTTATGTGTTTTAAAATTCCAAACGCATTGATAATATTAAAAAAAACTAAATATTCAACTCAATTGATTCTCTTGCTCTTTCTTACACATACCTCATATTGTTTAAACAAATGGAAATATTCAAACAATTTGATTCATGGCTTTCCCTTCCACCTGTCTTCCTGTCTTCTATATCAATATTTGTCTTTATCAAAAAAAAGGTCAGTAGCAAATTTCACCCAGAACGGATTGACTTAAAAATTTAAAAAAATTACAATAATTCCTAAAATAGTTAGAAGCCGCGTGTGAGGTATAAATTAGAACAATAAAATTGCCCCAAAATTCGATTTGTCATACCTTTGCAGATTTCAGTCAGAAGTTTGCAACGCAGTGAATGAGACGTTTCCGACTCCATATAGTATATATTCTTGATCAGCATGACTAGCCATGTCCGTCTGTCCTTCTGTCCGTCCGTCTGTCCGTCTGTTTATACGCAAACTAGTCTCTCAGTTTTAAGCTATCGGGCTCAAACTTTCCCAGAAGTCTTTTTTCTATTGCAGGTAGTATATATGTCGGAACAGACCGGATCGGATAACTATATCTTAAGTTAGCCTCCTTTCTTGTTTTTTTTTTAATTCTTACTTTTCCCTTTTTTGTTGTTCATAATCTTATGACATACCCGCAAATAACTGCATTTACATTTTTTGGAAATTCAGTCTCCATACCCAGTCCCCAATATTTTAAAATTTTGCTGTGACGTCACGGCCTCCATTTAAGGAAATACCAAGAAAATACCAGATTTGGCGGATGAATTCCGATGAACGCCTTTAGCCGCGGCCCAAAGAATAGAAAATTTGATCTTTGGCTGTGTTTGTGCAAAAGGCGGTGTGCCATAACAAATTATTAATGGAAGAAAAACCCCAAAAACCAATAAAAAACTGCGTGTAGGAGTTGCAGCAATACATATCGCCATGCCAACAACAAATTTAAAGCTTGCGACTCAGGTCGGCTCAACATTTTGTAATATTTTAAAAGTGGCGCCAGTTGATTTGCTTCCTGTTTGTAAACCCAGCTGAATTACAATAAGATAAAATAAAAACTTCGGTCACACTTCAAAAGAATAATATTTTTCGACTAGTGAAACACTTAGCCGAAACGTTAAATTTTAAAAAAGTTTTTCCTGTATGCAAAATCATGCTGCTCCGATCCTTTCACTAGACGAGTCGATCTAGCCATGTCCGTCTGTCTGTTTCTACGCGAACTAGTCTCTCAGTTTGAAAGCTATCGGGCTCAAACTTTTCCAAAAGTCTTCTTTCTATTGGAGGCAGTATATATGTCGGAACCGACCGGATCGGATCACTATATCTTATAGCTCCAATTGGAAGCATCAAAAAAAAAACCATAAAAATTCCTGCTTTGGTGTTTTTTTAAATATTATCTTCTACTTTTGGGAATACTATTTTTTAAATATTTCTGAATTACGAATAAAGTTTTTAAAAAATCGGATGACTATATCATATAGATGCCACAGGAACGGTCGGAAAATTAAATGGAAATTAATAGGAAAAAAATTTTATTTTTGTTGACTTTTATTACATTCTCTTCTCCTCTGGGATATGGCTTTTCTTTAACATTTCAAAATTTCGTATTAAATTTATAAAAAATTCGGACGGCTATATTATATAGCTGCCATAGGATGGATCAAAAAATTAATGCCAAAGTAATAGGAAAGCAGCTAAAATGTGGATTGTTGTAACATATACGAAAATTAATTTAAATTTAATGTTTTTGTAAATGAATAGGGATGATCTGCAAGGGTATTTAAGCTTCAGCTGGCCGAAGCTAGCTTCCTTTCTTGTTTTAATTTAAAATAAGTAGCTTAATTTTCAATTTTAGTTTCCGCAGGCGAAGCTGCCAGATACCGACCCTGCTAGTATGGAATAAAAAATAACTGCACGAACAGAATATAATCAGTTTCATAAATGTAGATGAGACCATTATTTTCTAACTGATGACTGTAGAAAATGATAACCTGTATCTACTGCCAGTGTACATTGGGCGCGTTCAGCAGAACAACATGATACCTGATCACTGATGGATTTCTCACGATAGTTCTGCTGAACGCACATGATTACTTATCATGATGCAAGAATTTTGCATCAGTGATCAGGTATCAGGTAGCGTAAAAATAGTACGATACCTTTTCTTGATACATGATACAAAGCTCGTGGCGTGTATCGATAGGCGAAATATCGAGTAGAATAAACATAAGAAGAAGAGTGTAAGTAAACGCAAACATAAATGAAAAACTATGAATTCGGTTGAATCTATTGTTATTTTGCAAAAATTCTTTGATTTTGATGTGGCTACCAATGCAGTGTGCAATGCTCTAATTGCGGCGGTGGACGAAATGGATTTAACAACTCGCCTTTTTAAGAAAGCAGAAAAGAAAAGAAGCGCCATGTAAATCAAAAACTTTTATAAAGAGACTGTCCAAAACTACCGCTTGGACCAATTTAAGGAACATTTTAGAATGTCTCTTGCCGTTTTTGAGGTAAAATACCCATTTCAAATTCAAAATCCTTTATTAATTAATCTTTTTATTTACAGTCGCTTCTTTTGACAGTTGCACTTAAAGTCGCAGCTCTAAAGGAATCTATTGGCCACGTTTGTTTGGAGAAAAAACTTCTTTTCACGATTTGGATGTTAACCAAGCAGGAATCCTTCTTGGCTGTTGCCGATCGATTCAACATATCCAAGAGTTCCGGTCACATAATATTTAAATTTATTGTTTACATTCTTGCTGGACTTGCAAACGTATACATAAAGTGGCCCTCCACTGCTGCGCAAGTAGCAACAGCCAGAATATTTGAGGAAATATCTGGAGTAATTCCCGGTGTAATAGGAGCTATAGACGGCTGCCATATACCTATAAAGCAACCTGTAGGAAATGCTCGAGACTTCTATAATAGAAAGCAAGTTCATTCTAGAATCCTTCAGGGCATATGTGACAGTCGATTTATAGATGTTTTTGTTGGACAACCAGGCAGAATGCACGATGCTCGAGTATTTAAATCGTGTCCGCAGTTTTCCAAGCTGGCTAATGAGGAAAATAGGCGACTCTTCTTACCCATTAAGTACATTTTTGTTGACACCTTACCTATATAATGTAAGATTTTCATCTATAAGATCCATTATAGAAAGAGCATTTGGGTTACTTAAAGGCAAGTTTCGAAGGTTGAAGTATTTGGAAATTAAATCTCTTTTGGAAACTACATTATTTTGGCGTCATGCATGTTGCACAATTTTATTTTGATCAATGGTGATGACTCCGTGGTCGGAGTGGCGCAGGACGATTCCATTTCATTGTAGTACCCGTCCAAGTACTCTGTGTAGTTTAAGAGCTGCTCGTCGTTCTCCTGCTCGCTCATATTTGTAGCCAAGGTGCGGGCACCGTTCATGGCCAAGTCATCCTCATAAATTGATTCCAATTCTGAGAAGAACTCCCACTTTGTCGCACTTTGGCCCGTGCTGCGATTTTTTACCCTAATGTTGTCGTACGTTTTCTTCAAGTTCCTAAGCTTTCTGTCCAGCTTCTCTGGGTTCAGGTCGGATATTCCGCAGCCCTCCATTGCATTTTGTATGTCGCGCCAGACACGTTTATTTTTAATTTTGGGGTTCCCAAGTCTTCTATTTTCTCGAAATACAAAGATAAAAGAAGCTTTGTGACTCCCGAAGTCCAGATTTTGCTTTCCGCTGTGTAATGTTAAAAAATATACGTACTCTCCATTTCAGCAAAGCAAAAGAACAGCTGTTTTTAGCGGAATGCATCGATACCGATAGGTTCAAGCCGATTACTTTTATAGCATCGTAATGTATCATGAGCGTTCAGCAGAACACACTTGATCACTGATTACTGATCCATCAGTGATCAGGTATCATGTTGTTCTGCTGAATGGGCGCGTTCAGCAGAACACACTTGATCTCTGATTACTGATCCATCAGTGATCAGGTATCATGTTGTTCTGCTGAACGCGCCCATTAATTGCAATCATTGGGAAAGAGATATATAAACCATGTCCGATTAAATGAAAGTGCACTGATCATAGGAGATTGTAACGCAAGGCTGGGAGAAGCTCAATTTATCGCATTTGACCAACAGATAGTCACAAGCTCCCTCAATGAACCCCGTAATGCCAAAGTCAAAGTGACAAAGCCACCCAATGGACTTAATTGAGCTGTTCGGCTTCGGTGGTCAACGGAAGGTCGTCCGGTGATCCGTTGAGCGATTATACCTCTATGAGAGGCGAAGATTGCTCTACCATCGACCTATGTATGGCTCGCGGCACATGGATAAAAAGTATCAAAGACTTCAAAGTGACAGTCAAATATTCTCTGACCATCTTTCGCTGGAATTTACACTCACTCTCTCCACAACATTTGACGCAGTCATAGCGCCGCTTGGACTTATACCAAGATTGATTTTGCGAAATCATAGGAAGGAAAACCATAGGACAAAGTTGGACCGAAACCTGGCAACAAGTTGTGTGGCAGATTTGAGAACCTCTGACAAAATTGAAGGATTTCTTACATATTACATTAACAAAGCCGTTAATACTCGAGGCCGAAGAAAGCCCAGAGACTTTAAACAAGAGTGGTACACGGAGCAGTGTGAGGCACTCTAGTACTTACTTTTAACTTGCTAAGGCAGGTTAAATCAACAAAATCAGCAAGTGCAGTGGTAATGTATCATGAAGCCATCTCCGCATTTAACTTATCTTTAACTTTTAATTGTACATTTGAAATGCCATTTACTCAATGTTTTTTATAGATAACAAATTATACTACTACACTCATAAAAAAATCGGAGAATTACAATAAAATCTAGAAAATTCTTTTTTTTTTGAATTTTTTGCCTCACCTTTGTTTCAAGAAATGGTTTTTTTGAAATGCACATTTAAAACAAGAAAAACAAGAGAGAACGCTATAGTCGGGTGCCCCGACTATCAGATATTGTTTTTTTATTGTGTTTATCAATACCTATCAAAATGTAGAAGAAATTTTTCAAATCGGACCATTCGTTAAAAAATGTGCTCGATCAAAGTTTTATATCTCCATCTCCCTCGCACTCCCTTAAGCTGAGTAACGGGTATCTGATAGTCGGGGTATTTAGCCAAACTAAAGGTTTATGATCACTTAATATTTCAAAAGACCTACCGAATAAATATGATCTAAAATATTTGGTAGCATTTACAATTGCTAAAAGTTATTTTTCAATGGTAGCATAATTTATTTCATGTTCGTTAAGAGTTCTGCTAGCATAACAGATTGGTTTATGATTTTGTGACAGTACGGCTCCTATAGCCATGTTACTTGCGTCCGTTGTCAAAGAAAATGTTTTACTGAAGTCGGGATAAATTCAAATTGGGTCTGAGGTAATTAAAACTTTC
The DNA here is from genome assembly GCA_035046095.1 of Drosophila pseudotakahashii. Taxonomy (NCBI): domain Eukaryota; kingdom Metazoa; phylum Arthropoda; class Insecta; order Diptera; family Drosophilidae; genus Drosophila; species Drosophila pseudotakahashii. The sequence goes on from JAWNOE010000059.1 coordinate 843,723, forward strand.
ATTTTTTTTTGGATTTGGTTTAATACCTGTAGTAGTAACTATATGGGCTAAGAACTCTGTTTCCTTTTTCATGAATTCACATTTGTCTAGTTGTAGTTTTAAATTTGCGTCACGTAGTTTTTGAAATACCTTTTTCAATGATAAAATGTGTTTTTCCAATGAAGTGGAAAAAATTATAATATCATCTAGATATACCAAACAATCTGTATAGATTAAATCTTCTAATAAATTGTTCATAGATCTTTGAAAAGTAGAGGGGCATTTTTTAGACCAAATGGCATGCGTGTGTTCGTAATGACCGTGTCTTGTTGAGAATGCTGTTTTAGCTATTGATTCTTGTTCCATTTGAATTTGATGAAATCCCTTGGCAAGATCGATGGTAGTAAAATATTGGCATCTTCCCAATTTATCCAATATTTCATCCATTCTTGGTATTGGGAATTTGTCATTAATAGTGATCTCATTTAAAATTCTGTAATCTAATAATCTAAACTTCATCTTGCCTGATGCATCGCTCTTTTTTGGAACTATCCAACTAGGTGAGAAATAGGGAGATTTTGATTTACGAATTATTCCCTGTTTAATCATTTTATTGACTTGTTTATTTTTTTCAACTGGCGATGGACCAAGGCATTTTACTGCGGTCTTGTCCTTTACCATATCGTTTTCACCATATTTTATGTAAAGTAGTATATCTCCTAACGTCACTGTTTCTTCTTCATAGTTTATTTTCGCTTTACTTTCTTTCAAATAGTCTCTACCTATCAAAATATCATAATTTTCAGAAAATTTATGTAAATAAAACTTTTGTTCAACTGGGCAGATTTTGCATGGATCCAGTGTTATACTTTTAATTCCATTGATCCGTTTATTGTGTATACTTTTAAATTTTCATCTTGTTCTTCATTATTTCCAAAATTCTTCGTCATTAAAATTGATATCTGTATCTATCATGGCTCTAAGAAGTTTTCCTTTAATCATTACTCTGACATAGGGGCAACACTTTCTGTATCCGAGGCAGTTTACTGAAAATTTACGTCCATTCTATTCTGCGCACTGTCACTCTCTCTTTGTCTTTTAACAGGTGTATTTGGGGAGTTATTTGAAGTTGATGCCTGGAAATTTAAGGGATTTTGGGACCTACCTTGATCTATGTTCCTCCTAAACTCATGATAATTTCCCTGATTTTGAGTGGAAGTTTGATTTCTATTTGGTGAACTTTGAGGATTTGTTGAATTGTTTGAATTATTATTATTTCTTGGATAACTATTATTGTTGTTTTTTGGATAGCTATAAGAATAGGAATTGTTTCTCTGATAATTTTAATTTTTTATGTGTATTTCCCGAATTCCTTCGCCTAGGTTTATAATTATCAAAAGGATCTGCATCCCAATGGCCTAGAACAATAGCTGCTTCTTTTAAGTTGGCAAGCGTTGTTATATCTTTCTTGGACAAGGAATTATACAATCTATCGGGAAGTTTTTCGATACAATCCCTAATTGTTTTGTTTAAAGAGTTTGTATAAATTAACCTGTTTGTTGGATCTGATTCTAACTCTAACATATTGTGTACGAATGAAGATTTGGTTTTTAGTTCGTTTACGAACTTACTGATGCTTCCTTGGTATGAGGTGTCACGAACATGTTGTATGATGTCCTCGTATGGCCTGTGATCCTTGATCCTACTTTTTCACCTCGATGACTGCTTGAGCGGAATCGACAATGGTCCTCTCGAAAGCTCCATAAATAATGTCGATTTGACGAACATCTTGAGTAGGGTAAAGTTGTAAGTTGTAATAAGTACTCCACTCTGGCAATGTAGCGACTTAGTTCCGATGGATTTCCGTCGAAATAAGGTAGCTCCTTGATTTGTCCGATAAGTTGGTTCAGATGAATCTCAGACAACTGCGGTAGTACTGGTGGATTTGCCATGTTTAAATTTTTTTTGTTTTCAATATTGACACTTTTTTTTTAAATTTTAAGCGCGTATTGACCGAATTGGATTTTTATTTGATTTTCTGCGTGCGTAAATTACACATAGATTCTTTGGCGGATTTCGATATTTGTCGTATATTCACGGATTTTACGCTGATCAGGATATACTAGTCGTATAGTAATATCCTTTAGTTGATCAGTACCGATGACTTTTTTAAAAGGACTTCAAGATCCTACCGGCTGCGCCAATTAAAAGTTTGAACCATAAGTTTAAAATAAAAAAAAACTTTATTTAATTAAATTATAAACTGGTTACAAATTTTATTTTATTGTGGAAGAACACTGACTGTCTTTTGACAAGTCTCAAACTGAACTCACTTCTTAACTTAAACTTCTTTTACGATCATACCTCAGTTTTGAGCTTTAGAGCTTTCTATGAGTGGAGTTAATTTTAATTGAGTGAGTTTTCTGATTGCCCTTTGGATTGTTGATTGATGATGCACCGGCGTCTCAATTTGATTGTTTAGTCTAGATATTTGAGGATTCATTCGCATGGCAATATTCCATTGAGCGTCCGAAAGTGTGGAAACGAACTGATGATGTAACTTGATTCGTTCTGGATGTTTAGTCTAAAGTTCGGGTGCATTTGCAATTGGATATTGACTGGTTGGCTGAGGTTATCTGAAGGGTAGATTCTGGGATGGTGTATGTGTGTGTGGGCGTATGGACATGTGCATAGAGTTATGTGGAACTATGGATATGTCAAAAGTCTTCATTCTATTGTAGGTAGTATATATGTCGGAACCGACCGGATCGGACAACTATATCTTATAGCTCCCATAGGAAGGATCGAAAAAAAACCGTAAAAAATTCTAGCTTTGGTTTTTTTTTTAATATTACCTTCTACTTTTGGGAATACTATTTTTTAAAAATTTCTGAATTTCGAATACAATTTTTTAAAATTGGATGACTATATAGAGCTGCCATAGGAACGGTCGGAAAATTAAATGGAAATTAATAGGAAAAAAAGTATATCTTTGTTGACTTTTATTAAATTCACTTCTCCTCTGGGATATGGATTTTCTTTATCATTTCAAAATTTCGTATTAAATTTATAAAAAATTCGGACGGCTTATTATATAGCTCCCATAGGAAGGATCAAAAAATTAATGCCAAAGTAATACGAAGGCAGCTAAAATTTGGATTGTTGTAACATATAGGCTAATTAATTTAAATTAAATGTTTTTGTAAATTAATAGGAATGATCTGCAAGGGTATATAGTAGCATCCTTTCTTGTTTTTGGTTGGTTTTGTAGTTTTTTAGTTGTTTTTGCCGTTTTGGACTTAATTTATTTTAATAGTCAGACCACCATTTAACATTTTACACGATCACTATTTTGTGTTGGATGTTTTTATTTTTGCAATATAAATTTGAGGTCTTGCCTGCGCGAGTTCCGTTTGTAAATTAAATTTTATTTTCAATTAAATTTTTATTTTTAGAACTTATTAATGACACAGCCCCACGTTGGGCGCCAATTAAATTTCGTAGTGGTTGATTAAGTTTTACTTTATTGGTAATATACCTTAATTCACTAACTCACTAATACATCAAAACACTTTTACTTATGATTGTTAGTTATGACCGATCGCGGTTTCAATGCGAATAAGACTGACTTCTTAATTCTAAAATCTTCTCCAACGAACCTCGTCCAGAAGCTTTTCTTTCTAAAGCTTCGATAACTTTAATTTTTGTTTAAAATAAAAGCTTATGCTGAAACTGTCGCATCTCGTTGTGAAATGAAATTATGCTGACCGATGCAATTTTGATTGAAAATTGGAACGCAATACTTTTGGCTTCGAACGTGAGAGTTTGGCCTCGAATGGAAGTTTGTTTTTACTTTACGATAGGTTTATTTATCTTAGCAGGACGGTCAAGCGCGGCCCTCGAAGTTAATGAAAAAGGCGAAGGCAGAATCGTAAACAAAGTCAAAGGCTATGTAGCTGGGATTGAATTTAAAAATTTGTTTATTAATTTCATAAACGGAAACGTTTCATGGGTTGGATAACTTGCACGCAAATATTACATTTTTTTTTTAAGTAAAGGCTTGAGCTTTTTCACTAACCCTAAACCTTTTCCGAAATAAAATAGAAACTGCACTAATATGCAATAAGTTTATTCTAATGGCACCAAGGCCTTAATTACATGGGTTTTGTTTATGTTGGTTTAGTTGGGCAGGCAGACCGATATGTCTGTGCCTTTAACAAGTGAAAGTATTAACCGAATGGAAAATAGGCAGGCGATTAGCGACCGTGCCTTCAGCGAGCGAGTACAAAATCGAACTAACTAGGCAGATGCTTGCCGTGGAACAAAGGCCAGTCAGCGATTGACAAACGATGTTCAAAATAGAGTAGCAATTGCAGCAAATGAAAGAGTTGCCACGCAGGGCTAATGAAAAAGGCAAAAACAAACATCGAAAAATTAATTTACGTTTATACTTGGAATTTTAGGAATTTAATTAGGCTGCGGGATGACCTAACATTCTCCCCCCGTTGGAAGTCCAGGGCTTTCAACCAGATCTTGCTTCGGCAGCACGCACATTGTGGACAGCTCTTCGAGTGGTTGCAGTTGACGTTCGAATCACTGCCACACGAGCAACTACATCAGATCCAGGCACCAATACCATGACCCTGGCTAATGGCCATTTAAGAGGAGGCAAGTTCTCGTTTTGAACCAGGACGACATCGTTTACTTGTAGCGCAGGTTTGGAGGTACGCCACTTTGACCGCTGCTGCAACAGGGTCAGATATTCTTCACGCCACCGTGACCAGAAGATTTGTTGAAAATATGCGATTCTCTGCCAGCGGTCCAAACGGTTGAAGTTTAGATTTGTGACGTCAGGCTCAGAGTACAGCAACAGCGGAAATGTGCCAAGGAAGTGTGCAGGAGTTAGCACCTGTGGGGGCCAGACAGGAATAAATTCTTCAGCTCAGGCAGCTCCTTTTTAGCTCCAACGAAGTTCGTAGCATTATTTGACCATATCCGGCAGGTTTGCCTCGGGTGAGAATAAACCGCTTTAATGCTCCCAAGAATGCTTGTGTTGAAAGATCCTGAACAAGCTAAAGGTGGATCGCTTTCGTCGCGAAACAGATAAAAACGCAGACGTACGTTTTGATAGGCACCTTGCTTCGAACTCCAGTTTTCTAGCAAAATGGCCCGCAGAAATCCAAACCCGTAACTATGAACGTTGATGTTGCATTTACACGATCCTTAGCTATGTCGGCCATTAAATGCAAAGCTAACTGTGGTTTGGCACTTAGACGTTGAAGCTGATACTGTTTTTCGGCCACCGACAAATTTGTAGACGTATCCAAAGGTGTGGGTCATCTTTTGCCAAGAATTCACAAATTTGCATTTTAAAGATGCCTAAAGATGCTTAGCGACGCCAACCAAAATGCGCTTTCTGATGTCGGGAAGAGTCTTCACAGGCAAACACGATTCAGGCCAACCGTGTTGATTCTTAAGAAGAAATTCTTGGGATCTGAACCAAAGTGTTGCGAGATTTGATTGAATTTGACTTTGAAGTTTAGTGAAAGTTAGTTTAGAACGAAGGCGGGTGCACAATAAAGTTCTCAACTGTCCGTCAACTGTCGTTAAGCTAGGCTCTAAGTACTTTGTAAAAATATAGTTGTTTAATCGTTGAAATTGAGTTATATCGACCACACGTATTATTTTTCGTTTTCGCTTTCGCATTGCCAAAATTAAAGTTTATTGCCCCCACAAGTTTTCGGTTTTGTTTTTTAGAAAAACTATTCTAAATTTTCATGGCGCCCCCGGGTGGACTTATTTATTAATTGAAGGCAACAATAGTGACAGTGACACAAAATTAAACCAAAGTGCAAGTGAAAAATTTATTTGTAGTAAAATGGCAAAAAATACACAAAACCTTGTGTATTGTTGCCCGCGGCGAGTTCGGTGTAAAAACTAAATACATAGCAGCTTGCTCAATTATCGTGCCGGTCGCGAAATACCCTGTTGATCCGACGAAGTACTGCCAAGGGATGCCCTGTGATTGCTCAATGTGCAAAAGGAAAGTGGCAGCTGGACTAAAAGACCCCAAAGCAGAACCAGAGGTATTTGTGCAAAAAATTGAAAGCTAGAGTTTGTTAGAAAAACAATTTATTTGTTTCTTGTCTTGTGCTGAAAAATTGCACCTCGCTTTCAATTCTTGGCACAGACGTATCAATATAGTAGAGCTAGTTGTGCAAGCATTAATTATAATTACATAAAAAATTGCAAACTTATACACACATACATACACATTACATAATCCATTTGAACCGCCCTTGGATGCAACATTTAATTTGTGTTTCTTACGAACATTATTGCAATCACTGTCGCCCCCCACTACATTGTGTTAAAACTCGAAAAATTAATAGTTGGGAAAATTCATCCCAGCCGCTATACATAACCAATGCATAAGCCCTTATATACAAGCAGCTGCAGCGGTGAATTTTTTCGTTTTCGCTTTCGCTTGTCCGCCGCTAGCAACGTTGTTATTGTTGTAGGATTTTAGTTTGGCGCGCTGACGATTAGCTGACCGTTAAGTGACGCGCTACCCTGCATTCGGTCGGGTATACTGATTTTCCGTAATTTGCAACCACTATTAATTTAATACTACGTGGCTTGATATTCAATTAAATATTTTTGTCGCATTCGTTGTTAATAATTACTGAGAACATTTTTCGAACAAATTTAATAATTATAGACAAAATTATTATTAACTTTCGTTGTTTTGTTTTGAAATTTATTTATTTCATCACCGTTCTAATTGGACATATATATTGTTTTTAATTAAATTATTTCAATTTAGTTAAAATTGTGGCTGGATATATAAATTATTCTATATATAATTACTTACATATATTTTTTCGTGGCCTATATATATAAATTAATTTAAAAATTACTCCAGATAAGCCAAAAAGTATTCTTGCTGACCTTAAAAACAAGCTCAAAAAACCAGTAAGTAGCATCCGCCGATTAAATACTCGGCTAGAAGCCGGCCAGATTCCGATTCTGGAAGAAGAATTAAATTGTAGGCTAGAAAATTTAAAACATTGTCGCTTATCTCGGCCTTGAAGGCAGCTAGCAAAACCAAAATACTTGGGTCAGCTTCTGTTGCCCCAACTCGAGCTCGACTTCCGAATTTGGCATTGCCGAAATTCAGCGGCAAATACTCGGAGTTTAAAAATTTTGTTAGCATTTTCGAAACTCTCGTTCATCAAGACGATAACATTCCCGTTATTGAAAAATTCAATCACCTAATCTCTTGTGTATGATAACGAATGTTTAATTTTTATGAATAATATTTCAACATTGTTTAGTCTTCCGAAAATATCGCAACAGTCAGCGTCGTCTCTAAAAATTCTTATCGATACCGTGTCATCGATATACGGTTCTTTGTTATCGATAGGAAACGACTCCAAGATTTCAAATGCAATGTTGATCTATCTTGTCTCGAAATGCAAATTTAATAAATGTCGAGTTTAAAGACGCTCGCATCACGTTTTACTGCACAGATATACAGTTTCCGAGAACAGTTTAGCGTTGCCACCACCCCAAGAAATTCTTACTCCTTTGCCAAATCAAGATCAGCCTTCTACGTCACATGTTATGCATGGGACATCATCGGACAGGGTGATTTTGGCCACGTCGATCGTAAGTGTACGAACCAAAAACGGGGAATATATTTTGGCCCGAGCAGTTCTTGACTCTCGGTCCCAAACTAACTTCATTACAGATGACCTTGCTCCCCGCTTACAGATCAGTAAAGAGGAGTCGTGTATCAATTTACTTGGTATTGGCGAGTCCAATTCTCAAGTTAAGAAAAAGGTACACACAGTGGTGAAGTCGCGTATAAATGGTAGTGAGTTCTGATTCGATTTTTGGATTTTAAAATCAATATCAGGATACCATCCTGACCAGTCTGTTAATATCAATGACAGGAAAATTCCAAAGAACCTACTTTTAGCGGACCCATATTTCTACAAGCCACAAAGAATAGATTTGTTATTAGGAGCAGAATCTTTTTTCGAATTATTAGCTGTTGGACAAATTAGACAAGGTCCTGACTTTCCAACTTTTCGAAAAACCCTCCTAGGATGGGTTGGATCAGGAAGATATAAGGCATCTTCCCCTACAGAAGTTGTGAAAAAATTTAGTTGTAGTGAAGAGGTGTTAGTATCTATTGACAGCACACTGCACAAGTTTCGGTCACTGGAAGAAATGCTATCTCTAAGGAAAATTCTGTCACCTGAGGAAAAGTTATGTAAAGAACACTACCGGAAGACTACTCAGGTTTTGCCATCAGATCGGTTTGAAGTAAGGCTGCCGTTTAAATCTGATCCAAATGGGTTAGGCAACTCCTTTGAAGTTGCAAAACGGCGGTTTCTGTCACTTAAAAGATGAAGAAGATGTATTTAGAATTTATGGAAGAGTACCTTTCCTTAGGTCATATGTCTCCTACAGATAAAATTCCTTCTGCTTCACATTATGTTATCCCACACCAATGCGTTCTAAGACCCCAAGTACGTCAACCAAGTTTCGCGTCGTTTTCGATGCTTCCTGTAAATCGTCAACTCAGATCTCTCTAAATTATATTTTGATGGTTGGTAAATGAAACGGATAAGCAGTTTCAACTTATGGTAGGTAGGTAGAAGTGGTGAGGTCTGAGGACCTCCAAGTAGAGCTGAGATCCGTTTTGATCCACACCCTCGTAAATTGTTGTGTCCGCGTTCTCTTCAGTAGCAGCCTGCGTCTTTTAGAAAACCTAGGATTGCAGTTATCCTCTGCTTTCCTATTTCTCCCAATGATTCAAGCTGATACGCCCCGAAGTATCTCGCCCTGATAAGGTTTAGTGCTGGGCAATGACACATCATGTGCTCAGGTGTCTCCTGTGAATCAGTTTCTTTGCAGCTTCTGCAATTAGCGTTGTACGGAAGCCCCATCTTCATGGCTTGCGTGCCAATGGCCCCAATGGCCTGTGATGAGTGCCGTGATCCTACTAATGTCCCTTTCACTTTTGGTTATTAGCTCTCGAGTTCTCTTGCTATTGACGGTTGGCCAGCAGAGTTTGGATCTCCTAAGACCCTGCTTTTCCGCCCAACTTTTACTAGCTTGTGTTTTGTAGGGATTATGGATTCAGGTAGACTTGTTGTGTAGGAGTCGTCTGCCGACCCCATTCGTGCAAGTTCATCCGCCTTTTCGTTACCTGGTATATCATTGTGCCCTGGCACCCATGTTATCTGTTGTTTGTTGCTAGTATCTTAAGAGCCGACTTGCAATCGGCTACTAGTGTCGAGTTGGTTCTTGCTGCTGCGAGAGATTTGATAGCCGCTTGGCTATCAGAGTATATCCTTACCTTGGTATTCCTGAGGCATTGCTGAATCGAAAGCTTGGCTGCTTCTAAAATAGCAAGTACTTCAGCCTGAAAAACTGTTGCTGATTCTGGGAGGTGGAATTTCGATTCTATCCCCCAGCTTTCAGCGAAAATTCCAGCCCCTACACTACAGTCCATCTTGGATCCGTCAGTGTAGAGTGATACCTCATCTTGTTCGGTTACCCTATCATTCTTCCAGTCTTCCCTCGATGGAAAGGTAGTCGTGAATCCGTTTCCAAATCATATCTCCGCTGTCATATAATCCGCTTTGTTCTTTGCCAGATAGTTACTGTCCTCTAGGCAGTGCCCTGTGTGGTAGCCTTTCCAGCATTTACTTGCCTTCAGTCTGGCCGCACTCTGCGCTGCCGTATCCTTTATGAAAAGTTCTATGGGCACTATATCCAGAATAGTGTTCAACGCGGCAGCCGGGCATGATTTCAATGCCCCTGTAGCTCCTGCGCAAGCTGATCTCTGTATTCTTGTTAGCTTGGTAATTTTGTATGCTCTTGTCAGGGCTGGCCACCAGACTAGTGCCCCGTATGTGAGAATTGGCCTTACCACTGCTGCGTAAAGCCATAATATTATCTTAGGTAGTATACCCCAGTTTTTGCCGAACATTTTCCTGCACGAGTAGAATGCTATGCTGGCCTTTCTTACTCGTTCCGTGATGTTCAGTTTCCACGAGAGCTTCGGGTCTAGTATCACTCCTAGGTACTTAGTTTACCCGATAGCTCGAGTTCGGTTCCATCTATTTTCGGTTTACTGTATTTTGGGATCTTTGTTCTTCGCGTGAAGAGCATTAGATCGGTTTTACTCGGGTTAATACCTAGTCCGCAGGTTTTTGCCCATTCATTGATTCGGGTAAGGGCCCACGTCATTATATTACTAATGACATCTGGGTATGGTCCTGATACTAGCAACACTACGTCGTCTGCGTAAACTTTTACTTTTACTCCTCCGCTATTGAGTTCTCTCAATATTTCGTTCATGTTAATAAGCCAGAGTAGTGGCGATAGAACCCCGCCCTGAGGTGTGCCTCTCCTCACAAAGCGTGTGAGGTAAGTGCCACTCAGTTCGGCTGTTATCGTCCTTCTCGTGAGCATAACTCCGATCCAAGCTCTGATGTCTCCTTCAATGCCGATCGAGTTGAGGGAGCTCAGTATGGATTCGGCGTTTACATTATTGAACGCACCTTCTATATCTAGGAAGGTGGCCATCGTATATTGGTTAAAATGTAGCGATTTTTCTATGTGGCAGACTACTTCGTGTAGTGCCGTTTCTGTCGATCTGCCCTTTCGGTACGCCTGCTGAGCGTCCGATAGAGGCTGCTTCTCGGTGTTCTCCCGGATATGAATATCGATCATTCGTTCCAGCGTTTTCATTAGGAAGGAGGTAAAGCTGTTCGGCCTGTAATCCTTTGCTAGGATATGAACTCTTCTTCCTGGTTTTGGTATAAATACAACTTTGGCTTCCTTCCATAGAAGCGGTTTGTGTGTTAGTCTGATGCAAGCTATGTAAATAGCTTGCAGCCACCTACTGATGCTGACCTGTGTTGCTTGAAGCATTGCCGGGAAAATGCCGTCTGGCCCCGGACTCTTGTATTTATCGAAAGAGTTTATTGCCCATTTGATTCTTTCAATGGTTATGATATCCCTTGTGTGTGTTGGTTGATGAGCCCTCTGACCTTCAGTAGGTGCTTGCTTTTCTCGAAGGTTACCTGGAAAGTGTGTATCCACTAGTGTCTCTATGGATTCTTCCACTGTTGTAGTCGCTGATCCGTCTAGTTTGTATAATAGAGTTGCGCTATTAAACCCTTTAGCACGGACCTTGCTTAGTCTAGCCGTGTCTTTTATACCTTCGAGCGATTCGCAATAAGTCCTCCAAGAGTCTTTCATGGCTGCGTATATCGCTTTTTTGTATGATTTTTGTGCTTCTTTGTATGACTCTCATTCCTTGGTAGCATAGCTGGAGTTGTAAGCTTTTCTTGCCCTCTTTCTCAGAGTGCAAAGCTCTTTGGTCCACCATAAAGGGTGTTGTTTTTTAGAGTATGAAACCTTGCATGTATCGTTATATGCATTGTTTAGAATATTTGTTAGGTCCTCTACTTCCTTGTCCAGGGCCGTCGTAGAGGTTTGTACCCGTATTCTTCTGTTACTAACTTTCGAGTAGACTATCTCACTGAATTTGTCCCAGTTTGTCCTACGGGGGTTACGTTTCGGTTCCGGTTTGCTAATCGGAATCGAAATTTCGAAGAAAATGTACCTGTGATCTGAAAAGGATTTTTGTTTCGACACTATCCACTTTTCAACCTTATGTTTACTAACTTCTGTCTGTAAAGTGAGGTCTAACACCTCTTACCATCTCTGAAATTCTCTAGTGCTTGGGAATATAAAGGTGGGTGTGTTACCTCTATTACATAAGTTGATGTTGCGGCAATAATTTTATAAAAAAGAGACTCACCCCTTTCGTTAGTTTCCGAGCTTCCCCATAGTGTGTGCCTCGCGTTAGCGTCGCATCCGAGCACCAGGGTCATCTTGGTGTCTTCCGCCATTGCAGAAGCTTGATGACTGGCTCAGGTGGAGCCGGTACATCATGGGCCATGTAGGATGAGGCTATCACCATCGATGTCCCATCCGCCGCCACGAATCTGGCAACTGCTAGATCCGGTGTACTAAGATTGGGGCATAGAAGTGCGTTATAGTTATTCTTTATAATAATACCTGCTCTCGGCCTACCTGTCGAGTTAGTATAAAATAGTGTATATCCTTGTTGTGTTAGACCCGAGATTTGTCCGTCTCGAGTCCATGGTTCTTGAACGATGCCGATGTCAATGTTCCTCTCACTGAGAAGAACTGCAAGATTGGCTGAAGCAAGCGTGCTGTGCTTCAGGTTAATCTGCACGACTTTAGGCATCGCTGTTGGGTGTTACGTCCGGGGTCTTGTCGTCGATGACCAGGTCGTCCAATAGCTTGTTGGTGTCATCGACCTCCTCGACAACATCATCCGGCTCTGCCGGGAAGACCTTGATATTGTATCCGTTGGTCCCCCTGCGTACCCGACGGCTGACGGCCAACTTCAACTTATAGTGTGGAGAAGGGACCCCTCTGAGTCCTTGAGATTATATAAGCTCAACACCGTAACATATGGGACTGGACCAGCCCCATTTCTGGCGATTCGGTGTTTAAAAAGGTTAAGCGAGTCTGCCAAACTTTCTTTTCCTAGAGCTCCTGAAGTTATTGGATCCGACTTTTGTGTCGATGACATGTTGACTGGTGCTGGGATGAGTCGATTCCGATGCATTTGAAAACAGAATGGAATATGATAAAGATGACACTGTCTAATTTAGAAGAAATATCAATTCCTCGGTTTGTGCATACCGATCCAATGTCACCGGTCCAATTACATGCCTTTGCCAACGCATCCTTAAGAGCTTATGGAGCTTGCGTCTACATTCATAGCAAAACTGCAGAAGATTATAAAGTCAAAAGTAGCGCTGCTCAAGACTAAGACTCTTCCAAGACTTAAGTTATGTGCCGCTCACCTTCTCGCAGATCTCTGTCACAGAATCAAGCCTAAGGTACTTATCGAACGAATTGTTTATTGGTCGGATTCTAAAGTTACGCTACGTTGGATCCGGTCTCATCCATCTTCGTTGTCCACATTTGTATCGAATAGAGTTGCGGAGATTCAAGAGTGGTCAGGTGAAGCTACATGGCGGCATGTCCCAACGAAACAGAACCCAGCAGATATTCTATCAAGAGGTTGTGACGTCGACGAAATCATACAGTCGATATGGTTTACTGGACCAGCGTATCTAAAGGATGGAGAAGAAAACTGGCCTTGTCATCGAGGGATTTTCGTCACAGCTTAAACTGCTTAGGGTATTCGTTTATATGTTCCGCTTCATTAGAAAATGCAAAGACAAAAATAAAGTATTTGAAAAAACTTTGTCACCTACTGAATATAATGAAGCCTAAAAATTGTCGAAGTATTACAAAAACATGAGTATCACGAAGAAAGGGAAAAAGTCCGTAAAGGCTCCAGAGTTGGCCCAAGTCTTCAGCGATTGAATCCATTCATTCATGAAGACAAGGGGAATCGGTGTCACTTTTCGTTGTTGCGAGTTGGGGGGCGACTAGCTAACGCTCCTGTATCATACGATGCCAAGTTTCCATTGTTGTTAACGAGACGCTCCCAATTTGTGCCGAGCTACGTCCGGCATCTGCACCATTCAAATTTTCATGTTGTCTCCATCGACAGCGAATTTGGATCGTAAACGCTCAGGAGGTCTGCAGTCAGACAGTTCGATCATGAATTCGCTGCTTTAAGTGCAAGCCTCGACTGATGACACAAATTATGGGAAATTTACCCGCAGATCGTCTCCGTGCTCTCCGCCCATTTGCTATATGTGGCGTTGATTTTTGTGGCCCTGTCTATACAACACTGTAAATTCGTGGTAGGCCTCCGTATAAGTTTTACATTGCGCTCTTTGTTTGTTTCGCGTCCAAGGCGGTTCATTTAGAAGTTGTTTCAGAATTAACCACAGATTCTTTTTTATTGGCTTTTTAAAGGTTCGTTGGGCGCCGAGGATGTCCCCAAGTCGTCCATTGCGACAACGGGACGAACTTCGTCGGAGCCATTCGCCACTTTCAGGCCCTTCGAGAGCGGATCGAGGAGGAAGCCGACGCTTATTAGTTGAAGCCTGAAGCGTTCAACGGGGCCGGTGTTGCGAGATTTGATTGAATTTGACTTGATGTTTGAAGTTTAGTGTAAGTTAGTTTAGGACGAAGGCGGGTGCACAAGTACTCTAAGTACTTTGTAAAAATATAGTCGTTTAATCTTTAAAATAGAGTTATATCGACCACACGTATTATTTTTCGTTTTCGCATTGCCAAAATTAAAGTTTATTGCCCCCACAAGTTTTCGGTTTTGTTTTTTAGAATAACTATTCTAAATTTTCAGCCTCTGTGGCGGCGACGACCTCCTCATTCGACGCAAATTTCTGTCCAGCGTGAGACTTTTTCAAGTTTGAAAACAAAAAGAAGTCACATCTGGAGAATATGGTGGATGGGGTAGCAGTTCGTAGCCCAATTCGACCAAATTGGCCTTGGCGAGGGCGGAAGTGTAAGCCGGTGCGTTGTCATGATGGAAAAGCATCAAGTGTGGCTGTCGGCCCAATAATTCGGCATAATACAGTCCTGTGATCGTTTTGCCCTTCTCCAGGTAATCGATGAAGATCACACCTTGTGAATCCCAAAAGACGGTGGCCATCACCTTTCCGCCCGATAGGACCGTCTTCGCCTTCTTCGGAGCAGGTTGGCCGGGTGAAGTCCACTGTTTCGACTGTTTTTTGGTCCATGTTTCGTCGACGGTCACGAAACGACGCAGAAACTCCTTCGGATTGCGCCTAAACAGCGTCAAACACAGCTTAGAGGTGGTCTAACGGTTGCGTTTGTTGTCCGGAGTGAGCAAACGCGGCACCCATCGCGCCGACAGCTTTCTCATGCCCAAAATTTCATGCAGGATATAATCCACGCGGTCTTTTGACATGCGTACTGTCTCAGCTATCTCGCGTATCTTCAATCGGCGGTCTGCCAAAACGAGATCGTGGACTTTTTTGACAAAACTAAGAGTCCGATTCGGCTGAAATTTTGGCAGTAGCCGTATATAATCTACTCGCTAGCTTAACTCGTATTACTTACTTTATATTTTCCTACGCTTAGCTCGTTCCGTGGTAATAAGAAACTGACTGGCACGCGCCCTTCAGACGACAAAAATATTCAAGAATAAAAATTATTGAGGTAAATCTTCAAATTACCAAAGTGACGTTCAAAGACAATGACGGTATGTCTTGGACGTATGGGTATGTATGTGGACGTATGGGTGTTTTTATGCTGACTGCACTTCTTTTTATAAGCTGTCTTTCAGTGAACAAAGACTTGACACAAAAATTAATAAAATTTTTAAATCGGGTGTACTGGGATGATTGGGTATATACGGGTCAAGAAACCGTCCAAAATTAAGCCCCCGAAACTACAAAAAATCCCTAAACAATAGAAAACCATGGATGAATTCAACTGGTCTCCACCGGAGCTACCAGTTCCGCCCATGTCCTACTGACCTCTTCCCAGGACTACAGCCTCCACCGGAGTGCTGAATTCCCGTAGAAGGTACTGTCCGAACCCCCTCCCCCCCAGTCATCGGAAAACAGCTAAGCTGTCGAAAGACCTGGCATAGCCTATTCAAGCGGATAGCGTCGGCCAAAAGAATATAGGGCTTCTTTTTTACATCCCTACAAAATAAAAAAAAGGTCTTGCTTGTAGTATTTTAGTAATATTATAAAAAGGAAATTTATTTCTCTCTCCAAAATTCTTAGTAAATGTTGCCATGTTCAAACAAAACATATATATGATTTTAAAAGGAAACAAAGTATAAAGCAGAGCATGAAAAAAACAGTTGATCGTTTTTTCGTTTTGAAAAAACTTAAAATTCGGTTTCGGTCTGAGCGAAACCCTTTATTTCATTTTGTTTCGGTTTTCGGTTGTCCGTTCTCAACTGTGAATAAATTTTTTCAGTCCGTCAAAAACCGTTTTTTGAGACAGTTTGGACGAACGGTCCCAAAAAACTGTTAGTAAATGAACAAAACTTTGAAATGCTCAGTAAAAACGGTATTTTTTGACAGTTCTCCCTTTCCCTTGCCTTACACCTTTAAAATATTTAAGGCTATATGTAGTACATTTATTTAAAAATATATATATAGTAATTAACGTAATTATTCGCACCTGTGCTTCTTACCATTATCTTCTAAAGAATTCGCGGTTTTTCAACTTTTATGATAAAGTGATGGCGTTATACGAGTAAATATATACAATGGCCTTCATCTTCTGAAGAACTCGCGGTTTTTTATTTTGTTTGATAAAGCGTCTAAGAGATAGTGTATACGAGTAAATCATCTTCTTCTTCCATCTTCTGAAGAATTCGCGGTTTTTCATATTTTACATTAGGTAAAAGTATAACTTGAAATATTGGTCTGCTAAAGTTCTGTACTTCGCGTTCAAGGTTAAAAGACAATAATAAAATCCAAAATACTCCTTGTTGACGATTTTTAAAAATAAAAAAAAATCAATTATTTTAAAAAACATTATAGAACATTTCTGTAGTTTAAACACATAGGTATAAAAAGTCAAAAGACCGTTTTTGTTCTCCGTTCAGTTCAAACTGTCTTTGATCAACCGAAACAGTTTAGAAACAAAAAAATCGGTTACTGGTTGAGCAAAGACCGAAAACCTTTTGAAACAAAATAAACAGTTTCTATGTGACTACTTGATCAAAGGGTCCCAAAGTGAGAGTTATTTTGAGACAGCTAGAAATAGTCAACTGTTTTTTACTATAAAGTCATTCCCCTATTCTGAGACAAAATTCCGATTGAGCGGCCTTCTCAATTCAGACTGTCGCAGAAATTGCGGACTTTAATAATTTAGTTGTATGATTATGTGAAAGATAAATCCAGAAAAACAAATCCCCGCTACTTAAATCCCTTGCTCTAACAATAGTCAAATTAAATTTGGTATTTAAAAATGGAAGTTACACCAAACCTAGGTACACCAACCAGCCACCATTGGTATCTAAATCTCCTTAACGGAATATACAAAGTCCTTCGTTGGGCGCCAATTCTGTTACGTCGGCATATTAGTGCCCCAGTCCGGAGAAGGACTTGGGCCGAGGAAGTTGCGTCCTGAGCAGGCACGCTGGCTGCCGGCTAAGCTCGCCGTATTTGGGGTGGGTTTTTTGGAAGCCACTTCCTCTCCAACATAATGAGAATAAATTTTTCGTGTCTGAAAGTGGATAGAATTCATAAAGTTCGTCGGACTTCTGTCTGCACTGCCCCAAAAGCTTAGCTGTCGCTTGATCGTAACAGGATCGGGCTGTGTTTCGGCCACATTCCCTCCCCCTGCCAAATGGATCGTAGCGGGCCGCGCAATACGATCCCCTATTGTCGCGGTCGTTAGTCAAAAGTTATGTCATTGTTTTTGACCCCTTCTTCCATGTTTACCAGCTCCCCCTTTTAATTGGTTTCTACCAAAACATTATAAAGGTTGATTTCACATTATAAATTTATTTTAAAAAGGTAATCTTTGGTTGACAAAAATATATATAATAAGTTTAACTGTTGCTGATGATAAAAATATGTTTGTATTTTTGGGAGAAGGACTATATGAAATATATTTCGGTTTAATGGTGGCTAATATTGAAAGTTTATATTAAAAAATTATATTAAAAATATATAAATTATAAATTTGGTGTTCATATAAAACTATGGAATAGACGGAATCTTTGGGAAACGCGAAATGAGAATTCATCTTCACTGTCTTGAAATTCCTGTCAAACGGATAATTTCTTTTTCTTGATGCTCGATTGTATTGTTGCCGGCCGTATCTGAGAATCTGACTGCCTTCTCTGTGGAGGTTTAGTTCTTTTATACAGTAGCTAGAGCTTTTCTTTTTGCTTCCGGGTTCTTATTTTCGTACCAAAGTGTTGCCATCTAGGTACTCATTTCCCCTTGCTCTAGCCAACTGACCCACTTCTGGATTTAGCTAGCGTCAGCTTTCGGGCTTATATCGGTCTCTCGTTGCTTTTCTGAGCGGTATTTTTTTCTATGGATGTGGCTTCTGCTGTTCCCTTCATTCGTCTCGTCTTTCCATAACCGGCGCTAGTAACAGGCTCGATGTCGTCGATGCGGATTCCGTATGAAAAGACCTCGCAAAAATGAACCAACGACAGGCGGTTACAGGGTGTTTTATTTGCCTGAGTCCAGCCCAACGTGTGGCCTCGACCCATACCCTGGAATACAGTGTCTCTACCGACTGCTCTAGTCGGGATATTTTCTGTGGGATGCTGTGAATTTTGTTGTTTAAATTAAAAATATTTTTTTTTTGTATTTGTAGATACATATTTATTCATATATATATACATATTTATATATATGTATATATATATGTCGGAGACAGGGGTCTCTTAGTCGCTTCGCGTGTTGATTTGTCCGTCATGACTTTACACTTGGGTCTTTTTTAAGATGCGTAGCGAGTTGCAATTGTTCGTATTGCCCGTTCGAAGGTTCTCGAAAGAATGAATCCTGAATCTACTGCTTTGCACAACTCTACGTTGCAACAACAATTGCGCCACACTCGGCTAAGGTGGGTTCCCACCTAGCCACGCTCTTGAAACCCTTAAACGGTCTAAGAAGGTCACACTTCCTTTTCTCAATACTTTATTTAAAATGACAGGTTTCCCTCAGTTAAATTTAACATTGATTTGTATTATTACTAATTCTCCCGACACGGCTATCCTGACTTTCGCACGTCCTCGTGTGCATGGCTTAACATTGGATTGGCATCACATTTTGCTAATCTGAAACAAATTTGACTTTTTCTTTTTTTTTTTAATCCCTCAATACACCTCTTGTGTCTTCAAATGACAGTTTGGAGCGATATGAATATATTGTCCACTGGGATTAAGGAGCTCAGGCACAAGTGTTCTGAGCTGGATAACGAAAACGCATGCAACTCTATATTTGAGCATTTTCAACATGTATATGGCGAGCTACAAGAAGGAAGCCATCTGATTAACCATTCCCGACAGCGAAGATCACCACTTGATATAGTAGGTAACGTGGCTAACTCACTATTTGGCGTACTGGACGCCAGGTACGCAGACGACATGGCCAAGGTCATAAATGAAGTGAAATCTAGAGATGACGTGTTGATGATGCTACTCAAAAACCAAACGTCGATCTTGGATTCTACAATAAACGTAGTCAGGAAAAGCAAGTCATCCACTGATAACCGCATAAGAAATTTGGAGCATCAACTAACAACCCTCAACAAGGAAGAGAACGACGAGCAGCCATCACCTGAACCTACCCCACGCAGTTTTGCGTTCAACATTAGCGATGGTTGAACAACTGTTCAACGGCCGGGAGAATGTAAAGACTCATCGACCTACATAATATAATTATTATCGCAATTACGAATGTCGAACAAAGAATCATATATCATGACACTTGCTGCCGATACTGCAATTATACACCTAGACATTCAGTATGCTTCACAGTGGTCAATCTGCCGACGCAGCGAAAAAAGCTGACGCAACAATTCGGAAATAGAGCAATAACGTTGCCCGGCATATAGCACTTTGACCCACTGCGAGTTATGCAGAATAGCTGTAATTTCATTTTCCCTTTCTACATATTGTGTTAACGTAAACACTTTTGTACCTACAAATACCGTTAAGTTTGTTTAATAAAACTAGTCTCAAGCTCAGAATACCACTGATTGTTACTCATCTACCATCGCAAGCAACAGAGGCTGTCGCTGTGTCTTCAGATCCTCATCCTGCGCACCATTCTCCGCCGTCCACCTAGTTCCAAGTGCTGGGTGCGACACCTAATCAGTAGACAGTTTATGTGCTGTATGCTACCCAACACCCCGATACACAAATCCTGTGACCAGGCGAAGTAACGCCACTCACGCTAAGGATAACGTATTAACAGTACATATATATATGTTTATGGAGGAATGGAAACTTTTCTTTTATATCCTGGCGATGAGATATCGACGCTCTGGATCTTTTGGATTGTAGATAATAATTAAATTAAACATATTAAAAAAAACATATATATGCTGAGGCAGCTTTCTTTAACACGTAATCTTATATCTCAGAGCATCAGAATGTTAGTAGCTAAAGCTTGTATAATACCAACTCTATTTTACGGACTTAAAATTTTTTAATCCTCTGACGCAGCAAGTTTGCTGAGAGCTGAGAGTTGCGTTTAACTCAATAGCGCGATATATTTTTAACCTGGATCGCACAGCGCATGTAACAGTTTACTCCTCAAAGATTTTCGGGCTAAGTTTTGAGTCCTGGATTAAGTTTAGAACCCTTTTATTCTTACATAAGCTGATATCCAGTACCTAGCTGAACTCTTGCAAATATTAGGCTCCGCCAGCATATATAATATTATTTGCAAACGTTTAAAACTAGGATCGGCAGAAAAACACTTCTTTATCCAAACTTTTCGCTACTGGAATGATCTTCCAAACAATTTAAAAAACATTAAAAATGAAACTCAATTCAAAACCGAATTATTTTCTCACCTTCGGGGTACAGTCTAACTTTAACTTTAATTTTAGCTTAAATTTCTTATGTTTGTTTACTTTTAAGACTTTTAATGTTAGTTTGTAAGACAAAATTGATTAATGTTAAATGTTACCGAAAGTGACTGGTGCCATAATTAAAAGGCTTCACCTAGCCTGTAGCACTGGGATAAAACTAAAGATTTAGTGCACTTATAAATAATATTTAGATTTTTCGCGTAGCTTTGCATTTTTTTTTCTAAAGCTCCAA
Organism: Drosophila pseudotakahashii; assembly: GCA_035046095.1. NCBI lineage: Eukaryota > Metazoa > Arthropoda > Insecta > Diptera > Drosophilidae > Drosophila > Drosophila pseudotakahashii. The sequence goes on from JAWNOE010000059.1 coordinate 864,496, forward strand.
ACAAACAATTAATAAAAAAACTATAAGAATATGGATGGAATGAAGAACGCGGCACTCGGGCATTCAGGTGAACTCCACAGCGGTGACTTCTCAATTGCGGTTGCCATTTAACTCTTCTGGTTATTGTTAGCGTTGTTGCTTTTGTTTTATTTTTTCATTGCTGTTGCTGATAATTATTTATTTAATATTTATTGTTTAGCACTTAATCCTTCTTTTAAGCCAGTTGGAGGCGGCGGTTACGATCCTCTCTAGTTCGTGTCCATGATCTCGACGGCGTTGTTCTGATTTCTTGTACATTCGGAGTCCGGCGATCAGACACAAGACGTTAAATACTTTCACGATCTCGTCCTTGTGGTCTATTACTTCGACATTGTTAATAACATTGGCAGTGTTGCCTTCCGCATTCGACACTTTGGATCCCATTTTTGTTTGGTCCTTTAGACGGAATCTTTGGGAAACGCGAAATGAGAATTCATTTTCACTGTCTTGAACTTCCTGTCAAACGGATAATTTCTTTTTCTTGATGCTCGATTGTTTTGTTGCCGGCCGTATCTGAGAATCTGACTGCCTTCTCTGTGGAGTTTTTGTTCTTTTATACAGTAGCTAGAGCTTTTCTTTTTGCTTCCGGGTTCTTATTTTCCTACCAAAGTGTTCCCATCTAGGTACTCATTTCCCCTTGCTCTAGCCAACTGACCCACTTCTGGATTTAGCTAGCGTCAGCTCTAGGGCTCATATCGGTCTCTCGTTGCTTTACTGACCGCTATTTTTTTCTATGGAATTGCTCAATTTTTGCAATATATTGCATTGTGCAAATTTTGGTCTTTCTTTGTTTTTTTGCAACTTTAAGGACTGTGGCTTCTGCTGTTCCCTTCATTTCCCTCCTCTTGCCATAACCGGCGCAGTTGTGAGGGAGTGTAGTATGCACACATATTAAATATATATATCGAGCACCCACTGTACCAAGAGTACAGTGTTTATACAATTCAAGGTCTCGGTCATCAACATAAATACCCGAAATACAAACCGCTCGCTGTGCCTTGGCCTGCACGCTGAAAGTGCAAGTGTCAGCATAATTGCAACACGAGCGGACCTTATGCATGTGCATATATCTCCGCGCTCCGGACTAAGAGAGCATAGCTATATACTTTAGAATATAAGAATATAGAAGGCCGTCTCTCCGCTGCCGCTGTTGGCAGCGCCGCTACGGGACTTAGACCTTTTTACCTCCTAAGTAAATTGGGCTCGACAAGAATCTCTGACGAGCTTGGAGCGGCAACAACGGCTGCTCCTATAGCCCAAACTAAAGTTGTGAAAAACTCTATCTTAAATAAATAAAATTACAACATGAATAAGAACATTACATACAAAGAATCTTATTATTGATGGCGGGAAGATAACACCTTTTTACATGGCGACCGTGATTTTGGTCAGAAAATGATCTGGACCTGGACCTGGATTTGGATTTCGGACAACAGAAACAACTGCAACCTCAATACATGACAAAAGCAGCCTACAATAACAAAAACAAAAAACGCAGTGAGTAGAGTGTGATGTGTGCCAAACGTAGTGGCGTGGTGAAAAGACTAAAAGCCAGAAAGGCTGAACTGTTAAAGCTGCTGAACAGCAGCAATGAAATAAGTTGGAACAACTCGGTAAAATTACATGCCGAAGTTGAACACATCAAAAATTTGCTAACAGTGCGAAAAAATAAAACCACAGCCACACACACATCCACCTACCCTGTAATTCAGAATATTGCCAAAAATATAAAAAAATCGCCTCCCCCAGAAAAAATTGCAATTCCAAAGCTGAAGAAGACATGACCGGATGACTGCAAGGGCACTGTGCTCACCGCATTGCGACTACACCTGTGCAGCCAGCACCGGCGCCCCATCAAAGAAGTAACAACCTGTGCAGCCAGCACCGGTGCCCCACCGTAGAACTACAGCCTGTGCAGCCAGCACCGGCACCGTCGGGCGCACCAAGCCAGACCAAGGATAAGTAAACCGACAGCGCTACCAAGAGGGCATAATTTTTTTTACCATGCACTGCGTTGCATAATTTTTTTCATTGCACTGCGATGCATATTTTTTTTTATATTATATCAAAACTTATGTAAAATTGAGCGACATTAAAGTTGCCCAATTAGCGTGTGGCCTGAAAACCATACAAAAACTAGGCAGATTTTCCATTGTTAAAACGATACCTACGGCCCAATAAGGCAAATTTTTAATTAGATGAGCCAAACTAAATGGCAAATAAACTATAAATTAAATTATACGTCTAATAAAAACAGACCTTTAGCAACTAACAGAAAAACACCCAAAATGGGTTTAGTAGAAGTAAAAGAAGTGGACTCCACAGCAAATGTCATAAATAAAATCGAGTCCAAAACAATAAATACAGATCTAACGAATATTTTATTATCAATTATTGTCTTTATTCTGAGTGCATTTATTTTGTACAAGGCATATATCTTTCATAACAAATGTATTTAAAAAAGAGCCATACATAAAAGCCAGGCTAATGATCTGGACAAAATATAAAATATATAAAGCGCCAACAATAATTATTAACAAGATGTTCGAAATAAACAAAAAAAAAGAGAAATAATATAAAACTATCTTATATAAATATGTATGACCATATATTAATATATTGAATAATCTTATCTAATGTGCAACAAGATCAAATGAAGAAATAAAAAAAAAATAAAAACATATATATACAAAAATGAATACTACAGAGTGTATTAGAGTCACTCTTGATAAGGAGCCAAACTTTCAGAATAGGGTATTATCAATTATCGAAGAAGGAACTGAGGCTCTACTCGTAAATGAATTAGAATATGAGTACATGAATAGGTATAACTTAGACTTTTCTCCACTAATACATTGCTCATATACGCAAAAAGCAATTATATTGACCACCATCCCAGGTGTAAAAGTAAAATCCGTCATAAAAGAACATTCCATACTTGGTAGAACACTAGATTTTGGTGTATATAAAACAACTTAGTATGGAATGGGATCAATTAGCAAAACAAATCAGGGAAATAAAAGAGAAATTTGAGAAATCTTACAAATGTGTAAGCCAGAATAGGTTAATCCAAAGAGAGACAATAAAAAAACATGCGAGAATACTTGTCGAATCTTTTAACGAGGCAAGAATATTAGTGCATGAAAACAGGAGGACAATAAATGAAACAAACTGGTCAAAAATATCAAAATTATTGATCAAGTTACGTTCAAATTTAATAACAGTCAAAGAAAGGTATAAATTAGATATTTCTATACCTACTAAATACCCCTTTGACAATAGATACTAAAGAAAAACAAGAATTACCAGACCAAATAGAACTAGAATCAGCTGAGGAAGAAGATTCAGAATCAATCGAAAATGTTGATATAAAAGAAAAAGATCTACACGATCTAACAATTCCGGCGGTTATAAATTTACCGGAACAGGAAGAAGAAATTGAGGAGGAGATAGAATAAGAAGAATTAAACTCCTTAACAAGTGTAATAGAGACAACAGCATACATAATGACGGACGCAGCTGCCCAACGGGCCTACATAAAAGACATCTCAAATGCCATCCCAGAATTTAATGGGCAAAAACTTCATCTTCAAAGATTTATAACGGCCTTGAAGTTAGTCAACCTGACAAAAGGCACATTTGAGGACATAGCTGTTGAAGTAATAAAGTTTAAAATAATAGGATCTGCCCTATACAAAATACAAAATGAAAACACTATAAGTGCCATTATAAAAAAATTGCAAGATACTATAGTCGGTGAAACATCTGACGTAGTAAAGGCAAAAATGGCAAAGACAACCCAAAAAGGAAAAACCGCTAAAAAGTTTACCTCAGAAATTGATAACTTACGAAAGCTTCTTGAAGCTTCGTATATCGATGAGGGCTTACCAGCCGAACATGCTGATAAATTCAGTACCAAAGAAGCCATCACAACAATGGTCAAAAATTGTGAACATGGTAGACTCAAAACCATTCTTGAAGCAGGAAACTTCAATACAATGAATGAAGCCGTCACAAAGTATATACAATGTAGTACTGAAATGACAGGAAATGCCAATTCAATCCTATACGCTCAAAGAGGCCAAATCCAGCGTGGTAATTACAATAATAGAGGTAATTATCGCGGCAGAGGCAATGGCCGCGGTTATTATAATAATAATAATTATAATAATAATAATTATAACAATAATTATAACAATAATTATACACGCAACAACGGACAGAATTACAACAACAATTATAGAGGAAACAACAGAGGAAACAATAGAGGAAATTATAGAGGGAATAACCATCAAAATGGAGGTTATAACTCTAGCAATAATAACAATAATAACAACAGCAATGTTAGGGTAGCCCAAACGGCTTCGGAAAACTCCCAACAACCTTTAGGTACACAGCAGTAGAAAATATTAAAGTTCACGCCATCAATCTCAGTCAAAGCACATTCGTCACTTTTATAAATGTAGAAACAGGAAAAGAATTAATATTTTTAGTAGACACTGGTGCGGAAATATCCATATTAAAAGAAAATTCCGATGGTTTTAAATACATCCAAGATAATTATATAACAAATATACAGGGAATAAGTAAGAAAGTTACCAAATCAAAAGGCTTAACTTCTATTGAAATTCAAACTTCTAAGTACATAATTCCACATGATTTCCATATCGTAAATATGCAATTCGCTATTCCATGTGATGGAATACTAGGAATCGATTTTATCAAAAGATACAACTGTCAATTAGACTTCAAGCCGTCTGAAGACTGGCTTATAATAAGACCAAATAACCTCAAATATCCGATTTATGTTCCAATAACATACAGTTCTGGCAACAACTCCCTAATTCTGCCAGCAAGATCCCAAGTCGTCCGAAAAATCGAAATAAATTCAGAAGAAGACAGCGTATTAATTCCGAATCAAGAAATTCAGCATGGTATCTATATCGCAAATACCATAGCAACAGTCCAAAATGCATATATAAGATTACTAAATTCCACAAACACAGATCAAGTAGTTTATATCAAAAATATTCATCATGAACCACTTTCAAACTACGAAGTAGTAAAAACGGACTTAGAAACCAGACAAAAAATTGTATTATCCCAACTTGCAAAAAACTTCCCACCTCAATTCAATGAACAGCTTACAGCATTATGTACACAGTATAGTGATGTATTCGGACTAGAAACCGAATCGATCACTACCAATAATTTTTATAAACAAAAGCAGAGATTAACTGATGATGAACCCGTATATATAAAAAATTATAGAAATCCTCATAGTCAACAAGACGAAATTTAAAAACAAGTCCAAAAACTCATCAATGATAAAATAGTGGAACCCTCTGTATCACCTTATAATAGTCCACTTTTGTTAGTACCAAAAAAATCACTTACAAATACGCAAAATAAAAAAAGGCGATTAGTAATTGACTATCGTCAAATTAATAAAAAACTCTTGTCTGATAAATTTCCACTACCTAGAATCGATGATATTTTAGATCAACTAGGTAGAGCAAAATACTTCTCATGCCTTGACTTAATGTCAGTTTTCATCAAATTGAATTGGAAAATAGTTCACGGGATACAACATCCTTTTCAACAAACAATGGTTCGTATCGCTTCACGAGATTACCATTCGGTTTAAAAATAGCGCCAAACTCTTTTCAGAGAATGATGACTATAGCTTTCTCTGGATTAGAACCTTCGCAAGCATTTCTGTATATGGATGACTTAATAGTCATAGGTTGAAAAACATATGCTCAAGAACTTGACTGATGTTTTCGAGAAATGTAGGCAACACTTCCTAAAGTTACATCATTCATTTTTCATGCATGAAGTCACTTTCTTAGGACATAAATGCACAGCTAAAGGAATCTTGCCCGACGACAAAAAATACGACGTCATTGAAAAATATCCAGTCTCACATGATGCGGACAGCGCTAGAAGATTCATTGCATTTTGCAATTATTACAGACGCTTTGTAAAGAATAACAAGATTATGTAAGAAAGATGTTAAATTCGAATGGACAACAGAATGTTAAAACGCCTTTGTTACGTACGCCCTCTCCTTCAATTTATTTGATGGAGAAAGATGCACGTAGAAAAACAACATCGAATCTCAAGGCAAGGGAGGGGGGCGATCGAAACATTGACTCACCGAAAACAAGCAAAGGAATGTGCAATTTGACGATCTTTTGAATGGCATATAGTCAGAACAACGACCGTAACCTTACACCAGTAGCTGGCAAAGTGCATCAGTCGGGCATTGACACTACCGATAGGGGAAATCATAGGTGGAAACACCTAAATAACCCAACTTATCACGAGGGTCGAGAAAAAGCTCTATACTGGTATAAAAGACCGTAGCCGGATAGAGAAGCTAGACAGAGTTCACTCTGATCTCACGGCACTATAGTGTGAGCACTATATTCCCGACGCCGCCAACGACTACAGCCAAGACCGGAATCCTGAAGATAGTCCTGTTTGCAGTCGATGAACAGCAAACATATCCTGGTAGAGCAGTCCTACTACACCCTCGTCCTAAAGAAGAATTATTTTTATTATCAAGGACTTCATCATGGGAGGAACTAATTCCAAAGTGGACCATAGTACGGCCAATGTGATCAACACCGTCAAAATAATCGATCACAAGCACGACATTCAGGACGTGAACCATAGTCTGAAGATCGTCATCGCTATGTTTGCTTTCGTAATCATCCTGCAAGTGGTCAAGATGTACAAGCGATCCGTGCAAGGACGCCGGGACCAAAAGCACGCCCTGGAACAGGCGATATGCCGCCAGGTCTAGAAAAGAAGATAAAGTGCAAGAAACCTATTCAAAAATCATAAAAAAGTAACAGAAAAATAAAGGCAATTTAATGCCTTAATTACCGACAAACGTGAAGCAAAACAAAAAGAAAAAAAACAAATTGTGAACTCAGGCATTTATGAATGCAAGTGCAAGAGCAATATACGTGTTTTGCACGTATATATATATTTGTTTCTAATTTCTTCAAAAAGCCCAGGATCCAGTGCGTCGAGATCTCATCGCCCAGGACAAAAGGGGTAAGTTTGTCGGAACACGGTTCCTTTTCCTATACCAAATATATATATATCCGTGCCTTTTGTTTTTAATTATCTAACGTAAATCCTCCAACTTAGGCCTCTTCAAGGCATTATAATATTTTTATTATTAATCAGTAAGCTTTTGTCTTACTTTTAAACATTGACTTTTCAGCGGCAAGTTATCAGCCTTGTGTTTGTATGAACAATCACAAGAGCCCTCAGAGCGACGTTTGTAGTTGTGAATAGTCAGCAATTTGCTGACGTGTGCACCCTGTACGGGTGGTAAATTCGATACTCTCCGCTAACAAATTTTGTTGGTCAATTAAAAATTAAATTCATATGTATTCCTACCATAATATTACTCATAAATGGCACTAGCCAATATTTTATTCAATAAAATTGTAATGTGAAAACGAACTTAAAAACATGAAGTGCTAAGTTTTCAGACGGTCGTGTTACGATCAAGCAAAAGCTTAGCTTGTGGGGCAATGTAGACTGATGACCAACGGACTTTTCGATTCGTACTATTTTTCAGGCATCTTTAATATTTATTCTCGTTATGTTGGAGAGGAGAAAGGCCTACCAAGAACCCACCCCATCCGGCGAGCTTATGCCGGCAAAATTGGTGCCTGAACATCGGATGTCTTTCCTTCGGCCCAAGTCCTTTCAGGACTAGGGCACTAATATGCCCACGTAACAGAATTGGCGCCCAACGCAAAGGATTTCATATTCTTTAAGAAATTAGGATCAAGCATCTAAATACCGATACTATTTGGATTAGCGTACCTAGGGATGGCCTAACTTCCAACTTTGAATGCCAGAAAGGACTTGACTATATCTAGAACAAGGGAGTTAAGTAGTTTAATAACAATGCTAGCTAAAATTTTATTATTTATTTTAAATTTAAAGTCCGCAACACGGACAGTCAGATTTGATCAGTCAGGAACTCGTCTCAGAATAGGGGGTGACTTTATACATTGTTTCCTTTTTAAAATCATAGATATCCTTTGTTTTATTATGGGTAAAGTTACTAAGAAAAATTCTTTAAAGCAAATAGGAGGTTTCCTTTTATAATATTATGTAACTATGTGCCGACTGACATTTATTTTAAAATTAACGTAAATACAGTTTAGAAAGTGCTTTTTGGCCGACGCTACACGACGTACTAGGCGAAGCCCGGTCGTTTGATAGGCTCGCGTTCAGAAAGAGCAGGAGCGCAGACGTTACGGTAACGCATTTAGCCATTGCGGTGCGGATCTATTGTGCGATTGTCGATCCAGGACAGAAAAGGTGGGTGGGGGAACTGACAGGAAACGTAAAGCCGACGCTACACGACGTACTAGGCCAAGAGTCTGGTCGTTTGATAGGCTCGAGTCTTTACGGCATCCTTTGACATATTTGGGCGGGGGACGTATTTTAGTTTCTCTGGCCGACGCTACACGACGTACTGGGCTAGATGGTCCGGTCGTTTGATAGGCTCGAGTCCAGAGAAATAGGAAAACTGCTGTGGATCCCGAGAATGATCGGTCAGATAGCAGCAGGTTGTGGAGCCCGAGAATGATTTCCGACGACTGGCGGGAGGGGGATTTCGGACGAACTTTTCTTCTAGGCGCAGCTAGTTCCCGTTGTGAACGTTAAAGCTGACTAGAAGGGAAGAAGAGCTGTTAGTTCAGTGGAACCCAGTTGTGTAGAAGCTGCTAATACCTCTAGTTAGGGATATTTGTTTTTTTGTGGGGCTTAAATATTGGACAGATTCTTCACCAAAGAGATACTTAGTAATCGCAAAACAGCACCCCCCATTACCTTTGAATTACATTCGCAACCCTCAGTCAGCGTACGTGGCTGATCGCGCGTGTGTGAACGTTTAGTGGAAAATAGTCAAGTGTAAAGTGTAAAGGACACAAGTGAACTCGCAAGTGAAAATATATTTTTGAGACCAGATAAAGGGATCTTTGGCCCAAATGAAGGGGGCAAAGAAGAAAGTGCTTTTCCAATCCACGACGGGAAGAATTACCCGATCGGCAACACGGGGAGCCAATCAGGCACACAGGAGTGCAAGTGCTGACGCCACGCCACGGAGAACCAGTTCTCTCGACAGAGACAACCTAAGTATCTTCCGCGAATCGGAAGAGCAAGAAGAAAGTAGATCCATTGAAGACAACATGGACCAATTAGACGAAACCGAAGGAGCTGTAGGGGGAGAAAATTGTCCCAAAGGGACGCTCAAGTATGCTCCCACATACTTGGGGAACAGCCGCAGTATGACGGTCGAAAGTTTCTTGTTCCGCGTCGAACGGTTGCAAGAACTTTATGGAATAGACCAGCGACAAGTGTTCCGAGAATTCCATAGCTTGTTGGTAGGAGTTGCCAGCAAGTGGTATTGGCAGCTGATGGAAGATCGAGCCGAGGACTACGAGTTTGACTACTACTCGTTAACCAGGGAAATGAAACGCGCTTTTTCCTCCTCCGGGAGTGACTTGATGAAGATCAAGGAGTTGATGGAGCGGCGACAAGGGCAGAACGAATCTTTTAGCGACTATGTATCTGATATGCATAACTTGCATTTCCGATTGCAGAACAAGCTAGAAGAAGAGAAATTTGTGGAGCTTATCAAGGACAATCTAAATGCCCAGATGGGAAGCTTGTTGCTGACATCCCCGATTAGGTCACTAGCGGATCTGAAAAAGGAAGGACTTAGAGTGAACTCGAGGATTATCAAACACCACAAGATTTTCCGGACGCTGTGACTGTAGAAGAATTTAACCGGAAGCGAAGAGACAACCGATCGGGGCTAGAAAACGGGCACGGATGCCGAGGACCACTCCACGAGTTAGTCTGCTATAAATGCGTCAAATCAGCGGACTTCTATAGAAAACATACAAAAGAAGATCTCTGCCTTACGAGATTCCATGACGCCACCTGCCGATTGTGTGAAAGGATCGAAGGCGATGCAAACGCTAACCCAGCGGCTTTTCCGCGGAGTCCGTCAGGCCAGACCGGGACAGCCGGGCGGATCAAATCAGTCACATTCCCGTAGAGACCACCATTCCCAGACAGATCTCTCCCCATAAGAGCCTAGAACAACGAGAGAGGGAGTATGAACTGGCAAGACAGCGTATCTTCCAAGGCTCGGAAGATACGGACAACACGACACGGGACACACGGAAGATGCAGAGACTATATGATGCCCGAGCAGAATATCGCAAGCTCAAGCAGAAAGTAGTAGACACGGTAGTGAGCATACAAAACGATAACCGTTTCTTTGCCAAAACCAAAGTTGACGGAGAAGAAATACTAGCGTTACTGGATACAGGCGCTAGTGCGAATTGTATTGGCGGAGGAGCGGAAGGCTTCCTAAGGAACCGGACACGGCCCATAAGGAAGCTCAACGAAGAATGTGTGCGCACCGCTAGTGGCGGCGAAACCCGAGTAGTCGGAGCCATAACCCTACCCGTGGAATGGGAAGGAGAGACCAAGGACCTGGAATTTTTGATAGTACCAGGTCTGACACAACGTTTTTATTTCGGAATTAACTTCTGGGATACGTTTGGCCTAACATTCCTTGGTAAGGGCGGAACCGAGTTTGCAGCCATCGAAGCACCACCGGAGTATGACTTAATGACCGGAGACTTGGATATGAACGATCCTCCTAAGCCCGAAACCGCTTACATGCCTCATCAGCTATCTCCAGAACAACACAGTAGGCTGAGACGAGTAATTGAGACATACCCATCATGTCTGGATAAAGGTTTAGGAAAGACCAGCTTGGAGCAACATATAATAGAAGTAACCGACGAAGACCTGCCGATCAAGCAGCGGCATTATCCGATTTCCCCAGCCAAGCAAAAGCTGGTGTATGCCGAGCTAGATCGCATGATTGGCCTAGGTGTAATCGAAGAGAGCAACATCAGCTGGAGTTCACCAGTGACTCTAGTACAAAAAGGACAGAAAAATCGCCTTTGCCTCGACGCACGCAAAGTCAATTCCCGGACAATCAAAGATGCATACCCATTGCCACACATCGAAGGTCTGTTAAGTCGTTTACAGGAAACATACTATATTTCCGCAATCGATTTAAAAGACGCTTTTTGGCAAATACCCCTGGAAACAAAAAGTAGAGAGAAAACTGCATTTACAGTACCCGGCAGACCACTATATCAGTTTACAGTCATGCCGTTCGGCCTGTGCAATGCAGCACAAAGAATGTGCCGACTAATGGATAAAGTAATACCGGCGTCGCTTCGCGAGAATGTATTCGTGTACCTCGATGACCTACTGGTTTGTTCACCTACTTTTGAGAAACACCTAGATATGTTGAAGCAGGTCAGTGACTGCCTGCAGCGCGCAAAACTGACAATAAATGTCGACAAAAGTAAGTTTTGTTATAGCCAGGCCAGATATCTAGGCTATGTAGTAGGAGGGGGATGCATACGAACGGACGATTCGAAAATCCAGTCAATCAAGGAATTTCCTCAACCAAGCTCTCCCAAACAGATGCGGAGGTTTTTGGGGATGACTGGCTGGTACAGGAGGTTTATTCAAAACTATGCTCAAACAGCGGCACCTCTTCATGATTGTTTGAAGAAAGACCGCGTTAAGAAATTTGAATTGTCCGAAGAGGCAATTAAGGCGTTTAAAGAACTAAAAGCTAACATGGCATCAGCACCTGTACTTGTCACCCCTGACTTTAAAAAGCCCTTCACCATTCAGTGCGATGCATCAACAACTGGAGTAGGAGGAGTTTTGTTTCAGACTGATGACTCAGGCGGCGAACATCCGATCGCCTACATGTCAGCCAAACTGAACAAGGCACAGCGGAATTATAGCATAACAGAGCTAGAATGCTATGCCGCCCTTCTCAGCATCACCAAATTCCGAGCTTACGTAGAAGGAATGCCGTTCAAAGTGATCACCGATCATGCTAGTCTAAAATGGCTGATGGGTCAAAAGGATCTATCCGGCAGATTAGCACGGTGGAGTCTGAAGCTGCAAGCGTTCGACTTCACCATCGAACATCGTAAAGGAGCACTTAACGTCGTACCCGATGCCCTCTCACGAGTGTATATGGACGAGCTACAGAAAGAGAAAGCAGCGGAACAGGATGTCCAGATAGACTTAGACTCACCAGCGTTCCAATCCCCGGAATATGTAAAATTGGTGCACGCAGTAAACCAGAATGAGGGGAAAATCCCAGACGTACAAACAACGGACGGCTTTGTATACAAGCGGATAGGGTTCAGCTCGGGCGATGCCGTCGATGAAACTCGAGCATGGAAGCTTTGGGTACCCGCCGAGCTGCGACCTGACTTAGTCTGGAGAGCACATCATGCCATGACCGCAGGGCATGGGGGTTTGCACAAATCCCTAGCCAAACTGAGACAGTTTTACTACTGGCCAGGGATGGCAGTAGATGTGCAAAAGGTAGTGAAAGAGTGCGAAGTCTGTAAGATCAGCAAGACCACCAATAAAAATATTCGACCACCCATGGGAGAACAAAGGGTCACGGAACGGGCCGGTCAAAGGTTGTTTATCGACTTTATGGGGCCGTATCCGAGAACCAAAACTGGGAACTCGGTGTTTTTGTATGCCTCGATCATTTCTCCAAATTTGTCTGGCTGCAGCCTATGAGACATGCCGTGGCATCAGAAGTGGTCAAATTCCTCGAGACCCGAATTTTCCATCAGTACGGAGTACCCGAATACATACACTCTGACAATGGAAAACAATTTGTGTCTCAAATGTTTGCCGAGCTAATGAGAACGGGGGTCTATTCCCCGCAAGCAAATGCAGCGGAGAGGGTAAACCGATCGGTGCTTCAAATTTTGCGGGCAACAATTGCATCGGATCAGCGAAATTGGGATACCCAGCTAAGCCGAATAGAATGTACCCTTAAGAGTGGCCGACACGAATCGATAGGCATGGAACCCTACTATGCAATGTTTGGGACACAAATGGTGACACACGGTACTGCATACCCTATCTTAAGGAAACTGGGTGGAATCCAGACTGGAGACCCAGAGATAAGCCTACCGGATAAAATGGATCTTATCCGACAGAAAGTGAGCCAGGGACTAAACAAGACCCATGAACGGGCAGAAAAGGCCTATAACCGGTGGAATTTTCCGTTGGACAAGTTGTCTATCGAAAAAAACTACCGGCAGAGTAACAAAGCGGAGGGATACAATGCCAAGCTTGGCCCGAATCGGGTTCGCTGTGTTGTACTTCAGCGCAAGGACAAGGCGTTATACGAGCTGGGAAATGTCGGTGGGAAGAGTGTTGGCATATTCCATGCCAAAGACCTCTATTTCGCTTGAACTCCCTCTGGTTGGAATTCGAGGATCAGTCCCATTTCAAGAGAGGGAAAAGCTCGGAACGTCGGAATTGGACTAGGGAACATGGAATCCGGGAGAGCGGGACCGTTATATAAACCTCGGCAAGGGGACTGCTGTCATTCAGCATGATGAAGACCACTCTAGAGCAGCAACAAGGAATTACCGAGACCGCTCGTAAGGTGCAAGCCTTACGGGGGTCTATCGAAGAATGGGACCACCGCGTGACGGTGGTCTCCAACAAAATAAAGGAGGCGCATGACAGCATGCGTAGAGACTTCCACTGCATCCAGCAGCTGTGGACGGAAGTCCAGGAATTCAGGAAAGAAGAGCCGGACCGGCGAAATAAGAGACGGATTTCCCGTTGTAAACGCCTTATCCGGCAACGTCTGGACTACGAGGAGCGCCTCAAAGGTCTACTACAAGGACTGCAGGAGGACCTTGAGCAAGCCCGGATATCCTTGAACAAACAACAAAACAAAGAGCTGGAGTTGATCGCAGGCTTGCACAAGGCCATAATAAAGTTGGCCAGGACCAGTCCAGAGCGAGCTTTGCAGGCCAGGAGGGACCTGCTAGTAATTTTATAAAAAAAAAAAAAAAAAAAAAAAAAAACAAGATAATAATAAATAAATAATTAAATTATAAATACAAATATTTGTCATCTCTGGGGGGAAAAGTGCAACAAGCAAAACCTCGAGCGACACCGCGATGATAATCCAATCGCAGAGGTGGGTAATGTTGGCTGGCCGCAGCACCCATGCTCGTACACGGAAATACGATATATTTTTCCTGTCTTTGCTGACTACAGCGCATATTTTCTTTTTCCAGGTTTTATTTTTGTGTTGTAATTTTTGTTTTCTTTTAGGTATGTATGTATATGTATGCATGTTTCTGTCCAGTGACGGAAAGTTTTTTTCAGATAACCCCTATACACAATCGTCCCCATCGAAAAACCTACCTACATAATTATCCGTATGATCCTATTTTGATTGCCAATTAATTATTCTTGTTGCGTAAATTGATAATAGCCCGGTTAGAGCAGTCGGATGAACATGAGACTCTTGGTACAGGAGTGGGTCGAAGCCACACGTTTAAGGGCGCCTAAATAATGAGAAAGAAAAACAAAACAAGCACTAATTCGTTGGTCGTACGAAAATTCCTTTTTGCGAAGTCATTCCCTGCGTGTCCGTATCGATCACTTCGAGCCTGTTACGTACGCCCTCTTCTTCAATTTATTTGATGAAGAAAGATGCACGTAGAAAAACAACATCGAATCTCAAGGCAAGAGAGGGGGGCGATCGAAACATTGACTCACCGAAAACAAGCAAAGGAATGTGCAATTTGACGATCTTTTGAATGGCATATAGTCAGAACAACGACCGTAACCTTACACCAGTAGCTGGCAAAGTGCATCAGTCGGGCATTGACACTACCGATAGGGGAAATCATAGGTGGGAACACCTAAATAACCCAACTTATCACGAGGGTCGAGAAAAAGCTCTATACTGGTATAAAAGACCGTAGCCGGATAGAGAAGCTAGACAGAGTTCACTCTGATCTCACGGCACTATAGTGTGAGCACTATATTCCCGACGCCGCCAACGACTACAGCCAAGACCGGAATCCTGAAGATAGTCCTGTTTGCAGTCGATGAACAGCAAACATATCCTGGTAGAGCAGTCCTACTACACCCTCGTCCTAAAGAAGAATTATTTTTATTATCAAGGACTTCATCATGGGAGGAACTAATTCCAAAGTGGACCATAGTACGGCCAATGTGATCAACACCGTCAAAATAATCGATCACAAGGACGACATTCAGGACGTGAACCATAGTCTGAAGATCGTCATCGCTATGTTTGCTTTCGTAATCATCCTGCAAGTGGTCAAGATGTACAAGCGATCCGTGCAAGGACGCCGGGACCAAAAGCACGCCCTGGAACAGGCGATATGCCGCCAGGTCTAGAAAAGAAGATAAAGTGCAAGAAACCTTTTCAAAAATCATAAAAAAGTAACAGAAAAATAAAGGCAATTAAATGCCTTAATTACCGACAAACGTGAAGCAAAACAAAAAGAAAAAAAACAAATTGTGAACTCAGGCATTTATGAATGCAAGTGCAAGAGCAATATACGTGTTTTGCACGTATATATATATTTGTTTCTAATTTCTTCAAAAAGCCCAGGATCCAGTGCGTCGAGATCTCATCGCCCAGGACAAAAGGGGTAAGTTTGTCGGAACACGGTTCCTTTTCCTATACCAAATATATATATATCCGTGCCTTTTGTTTTTAATTATCTAACGTAAATCCTCCAACTTAGGCCTCTTCAAGGCATTATAATATTTTTATTATTAATCAGTAAGCTTTTGTCTTACTTTTAAACATTGACTTTTCAGCGGCAAGTTATCAGCCTTGTGTTTGTATGAACAATCACAAGAGCCCTCAGAGCGACGTTTGTAGTTGTGAATAGTCAGCAATTTGCTGACGTGTGCACCCTGTACGGGTGGTAAATTCGATACTCTCCGCTAACAAATTTTGTTGGTCAATTAAAAATTAAATTCATATGTATTCCTAACCATAATATTACTCATAAATGGCACTAGCCAATATTTTATTCAATAAAATTGTAATGTGAAAACGAACTTAAAAACATGAAGTGCTAAGTTTTCAGACGGGAGTTGCTGACGCGATAAGTGGAGTAGGTGAAGAATAATGACATAACTTTTGACGAACAACCTTGACAATAGGGGATCGTATTGCGCGGCCCGCGACGATCCATTTGGCACACGATTGTGTGAAGGGGAGGGAATGTGGCCGAAACATTGCCCGATCGTGTTACGATCAAGCAAAAGCTTAGCTTGTGGGGCAATGTAGACTGATGACCCACGGACTTTACGATTCGTACTATTTTTCAGGCATCTTTAATATTTATTCTCGTTATGTTGGAGAGGAGAAAGGCTTACCAAGAACCCACCCCATCCGGCGAGCTTATGCCGGCAAAATTGGTGCCTGAACATCGGATGTCTTTCCTTCGGCCCAAGTCCTTTCAGGACTAGGGCACTAATATGCCCACGTAGCACCTTCGAACATCTTAAATCAGCATTAATAAACCCTACTCTGTTGCAATACCCAGATTTTAGCAAAGAATTTTGCATAATCACAGATGCTAGCAAATACGCTTGTGGAGCAGTCCTAACTCAAAACAAAAATGGACTACAGCTTCCAGTTGCATACGCATCAAGATCCTTTACGAAAGGTAAAAGCAACAAGAGCACTACAGAACAAGAATTAGCAGCTATTCATTGGGCAATAACCCACTTCAGACCATATATTTATGGTAGACACTTCACCGTCAAAACAGACCATAGAGCACTTACCTACTTATTTTCAATGGTAAATCCCAGCTCTAAACTAACACGAATGAGACTTGAGTTAGAGGAATATAATTTTACGGTAGAGTATCTAAAGGGTAAAGTAAACTATGTAGCCGATGCGCTCTCTAGAATAACCATCACAGACTTGAAAAATATACAAACAAACAATACAATTCTGAAAGTCACTACCAGAAACCAAAGTAGACAAAAATCCTGCGCAGGAAAAGAACAAATAGAACTGCATAAGCAATCTATAGAGAAAGCTTCAGAGCCCAACGTATATGAAGTCATTAATAATGATGAAGTACGTAAAGTAGTGACCTTGCTTGTAAATAATAAGATGTGTTTATTTAAGCACGGAAAGAAAATTACAGTAAGATATGATGTTAGCGATTTGTATACTAATGGAACCATTGACTTAGATCAATTCTTTCAAAGGCTTGAAAAGCAGGCCGGTATTCACAAAATCAGCCAACTCAAAGTGATAATTTTAAAATTTGATAATTTTAAAATTATAGGCAATAATATATTGAAATCATTGAGAGTAGCGCTACTCAACCCGGTGACCGTAATAAAAAATTATAAAGAAAAAGAAGCTATATTGTCTACATTCCATGATGATCCAATACAAGATGGTCATACAGGCATTACAAAAACCTTGGCCAAGGTCCAGAGATACTATTACTGGAAAAATATGTCCAAAGACATAAAAGAGTACATAAAAAAATGTCCTAAATGCCAAAAGTCAAAAACGACTAAACATACTAAGACCCCACTAACTATAACCGAAACCCCACAAAGACCTTTCGATATAGTAATTGTAGATACTATTGGTCCACTTCCAAAATCTAATAATGGAAACGAATACGCAGTAACACTCATCTGCGATTTAACTAAATACCTAGTAGCTATACCTATACCAAATAAAAGTGCAAATACAGTAGCAAAAGCTATATTTGAAGATTTTATTCTAAAGTACGGTCCAATGAAGACGTTCATTACGGACATGGGAACAGAATATAAAAATTCAATTATTGAAGATCTATGTAAATATTTAAATATTAAAAACATAACTTCTACTGCACACCACCACCAGACAGTAGGTACCGTGGAGCGAAGCCACAGAACACTCAATGAGTTCATTCGTTCATACATCTCAGTTGACAAAACAGATTGGTATGTATGGCTAAAATACTTCGTATATTGTTTTAATACAACACCATCTATGGCACATGACTATTGTCCATATGAGCTAGTTTTTGGTAAAATTTCAAATCTACCAAAACATTTTAATAGCATAGATAAAATAAAACCCCTTTATAATATAGAAGATTATGCAAAGGAATCCAAATTTAGATTAGAACAGGCATTTAAAAGAGCTAGACTAATGCTAGAGTCTCATAAACTAAAACAGAAAATTAATTACGACAAAAAAAGTAACGATTTCAATTTAAAAATAGGAGATCAGGTTTTATTGAAAAATGAAACAGGGCATAAGTTAGATTTCAAATATACAGGTCCTTATAAAGTAGAACAAATAGGAGACAGAGATAACATAACCATAATAAATAATAAAAATAAAAAGCAAATAGTACATAAAGATAGATTAAAACTCTGTATTTCATAATCAATTTTTATTTTATAAATATATCACGTATGGCCATACATAATATAAGAGCACATAAGATAACCAAATCAAAACTATGAATACACACTAATAAAAAAAAACAAAAAAAAAAATTTAAAAAAAAATATATATAAAAACAAATTGATAACACAAAAAAAAATTTTTTTTGGCTATAAATAATATCATTTTTCTCAAAGTTCGTAAAATTAATACTAGAAAATAACTCCATTATATTACGTTATTTTTCAAAAGGAGGGAGATGTAGTATGCACACATATTAAATATATATATCGAGCACCCACTGTACCAAGAGTACAGTGTTTATACAATTCAAGGTCTCGGTCATCAACATAAATACCCGAAATACAAACCGCTCGCTGTGCCTTGGCCTGCACGCTGAAAGTGCAAGTGTCAGCATAATTGCAACACGAGCGGACCTTATGCATGTGCATATATCTCCGCGCTCCGGACTAAGAGAGCATAGCTATATACTTTAGAATATAAGAATATAGAAGGCCGTCTCTCCGCTGCCGCTGTTGGCAGCGCCGCTACGGGACTTAGACCTTTTTACCTCCTAAGTAAATTGGGCTCGACAAGAATCTCTGACGAGCTTGGAGCGGCAACAACGGCTGCTCCTATAGCCCAAACTAAAGTTGTGAAAAACTCTATCTTAAATAAATAAAATTACAACATGAATAAGAACATTACATACAAAGAATCTTATTATTGATTGCGGGAAGATAACACCTTTTTACAGGAGGGTGGTATGTAAGGCTACTATGATAAGACGGCTTCCACTTACTCGCAACTATCTTTCCCGGAAGGCTGTTCGCTATCCGCAACCTGCGACCCGCCTGGTGGCCTCAGCTATTTTTTATTGTTCGAACCATCCCACTTGTTCTTGAGGACCAAGCCTCAATTGGAATTTAGAAGTATGAGTTTAAATACCTGTCGCTGATACGTCCATTGACTTAAGTAACCGACATGTCAGGTTTCCGTTTAACACATATTGGATCGTGACTGATAAATACGATATTTTTAAAAAACAGGAGAGAACGCTATAGTCGAGTACTTCGACTATTAGATACACGTTACTCAGCTAAAGGGAGTGGGAGAGAGATTAATATATGCACGCGTCAAAGCTACTAGCGCCATCTAGTGGCTGTTTCATTTTTTGCTCTTAACTTTTTAATGGATTGTCCGAAAAATTTCTTCTACAATTTGATAGATATTGATAATTACAATAAAACTGCATTTTTACTTTTCCAAAATATTTAAAGGTGTGGGCGCCAGACACCTTTCAAAAAATGGTTTAGGGCGATTGTTAGCGTTAGAGGGGGCGTGGCCACCGTCTGAAACAAACTTGCGCTGCGTAGGAAGCCCAAGAATATGTGTGGGTAATCCCAACTTTCTAGCTTTTGTAGTTTCCGAGATCTCAGCGTTCATACAGATAGACAGACAGACAGACAGACAGACGGACAGACGGACATGGCTAGTTCGACTCGGCTATTGATCCTGATCAAGAATATATATACTTTATAGGGTCGGAAAAGCTTCCTTCTCCCTGTTACATACTTTTGCACGAATACAATATACCCTTTTACTCTACGAGTAACGGGTATAATTATCCGTTAGTCCTAGCTAAGGCTAGTTCATCAGTTACATCTAGGCTTTTTTTTCGTAAATCTTGGTTATGTTCTCGATCTGATTTTAATGTTCTTAACAGTCATTGCTATTCTATGTATTTAAATCGTTGTAAATTTGAATTTTCAAATGATCCGAAGCAGTTTTATAACTTTGTTAATGCTAAGCGTAAGTCATCGGCATTGCCTTCATCGGTTCGTTTTAACTCAATGGAGGCATCGACAGATTCTGAAATTGCTGATTTATTTGCCCACTTTTTCCAAACCACTTACAGCTCCTCTTCATGGTCAAAATCAATCCACCCTAATCCTTTAAATAGGGCAAATTGTATTTTTTTCCCTATTATTACCGAAAGTTCTCTCTTAAGCGATTTAACAACAACAACTCCTTCTTATTCTCCCGGTCCTGATGGACTTCCTGGGTGTGCGCCTAAGTTTTGTGCACAAACCATTTGCAAACCTATTCTTAAACTTTTTCATTTGTCTATTTCATCATCAGTATTTCCAACTATCTGGAAGGACTCTTTTATTATTCCACTTCACAAAAAGGGTGCGAAGGCGGATGCCCAGAATTATAGAGGTATTTCTAAATTGTCAACAATTCCAAAAGCCTTTGAACGTATTATCACTTCTCATTTGCAACATTTATGTTCCTCGCTAATATCACCGTGTCAGCATGGTTTCGTTAATCGACTACCACCAACCTACTTGAATTGTCTAACAATAAAATGCAGACCGACGTTATATATACAAATTTTAGTGAAGCCTTTGACTCTGTTAACCACTCTCTTCTTTTATTCAAACTAGACTTGCTTGGGTTTCCATGTAATCTTTTAGCATGGATTTCAAGTTATTTGAATGGGAGGACTCAGAGGGTTCTATTTAAGAACGCTGCTTCTAAAATAATCCACGTGATTATCATAACAAATTCTCGTGTACTAATGTATGCTGATGATGTTAAGCTTTGTTTGACATACAACAATATAGAGTCTGGTTTCCGCTTACAATCAGACATTTACAATTTTCAAGTATGGTGTGAGTATAATCTCTTAAATTTGAACTGCCTGAAATGTAATGTAATGTCCTTCCACAGGGGTCCTCCTACGTTTATAAGTTATTTGCTTCAGAACTTGCCACTTGACCGTATATATTCAGTAAATGATTTAGGCGTTCTTCTGAACCCGAAGCTTAAGTTTGACTGCCACATAATGTTGACTGTTAACAAAGCTATGAGTGTTCTTGGGTTTATAAAGCGTTGGTCAAAAGAATTTGACGACCCTTATATAACCAAATTATTATTTACCTCCCTTGTCCATCCTATATTGGAATATTGTTCTTCGGTTTGGTACAAAAACAATTTCTTCTTTTTGCCCTTCGTAGTTTGAACTGGGATCAAAACGTTAGGCTACCTTCCTACCAGACTAGATTATTATTGCTTAATTTACCGACACTTGCAAATCGTAGAAAAATGCTTGGTACTATTTTTATGCATAATCTTATAAGAGGTGATATTGACTCTGTAGAACTTGTAAGCCGCCTAACTTTTAATATTCTCCTTAGACTAACACGTAATTAATATCTTCTTAATTTGCCTCGATGTACATCAAATTTTAGTCAGCACGAGCCCTTTCGCGCTCTATGTAATAATTATAACAACCTTTATCATTTAATTTGCACTTCAACATCTATCCCGGTATTAAAAACTAATATTTTAACTCATTTGCTTAACTCCTAATATGCTTTTTTATTCTCATTATGTGTCCCGTTTTTTTTTGTTTTATGTATTCTTCCTCGCGAACTCGCATTCTTGCCCAAATTGATAAAAGGGCCCGCTCGTAACAAGCACGTGCTTGGTGTCGTTGGGCCACTTGTTTGCACTGCTCGTAGTGCATCAACGTCCATATATATATGTTTCACGAAAATATCGTCGGGTCAGGTATTATTTCATCAATGTCAAGGTTAGGTCCATGTGAGCTCCAATATCCACAAATGAAGAAAATAGTTTTTTTAGCCCACTATCGTTAATGGTTCTAATTGATGTACAGTTTTCCACATTCCATTCGGTGGCTGCTTCGGTTATTCTCTTCTTGAATTCATTGTCCACCTCGACATGGTTAATGGTCAAATTCGAACAAGATTGGAAGTGCAATTCGTGTACCGAAAAATTCATTACACTTTCTGCACGCCGCAATGCCGGCAATTAACTGTTTGTTACTGTCTGTTGTTGTTTGAATTGCTGAATTGTTAAAAATTTAATTTAAAATTTAATTTAATTTTTACTGTTTCCCATGATATACAAATGCAGAAATAGCTTTTTGATATGGAGGACCGCATTTATGTAAATTTTATTTTTATTTTTTGTAATCAAAAGAATATTATATTATATATTATTACTCAACGGTGTCATTTTTTTTTTTAAGTCCCCGACCCCGTTTTGAACCGCTTGATTTAGAATTACTACACCTACTATTACAGCCCCAGGTAGAGTGTGTTAAGTTTTTGCAAAATAACGCCAGGAATGGCGAGCAAAAAAAAACAATGAAAATTTGATAAGCGTTTGGAACGAAATTTGGGTTCAGAAAACAGAATGAAACTATTTTCACAAATTAGACATTGACGGGAATTGGTTCGTAATTTCTTCAATTGATGACGCTTAAAGCTTAAATTTTAATGCACCCATCTGGTGTTTTATGATACCTTCATTATACCCGGCACGCAATTTAAACTAACCGTTTTTCCGGTAGTGCCGCATACTATTCTGCCCCCTTTACTATTTTTGCCGCCTTCATTTTTTTGGACTGTAAGTTTTTTTTTATAAAATAAAGTGCATTCGAAAAATTTTGACAAAAATCTGTAACTGTTTTTATATAATCGCGCGATTTTTATAGCCTTGCAGAGGGTATTATAATTTAAGTTTAAAGTTTGCAACGCAGTGAAGGAGACGTTTCCGACCACATAAAGTATATATATTCTTGATTAGCACCAAAAGCCGATTCTATCTAGCCAAGTCCGTCTGTCCGTTTCTATGCGAACTAGGGTCTGAGTTTTAAAGCTAGCGCGATGAAACTTCCCCAAAAGTCTTCTTTATATTGCAGGTAGTACATATAGTATGTCGGAACGAGTCGGACCACTATATCGAATGGCTCCCATAGAATAATCGAAAGAATAATAGAAAGAACATTATAATATTTAATTCAGTAGACGTTTTGATTTTAGAGAATCGGTTCTTACTATGAAAAAGTAGAAGTCGATTTGCGTCATCTTCTCCCTGCCCAAGCCATAAGACAAAAAAATAATGGAAAAATAAGGTCTGAATCGTGTTAAAATTCGGCACCAAGGAACTACCAGGAGTGCGAAATTGCAAGACTAACATGTTAGGTATTCCCACAGTTTTTAACCAAACAAGTTGATATTTTTATCTTTGTAAAAATCTTTAAAGCCCTAGGAGAAGATCCGAGATCATTTAATTAATTTTTCTGTACAATCCATAATGTATATGCAGCTAATCCGTAAAATTCAGAAGGAACTTTTTAGTAGTAAAATTTACATGTAAAAAACGCAACGACTCAGACACACATTAAAAAGTCATCATGTAAATTAGGATCAAATATCAATCACCTAATGGATGCAATTCTAAATTAGAAGGTGTAGGTAGTAGAGGTGGAGAAAACATCGATGTGAAAATCGATTGATCGGTGTTTAATGATATTTTATAAACATCGATGTTTCCACGATAAACATCGATGTTTTTTTTTGAAGTAAAAATCAATTTTTCACCGAGCTGAACTGAGTTATTTAAAAAATAAAAAGCAGAAAATTTATGGACAAACAGCTAAAGCGTAAGTTAAATTATGCCTATGTTTAAATGTTCGTTCGTTTATATATGATGGACGTTGATGCACTACGAGCAGTACAAACAAGTGGCCCAACGACACCAAGCACGTGCTTCTTACGCGCGGGGCCCTTTTATCAATTTGGGCAAGAATGCAAGTTCGCGAGGAAGAATACATAAAACAAAGAAAATCGGGACACATAATGAAAATAAAGAAGCAATTAGGAGTGAAGCAAATGAGTTAAAATATTAGTTTTTAATAACGGGATAGAAGTTGAAATGCAAATTAAATGATAAAGGTTGTTATAATTATTACATAGAGCGCGAAAGAGCTCGTGCAGACTAAAATGTGATGTACATCGAGGCAAATTAAGAGGATATTAATTACGTGTTAGTCTAAGGGGAATATTAAAAGTTAGGCGGCTTACAAGTTCTACAGAGTCAATATCACCTCTTATAAGATTATGCATAAAAATAGTACCAAGCATTTTTCTACGATTTGCAAGTGTCGGTAAATTAAGCAACAATAATCTTAGTATATATATACAAGTGGCAAATTCTGAAGCAAATAACTTATAAACGTAGGAGTACCCCTATGGAAGGACATTACGTTACATTTCAGGCAGTTCAAATTTAAGAGGTTATACTCACTCCATACTTGAAAATTATCAAGTTCTGATTGTAAGCGGAAACCAGACTGTATATTGTTGTATGTCAAAGAAAGCTTAACATCATCACCATACATTAGTACACGAGAATTTGTTATGATAGAGGGAAGATCGTTAATAAACAAAGTGAACAGCAAAGGGCCCAAATGACTACCCTGTGGCACTCCAGATGTCACGTGGATCAATTTAGAAGCAGCGTTCTTAAATATAACCCCCTGAGTCCTCCCATTCAAATAACTTGAAATCCAAGTTAAAAGATTACATGGAAACCCAAGCAAGTCTAGTTTGAATAACAGAAGAGAGCGGATAACAGAGTCAAAGACTTTACTAAAATGTGTATATATAACGTCGGTCTTCATGAGAAATGAAAAATTTTAAGAATAGGTTTTAAAATGGTCTGTCTGTCTGTCTGTCTGTCTGTCTGTCTGTCTGTCTGTCTGTCTGTCTGTCTGTGCACGCTCCCAGAATGCACAAAATGCATACGTTCGATCGCAAACAACACCTGATGTTTTCTTTGCGAAAGCCAGATCTTCATTTGGGCCCCTCAACACAAATGGGGGAGTTTCATACGCCAGTGCCCTAAAAACAGGACTAGCCAATCAGACGGGGATCCCACAAGCTCAATTATTATTATTATTATTTATTGTTTTGGCTTCCTAACGCTACAAGTTGCATAACTAATAAATTACTACGCTAGTCACAACGGATAATCAATTTTATATTCGAACAATATTGGTTCTTAAATCTAGTGACATACATTTTACATTAATTATTGAAAGTACAGAATGACAAATATAGTTAAGTCGAATTAAAAAGAACAAAGGAAGAAGTTTTGGGGATAAGTCGCTATGTTAAGATAGGATAATACAGCTTATAGCAAACTGGATCTGCTATTTTTTAGGTGTGAAAGAAGTTTTGTCTTAAATAGAGGTGCGCTCCTAGTTTCTTTAATGTAATTGGGAAGTTCATTCCACGTTCTAATCGCATTAACAAAAAATTGTCTATTTGAGAGCAGAAACCTGTGTCGGGTGCATATAATATTCTTTGTTCTTGTAGATCTGGAGAATTGTAGTTTTTCTCTGGTGTATATAACTTTGTGTAAAAAGATTATTGTTCGGCTTTTAATATAATTAATATAATCACGCTAAGGTTAAATATTTTGTAAGCAAATTGAGTTACATGGTTGGATCTATGCAAATTAAATATAAAACGCGCATAACTATTGTATGCTATTTTCAGTTTATGTTGGCTTGCAAAATCACAATTTGCATAGATCTCTAGACCATAGAAGAGTGTGTGTATTAGACAAGACTTCGCAATAAGTAGACGCACAGTAACAGGTAAGGAACATTTAACTAGTGACAAGGATCTTATTAGCCCATATGTTTTGCCTATCGCTTTATTTACGTGGTTATCCCAGTTCAATGTTCTATTGAATGTGATACCCATATTATTGGCGGTTTCCAAGTACTCAATTGGTGTGTTATTTATCATCAGGGGGCTTAGTGTATTATTGCATAACTTCTTTTTAAAAATGATCAAGCACTTTGATTTTGATGGATTGATGGCGAGACCGTTATTATTTGCCAATTAATTTACTTTACCAAGCTCCATTCTACAAATATCTAAACACTCACTAATTCTATTTGAGGGACGACCAACATACATCTGGACATCATCAGCATATAAATGGACACTACATGTCGACAACACAGACGGAAGATCATTTATACAGAGGGTGAATAATAGTGGTCCGAGAACCGAACCCTGGGGTACACCACGCTTCAGATACGCAAACGAAGAACAAATATTTGACGATACAACATATTGGCGACGGTTTTTAAGATACGAACACATAAGTTTGACGGCAGTATTAGAAAAGAAATAAAAGTTTTTGAGTTTTAAGCACAGGATTTCATGATTCACTGTGTCGAACGCTTTGCTGTAGTCCAGCAGCAGTAAGAAGGTGACATAAGAGTTGTCCGTCTGTTGACGAATATCTTCTGTTATTTTTAAGATGGCTACGATTTTTTCGAAATCCAGATTGATGATCATTAAGGAGGCTGTTGACAGATATAAAATTATTTATTTGAGATGCGCCATTATTTTCAAACACCTTCGAGAGGTATGGAAGACAAGATATGGGGCGGTATTCTTTGCTTGCTTTGGGTATTGGAATAATTTTGGCGGTTTTCCAGCAATCCGGGAACGTAGACGTGGTAAGCGCCGTGTTAAATGTGTGCGTAAGGTACGGGATAAGTTTAGGAAGTAGAATTTTTAGGATGAATATCGTCAGGCCCAACTGCGTTAGACTTAACTTTAAGAATATTATCTAAGACATCACATTGGTCAACACACATAAATCTAAACCTAGTATCACAGATGTTTTCAGGTACTGAATTCAGGTATGTGTTGGTTGTGACCTCAGGAACTGTGCAGTCTGCTAATTTTAAGTTGAGTTCATCTATGTCAACATCTAGATCCTGTGATGTCTTTTGTTTACGTATCCCTAGAGCTTTAATTTGGTTGCATGTTTGACTCGAAGAGGTTGCATTTTTAAATCTTTGCGTAAAAAAGTTTAATTTTGCAGAATCGATTAGTTTGGTAACCGTTTTTCGTGCCGTTACAAACGTGCTGTGGTGTTGCGGTGTCTTGAATCTTTTCCACTTCTGGTATGCTTCATTTCGTTTTCTAATTGCCAATTTTACTTTTGACTGGAACAAAACTATCGTATAAGTGGCTAATATTATGTTGAAGAAGGTTGAGTTGAAGATCAACTGTTGGAAGACTGTAAATATTGTCCCATATACACTGGTCAAATGCTTCGCTCAGCAGTATATAGTTAATATTCTTAAAATCACGGTAAACTATTGTATGGTCAGTGTAGTTAAGTTTAAAATTATAGGTCAGGTATATAAGGTCATGTTTTGAAAAGGACGGAACGATTAGCTGATCATACAAACATATATTATTAACATCACTCACAAAAAACAAATCTAATACTGTGTTACGTGTTCTGCTGAAGTGGGTTGGAAATGAGAGATTCACTGGTTTCAGACCTAGCGATTCCATGTTGCTAAGATGAGATTCCCTCAGAATATCACTATTAAGATCGCCCGCAAGGATTACATCAGTAAAGTTTACTGTAATATCTGACAGAAGATTGATAAGATCATCATAATTTGTGTTACAATGCAAACGATAAATTCAGCCAATAAATAGATTTTTCTGCATTATCGGGTTATGTAATTCAAGAAAAATATATTCTATTGCACTGTTTATTGTGTGTTGACAAATAATTTTGGCTTTTAATTTTTTGTTTACATATATTGCAACTCCTCCCCCATGACTAACACAATCAGAACGGTACACATTATATCCATCACACGATATTAGCACATCACACAGACTCTGGAAAAACCATGTTTCAGACACACATATAACATCGATTTCCGAATTTACAAACATATACCTAAACTCAATTTTCATTGGCAGGCTTTGGGCATTTATATGACAAATCTTGAGACCAGGTTTCTGCTTTGCCAGGATGGGCAGAAGGGCATGACTATTTGCTGATAGATTATTCAAGTTTTCTTCCATTGCTAATAGTTTTAAATATCAAAATAGAATAACAAGGACTACACACCAGACAAGAAATTTTGCTAACTACTAAATTAACAATGCGACTGATCCAAGACAAAAGACTTACAAGAATTAATTCGTAATTTGTTTTTGTTAATTGCTCGTTTAAAAATATAAATGCCGGCGAGTCAAAACCGATCAACTGTAAGCTCAGCTGCGATTTGGTTGTTCGTCGGTGCACTCTAATCGCCCGCAGCAGCGCAGCTTTTTCGCGCACGAGATCCATTTTTATTATGATTATTGGATCAACAAGTGAGTTTCTTTGGCGCGGGCGGACTTGAAAAATAGACCTAACTCGCGGAGGAGGGGTCAGGTGTAGTGAATAACAAAGGCGATTGAAAAGAGTGTTGAGATTTTCCCCCTCGACTTGCGGCACACCATGCCAGCGAAGGTTGCATGCAACATCCGCGACCTCCTGTGCATTGCTTTTCGCTGCCAGTTGAGAATCCAGTTCACACACTTGTTGTTTCAGTGTATTCACCTCTTTTGCCTCGGTTTCCAGCTCTCGCACTCGTTTCGTAAGATTGTGTATTTCGGTGTTCATTGCATCGAATATGGCCTGTAGAGTGTTAAGAAAGCGGGCCTTGCTCTCTCGATACTCTGAGCCTAGTGACTCCCTTTGCTCCGCGAATTTATCATCGATCAGCTGCAACAGTTCCATGTTAATTTCATTTCGTTGACTCGAGAATTTTTCTTCAATTTGTTGGAGCAATTGTGTGTCCGACGTGCGAGCTACCTTGATGTCGTTATTCGATTTTTCACTTCTTAGTCGCTTAGATGCACTCATAATGTTGTTGTTTTAATAAAATGTCTGAGTTTGAGTGATTTGTGTAATTGTATTAGTTATTGATTTGTGTGTGTTTTCGGTAGTTGTTCAGTCTTTATGCACTGCAGTTTATGTGTGTGGAAGTTTCTTTTCTTCTTCCCTCACACTTTCGCACCAAAATAAATATGTTTTAAGTGTTTTTATACAAAAGTGTTGGGACGCACGATTTGACCGCTAAATGATCTCAGACCACAGGCGGTTTATAGTCCGATAAAAATTGTTTATGTTTTTAGATTTTTCTTGGACTATTTAATCTAGTGTTTCGGGAGCTCTGCAAAAACGCGACTGTTTTGATAAGATGATGAAAATCAATGCTCAATGCTCTGGGCAAAATATATTTACACCTCAGCAAATACCAAACAGCATCGAAACCATGATGCTGTCTTTACAACAGGGTATGATGGAATTTATGTCCTTCATGAAAACAACAATGGATAACCTTATGCAAAATCAAAACATTATAATAAAATTGCTCACATCCCAACAATCTAAATAATCGATGTCTTGCCTTCGAATATCCATGTGGAATGCCAATGGCGTTTCACGGCACATACTTGAAATAACTCAATTCCTCAATGAAAACCAAATAGATGTAATGCTGCTGGCAGAAACGCATCTTACAAGTAAATACAACTTTCAAATAAGAGGCTATACTTTATACTGCACAGATCATCTGGACGGCAAGGCCCACAGAGGAACCGGAATCTTAATCAGGGAACGCATATATCACCACTTTCATCAGAGGTTTGCAACAAATTATTTGCAGGATACATCCATAAAATTACAAGCAGGCAATGGCAGTATCACTATAGCCGCTGTTTATTGCCCACCGCGTTTTAAAATAACTGAAGTGCAATTAATGGACTTTTACAATTCACTCGGAGATCGCTTTATAGCAGGAGGAGACTACAACGCCAAGCACACGCACTGGGGATCAAGACTCGTGACCCACAAGGGAAGGCAACTGTACAAAGCAATTATAAATTTGAGGAACAAACTCGACTATGTCTCCCCTGGCATCCCACATGTTGGCCAGCTGACCCCAGAAAATTTTCGGACTTAATTGACTTTGCTGTGACCAAGAACATCCCAAGAAATTTAGTAAGCGCCAAATCGCAGGCTACATTCATAAAATTACAAGCAGGCAATGGCAGTATCACTATAGCCGCTGTTTATTGCCCACCGCGTTTTAAAATAACTGAAGTGCAATTAATAAACTTTTACAATTCACTCGGAGATCGCTTTATAGCAGGAGGAGACTACAACGCCAAGCACACGCACTGGGGATCAAGACTCGTGACCCACAAGGGAAGGCAACTGTACAAAGCAATTATAAATTTGAGGAACAAACTCGACTATGTCTCCCCTGGCATCCCACATGTTGGCCAGCTGACCCCAGACAATTTTCGGACTTAATTGACTTTGCTGTGACCAAGAACATCCCAAGAAATTTAGTAAGCGCCAAATCGCAGGCTACATCCATAAAATTACAAGCAGGCAATGGCAGTATCACTATAGCCGCTGTTTATTGCCCACCGCGTTTTAAAATAACTGAAGAGCAATTCTTGGACTTTTACAATTCACTCGGAGATCGCTTTATAGCAGGAGGAGACTACAACGCCAAGCACACGTACTGGGGATCAAGACTCGTGACCCCCAAGGGAAGGCAACTGTACAAAGCAATTATAAATTTGAGCAGAAAACTTGACTATGTCTCCCCTGGCAGCCCCTCATATTGGCCAGCTGACCCCAGAAAACTTCCGGACTTAATTGACTTTGCTGTAACCAAGAACATCCCAAGAAATTTAGTAAGCGCCAAATCGCTATCGGACTTGTCATCGGATCACTCGCCTGTTTTAACAACTCTCCTTTAAAGCCCGAAAGTAAATAAGCACCCTTTCATGCTGACCTCGCCTAGAACTAACTGGCTAAAGTACAAAAAGTACGTAAGTTCCCACATTGAGCTAACACCACAGCCTAACACTGAGAATGACATCGACTTCTGTGCTGATGCCCTGGAGTCGGTACTCGTGGCAGCAGACAAAATCTCAACACCAGAAGAGACACTTGTGCGTAGCAACCAATACAAAACAAATCTGCAAATCGAACAACTGGTTCGGGAAAAACGACGACTACGACGCGCTTTGCAATCCTGCAGATCGCCTCATTCGAAGCAATTCTTTAATGAAGCCACACGCAGACTCACCAAAACCCTCAAGCAAGAAGAAGAGCTTGCGCAGCACCAGTACATCGAGAAACTGACGCCGACCAGCAAAAATCATCCTTTGTGGAGAGCTCATCCAAACTTATGCTCTCCGATAGAATCAGTCACTCCGATTAGGAAATCCTCGGGTACTTGGGCCCGTAGTGACGAAGACAGAGCCGAAACATTTGTTTTACACCTATGTATATGCCTTAACACCATATTTAAGAGAGCAAAACCTAATACCGGTACATCAATTCGGGTTTCGTGAAAGCCACGGAACCATCAAGCAAGTGAACCGGATAATTTCCAAAATTCGAACAGCCTTCGAACATCGGGAATATTGTAGTGAGATATTCCTCGACGTCTCTCAGGCATTCGACCGAGTGTGGCTTGAAGGCCTTATGCATAAAATCATAACATTATTGCCAGAAAACACTCACAAGTTACTTAAGTCGTACCTCTACCACCGAGACTTCCAGGTGAGATGCAATACAACGACATCCAACGAGTATAACATTGAAGCCGGAGTCCCACAAGGTAGCGCACTGGGCCCTACCCTGTTCGTTCTATACACAGCAGACATGCCTAAGAACGAGAGGCTGACTACGTCCACATTTGCTGACGACACCGCAATCCTGAGCCGCTCGAGATGCCCAACTAGAGCAACAGCTCAACTAGTTAATCATTTGGTGGTAGTTGAGAAATGGCTATCAGACTGGCGAATCAAAATTAATGAACAAAAGTGTAAACATATAACGTTTACCCTTAATAGACAATCGTGCCCTCCGCTAACTTTGAATAGTACGCAGATCCCCCAAGCCAGCGATGTAACAAATCTCGGCGTCCACCTCGATAGACGCCTAACCTGGCGGAGGCACATTGAATGCAAGAAAATACATCTCAGACTTAAAGCTAGCAGGCTACACTGGATTATAAATTCGCGATCACCAGTGTCTCTGTACTTTAAAGTTATTCTCTACAACTCCACCCTTAAGCCCATTTGGTCTTACGGCTTCCAGCGCTCACAATCAAAAATTCTGTGAACAATCACTGGGGCACCATGGTATGTTCGAAACGAAAACATCCACAGGGATCTGGGCATACCACCGGTCAAAAATGAAATATCTAAGCAAAAAAGCGGCCTACCACAACAAGCTTATACAGCACCCAAATAATCTCGCAACTCGTCTGCATCGAAACGATCTGCCAGCCCAGCAATAAATACTAGGACCCGTTAGTCTAAATTCTGTCGACATGACTGTAAGTTAAGTTATATTCTTAAGATTTGATATACTTATTGTTAGTCTCATATAGAGATGATTCAACCAAACCAACATAAACAAAATCCTTGTAATTAAGGCCTTGGTGCCATTAGAATAAACTTAGTGCATAATTCATTGAAAATTTGTGCGGATTCTATTTTATTTCGGCAAAGGTTTAGAGTTAGTGAAAAAGCTCACTGACCCAACATTTTGGTGACCCCGACGTGATAAACATCAGCATACAAATAATTTAGATATTTTGTTTGTTCAAAGTCGATCGCATATACATAACTCGCAAGTTCTATGTACATAAGCGCAAACGGTAACACAAAAACTCTGCTAAAAACTCACATTGCACCCGCCCCCGCGAGTCGCCAAGAATATTTCGGTTTCCTCTTTGTGCCTTTCGTTCCCCGCGTTGAACGTTTTTACAGCGGCGACCAAAGGTTTTTGTTCGCGAGTACGTTGCACCCTTCCACCGCTATTTTGCCGTTTATATGCATATAGACGCACATACATTCCGTTAGTTTCGGTGATCAAGAAGTTGCGGTACAGCACACACCGCACAGTGTAATTTAATTATTTTGCAAGTGATAAAAACTGAAAATAATAAAAATAAATTTATTAAAAATGCCAAGCGACACATTGAAGGCCGAATCAATTCTTTATAAGGCTAAAGCCTTTGAGAAGGCCCTGACTGTTGAGAAGCTCCAGGCCATGTGCTAAGAAGAATTAGAGCTTCGTGTTAAGCTCTTCGAGGGGATCAAAACTGCATTTACCCAAGTCCATGACTGCCTTTAAAGGCTGGATTTTAATGAAGGTTTGCGATGATTTCGAAGAGCTCATCATATCAATTCAAATCATGCTAGTCGTGAATTGGGTAAGCGTCAACGTTCAGCAATTCGAAATTCCACGTTTAGACCAGATCCATCTCTTGATTTCCATTCTGTGCCTGAATTTTCTGGTGGCTATACCAAATTTGCTGATTTTCAATCCATGTTCAAGGCTATCATTGACAATGACGTTGAGCTCACTCGCATTGAGAAGCTGCAGCACTTAAAGTCTTGCCTGAAGGGTTCCGCCTTGGATTCAGTGCTCATTAGAAGCTTGTGATAGCAATTAATAGAAGCCTTGGATTTGTTGAACAACCGTTTCAATAATAGGCGTCTAATTTTCTAATCCCATATAATGACAATTTTGGGTCTCCCTAAAGTGGACTTGCCGTCCGCAACGAAGCTGAGAGATATGTCTGATAAAATAAATGCTAATCTCCGTGCTCTTCAGTCAATGGGTTCCCTTGAGCAAATTTTAAACTGCATTATGGTTCACGTTTTCGAAAGGTAAAAAAGGGGCATTAAATACGCAATTGTAAGTCATGCTGCTGTCGAACTTGCAGGTCCAAGCATCACACTTGTTTGCATCTTGGCACTCAGCCTTCGACCCGGGTTCTGCGAGCTCCCGCTGCAGAACAAACTACGCCAATTGCAACTACTTCAAGTCCTTCTACCTCTTTGCTGTATCAGAATGTGGATTTTGGATATGTGTTTCTTGCAACTGCAGTCATAAAGTTTCAAAGTCGATCTGGCTCTTGGGTCCTATGCCGCGCGCTCCTAGACTCGGTATCTCAAGTCCACATTGTGACTTCCCGGCTCGCTTACCAGTTGCAATTGCATAAAACGAAGTCTACCGTATCAGCTGCTGGTTTTGGAGATGCTCGATTTGACTCTGAAGGAGTTTCTATTTGCATTAAGCTAAAGTCGCATACCTCTGATTACTTCTCATGCCTGTCTGCTCTTGTTGCTTCAGCGATTACTGACAATTAACCCAGTTTGACCGTTAAACCCGATGGCTAGAAAATTCCCTCAAATATTCAGTTAGCCGATCCTGAATAGATCTTTTTTTTGGTGCAAGTATGTTTTTTGGGCTATTATCAGTAGGGCAGATTAAGTTGGCTGCTGGTTTACCCCTATTGCAGAAAACGAGGCTTAGTTGAATCGTTAAAGGAGGTGGATCTTCTACTCTCAAGACAACTGCATTACACGGTCAAGCTGTGCAGCGTGAATTGGTTGCTGCTGAAGTTCATCTGGATGAACTAGTCCGTCGCTTTTGGGAAGTTGAGAGCTGTGGTGATGGCGTGGTCACAGCCACCAAAGAAGAACTGGAGTGTGAGGCTCATTTCAAGACCAACTTTCGTCGTCTAGACTCTGGCGAATATCCCGTAAGATTACTTGCAAAGAACACTCTAGAATTACTGGGTGTATCGTACAATCAAGGAATAAACAGAAGCTGTTCAACACGCTGCTACGGTTTGGGATTTTCACTGTTGCATTGACTGCTGGCATCTACAAGATTTATCGGTGTGTTCGCGTGGCTGAACCGGATAGCTATCTTCAATGTATTCTTTGGCGTGACTCACCGGACCAGGAGTTGCAGGTATTCAAGCTTGATACTGTAAAGCGTGGTGTCCTTAAACAAATTCCTGACTCTAAAAAGGAAACATTTCTGAAGTTTAACGATGGCAGCGACTTTACCAAGACACTGGGTCTAGCTTGGGACCCTGCACCGGATGTCCTTTGTTTTTCTTTTTCTCCCATATAGCTCTCTCTAAAGCCATGTAAACGCTTGGTCTCATTTGTCCTGTAGTTGCCAAGGCCAAGATCTTTCTGCAACAAGTCTGGAGAGAGAAGTTGGAGTGGAGCTTTCCTCGACTGGCGGTGCATCTAAATGGCGCTATTGAGATCCACGGATTCTGTGACGCTAGTATCGACGCATATGGAGGATGTATCTATCTCGTTTCAAAAGCAAACGGCAAACGAGAAGTGCATCTATTTTGCTGAAAATCTTGTGTGGCGCCTGTGAAGACTCTTATGGCTGTGTGCCCGTTTTATTGCTGGTCGGATTCTGCTCTATCGTTATCATGGATAAGCGATGAACCTTCACGTTTTCAACTTTTTATTGCTAAGCGAATATCTTTAATTCAAGAGCTAGTCAGTGGCATGATTTGAGCTATGTACCGACTGACTGCAATCCAGCCGACATTTTGTCAGTTTTTAGAATAGTTTTCCTAAAAAACAAAACTGAAAACTTGTGGGGGCAATAAACTTTAATTTTGGCAATGCGAAAGCGAAAACGAAAAATAATACGTGTGGTCGATATAACTCTATTTCAAAGATTAAACGACTATATTTTTACACAGTACTTCAAGCCTAGCTTTACGACAGTTGACGAAGACGGGGCGAATTCGCAGAGCGCGAGAGAGAACTTTATTGTGCACCCGCCTTCGTCCTAAACTAACTTACATAAACTTC
Source organism: Drosophila pseudotakahashii (assembly GCA_035046095.1). Lineage (NCBI taxonomy): Eukaryota > Metazoa > Arthropoda > Insecta > Diptera > Drosophilidae > Drosophila > Drosophila pseudotakahashii. The sequence continues at coordinate 900,319 of JAWNOE010000059.1, forward strand.
AAACTTCAAGTCAAATTCAATCAAATCTCGCAACACCGGCCCCGTTGAACGCTTCAGGCTTCAACTAATAGGAAGCAGCGCCAATTTATGAATGGCCCGCCGAAAAACTACTCCTCCGCTAGTCCTAACGTCGACGACCCTGACCATGCCGTCCTCCCCTGCGTGCCTGGCGACGATTCTCCCCAGGAGCCATTGTTGGGGCGGAAGGTTGTTCTCTGCCACGACGACGAGATCTCCCTCGCTGATGTTCGGCTGCTGCTGGTGCCACTTGCCCCGAATTTGTAGGCCCAGGACATATTCCCGGGACCATCGCCGCCAGAACATTTGCCTGACTGACGAGACAAGCCGCCATCGCCGTAAGCAGCTGCGACCCTCCTGGTCCGGCGTCCGGAGTGCTGGTGTGGCGAGCAGTGGCCCGCCTGTCAGCAGGTGCCCGGGAGTCAGCGCCTCTCCGTCGCTTGGGTCGTGGCTGATCGCTCCGAGCGGGCGGGAGTTCATCACCGCCTCGATTCCGACGAGCTCTTCTGCGCTTAGGAGCGCGCTGCCCACCTCCCGTAGGAGTAGGTTCTTGGCCGTTTTGACATCTATCCATGTGCGGAGCCCGAGGCGGTGTGAACGCAAACTTGCATCCGCTTTGATGCGAATTCGCGTATCGCGTCGGCTTCCTCCTCGATCCGCTCTCGAAGGGCCTGGAAGTTGCGACTGGCTCCGACGAAGTTCGTCCCGTTGTCGCAATGGATGACTTGGGGACATCCTCGGCGCCCAACGAACCACGAATTTTCAGTGTTGTATAGACAGGGCCACAAAAATTAACGCCACATATAGCAAATGGGCGGAGAGGACGGCGACGATCTGCGGGTAAATTTCCCATAATTTGTGTCATCAGTCGAGGCTTGCACTTGAAGCAGCGGATACATGATCGAACTGTCTGACTGCAGACCTCCTGAGCGTTTACGATCCAAATTCGCTGTCGAAGGAGACTCACAAGTGCTCGTGGACCAACATGAAAATTAGAATGGTGCAGATGCCGGACGTAGATATGCACAAATTGGGAGCGTTTCGTCAACAACAATGGAAACTTGGCATCGTATGATACAGGAGCGTTAGCTAGTCGCCCTCCAACTCGCAACAACGAAAAGTGACACCGATTCCCCTTGTCTTCATGAATGAATGGATTCAATCGCTGAAGACTTGGGCCAACTCTGAAGCCTTTACGGACTTTTTGTGACGAAAATCCCTCGATGACATCTACCAAGTCCGAATTTTGTACAGCAGCGATAAGCCCGACCGCAGTCTTCATCGATACTTGTAGTAGGACTTGTTCATCTAGGTCAAAGTGTGCATTTTGGGGCCAGTTTTCTTCTCCATCCTTTAGATACGCTGGTCCAGTAAACCATATCGACTGTATGATTTCGTCGAAGTCACAACCTCTTGATACAATATCTGCTGGGTTCTGTTTCGTTGGGACATGCCGCCATGTATCTTCACCTGACCACTCTTGAATCTCCGCAACTCTATTCGATACAAATGTGGACAACGAAGATGGATGAGACCGGATCCAATGAAGCGTAACTTCAGAATCCGACCAATAAACAAATCGTTCGATAGGTACCTTTAATAGGGGCTTGATTCTGTGACAGAGATCTGCAAGAAGGTGAGCGGCACATAACTCAAGTCTTGGAAGCGCCTTAGTCTTGAGCGGCGCTACTTTTGACTTTGACTTCAACAATGATACTTTGTAGCCTTCTGCAGTTTTGCTACGAGTGTAGACGCAAGCTCCATAATCTCTTAAGGATGCGTCGGCAAAGGCATGTTATTGGATAGGAGACATCGGATCGGTATTCACGAACCGTGGAATTGATATTTCTTCTAAATTAGACAGTGTCATCTTTAACATAATCCATTCTGTTTCCAAATGCATCGGAATCGTCTTATCCCAATCTAACTTATTGAGCCAAAGTTTCTGCAACAGGATCTTTTCTCTAATTACAATTGGACTTAGAGGGGGTCAAACAGCTTTGATGTCACCGATAGTGACAGCATTGTCAATTTGGAACTAAAAGGCATCTTCGTTGGGCAACCACGATATTCCTAACGCCTTAGTAAGTAGTGTATAAATGCGGGAGCTGAATACAAAAAGTGGAAGGGGGAGGTAATTAATTATGCTAATTAGGGTAATAAATGGGGATAATAAAAGTTAATGGTGCGTGACGAGTGATCGTTAAATAGGGTAATAAATTACGTTAAGGTGACAGGTGGGGGTAATTAAAGTTAATGGGTGCGTGACGAGTGATCGTTAATTAGGGTGATAAATTGCGTATATCCAGGAATTGTATCCAGAAATCCTATCCAGAAATCGGGGATTCTAATTAAGCGGGGAGAAGTTACTGGGGTGTGACGGGTGGGGTGACCTTTGCTTAGATTAAGAATGACTTGATTTTATTGATAATGTCCCTTCTGTGAAATTTACAATACCTAAGAATGCATTTGTATCAAGTAAAATAAATTATAACATATGGCATGAGAGGTTAGGGCATATAAGTCAGGGAAAATTTCTTGAAATTAAAAACCACAATTTATTTGCTAACTAATGTTAATCCAGGTAATGATTTATGCGAAGCCTGTATAAAAGGAAAACAAACTAGGCTTCGTTTTGAAAAGGTTAAAAATAAAGATCACATAGATAGGCCATTATTTGTAATACATTCAGATGTCTGTGGTCCGATAACACCTCCAACAGTTAATAAAAAGAATTACTATGTTGTTTTTATAGAACAATATACCCATTACTGTGTAACATATTTGTTAACTTACAAGTCAGATGTTTTTTCTGCATTTAGGGATTTTATTTTTAAAAGTGAAGCCCATTTTAATCTGAAAGTAGTTAATCTGTACATAGATAATGGGAGGGAATATTTATCAAATGAAATGCGAGAATTTTGTGTTGAAAAAGGCATCAGCTACCATTCAACAATTCCACACACACCTCAGCAAAATGGTGTATCCGAAAGGATGATAAGGTCTATAACTGAAAAAGCTCGTGCTTTAGTTATAGGAGCCAACCTACAGAAAAGTTTCTGGGGTGAAGCTGTATTAACAGCAACGTATTTAATAAATAGAAGTCCAAGTAATGCACTTAAAGAGTTATTGAAAACACCATATGAAATGTGGCATAACAAAAATCCAAGTTTAAAATATTTTTGGTTTTTGGTTCCACAGTATATGTTCATATTAAACTACGAAAAAGAAAGTTTGATGAAAAGTCATGGAAAGGTATACTTGTGGGGTATGAACCAAATGGGTATAGAGTGTGGTGTGTTGGAAAAGAAATATTTGTAACAGCAAGAGATGTTGTTGTTGATGAAACAAATATGGTAAAATCTAGAGCTGTGGTTGAGGATGACATGCATCTTAATAATGAAGATGATGAAAGTATTCAATCAAATATTGATAATGAAAATGTCCTCAACAATAATGGGAAATCTGATCAAGCAGATGAACAGCCTAGTGAAATGGTAGAATTTGAGAATGCCGATCCAGAAATGTCTGGTGAAAAGTCTTATGAAAAAGAAGACTTGGAATCGCAGATAAATATTAGAAAAAGTGATCGAATAAAGAATAAACCAAAAGTATCTTATCAAGATTTAATAAATAATTGTGTAATGCATACTCAATCTTTAATCTATTCCATACCAAATAAATTTGTCGAGGTTAAATGTAGTAAAGATAGAACAAATTGGGAGAAAGCTATTAAAGAAGAACTGGACTCACACTCATTAAATAAGACTTGGTCAATTGTACAAAAGCCTGAAAATAAAAATATAGTTAATTGTAGATGGGTTTTTACAATCAAACAAAATGAATTCGGCGAACCAATAAAATATAAAGCTAGACTTGTTGCTCACGGTTTTACGCAAAAATACTTAGTTGATTATAACGAAACATTTGCACCTGTAGCAAGAATCTCGAGTTTTAGATTGATTATGTCTATAGCAAACCAATATGACCTTCTAGTACATCATATGGATGTTAAAACAGCATTTTTAAATATTAAAAGAAGAAATTTATATGCAAATACCCGAGGGTCTAATAAGTAGAGAAAATGAAGTTTGTAGACTACATAAAGCTATTTATGGTCTCAAGCAAGCTGCAAGGTGTTGGTTTGAAATATTTGAGAAAGCATTGACAGAAATAGGCTTTGTTAATTCACCAGTAGATCGTTGTATATATCTTCTTGACAAAGGGGATATATTCTCTAATATATATATTCTTTTATATGTAGATGATTTAGTAATCTCTACCAAAAATAAACAAGTTATGAACGATTTTAAATTATACCTAATGAACAAATTTAGAATGACTGATTTAAATGAGATTAAATTTTTCTTAGGTATAAAAGTTGATAAAAGTGATGGTCATATAAGTCTTAGTCAATCTGCTTACATAAAATCAATACTTTTAAAATATAATATGGAAAATTGCAATCCTGTTAACTGTCCTCTGCCAACTAAATTTAATCATATTGCTCTTAGCTCAGATGATAAGTGTGATGCCCCATGTCGAAATGTAATAGGATGTTTAATGTATATTATGTTATGTACAAGACCTGATTTAAGTACAGCCGTCAATTTTTTAAGTCGGTATTGTGAAAAGAATAACAAAGAACTTTGGCAATGCCTGAAGAAAGTTTTAAGGTACCTAAAGGGTACAGTTGATTTAAAGTTATCTTTTCAGAAAAACTCAAAATTTAATGAGTTTTTGGTCTGCTATGTGGACTCAGATTGGGGTGGCAGTGAATCAGATAGAAAAAGTACTACTGGGTACATATTTAAAATGTTTGATTCTAATGTAATTTGTTGGAATACTAGGAAGCAAAATTCGGTAGCAGCATCATCAACAGAGGCAGAATATATGGCCTTATTTGAGGCAGTTAGAGAAGCCAAGTGGCTAAAGTCATTATTAGTAAGCTTAAAGATAAAAGTAGTAAATCCAATTAGATTATATAAAGATAACCAAGGATGTATAAGTATTGCCAATAACCCCTCATGTCATAAACGTTCAAAGCACATTGATATAAAATATCATTTTACAAGAGAACAGGTTGATAAAAACCTAATTGAAATTGTTTATATTCCCACAGGTAAACAAATCGCAGATATGCTAACTAAACCATTACCAGCGCAACGTTTTTGTGATATGCGAGATCAAATGAGTTTGATAAACTGAAGAAATGGAATGAAATGGATCTCATTGAAAATCGAGCGGCTGTTTCAACTTTAAGTTTTTTTTTATTTTTGATTTGAAATGAAATTGTTTAAAGTAAATTATAATTTTATACCTTATACAGTCTGGTTGGGTTTTTGTGGGTTTTCCCCAATCCTTGCAACAAATGTTGGACTGGAATTGTACAACTCCCACTATAGCATATACTGACACTTTTCTTATATTAAGTAAACTATAAAGAATATATATATACTATTTTTGAGGAGGTGTGTGGAAATTACTAACATTAAAAATCTAAAAACTAAAAAAACAAGAAATTTAAGCTAAAATTAAAGTTAAAGTTAGAGTGTGCCCCGAAGGTGAGAAAATAATTTGGTTTTGATTATTAGCTGTTATTAGCTGGTTTATAGTTGTTTACTATCAATACTTCGATCAATATTTTCAACATCACCTAAGTATAAAAACTATAATCATGAATTAGATGGAGATGATGGGAAACCCGAAGGTGAGAAAATAATTTGGTTTTGATTATTAGCTGTTATTAGCTGGTTTATAGTTGTTTACTATCAATACTTCGATCAATATTTTCAACATCACCTAAGTATAAAAACTATAATCATGAATTAGATGGAGATGATGGGAAACTAAGATTTATTATGACGACTTTTCATACTATAATCCTGAATTACCGTCGGAAACATGTGTCTACCTCTTTTAATGTAAATCACAAGAATTGAAAAAGAAGATTAACTTCATAAATAAATTAATAAGTAAAATAATTGAAATTGATAAATACTTAAATATTAATAAAATAATACTTAAATATTAATAAATTAATTAAAACTATTAAGCAAAAATATCTAAACAAAAAAAATGAATACGACAAATTTCTACAGGCTCTTGTGCACTTTATGAGCCATTTGTGGAAAGAAAATAAATTTTAAAATCAATTTATTTCCCACATCTGAGAATTATTAACTTGTGAGATTTATTTCATTGGACGTTGTTTTCATTTCTTTATTAGTTTTACAATCATAGGATTCATCCCTAAAATGATCGGACATGTTTGTCTTAGATAACAATCTTTAAATACTTTGTGTGTATGACACTTCTCACGTACATAGGAATCACAGTTGAATATTAATTGCTCATAATGAGGAAAAAAGTCACGTGATCAGTATTGTTACATGGGGTATGTCGGGGATGGGTGGAAGGTGAGCTACCTTTCTCACGTATATAGAAAGCCTAGTTGAATATTAATTACTCATAATGAGGAAAAGGTCACGTGATCAGCACCAAATGAATTTAAATTGAAATCCCTTTATCTTTGTTATTGATCTTTCATAATGTTGAAAGATATTGTTTCAGTTGATGTGCAAGGCTTTTTTGGTAATAATAACAATTTCATTCTAAAGGAAATAGGATTAGTAATTGATTAGAATCCTAACTTGAACAATAATTCTGTAATAGAACCACCATATGATTTCACTTTACTAAATACAAAATCTCGAAAGACTGCAATTTGGTTAACCGATAAACATCATAACATTTATTGGAACGATGCATAAAATAGTTTTTCTCAAACTCGAAAGTATCTAAAGTCAATTACAAACGGAAAACAAATTATTTGTAAAGGGGTGGAAAAGAAATGATTTCTTCAGAAATGTTTTGGAAATTGTCAGCTCTTCAATATTGAGGAAATTGATTGCCCGTCCCTAACAGGTTTAAGGGAAACCGGTTTACATGTGCTCTAGACAATGCATACATTATTTTAAAATTTTTAAAAAGTACTTTGATACCAAGAAAACAAATCTTATATACATAATTTGAAAGTTGAAATTGACCAATTTATTCAAGATTTGAAAGGGGAGGTAATTGGTCACCACTTTCAATACTTCATAAACACAAAACGATGTTCATGAATCAAGGTGGATATGATCTTAAAACTACGAATTATGGTGAACACTTTACATTCTGTAATCCCGAATTGACACCAGCAACATGCGCCTGTCACTTTTGTGCAAATCGTCGGGATGGAGTCAGAAAAATAATTTCAATATATAATGAAATATGTTTAGAATCCCAAAATAAATGAATAAATATATTATTATGGTATAAAATAAACTCTGACTTTTTATTGGGAGTTCAAATTGCAGGTACGGAGAAGTGCGGGATCGTGATTTCAACTCCTATTATGGCACGTGTAAGAGCTAGCCTGGGACATTGGCGTGAGGTTCACGCCAGGTTCTTATCAATACGCATGCGCCTTGAGGCTTGTGCCTTGTCCTTTTTTTTTGCGGTCGGGTACTGTTACAAGTGCGCAGGTTCGGGTACCTCTTGTGCGAGTCCCTTTTATGACATCTTCATGAGTCATTTTTGGAAAGGAAAGAATCTTAGAATCAATTTGACACGTTCTGGGGCGGAAAGAGAAATCTGTATTTGAAACTATTTTTCCACATTAACTTGTGAGATGATAACCATCTTTGATTATTTTGGGTGTGCGGTCTTTCTCACGTACATAGTAAGTCCAGTTGAAGATTAATTGCTCGTCATGAGAAAAAAGGTCAGGTGATCAATATTGTTACATGGGGATGTGGGGATGGGTGGAAGGTGAGCGACAATTTCTCACTTGGGTGTGTGGTCTTTCTAACGTACATAGAAAGCCCATTTGAATATTAATTACTTGTAATGAGGAAAAAGGTTTCTATAAAATTTAGCATTTGTCTAACTAAAACTTCTCAAAGGGGGAGGGAGGGATGGTGGAAAAGCATGCTCCCCATATGAAGAGGGGATAAAAATGAGAAGTTACTGTAAAGGAACTTCAGTTCGATTTCAAAGTCCACTGGATCCTTGTTAGAGGCATCAGCAGCAACATCAGTAACAACCACAACAAACAACAAACAAAAATCATCAAACAACAAAATCAACTAAACAACATACAAAAAATCAACTAAACAACAAACAACAAATCAACTACAACAACAAAACAGTTAAACAGCAACAAAAACATAAAAAAAAACAACAAAAACCAGTTAAACAGCAACAAAAACATCAAGAAAACAACAAAAAACAGTTGAACAGCAACGACAACATCATGAATATCAACAACAACGTATGTGATAAAATCACCAAATTCCTCAAAAAAAAATGGTAATTTCATTTTTGAGGATCATCGATGGATAGAGAAAGTTGGTAAGAGAAAATCGAAATATGGCGTACATATGCTATCATGTTCCTGTCCCGAAGCGTCGGCACAACGATGATGTAAGAGAGGGCCCGGATACTTGTCAATGCCACCAGGCACCATACCTTAGGATTAAAGCTATTGATTTAATAAACAAATACAATAAACTTAACCTAAAACAAGAGAGAACGATATAGTCGGGTGCCCCGACTATCAGATACCCGTTACGCAACTAAGGGAGTGCGAGGGAGATAGATATATAAAATCTTTGATCGGGCATAACTTTCTAACGAATGGTCCGATTTGAAAAATTTCTTCTACATTTCGATAGGTATACAATAAAACTGCATTTTTACTTTTCCAAAATCTTTAATGGTGTGCGCGCCAGACACCTTTCAAAAAATGGTTTAGGGCGATTGAGGGCGTTAGAGGCACCATTTTGAAATAAACTTGCGCTGCGTAGGAACTCCAAGAATATGCATGCAAAATGCCAATCCTCTAGCTTTTATAGTTTCCGAGACGGACGGACAGACAGACGGACAGACGGACATGGCTAGTTCGACTCGGCTAGTGCTCCTGATCAAGAATATATATACTTTATAGGGTCGGAAAAGCTTCCTTCTCCTTACTCTACGAGTAACGGGTATAAATATATATTTATAAATTCAAATTTGTATCTACTTTTGTTTGGGGCATAGGTGTTTGTTTATCTTACGTACTCGAATTTACAAAATAATTGACTAACCTATGCTTAAAAATTGATTTTTTTTTTGGCAATAGTCTAATTGCATATCAACTGGGAGTGCATTAAACTCATATAAAGCCCTATAGAGGGGCTCATTTTGGGAATAATTAGTCCGCCTCAACTCGAGAAAAAGGGATTAAAATTCGTAAGTTGTCTAGACGGAGCGTTAAATCCAACTTTCGAGAGTAGCTCCGGACAGTCGATACTACCATTCACAAAATCGAAGATGAAGCAAATGGCAAGGATATTTCTACGATGAGCAAGGGATGGTAGGTAAACAACCATACATTGCTGGAACAGGGTCTAACAATCTTAGCGAAAAAAAAGCGAATTTAAGAAATTGTTTCTGTAGTCGTTCTATTTCAATGAGTGGTAGTAAAGGGTTTCCAGATAAGAGCTGCATATTCTAGTTTAGATCGAACAAATGCAAAATAAAGCGCAAGTCTGGTGTAGGGATCAGTGAATAGCGATTCGTTCCGCTTCACAAATTCAAACATGGCATAGGCTCTGGGCATAATATAATCGAAGTGTGCTGAGAACTTAAATTTCGAGTCAAATATCACACCTAGATCTAAGGATTACTGCCGTAGTTGCCATTAATACCAGGGAAATTTCCATTAATATTCACTCTATAAAGACGATGGTGTAAATATGATTTTATCCAATTTATTAATGCCGAATGTATACCCAAGCGAGCTAGTTTTGCCAGTAGGGCACTGTGGTCAAAGGCTTTCTCAAAATCAGTGTATATGGCATCAACCTGTGTTCGCATATTTAAGGCATGAACGCAATAGTTGCTGAAAACGGCAAGGTTAGTCGAGGTTGACCGACCTGCTACAAAACCATGATGAGAAGTACTTATAAATGTTTTAGCAAGAAATTATAATTTATGGGCAACAATGCGCTCGAAGAGTTTACTATATTGCTGATCTTTGCTATAGGGGTGTAATTGACAATGTTATTCTTCGGCCCTGATTTTAAAATTGGAATCACGGATGCGACATTCCAACTTTCCGCAAAGTGTCCACTAGAAAGTGATTTCTCAAAGATAATCATAATTTTTAGTGGTACGCATAGCACCTCTATACTATGTTTCAAAAAGTAAGCCGGAATCCCATCACAGTCCGGAGTGTAAGAATCATCAACGTCTTTAACAGCTTTATGAATATTCTCTTCTAGCACGGTTAAACTACCTAAATTTAATAGAGGAGTGATCGCATTCTGGCTCAAAATTAGCTTTAAAATAAGAGGCAAAAAGATTTGCAGCTTCTATATTTAAATGCGAAGATATATTTCCTTGGAACATAGCAGATGGCACTGAAGAAGCTTTTTTCTTTGAATTTATAAATCGCCAGCAAAAGTTGGGATTACTTTTTAGCCCGATCTCAACATCCGCTATATATTGATTGTAAAGAAATTTATTTAGAAATTCAAATTCTCGTTTGTGCTGCAAGTGTCTATTCCAATCACAAGGATCGTGTGTAACCAAAAACTTTTAATCTAACTTATTTCTAAAGTTTTTAAGCGTTTTTAAACCATTTGTATACCAAGGCAACTTGAATGAACTTTGGACCCTTTCTCGAGCATTGTTTTTAATAATGTTTAAAATAATGTTTAAGCAAGAGAGAACGAGTACTTCGACTATTAGATACCCGTTACTCAGCTAAAGGGAGTGGGAGAGAGATTAATATATGCACGCGTCAAAGGTATTAGCGCCATCTAGTGGCTGTTTTATTTTTTGCTCATAACTTTTTAATGGATTGTCTGACTTGAAAAATTTCTTCTACAATTCGATAGATATTGATAATCACAATAAAACAGAATTTTTACTTTTCCAAAATATTTAAAGGTGTGGGCGCCAGACACCTCTCACAAAATGGTTTAGGGCGATTGTGGGCGTTAGAGGGGGCGTGGCCACCGTCTGAAACAAACTTGCGCTGCGTAGGAAGCCCAAGAATATGTGTGGGTAATCCCAACTAGCTTTCTAGCTTTTGTAGTTTCCGAGATCTCAGCGTTCATACAGACAGACAGACAGACGGACAGACGGGCATGGCTAGTTCGACTCGACTAGTGATCCTGATCAAGAATATATATACCTTATAGGGTCGGAAAAGCTTCCTTCTCCCTGTTACATACTTTTGCACGAATACAATATACCCTTTTACTCTACGAGAAACGGGTATAAAATTGTCATAACACAACTCCAATCTGACATGCGATAAAACTGATTTCCAGTTAATGGCAGATATCTCATTTCTGATGGAACAGAGGTTGGTTTCATTGAAAACAAATCTAGAAGAAAGCTTTAGGTAGTTTAACCGTGCTAGAAGAGAATATTCATAAAGCTGTTAAAGACGTTGATGATTCTTACACTCCGGACTGTGATGGGATTCCGGCTTACTTTTTGAAACATAGTATAGAGGTGCTATGCGTACCACTAAAAATTATGATTATCTTTGAGAAATCACTTTCTAGTGGACACTTTGCGGAAAGTTGGAATGTCGCATCCGTGATTCCAATTTTAAAATCAGGGCCGAAGAATAACATTGTCAATTACACCCCTATAGCAAAGATCAGCAATATAGTAAACTCTTCGAGCGCATTGTTGCCCATAAATTATAATTTCTTGCTAAAACATTTATAAGTACTTCTCATCATGGTTTTGTAGCAGGTCGGTCAACCTCGACTAACCTTGCCGTTTTCAGCAACTATTGCGTTCATGCCTTAAATATGCGAACACAGGTTGATGCCATATACACTGATTTTGAGAAAGCCTTTGACCACAGTGCCCTACTGGCAAAACTAGCTCGCTTGGGTATACATTCGGCATTAATAAATTGGATAAAATCATATTTACACCATCGTCTTTATAGAGTGAATATTAATGGAAATTTCCCTGGTATTAATGGCAACTACGGCAGTAATCCTTAGATCTAGGTGTGATATTTGACTCGAAATTTAAGTTCTCAGCACACTTCGATTATATTATGCCCAGAGCCTATGCCATGTTTGAATTTGTGAAGCGGAACGAATCGCTATTCACTGATCCCTACACCAGACTTGCGCTTTATTTTGCATTTGTTCGATCTAAACTAGAATATGCAGCTCTTATCTGGAAACCCTTTACTACCACTCATTGAAATAGAACGACTACAGAAACAATTTCTTAAATTCGCTTTTTTTTCGCTAAGATTGTTAGACCCTGTTCCAGCAATGTATGGTTGTTTACCTACCATCCCTTGCTCATCGTAGAAATATCCTTGCCATTTGCTTCATCTTCGATTTTGTGAATGGTAGTATCGACTGTCCGGAGCTACTCTCGAAAGTTGGATTTAACGCTCCGTCTAGACAACTTACGAATTTTAATCCCTTTTTCTCGAGTTGAGGCGGACTAATTATTCCCAAAATGAGCCCCTCTATAGGGCTTTATATGAGTTTAATGCACTCCCAGTTGATATGCAATTAGACTATTGCCAAAAAAAAAATCAATTTTTAAGCATAGGTTAGTCAATTATTTTGTAAATTCGAGTACGTAAGATAAACAAACACCTATGCCCCAAACAAAAGTAGATACAAATTTGAATTTATAAATATATATTTATACCCGTTACTCGTAGAGTAAGGAGAAGGAAGCTTTTCCGACCCTATAAAGTATATATATTCTTGACCAGGAGCACTAGCCGAGTCGAACTAGCCATGTCCGTCTGTCCGTCTGTCTGTCCGTCCGTATGAACGCTGAGATCTCGGAAACTATAAAAGCTAGAGGATTGGCATTTTGCATGCATATTCTTGGAGTTCCTACGCAGCGCAAGTTTATTTCAAAATGGTGCCTCTAACGCCCTCAATCGCCCTAAACCATTTTTTGAAAGGTGTCTGGCGCGCACACCATTAAAGATTTTGGAAAAGTAAAAATGCAGTTTTATTGTATACCTATCGAAATGTAGAAGAAATTTTTCAAATCGGACCATTCGTTAAAAAGTTATGCCCGATCAAAGATTTTATATATCTATCTCCCTCGCACTCCCTTAGTTGAGTAACGGGTATCTGATAGTCGGGGCACCCGACTATATCGTTCTCTCTTGTTTTAGGTTAAGTTTATTGTATTTGTTTATTAAATCAATAGCTTTAATCCTAAGGTATGGTGCCTGGTGGCATTGACAAGTATCCGGGCCCTCTCTTACATCATCTTTGCGCCGACGCTTCGGGACAGGAACATGATAGCATATGTACGCCATATTTCGATTTTCTCTCACAAACTTTCTCTATCCATCGATGATCCTCAAAAATGAAATTACCATTTTTTTTTGAGGAATTTGGTGATTTTATCACATACGTTGTTGTTGATATTCATGATGTTGTCGTTGCTGTTCAACTGTTTTTTGTTGTTTTCTTGATGTTTTTGTTGCTGTTTAACTGGTTTTTGTTGTTTTTTTTTATGTTTTTGTTGCTGTTTAACTGTTTTGTTGTTGTAGGTGATTTGTTGTTTGTTGTTTAGTTGATTTTTTGTATGTTGTTTAGTTGATTTTGTTGTTTGATGATTTTTGTTTGTTGTTTGTTGTGGTTGTTACTGATGTTGCTGCTGATGCCTCTAACAAGGATCCAGTGGACTTTGAAATCGAACTGAAGTTCCTTTACAGTAACTTCTCATTTTTATCCCCTCTTCATATGGGGAGCATGCTTTTCCACCATCCCTCCCTCGCAATCACCCCCTTTGAGAAGTTTTAGTCAGACAAATGCTAAATTTTTTAGAAACTATTTCCTCATTACAAGTAATTAATATTCAAATGGGCTTTCTATGTACGTTAGAAAGACCTCACACCCAAGTGAGAAATTGTCGCTCACCTTCCACCCATCCTCACATCCCCATGTAACAATATTGATCACCTGACCTTTTTTCTCATGACGAGCAATTAATTTTCAACTGGACTTACTATGTACGTGAGAAAGACCGCACACCCAAAATAATCAAAGATGGTTATCATCTCACAAGTTAATGTGGAAAAATAGTTTCAAATACAGATTTCTCTTTCCGCCCCAGAACGTGTCAAATTGATTCTAAGATTCTTTCCTTTCCAAAAATGACTCATGAAGATGTCATAAAAGGGACTCGCACAAGAGGTACCCGAACCTGCGCACTTGTAACAGTACCCGACCGCAAAAAAAAGGACAAGGCACAAGCCTCAAGGCGCATGCGTATTGATAAGAACCTGGCGTGAACCTCACGCCAATGTCCCAGGCTAGCTCTTACACGTGCCATAATAGGAGTTGAAATCACGATCCCGCACTTCTCCGTACCTGCAATTTGAACTCCCAATAAAAAGTCAGAGTTTATTTTATACCATAATAATATATTTATTCATTTATTTTGGGATTCTAAACATATTTCATTATATATTGAAATTATTTTTCTGACCCCATCCCGACGATTTGCACAAAAGTGACAGGCGCATGTTGCTGGTGTCAATTCGGGATTACAGAATGTAAAGTGTTCACCATAATTCGTAGTTTTAAGATCATATCCACCTTGATTCATGAACATCGTTATGTGTTTATGAAGTATTGAAAGTGGTGACCAATTACCTCCCCTTTCAAATCTTGAATAAATTGGTCAATTTCAACTTTCAAATTATGTATATAAGATTTGTTTTCTTGGTATCAAAGTACTTTTTAAAAATTTTAAAATAATGTATGCATTGTCTAGAGCACATGTAAACCGGTTTCCCTTAAACCTGTTAGGGACGGGCAATCAATTTCCTCAATATTGAAGAGCTGACAATTTCCAAAACATTTCTGAAGAAATCATTTCTTTTCCACCCCTTTACAAATAATTTGTTTTCCGTTTGTAATTGACTTTAGATACTTTCGAGTTTGAGAAAAACTATTTTATGCATCGTTCCAATAAATGTTATGATGTTTATCGGTTAACCAAATTGCAGTCTTTCGAGATTTTGTATTTAGTAAAGTGAAATCATATGGTGGTTCTATTACAGAATTATTGTTCAAGTTAGGATTCTAATCAATTACTAATCCTATTTCCTTTAGAATGAAATTGTTATTATTACCAAAAAAGCCTTGCAAATCAACTGAAACAATATCTTTCAACATTATGAAAGATCAATAACAAAGATAAAGGGATTTCAATTTAATTTCATTTGGTGCTGATCACGTGACCTTTTCCTCATTATGAGTAATTAATATTCAACTAGGCTTTCTATATACGTGAGAAAGGTAGCTCACCTTCCACCCATCCCCGACATACCCCATGTAACAATACTGATCACGTGACTTTTTTCCTCATTATGAGCAATTAATATTCAACTGTGATTCCTATGTACGTGAGAAGTGTCATACACACAAAGTATTTAAAGATTGTTATCTAAGACAAA
The DNA here is from genome assembly GCA_035046095.1 of Drosophila pseudotakahashii. Lineage (NCBI taxonomy): Eukaryota > Metazoa > Arthropoda > Insecta > Diptera > Drosophilidae > Drosophila > Drosophila pseudotakahashii. The sequence continues at coordinate 915,857 of JAWNOE010000059.1, forward strand.
CATGTCCGATCATTTTAGGGATGAATCCTATGATTGTAAAACTAATAAAGAAATGAAAACAACGTCCAATGAAATAAATCTCACAAGTTAATAATTCTCAGATGTGGGAAATAAATTGATTTTAAAATTTATTTTCTTTCCACAAATGGCTCATAAAGTGCACAAGAGCCTGTAGAAATTTGTCGTATTCATTTTTTTGTTTAGATATTTTTGCTTAATAGTTTTAATTAATTTATTAATATTTAAGTATTATTTTATTAATATTTAAGTATTTATCAATTTCAATTATTTTACTTATTAATTTATTTATGAAGTTAATCTTCTTTTTCTATTCTTGTGATTTACATTAAAAGAGGTAGACACATGTTTCCGACGGTAATTCAGGATTATAGTATGAAAAGTCGTCATAATAAATCTTAGTTTCCGATCATCTCCATCTAATTCATGATTATAGTTTTTATACTTAGGTGATGTTGAAAATATTGATCGAAATATTGATAGTAAACAACTATAAACCAGCTAATAACAGCTAATAATCAAAACCAAATTATTTTCTCACCTTCGGGGCACACTCTAACTTTAACTTTAATTTTAGCTTAAATTTCTTGTTTTTTTAGTTTTTAGATTTTTAATGTTAGTAAGTAAGACAAAATTTATTAATGTTAAATGTTACCCAAAGTGACTGGTGCCATAATTAAAAGGCTTCACCTAGCCTATAGCACTGGGATAAAACTAAAATAAAGAAATAAATAAATAAATAGTAACAAGGCATCAGTTAAACCAATTCTTGAACATATAAATCAATTTCATAGTTATATTTCTTATCATATCTGGTCCCGAATTTATAATGATGTATATAACATTAACTTCCTTACAGTAAATTTCTTTAAAAAAACCAATGCTTAGAGAACAAAATTCACCCTTAACATGTGCACACAATACGAAAACTGGTTTCCTTAAACCTGTCCAACACAACACATTTTCTCGTTATCGATTAGTAAACAATTATCAAAAAACTTAACATCAAAATTTTTAACATACAGAATAATACTAATATTTGAGATATTATTCTTCTTAATCCTACCTGCTTAAACATAAAAAACTAATAAATGAATACTCGATACAAATTACTGATAGATTATTAATATAAAATACTACTTTACTTACACCGACTCAATACTCATTACATTGTTGTAACGAAACAAAAAACAAGAAAGTTAAGAATATCACGTTGATAATTTTATTATACATATCATTAAATCTTTCCATTCCGATTATTTGCAAATATTTCCCCAAAAGATTTAAAAGTATCATGTAATCATGTATTATATCAGTTATTATTATTTTAGCTATTTATTATTTTCATTCTTCCGTCCTATATATATCTCGGATCGTATCACGGATTCCATCATACATTTTTCAATATCCCCACTTGCTAGCCTTGCATCCCAAAATCACAGTTGTTGACAATAATTCCAAGGTCAAGATTGTCAACAAGAGTTCGACACAGTCGCAAGTAAAGAGAACAATTTCTTATAAATTTATCTATTCATAAAAATTGTATAAAGATGTAGTTAACAGAATATAAATAAAAAACGATAAGAGGGTTAGTAAAACATGTTTCATCCATAATTTAAAAGTCATTAAGCAGGAGAACTATTGATAACTAGGTAATAATCCTAAAGTTTGTTAAGTGCAACGAACACGGCAATATCTATTGTAGGTAAAATTCTGGGAAATTTACCGTCCATAAACAAATATTATAACAAATGTAACACCTTAACAGAGATAAAATAAGAGAAGACCTTAACCATAAACTTTTTTACCAGCACACCCCATAATTTTAATCATAATCTGTTTGAAGGTCAATTATGGTCACGATAAATAGCAAATATGATTGGAAAACAAGAAAGGAAGCTAGCTTCGGGCAGCCGAAGCTTATATACCCTTGCAGATAAAGTAAATCATTATATTTTAATGCTTACTCTATCGGTGCAGTTCCAGGGGTTCCAGTAACACAAAAACCTGTTACAAATTTTCAAATAAACATGAGCTAAATTCATGTCCTAAATTCAAATTTGTATCTTCTTTTGTTTGGGGGGATGGGTGATTTTTTCAGGTCAAAAAGATAAAAAAAATAAAAATATATTTGAATTTAAAATTTACATATTCTTTTGTTATTGGGTGGGTGTTTGTTTCTCAGTGGCAAGCAAAGGGATCCCCTCTTAAAGGGTGATTGCTTTCAGCTGTTTCTTTTTAACGTGACAACAGCCCGTGACATTCTATCTCGTACCCGTGAGCACCACACTTTCTCAATCTAAGCAAAGGACACCCGTCACACACCAGTAATTTCTCCCCTATTAACTAGGATAACCCAAATATATCGCTATGATCACCTGACACACCGTGTGAGCACCACACTTTCTTGATCTAAGCAAAGGTCACCCGTGATCTAAGCAACTAGGACAACCCAGATAAGCAAAGGACACCCGTCACACCCCAGTAATTTCTCCCCCCATTAACTAGGAAAACCCAAATATAACGCTATGATCACCTGACACACCTCAGTAATTTCTCCATGTTTAACTAGGATAACCCAGATAAACAAAGGTCACCCGTCACACCCCAGTAATTTCTCCCCCCATTAACTAGGAAAACCTAAATATTCTATAAAAATCATCGAGACGGAGCCTTAAAACTAATGTCATAATATTTAGTGTATAAGAAAAGCCTGTTACAAATTTCCAAATAAACATGACCCAAATAAAAATTTACATATTCTTTTGTTTGGGAGGGTGTTTGCTTTCAGCTGTTTCTTTTGAGAATTCTTTTGCTATTGGGGTGGGTGTTTGCTTTCAGCTGTTTCTTTTGAGTATTCGTTTGGGATCCCCTATTCAAGGGTGCTAATCAAGTTACCAAGTCCACGTGTGAACGTGTCAACAACCCGAGACATTTTCTAGAGGCTATGGGTATTATATTGCTTACCACACCACACTTTCTTCCCGCCTCGTTTCACCCCATTTAATGAATCTATTAACGGACACCCGTCAACTTATCACCCTAATTAACGATCACTCGTAACGCACCAGTAACTTCTCCCCGCTTAATTAGAATCCCCGATTTCTGGATAGAATTTCTGGATAGGATTTCTGGATACAATTCCTGGATATACGCAATTTATCACCCTAATTAACGATCACCCGTCACACCCCAGTAATTTCTGTAATTAACTAGGAAAACCTAAATATAACGCTATGATCACCTGACACACCTCAGTAATTTCTCCCTGTTCAACTAGGATAACCCAGATAAGCAAAAGTCACCCGTCACACCCCAGTAACTTCTCCCCCCATTAACTAGGAAAACCTAAATATAACGCTATGATCACCCGTCACACCGTGTGAGCACCACACTTTCTTAATCTAAGCAAAGGTCACCCCACCCGTCACACCCCAGTAACTTCTCCCCGCTTAATTAGAATCCCCGATTTCTGGATAGGATTTCTGGATACAATTCCTGGATATACGCATTTTATCACCCTAATTAACGATCACTCGTCACGCACCCATTAACTTTAATTACCCCCACCTGTCACCTTAACCTAATTTATTACCCTATTTAACGATCACTCGTCACGCACCATTAACTTTAATTACCCCCATTTATTACCCTAATTAGCATAATTAATTACCTCCCCCTTCCACTTTTTGTATTCAGCTCCCGCATTTATATACTACTTTAGTAGACTCTGAGTCTGAGATGGGTATGGATTTAGCTGTGCTCTCAGATGCGCTGACGTCAGGTGATTTTGAAAACCACTTTGTCAATTCAAAACCTGCAGCTTGAAGAACCTGAGACACTTCAGACTTAATATACTTTAACTCCTCTACGCATGCAGCACCAGTCATCATGTCATCGACATAAAAGTCGGATCCAATACCTTCAGCAGCACTAGGAAAAGAAAGTTTGGCAGACTCGCTTAACCTTTTAAAACACCGAATTGCCAGAAATGGGGCTGGTCCAGTCCCATATGTTACGGTGTTGAGCTTATATAATCTCAAGGACTCAGAGGGGTCTCTTCTCCACACTATAAGTTGAAACTGCCTATCCGCTTCATTTACCATCACTTGGCGATACATTTTCCTAACATCGGCGGTCAGGGCGAACCTATGCAGCCGGAATCGAAGTAGCGTTGAGTACAACTCATCTTGGATTGTCGGCCCAAAATATCATTTAGGGAGATCTGAGTTGACGATTTACAAGAAGCATCGAAAACGACGCGTAACTTGGTTGACGTACTTTGGGGTCTCAGAACGGTTTGGTGTGGGATAACATAATGTGGAGCAGAAGGAATTTTATCTGTAGGAGGCATATGACCTAAGGAAAGGTACTCTTCCATAAATTCTAAATACGTTTTCTTCATGTCAGGGTCTCGAGACAACCTTCTTTCATGCGACAGAAACCGCCGTTTTGCAACTTCAAAGGAGTTGCCTAACCCATTTGGATCAGATTTAAACGGCAGCCTTACTTCAAACCGTCCTGATGGCAAAACCTGAGTAGTCTTCCGGTAGTGTTCTTCACATAACTTTTGCTCGGGGGACAGAATTTTCTTTTGAGATGGCATTTCTTCCAGTGAACAAAACTTCTGTAGTGTGCTGTCAATAGATACTAACAGCTCATTACTACAACTAAAACTTTTCACAACTTCTGTAGGGGAAGATGATTTATATCTTCCTGATACAACCCATCCTATGAGAGTTTTTTACAAAGTTGGAAAGTCGGGACCTTGTCTAATTTGTCCAACAGCTAATAATTCGAAAAAAGATTCTGCTCCCTATAACAAACCTATTCTTTGTGACTTGTAGAAGTATGGGTCCGCTAAAGGTAGGTTCTTTGGAATTTTCCAGTCATTGATATAACAGACTGGTCAGGATGGTATCCTGATATTGATTTTAAAATCCAAAGCTAAAGGTAGGTTCTTTGGAATTTTCCAGTCATTGATATTAACAGACTGGTCAGGATGGTATCCTGATATTGATTTTAAAATCCAAAAATCGAATTATAACTCACTACTATTTATACGCGACTTTACCACTGTGTGTACCTTTTTCTTAACTTCAGAATTGGACTCGCCAATACAAAGTAAGTTGATACACGCCTTCTCTTTACGGATCTGTAAGCGGTGAGCAAGGTCATCTGTTATGAAGTTAGTGACGTGGAAGGCTGATCTTGATTTGGCAAAGGAGTAAGAATTTCTTGGGGTGGTGGCAACACTAAACTGTTCTCAGAAACTGTATATCTATGCAGTAAAACGTGATGCGAGCGTCCACAAAATCGACATTTATTAAATTTGCATTTCGAGACAATTGATGCATACAATTGATGCATAATAAAGCAGATTTTACAAAGTCAAACCTTTGCACAACCGAATGACGACCAATCGGACCACAGTTCACTAGGATATGGTCGTCCGCATTGCAATAGCTACAACCTTGCTGGGATTTACTGTTGGACGAAGAACATGTAAATGAGCTACGATTATGTGGCTTGCTCACCGTAACTTTATCTTGCTTTGGTTTTGTCGATTCTTCAGCAGATAAATGCTGATATCGGCGATGCCAAATTTGGAAGTCGAGCTCGAGTTGGGGATAAAGAAGCTGACCCAAGAATTTTGGTTTCGCTAGCTGCCTTCAAGGCCGAGATAAGCAACAATATTTTTGCCTTAGTATCAAATTAATAGTGGTTGCAGTGACGGAAAATCGGAATACCCGACCCGTCAGCTAATCGTCAGCGCGCCAAACCAAAATCCTATAACAATAACAACGTTGCTAGCGGCGGACAAGCGAATGCGAAAACGAAAAAATTCACCGCTGCAGCTGCTTGTATATAAGGGCTTATGCATTGGTTATGTATAGCGGCTGGGATGAATTTTCCCAACTATTAATTTTTTGAGTTTTAACACAATGTAGTGGGGGGCGACAGTGATTGCAATAATGTTCGTAAGAAAACACAAATTAAATGTTGCATCCAAGGGCGGTTCAAATGGATTATGTAATGTGTTTTTATTTATTTTTTTTTTTTTGTTAGTGGTGGTTTAAAGCATCGAAAGCCTACTCGGAGCTGAGCTAGCTTGCCGAAGTCTGGGACTTTAACCCAGTAAAAACCCAACACCCTACCCGCTTCCCCGGCGGTACTTCCGTTAGGTATTACTTCGCCGGGGGGGAATGCCCTTAGGGCTCACTAGGATTCTGTCCTATTGGAATTTCGCAGTCTTTCTGCGTTGCGCAGTTTTTTGAGCACTATTGTGGCCATGTTGCATACAGCAGACCAATTTTCTTCTGAGTCGAGCATAATGTCCACCAGGTTACAAGCGGCTGGCGTCCTCCCAACCCTCATGCTCAGATCTCTTCGTTCATTTTCGAACCTCGGACATACAAAAAACACGTGTTCTGCGTCTTCGTTATCCGTATCGCAGAGTGGACAGTACGGATAACGTTCATGCTTAAACCTATTCAGATAGTATTTAAAGCATCCATGTCCTGTCAACAGTTGCGTTAAGTAGAAGTCCACATGTCCATGCTTTCGTCCCAGCCATCTCTGCAGTTCTGGGATAAGCTTATACGTCCATCGTCCTTTGCTGCTTTGTGCCCACCTCTCTTGCCACTTTGCAATGGTGAGTTCTCTGCACCTTTTCCGTAGGGCTTCGGCCGTTGCGATTCCTGTGCTACCTGCTCGGATCTCAACTGATTCCAATGCCAGCAGGTCGATCGGTATAACTCCCGATATTACCAACGCCGCGTCATGGGATACCGTGCGGAACGCACAGCATACCCGCAGGGCACATAATCTCTGCACGGAGTCGGCATCTTGCAGATAACTTTAATTTTTAGTGGCTCGGGCCCATATGGGGGCAGCGTACATCAGCGTCGATGTGGCAACGCTAACCAGTAATCTCCGACCTGGATGCCTCGGTCCCCGAGTGTTTGCCATAATCCTCGAGATTGCGGCCGCGGTCCTACCTGCCCTGCCACTAGCGTACGCTAGATGTTCTTTGAAGGTTAGCCGGTGGTCAATCATGACACCCAAGTATTTTAGGCTTGGGCGAGATTTAATTGTGGCTTCTCCAATTTTGATAGTAGCAGTCTCTACTATCTGCCTGCTACTTATTAGGACTGCTTCCGTATTGTGCGCAGCCAAGGTGAGCCCCTTGGCGTCGAGCCATGCGCTTGCTCGTTCCCCAGCTTCGTTGCAGATTCTCTCTGCATCTGGTAGTTTCTTTGCCGTAACTACTATGGCTACGTCATCGGCAAAGCCAATGAGTCGTGCCCCTTCGGGCATCGTGATCCTAAGGATCCCATCGTACATGGCATTCCACAACAAGGGGCCTAGGACTGATCCTTGTGGGACTCCCCCGCTAACCCTGTGGGTCAATTGCCCGGAATCAGTTTCGTACAGGAGCAGGCGGCCTTCGAAGTAGCTCACTATTACTCTCTGTATATACATTGGAACATTAAGGTTTCCCAATGCATTTAGTGTGTGGTGCCAGCTAGCGGAGTTGAATGCGTTTTTAACATCCAGCGTTGCCGCTATGCAGTACTGCTTAGTGCCGTACAACCACCTTTTACCCTCGATGGCTTTATCTGCGATTTCGCACAGTTTACCGACGGCGTCGATAGATAGATAGTCCCTTTCGAAAACCATACTGCATCTCAGAGAGACCGTTGGTTTCATCAAGGGCACCTTCTAGCCGGGAGTGGATTATTCTTTCAAGAATTTTACCCACCGTATCTAGCATGCAGAGTGGCCTAAATGAAGAAGGCTCCTCCGCCGGCTTGTCCCCCTTTGGTATAAGTACCAACCGCTGTATTTTCCAGCGACTAGGGAACACCCCTTCTGTTAGGCATGCGCTATACATGTCAATATACTCCTTTGTGTTTGCCTTAATGGCAATTTTAAGGACTTTATTCGGGATGCCATCTGGTCCCGGTGATTGTCGTCCAGTATTGTCTTCAATACCCGGAGGACTTCTTCGGCACTTGTGAGCTTTATGTTCGCAGTGTTCACGATCTGTGAGGTTCGCGCCATACTCTCTTGCTCTGGGAATAATGTTTCCACTATCCTTTTTAGGCCGGCTGGGCATGTCGGCGATGGCCTACTAAAAACCCGAAGCCGTTTTGTGACGAGTTTTTATGCGAAGCCCCATGGGTTGGAGTTTATTTCTTCGCATATATTGTTAAAGCACCTGCGTTTGCTCTCTTTTATAGTTTTTTCCAGGGCTCCTCTTTTTTTCCCTGAAAAATATTTAAAGTGATTCAAATTCGGGCCTTCCTCTTGAGCCTCTTGATACCCATATAGGTATCACTAACCTCCCAGCTGGAGCCCGTGGTCAATCCAGCGCTCACGAATGTGAGGTCAATGATGGAACTGGTGCCGGCTCTACAAAAAGTCGTTTTCGTTCATGAGTTTAGCAGTACTAGGTCAAGTGCGGCGAAGCTCTCGAGTAGCGCCTTACCCCTCGCATTTGTTCGGGGAGAGCCCCAGTCGGTAGCCCAGGCATTAAAGTCCCCGGCTATTACGGCTGGTCGATTTTCCCGGGCATCTTCTGCAATCTCTTCGAGCACAGATATTGCCTGGGGAAGGCTATGGCTTGGCGGCAGGTAACAGCTATAGAAAGCTATACCATTCACGTGAGCCCTAGCGAAGCAATTTCCGTTTTTTTTTCTGCTAATCGGAAGCTTCGGATTTCCGCAGCTCCATATTGCATATTTTTTGCTATTATTTGCTAGCCATTCTCCGAAATTTTTATTCCTGTATTGCTCACTTATGAGTGCAATGTCTACGTTTTCCTCGATGACATTTTGCTCCAGCAATAATTGGGCAACCTCACAATGGTTTAGGTTTATCTGAAGGAACTTCATTTACCCCTAAGCCCTTGCATAGCCCTTCTGAAGTACGGGCATTTCCCACTCATTGTTGGGTGGTCGCAATCTTTCTCCTTCTTGCGTTTGCAGAGCATGCAGCAGGCCTTTGCCTTGCAGACTCTGGCTTGGTGCTCCTTGGCGCCGCAGTTGTAGCAGCATTTTGAGCAGTCCTCATGGGTCCTGCAATTCCCAGCTATATGGCCAAACTCCATACACTTAAAACACCTTTTAGGTGTTATCTTTGGGCGGACTCGGCACGAGGACCAACCCAGCCTAATTCTACCCTTCTCAATGAGCGGTCTCCCTATGTCGGGCATGACTCTAAGTGTAGCGGTTTGGTGCCCCCGTATGCCGCCCTTAGACTGACCACCGCGGATTCTGGCAACACCACATCAAACTGCGATTTTACCGCACATAGAATGTCCGCTTTCTCTGTGATCTCATCTATGTCCTTTACCTCGACCAGCAGTGTCTCAGTCAGTGCTTTGACGTCCACAGTGCTGCCCAGGAGCGCCTTCATTGTGGTCTATAGCTCCGCGGTTTTAGGATCGGATACTTTGTTTAGGAGGATTAGGAGTTCCCCCGTAGCTGTACGCCTGACAGCCTGTACGGCTTGTCCAAGCTCCTTCAGCTGCGGTTCAGTCTTAACCTTTTTGAGGATATCCGCATAGGACCCTCCAGTGGACGAAGCGATCACTATCGCATCATTTCGAGGCGGTCGCATCCTGGGCTTCCTTTCCTTCTTTTTCACCTGATGCCATTCCTCTGGCTTCTTCACAGGTTTTTGGGGCTTGCTGGTGCTCTCTGTCCCAACATGTTTCCCCTTTTTTCCACTTATGTATGTGTGCTGACTTTGCCCAAATGCAGAGTTATCAGAGTAAAACGTCCGAGTTGTTTCGATCTCTAATATGCACTGACTTTTAATGTTCAAGTTTGAGGAATACAAAATAGCGATATGTACATGTGTGAGTCTAAGAATTCAAATACAAACATATGATTACAGTGTGGGGTAGTTATTTAGAACAAGTTGGCAAAGAATTCAAATTATGACCGCTTTACAAAGTTATTTATAAAAATATAATAATAATAAATGAAATTAGCATTGAATTATGATGTCATCGAACATTCTCCGCCCGTTGAATGATCCAAGGAGTATTCAAGCACCAATTTTCTCAGGCAGGGGCGCTATCTTACAGATGGGTCTTCGAATGGTTCGGTCCTTCACCTTGATCTCGGCCACTCTTACTCGTCCATCAGCTCCGAAATGCGTGTCGGTGATGCGACCAAGGATCCATTCCTGGGGAGGTGCATTGTCCTCGTGAACGATGACCATTTGGCCAATTTGAATGTTGGCATTGGGTTTGAGCCATTTGGAGCGCTCCTAAAGCGTGTGTAAGTAATCACGCCTCCATAGCTCCCAGAACTGTTGCTTCAAGTACGTTACGCGCTGCCACTGCGTAAGATAGGATGGTCTGCTATCGTCAATTGAAGGCTCCGGTACGGACATCAAAGAGGACCCAATCAGCAGGTGCGCTGGGCTGAGCGCCTCTCCATCGTTTGGGTCTTCGGAGAGGGGGGCCATTGGTCTTGAGTTTAATATTGCCTCCGCCTCGATTGCAATCGTTTGAAGCTCCTCGTACGTTAACCCAGTGCTGCCCAAGTTTTTTATCATCAAGGTCTTCATGGACTTCACTGCGGCTTCCCACAATCCGCCAAAGTGGGGAGGACGCGGGGGAATGAACTTGAACTCAAATCCCACGATGCTACTGAAATTCTGTTTCCATAAGCTCGGACGCTGCGCAGCCTCTTGACACTATGTCCGCGGGATTGTCCTTGCCCGGAACGTGTCTCCAAGTGATGGTTGAAGTGGTTGATTGCATCTCAAAAATCCGGTTGGCGACGAAGCAGTTTAGCCGGGACGAGTGCATGGTTAGCCACTGTAGAACTATTCTTGAGTCGGTCCAAAAGAAAATATTATTAATTATTTTTCGAATTTTTGCTTAATCTTGGCCCACGTTTGACACAATAAATATGCGGCGCACAATTCTAGCCGCGGCAGTGAAATTGCCTTTATTGGGGCCACTTTAGACTTGGCGATGATTAGCATTGATTTAAACTCTCCATTTAAGTATGTTCGTAGATATAGGCAACAGCCATAAGCTCGCTGCGATGCATCTGAAAATCCGTGTATTTCCGATAGATTTCTTGGTGACGAGTTAATAAATCTCGGAACTTCGATGGATTGAAGATGGTGCAAATCTTCTTCTATTCGCTTCCACTGGGATTGAAGCTCAGGGGGAAGTGGATCATCCCAGTTTAGACGGTGCATCCACAACTCTTGGACCAATATTTAATTTATCGAATAACGACTGGTGATACGAGCCCTAGCAAATCGTACAGGTGAGCTACAAGTGATACGATGCTCCGTTTGGTAATGACCGAGAGTGTAGGTAGTGTATACCTAAAACAGAAAAGATCTAGTTTTGGTTGCCACGACATGCCCATAGTCTTCGTGACATCTTTGGTATCAACATTGAATTGAAACTCTGCTCCGTTGCCTTCGATTTTGCTTGTGTTCCTTTTGCTAGCTCCAATCCAGCCTTAGAAAGTATGCTAGTGACCTCTGCAGCCTTGAGATGAAGCTCTTCGACACTGTCTGCTCCAGTAAGGAGGTCATCGACGTACATCTCTTCTTTAAGAACGGCTGCTCCGATGGGAAACTGATTGCAGAAGTTTTCCGCAATATATTTCAAGCTCCTGATCGCTAGAAATGGTGCGCAGGACATGCCGTACGTGACAGTGTTGAGCTGAAACAATTCTAAAGGCGCAGCTGAGGATTCTCTCCAGAGAACAAGTTGATACATACGATCGTCTGGTGACACTTCAAACTGGCGATACATCTTGCAGATATCAGCTACAAGTGCATGACGATGCAAGCGAAAGGCTAGAAGTGTTAAGATAAGATTCTGCTGGATGCTTGGCCCAATCATCAACATCTCATTTAGAGAAAGGTTCGATGTTGTTTTGCATGATGCATCGAACACAACACGCAGCTTGGTAGTCGTGCTTTCTGATCTAAGGACTCCATGATGCGAAATCAGATGCCAATTGCATGTGATTCAAAGCTATGTATTCCTTCATGAATTTCACGTACATCTCCTTTAACAACGGGTTGCGATTCAACCTACGTTCGTTTTGCAGAAACCGGGATTTGGCAATTTCAAAGGATTTACCTAGCCTGTAAGGATTCCCTTTAAAGGGCAAGCTAACTTGGACCCGTCCAGATGTGAGAAACTTTGTGTTTGCCAAAAAATGCCGTTCGCATTCCTGCTCTTCTAGGGTGAAACCTTGATAGTGCGAATCAAACTCTTCGATTAGCCAAAACCTTTCTAATGCATCTTGCAGCTCCGTAGAACGTGCCATGTTGCATGTGACGACTTGCGGTTGCGGAATATCAGAAACCTTTCCGCCAACTATCCAACCAAGTGCAGTATTGACCAGGCAGGGAAGACCTGGACCCAAAGAAATTTTGCCATTTGAAAGTAAGTCAAAGAACTCTTGTGTGCTGATGAGTAGGTCAATCCTGTGAGGCATGTAGAATCCTGGATCTGCAAGGTCAATCTCTGTGGGTATGTTCCATTGTGAAGTGTCAATGAATCGCTCTGACTGATTGAGCGATATTGTCTTTGCTACAGCGAATTGTAAATGCCATTCATCTACAGATAGTCGTGATCGAATAGTTGTTGAGACAGAGAATCTCATCTGCGTTCTGACATCGCCTATGCCAGAAATGTCATACTTCTGTCTTTCGAATCTGAGCTGAAGGAGCTTGGCCAACTCTTCAGAGATGAAATTTATTTCAGAGCCTGAGTCAAGCAAAGCTCTGGCTGGCTGAAATATTCCAAACGTATCCCTAATCAATACTATTGCCGTAGGAATTAAAGCGCGCCTCGAATGACGCGAAAGCATGGAAACAGCATGTGTAGGTTCCCGTTCCTGCTGAGATGTGTGGTCAACAATTTGTGTTAGTTGCTCTGGATGAGCACTTCTATGCAAAATAGTATGATGTAAGCCTTGACAAACGCGGCATCGGGATCTAATTGGACATCTGCTCGCCAAATGGCTGGTGCGCAAACAATTTATGCACAGAGAGGATTGCTTAATGAAATTAAATTTATCCTGCCAGCCTAGTAAACCAAATGAAGGGCAATGAGTGAGAGCGTGATCAGTAGCCGAACATTTTTTACAAACACCCTGTGCCGTAACAAAGGCTCTCCTATTCTGCGTGGGCCTTTCCTTTGGCTTCTCATCAGATGATCGTTTAACGTTGCTCTCCAAATATTGACAGTGCCGGCTTAAACTGCGATAACAATCCTCCCAAGTAGGCAACACCTCGTATTCTTGGACCCGGTCGTACGATAATTTTGAATCTGCATCAATTTTGGATAAAACAAGATGAATTAGTATTGCGTTCATAACATCTGCCTCTGATCCTAACGACAACAACGATTCACGCAGCGCGGAGACGGTATCCAAGATACAGCGCAGAGCTGCGGGATCAGATTTTTTCATCATTTGAATATCGAATAAGCTAGAAATGTGCTCTACGAAAATCAAAACCTTTTTATCGTAGCGCTCCTTTAACGCTTTTGGATAATTGATTTCGGACACTTGAAAGGGGGCCACAACACTCAGCGCGGCGCCAGACAAACAGCTAAGCAAGTAGTTAAATTTATCAACACCTGATATTGAAGCGTCATCATGTACCATGCTAGTAAAGGCAGTGATAAACTTTATGTAGTCACCATACTTCCCGTCGAACTTAGGCAGCTTTAACGATGGCAAACGATTTTGATGCCCAGTTGTGCAATTTACCGATGAATTGAAGAAACTTGCATCTTCTGGCCGATCCTTCTTTGTCGCCCCAATTCGAGTTATGACAATTGCTTTGGTGGCTATGTATATGTCCTCTAATTCTTGCCGGCCGTCGTCAGCCGGATCCTTTCGTTCGATCTGCGATTGGATTTGAAGAATTTGCTTAAAATACGATTCCAAAATATGTGATTGGCATTCAAGGGCAGCAATGTCGTTCTGCGGTTCGATGCGAGCTTTGAGATTAACTATGTTTCGCTGAATTGTATACCTTTGCTGTCTTAACGACACGAGGAGCTGAGTATTACTCATATTGCGAAGCGTTTATTAGCGAAACTAACTGTGGAGCAATTATTGAGTGAAGCAATACCTAATTCGAATATGTTGGCAATGCCCCTTGGTTTTAAGAGAGAACAAATACTCCGATGCTTGGGAGAGTAACTCAGTTTTGGCTCGTTTATTTGCAGACCAGCTGCACAAGTATTTGTGTGTATGGTAAAAGTGGAATGACAAAAACCGCGATTGCGTGTCTAGCTTACGGTTCTTCGTCCCTTTTGTGCCGCTGTTCCTTCGCTTGCGGAACTGTACTTGCGACGGTTATGTGGCGCACACCCTGTATGCAGGTATCCGCGACGATCCAGTAGCGATGATTTCGGTGATCCAACGATGCTTCCGGAGATAATGCCAAATGCACTGACAATGGTCCGATGAGCTGCTGTGCGTGCCGAAAATACACCAATTATTTGGCGGTCTAAGATGCTGGAATCTATTTCTCCGCCGAATGCAGAGTGAATGATTTCCAGTGTGAACAGGATTGATGGTGGGACTTGCCGAATGCAGAGTCCTGTCACGGTCGCCAAAATGTGCTGACTTTGCCCAAATGCAGAGTTATCAGAGTAAAACGTCCGAGTTGTATCGATCTCTAATATGCACTGACTTTTAATGTTCAAGTTTGAGGAATACAAAATAGCGATATGAACATGTGTGAGTCTAAGAGTATAAGAGTGCGTAGGGCGAATTCAAATACAAACATATGATTACAGTGTGGGGTAGTGTGGGGGCAAAGAATTCAAATTATGACCGCTTTACAAAGTTATTTATAAAAATATAATAATAATAAATGAAATTAGCATTGAATTATGATGTCATCGAACAGTATGTATTATGTAATACGTATGTGTGTATAAGTTTGCAATTTTTTATTTAATTATAATTAATGCTTGCACAACTAGCTCTACCATATTGATACGTCTGTGCCAAGAATTGAAAGCGAGGTGCAATTTTTCAGCACAAGACAAGAAACAAATAAATTGTTTTTCTAACAAACTCTAGCTTTCAATTTTTTGCACAAATACCTCGGGTTCTGCTTTGGGGTCTTATTGTCCAGCTGCCACTTTCCTTTTGCACATTGAGCAATCACAGGGCATCCCTTGGCAGTACTTCGTCGGATCAACAGGATATTTTGCGACCGGCACGATAATTGAGCAAGCTGCTATGTATTTAGTTTTTACACCGAACTCGCCGCGGGCAACAATACACAAGGTTTTGTGTATTTTTTGCCATTTTACTACAAATAAATTTTTCACTTACACTTTGGTTTAATTTTGTGTCACTGTCACTATTGTTGCCTTCAATTAATAGATTAAAGTCCACCCGGGGGCGCCATGAAAATTTAGAATAGTTTTTTTAAAAAACAAAACCGAAAACTTTAATTTTGGCAATGCGAAATTGAAAACGAAAAATAATACGTGTGGTCGATATAACTCAATTTCAACGATTACACAACTATATTTTTACAAAGTACTTAGAGCCTAGCTTAACGACAGTTGACGGACAGTTGAGAACTTTATTGTGCACCCGCCTTCGTTCTAAACTAACTTTCACTAAACTTCAAGTCAAATTCAATCAAATCTCGCAACACTTTGGTTCAGATCCCCAGAATTTCTTCTTAAGAATCAACACGGTTGGCCTGAATCGTGTTTGCCTGTGAAGACTCTTCCCGACATCAGAAAGCGCATTTTGGTTGGCGTCGCTAAGCATCTTTAGGCATCTTTAAAATGCAACTTTGTGAATTCTTGGCAAAAGATGACCCACACCTTTGGATACGTCTACAAATTTGTTCACCGCATAAGGCGTCCTGGTCTCGACGTTGAAGATGTAAAAATGGCCACTCAGATGCTTATCAGAAGTATCCAAATGGCTGATGACTACTGGAGGCTACATTCTAAGCGGCAAATTACATTATCCAGCCAGTTGTCCTCACTTTCCCCATTCATCGATAGCTTTGGTATGATGCGAGTTGGATTACAATGCGCAGCATCATATCCTATGCTCTGCTCGCGAGCATGCGTCTTCAATTTTGGCCGATAGGTGGCCGAAAAACAGTATCAGCTTCAACGTCTAAGTGCCAAACCACAGTTAGCTTTGCATTTAATGGCCGACATAGCTAAGGATCGTGTAAATGCAACATCAACGTTTATAGTTACGGGTTTGGATTTCTGCGGGCCATTTTGCTAGAAAACTGGAGTTCGAAGCAAGGTGCCTATCAAAACGTACGTCTGCGTTTTTATCTGTTTCGCGACGAAAGCGATCCACCTTAAGCTTGTTCAGGATCTTTCAACACAAGCATTCTTGGGAGCATTGAAGCGGTTTATTCTCACCCGAGGCAAACCTGCCGGATATGGTCAAATAATGCTACGAACTTCGTTGGAGCTAAAAAGGAGCTGCCTGAGCTGAAGAATTTATTCCTGTCTGGCCCCCACAGGTGCTAACTCCTGCACACTCCCTTGGTCATTTCCGCTGGTGCTGTACTCTGAGCCTGACGTCACAAATCTAAACTTCAACCGTTTAGACCGCTGGCAGAGAATCGCATATTTTCAACAAATCTTCTGGTCACGGTGGCGTGAAGAATATCTGACCCTGTTGCAGCAGCGGTCAAAGTGGCGTACCTCCAAACCTGCGCTACAAGTAAACGATGTCGTCCTAGTTCAAAACGAGAACTTGCCTCCTCTTAAATGGCCATTAGCCAGGGTCATGGTCAGGTAAAAACATCCAACACAAAATAGTGATCGTGTAAAATGTTAAATGTTGGTCTGACTATTAAAATAAATTAAGTCCAAAACGGCAAAAACAACTAAAAAACTACAAAACCAACCAAAAACAAGAAAGGATGCTATTATATACCCTTGCAGATCATTCCTATTAATTTACAAAAACATTAAATTTAAATTAATTAGCCTATATGTTACAACAATCCAAATTTTAGCTGCCTTCGTATTACTTTGGCATTAATTTTTTGATCCTTCCTATGGGAGTTATATAATAAGCCGTCCGAATTTTTTATAAATTTAATACGAAATTTTGAAATGATAAAGAAAAGCCATATCCCAAAGGAGAAGTGAATTTAATAAAAGTCAACAAAGATATAATTTTTTTCCTATTAATTTCCATTTAATTTTCCGACCGTTCCTATGGCAGCTCTATGATATAGTCATCCAATTTTTAAAAATTTTATTCGAAATTCAGAATTTTTTAAAAAATAGTTATCCCAAAAGTAGAAGGTAATTTTGTTGGTGTTTGGCGACCTTTTTGATGAAATCAAACAATTGGTTTGGCTGGCTCGAGGTCTGGGTGCTTTTATTTTTGCGTTTTTTCCCAATATATTTCGATCTCCTCCGGAGATACGACAAACTACGGAAAACTACGACAGGATCCCACACTAAAGTTACAAAGTAAAAACAATCAATTGGTAGAACAATTAAGTAAATTAGAAATTATAACTAATAGGGAAAAATATTAGCTCACAACACACACAGCCTTACCCCCTAGAATCTATGGAGTACCAAAAATCCACAAACCTGACATGCCTCTGAGACCAATTTGCTCGATGATAAATTCGCCTAGCTATAATCTCTGTAAATTCATGTCCAACATTTTAAAAAACTTGACAACAAAATCTTCATTCAACGTTAAAAGTGCAATAGAGTTTAAAGTCAGAGTCAATGATACGTATATATGTGACGATGAATGTCTTGTATCGTTTGATGTTGTATCGTTGTTTCCTAGTATACCCACCGACTTAGCCATACAGGTAATACAATCAAAATGGAAAATGATTGAAGAATTCACTAGCATACCAAAGAAATTGTTTGTAGAAATATTACGGTTCTGCATAACGGAAAACAGGTACTTCAGATATGAAGACAACATTTACGCACAACTTAAAGGACTACCGATGGGATCCCCGGCATCACCAATTATAGCGGACATCATAATGGAAGAAGTACTTGCCAGAGTTCAAAACACGAGGCTACTTAGCAAATATGTGGACGATTTATTTGCTATAGTGAAGAAAGAGGACGTCCAAAAAACATTGGGCACATTAAACTCATATCACAAGGACATAAAATTCACAATGGAAATGGAAGTAGAGGATAAATTACCGTTTTTAGACTCATTGGTATGCAAAGTGAACAATACGATAAAATTAGATTGGTACCAAAAACCAACATCATCAGGCAGAATAATTAATTACCACTCCAAGCACCCTCGTAACATGATTATAAACACAGCAAAAAATCAAATTAGAAGAATTTTAGACACCAGCGACGAAGTATTCCACGAGAAAAACAGGATGCGAATTTGGACAATCCTTAAAAACAATGACTTTCCAAACGCAACAATACATAAAATGACACAAGCATATTACGAGGAAGAGAATAACAAAATAGATATAGACAAACCTAGAACTTACAAATCTGTGATATATGTACCTGGATTCTCCGACAGACTAAAATCGTCGAACATATATGACAAAGAAAACATCAGAATAGCACACAAACCAGCCCAAACAACGAATATTTTCTTCTCTAACATGAAAAACAAAATAGACAAATTAGACAAAAATAATTTGATTTACAAGATTCCTTGTGCAGGAGACAAAAATACAAACTGTGATAAAGTATATGTTGGCACGACGAAATGTAAATTAAAAACGTGAATCTCTGGACATCGATCGGACATGAACAAAATACACGAAATAAATAGCCAAAAAACAGCACTCGCGACACACTGTAAAAGTACCGGTCACAGGCCAGACTTCAATGCAGTGAGCATATTACAACAAGAAGAGCATTACAACAAACGACTCACAATAGAAATGCTTCACATTATAAACACACCTACAAACATTAGGCTCAACTTTAAAACAGACACAGACAATTGCGGACATATATACAGACACTTGTTAGAAAAGAACAAAATCAGTTTAAAACTCCACGGCGGACAGAACGGACGTCGTGCGCTTTGATTTAAAAGCATTGTAGGTATAAACAAGGTTTAAAATGTTTTTCATGTCATTAAACGTAATTATTGTTAATATATGTAGCCCCTGAAGACGATCTCCGGAGGAGATCGAAATATATTGGGAAAAAACGCAAAAATAAAAGCACCCAGACCTCGAGCCAGCCAAACCAATTGTTTGAGTAGAAGGTAATATTAAAAAAAAAACCAAAGCTAGTATTTTTTACGGTTTTTTTTTCGATCCTTCCTATGGGAGCTATAAGATATAGTTGTCCGATCCGGTCGGTTCCGACATATATACTACCTACAATAGAATGAAGACTTTTGACATATCCATAGTTCCACATAACTCTATGCACATGTCCATACTCCCACACACACATACACCATCCCAGAATCTACCCTTCAGATAACCTCAGCCAACCAGTCAATATCCAATTGCAAATGCACCCGAACTTTAGACTAAACATCCGGAACGAATCAAGTTACATCATCAGTTCGTTTCCACACTTTCGGACGCTCAATGGAATATTGCCATGCGAATGAATCCTCAAATATCTAGACTAAACAATCAAATTGAGACGCCGGTGCATTATCAATCAACAATCCAAAGGGCAATCAGAAAACTCACCCAATTAAAATTAACTCCACTCATAGAAAGCTCTAAAGCTCAAAACTGAGGTATAATCGTAAAAGAAGTTTAAGTTAAGAAGTGAGTTCAGTTTGAGACTTGTCAAAAGACAGTCAGTGTTCTTCCGCAATAAAATAAAATTTGTAACCAGTTTATAATTTAATTAAATAAAGTTTTTTTTTATTTTAAACTTATGGTTCAAACTTTTAATTGGCGCAGCCGGTACGATCTTGAAGTCCTTTTAAAAAAGTCATCGGTACTGATCAACTAAAGGATATTACTATACGACTAGTATATCCTGATCAGTGTAAATTCCGTGTATATACAAAACGACAAATATCGAAATCCGCCAAAGAAGCTATGTGTAATTTACGCACGCAGAAAATCAAATAAAAATCCAATTCGGTCAATACGCGCTTAAAATTTAAAAAAAAAGTGTCAATATTGAAAACAAAAAAAAAATTAAACATGGCAAATCCACCAGTACTACCGCAGTTGTCTGAGATTCATCTGAATCAACTTATCGGACAAATCAAGGAGCTACCTTATTTCGACGGAAATCCATCGGAACTAAGTCGCTACATTGCCAGAGTGGAGTACTTATTACAACTTACAACTTTACCCTACTCAAGATGTTCGTCAAATCGACATTATTTATGGAGCTATCGAGAGGACCATTGTCGATTCCGCTCAAGCAGTCATCGAGGTGAAAAAGTCCAATACATGGGGAACAGCAAAAATGGCCCTAATTAAAGCTTTCAAGGATCACAGGCCTTACGAGGACATCATACAACATGTTCGTGACACCCCATACCAAGGAAGCATCAGTAAGTTCGTAAACGAACTAAAAACCAAATCTTCATTCGTACACAATAAGTTAGAGTTAGAATCAGATCCAACATACAGGTTAATTTATACAAACTCTTTAAACAAAACAATTAGGGATTGTTATCGAAAAACTTCCCGATAGATTGTATAATTCCTTGTCCAAGAAAGATATAACAACGCTTGCCAACTTAAAAGAAGCAGCTATTGTTATAGGCCATTGGGATGCAGATCCTTTTGATAATTATAAACCTAGGCGAAGGAATTCGGGAAATACACATAAAAAATTAAAATTATCAGAGAAACAATTCCTATTCTTATAGCTATCCAAAAAACAACAATAATAGTTATCCAAGAAATAATAATAATTCAAACAATTCAACAAATCCTCAAAGTTCACCAAATAGAAATCAAACTTCCACTCAAAATCAGGGAAATTATCATGAGTTTAGGAGGAACGTAGATCAAGGTAGGTCCCAAAATCCCTTAAATTTCCAGGCATCAACTTCAAATAACTCCCCAAATACACCTGTTAAAAGACAAAGAGAGAGTGACAGTGCGCAGAATAGAATGGACGTAAATTTTCAGTAAACTGCCTCGGATACAGAAAGTGTTGCCCCTATGTCAGAGTAATGATTAAAGGAAAACTTCTTAGAGCCATGATAGAAACAGGATCATCTATCAATTTTAATGACGAAGAATTTTGGAAATAATGAAGAACAAGATTAAAATTTAAAAGTATACACAATAAACGGATCAATGGAATTAAAAGTATAACACTGGATCCATGCAAAATCTGCTCAGTTGAACAAAAGTTTTATTTACATAAATTTTCTGAAAATTATGATATTTTGATAGGTAGAGACTATTTGAAAGAAAGTAAAGCGAAAATAAACTATGAAGAAGAAACAGTGACGTTAGGAGATATACTACTTTACATAAAATATGGTGAAAACGATATGGTAAAGGACAAGACCGCAGTAAAATGCCTTAGTCCATCGCCAGTTGAAAAAAATATCGAAGAGGATAAGACCGCATTAGAATGCCTTAATCCGCCCTTGTCAAAGGACCAATCATTTAATTTTGCCATTAATAATGAATTAAAAGAATGTAAAGAGTACAGATTAGAACATTTAAATGAAGAAGAAAAGGAAAATTTAAAGAAAGTTTTATTTGACATTCAGTACAAAGAAGGTGAAAATTTGAGTTTTACAAGTACTATTAAACATTCATTACAAACAAAACATGATGACCCAGTATATAGGAAACCATACAAATATCCTCAAACCTTTGATGAAAAAGTTAATAAACAAGTCAATGAAATGATTGAACAGGGAATAATTCGTAAATCAAAATCTCCCTATTGCTTACCTATTTGGATAGTTCCAAAAAAGAGCGATGCATCAGGCAAGATGAAGTTTAGATTATTAGATTACAGAATTTTAAATGAGATCACTATTAATGACAAATTCCCAATACCAAGAATGGATGAAATATTGGATAAATTGGGAAGATGCCAATATTTTACTACCATCGATCTTGCCAAGGGATTCCATCAAATTCAAATGGAACAAGAATTAATAGCTAAAACAGCATTCTCAACAAGACACGGTCATTACGAATACGAATATGCCATTTGGTCTAAAAAATGCCCCCGCTACTTTTCAAAGATCTATGAACAATTTATTAGAAGATTTAATCTATACAGATTGTTTGGTATATCTAGATGATATTATAATTTTTTCCACTTCATTGGAAGAACACATTTTATGATTGAAAAAGGTATTTCAAAAACTACGTGACGCAAATTTTCCAACACCAAAAACTCCAAAAGAAATTAAATCATTTCTAGGACTGTGTGGATTTTATCGAAAATTCGTACCGGACTTTGCACATATTGTAAAACCAATGACAATTAAATTAAAGAAAGGAGCCACAATTAATATTAGAGACAAACCTTATATAGAAGCATTTGAAAAAATGAAAGTTTTAATTACCTCAGACCCAATTTGAATTTATCCCGACTTCAGTAAAACATTTTCTTTGACAACGGACGCAAGTAACACGGCTATAGGAGCCGTACTGTCACAAAATCATAAACCAATCTGTTATGCTAGCAGAACTCTTAACGAACATGAAATAAATTATGCTACCATTGAAAAATAACTTTTAGCAATTGTATGGGCTACCAAATATTTTAGATCATATTTATTCGGTAGGTCTTTTGAAATATTAAGTGATCATAAACCTTTAGTTTGGCTAAATACCATAAAAGAACCAAATATGAAACTACAACGATGGAAAATAAAATTAAACGAATATGATTATCACATTAAATATTTGCCAGGAAAAGAAAATTATGTAGCTGACGCATTATCCAGGACCAAAATAGAAGAAACAAGAGAGAACGCTATAGTCGGGTGCCCCGACTATCAGATACCCGTTACTCAGCTTAAGGGAGTGCGAGGGAGATGGAGATATAAAACTTTGATCAAGCACATTTTTTAACGAATGGCCCGATTTGAAAAATTTCTTCTACATTTCGATAGGTATTGATAAACACAATAAAACTGCATTTTTACTTTTCCAAAATATTTAATGAAGTAGGCGCCAGACACAGAAACACACACACATAAAGTCGGCATTAGAGGGGGCACGGCAATCGACAGACAGACAGACAGACAGACAGACAGACAGACAGACAGACAGACAGACAGACAGACAGACAGACAGACAGACAGACAGACAGACAGACAGACAGACAGACAGACAGACAGACAGACAGACAGACAGACAGACAGACAGACAGACAGACAGACAGACAGACAGACAGACAGACAGACAGACAGACAGATAGACAGACAGACAGACAGACAGACAGACAGACAGACAGACAGACAGACAGACAGACAGACAGACAGACAGACAGACAGACAGACAGACAGACAGACAGACAGACAGACAGACAGACAGACAGACAGACAGACAGACAGACAGACAGACAGACAGACAGACAGACAGACAGACAGACAGACAGACAGACAGACAGACAGACAGACAGACAGACAGACAGACAGACAGACAGACAGACAGACAGACAGACAGACAGACAGACAGACAGACAGACAGACAGACAGACAGACAGACAGACAGACAGACAGACAGACAGACAGACAGACAGACAGACAGACAGACAGACAGACAGACAGACAGACAGACAGACAGACAGACAGACAGACAGACAGACAGACAGACAGACAGACAGACAGACAGACAGACAGACAGACAGACAGACAGACAGACAGACAGACAGACAGACAGACAGACAGACAGACAGACAGACAGACAGACAGACAGACAGACAGACAGACAGACAGACAGACAGACAGACAGACAGACAGACAGACAGACAGACAGACAGACAGACAGACAGACAGACAGACAGACAGACAGACAGACAGACAGACAGACAGACAGACAGACAGACAGACAGACAGACAGACAGACAGACAGACAGACAGACAGACAGACAGACAGACAGACAGACAGACAGACAGACAGACAGACAGACAGACAGACAGACAGACAGACAGACAGACAGACAGACAGACAGACAGACAGACAGACAGACAGACAGACAGACAGACAGACAGACAGACAGACAGACAGACAGACAGACAGACAGACAGACAGACAGACAGACAGACAGACAGACAGACAGACAGACAGACAGACAGACAGACAGACAGACAGATAGACAGACAGACAGACAGACAGACAGACAGACAGACAGACAGACAGACAGACAGACAGACAGACAGACAGACAGACAGACAGACAGACAGACAGACAGACAGACAGACAGACAGACAGACAGACAGACAGACAGACAGACAGACAGACAGACAGACAGACAGACAGACAGACAGACAGACAGACAGACAGACAGACAGACAGACAGACAGACAGACAGACAGACAGACAGACAGACAGACAGACAGGTAATCCGGTCGAGTTTTTTTTTTTAATTTTTGGGATTTTTGGTAATACTTTTAAGTCAAAAGTGTGATTTTTTTAAAAATTTAAAAAAAAAAAGCTCGACTGATTTGACCTGACCTGAAAAAAAATCGAAAAAAAAAAATTAAATACCATACCCCCATACCCCCCCTCAATTCACAGCCAGCCTCACTGCGTTCAACAAGTTCAGTAACTACAGAGGAATCTCTTTTCAAAATGCGTTACCTAAAGTCTTCGCTGCGCAGGGTTCGGAAAATAACACACTCTGTAAAAAACTTGTGTTATTAACATGTTAAATGTCAAAGTGTTAAGTTCAAAAAAAGTTATTGACATGTGTGTAAAAAATTGTAGCTTACATAATATGTAATACATATGTTAGAAACATAAATAACACCCACATTTTATTTGTGTTATTTACACGACGTGTTATTAACACGACGTGTTTTTTACACAACGTGTTTTCAACACAATGAGTTTTTGACATTAAAATGTCAGAAATATATGTTTAACTGAAAAATTCACGGTTTTCTTAAGTTAAAAAAATGTATATATATATCGGTTAATAATAACAAATAAGATATCCTGACCAATATTGATTTTTCATTTACTCTTCGATTCGTTAATGTTCATAAAATGTAATTTTCATTTGTGTATAAAACACAGTGTGTAAAAAACACGTAGTGTTTTAGAAAGGGATATTGGACAGTAGACAATATTTTCAGTCTAAGAAGTATAGCAAGTGATAATCGACAGTGGAAAAAAGTTTTACGCATTCTTTGTAGATTTTAGAGCTGCCTTTGACTTAATAGACAGAACAACCCTAACGTCCAAGCTCAGCAATATCGGCATATAATCAACTTTTTTAAACGTCCTTCAGAGCTTGTATACAGATAACTTAGCGGCAGTATGGGATGGAGAACAACTATCCGAGTGGTTTACTACTGGAGTCAAGCAAGGATGTCTGCCTTGCGGTATTCAAATAGGCGGATGCGCGATTAAGGCGCTGCTGTATGCAGATGACATGATGCAGATGATCCTCGCCGAATCACCCGACGAACTTCAAGCAATGATAAATGTTCTGTACAAATACTGTCTATTGTGGGGACGGTTAGTAAACACCGAGAAGTCAAAAGGTCTGATCTTCAAGAGGAATTGGAGAAGGCTACCTCAAAACGAAAAGTCGAATTTAGGGTCTACTCAGCTAGAAATTGTCAAGACATATAAGTATCTGGAAGTCTGGAATTACCACAACGGTCGTTACAACAACCACTTACAGGAGAAACTTCGAAATGCAAAACTGGCCATAAATTGCACCTGGAAATCGCTGCTAGGGAAAAGGGATGTTCCAATGAGTAGCAAGTACAAGTTGTTTAGTACAGCAATGCGGTCAATCCTATGTTACGGCGCGCAAGTTTGGGGCATTTCACCTTAAAAAGAAGTGGAAAGCCTTCTAAGATTCTTCTTGAAGAAGATTTTGCCGTCTACCCAGATTTACCCTGAACAAAATGCTATATCTTGAAACAGGACTGTCGCCGCTTCATTTCTTTACAGCTGAAATGCATTTCAGATATATCCAGAAAGTGGTATCCATGCCCGAACATGGCTGCCACGAAATCTAGGGAACTATTTGGTGCAGAAACGTAAGCAATGGGTCAAAGAATGAGAGACGCTTGCCGAGACCTACGGAGAAAGGCTACAGTTTGGCGATCCTTTTTTACGCGAGATCCGCCTGCAATATTTTAATGGAAAATTTTTAAATATTTAATTTTATAATTCCAACTTGTAACTCAGGTCTCCTAGTTGTTAGATTGATTGGTGGAACGATCTGATATCTGGAGAAGACCCGGGAAGTCAGGTGTAGTACACTGTGCAGTTTGACACTCTGAAAGCGAGATCGACAGACAGTTAAAATAACCAAGTTATTTCCATTCTTCCATATTCCGTTCTTCTTAATAAAAAAAATAATAATTTGTGAATCTCTTTAATTGTACATGCCGTTTACTCAATGTTCTTTTATAAATAAAGAATTATACTACGACTACTACTACTGTGCTGACCCAAATGCAGAGTTATCAGAGTAAAACGTCCGAGTTGTTTCGATCTCTAATATGCACTGACTTTTAATGTTCAAGTTTGAGGAATACAAAATAGCGATATGTACATGTGTGAGTCTAAGAGTATAAGAGTGCGTAGGGCGAATTCAAATACAAACATATGATTACAGTGTGGGGTAGTTATTTAGAACAAGTTGGCAAAGAATTCAAATTATGACCGCTTTACAAAGTTATTTATAAAAATATAATAATAATAAATGAAATTAGCATTGAATTATGATGTCATCGAACATTCTCCGCCCGTTGAATGATCCAAGGAGTATTCAAGCACCAATTTGCTCAGGCAGGGGCGCTATCTTACAGATGGGTCTTCGAATGGTTCGGTCCTTCACCTTGATCTCGGCCACTCTTACTCGTCCATCAGCTCCGAAATGCGTGTCGGTGATGCGACCAAGGATCCATTCCTGGAGAGGTGCATTGTCCTCGTGAAGGATGACCATTTGGCCAATTTGAATGTTGGCATTGGGTTTGAGCCATTTGGAGCGCTCCTGAAGCGTGTAAGTAATCACGCCTCCATAGCTCCCAAAACTGTTGCTTCAAGTACGTTACGCGCTGCCACCGCGTAAGATAGGATGGTCTGCTATCGTCAATTGAAGGCTCCGGTACGGACATCAAAGAGGACCCAATCAGCAGGTGCGCTGGGCTGAGCGCCTCTCCATCGTTTGGGTCTTCGGAGAGGGGGGCCATTGGTCTTGAGTTTAATATTGCCTCCGCCTCGATTGCAATCGTTTGAAGTTCCTCGTACGTTAACCCAGTGCTGCCCAAGTTTTTTATCATCAAGGTCTTCATGGACTTCACTGCGGCTTCCCACAAGCCGCCAAAGTGGGGAGCACGCGGGGGAATGAACTTGAACTCAAATCCCACGATGCTGCTGAAATTCTGTACAGTAAATGTGTTGGCTTCGTCGAACAGCTGCTGCTTAAAGTCCTCGAGTTGTGATCGTGCACCGACGAAATTAGTGGCATTATCACAATAAATGCGTAGTGGGATGCCCCTGCGACTAACGAAGCGCTTTAAACAGAGAACAAAGTTATTAGTAGACAGATCGGAAATGAGTTCTACGTGGATTGCCTTTGACGAAAAGCATATAAACACGGCCATGTATGTTTTGTATGGCACCTTGCTTCGAATGCGGTATGATGTGGTAAAGGGTCCACATAGGTCCAAAAAGGTCGTTGTAAATGGAAGCGATCAACTGGAAGTGATCCCATTATTTGTTCCATTAGACGAGGCTTATAATGGTAACAGTGTGTGCAGCGCCGTACAATCTTTCAAACGATTTCTCTGGCATTCACAATCCAAGCCTGGAGCCGCAGGATTCCAATGAGAGCCTTTGGTCCAGCGTGCATGTGCTGCCGGTGGAGATATTCAACGAATTTCAATGTGAAGCAATGATTCTTTGGAAGAAGAACAGAAAATTTGGCATCGAGTGAAATGGGCGCCTTGGCTAAGCGGCCCCCTACACGTAATAGTGTTATAGAATGGTTTGATCCGTCAGCAGCTGCTAGGAATGGATTTAGTTTTTGAAATTCGGGTTTTAAAATCTTCTTTTCCTTGAGCTGCTGCATTTCGTTGGAAAAGGTCTTCTGCTGAATATGTGATACGATGTGCTTGAACGCGTATTGCAATTCAGTTGGTGGTGTATGAATTATATCGACTACGTTCATCTTCCTGTTGACCTTAATTCTATTGAAGACGCGCAACACGAAAGCTATGACTCGCAAAATCCGCCGATAGGATAAGAATTTGTTGATCACGTAATCGAATACATCTTCTTTGCTGCCACTATCGGTACATGTGAGGACTGTTGCTTTCCGCAGCTCCAACTCTTCTTCGGTGTCCTGAGAGTTCGGTACTGATTGAGGCCATCCAGATGAATTCTGACCTAAGAAGCTTGGTCCACAAAACCATATAGTTTCCATAAGCTCGGACGCTGCGCAGCCTCTTGACACTATGTCCGCGGGATTGTCCTTTCCCGGAACGTGTCTCCAAGTGACGGTTGAAGTGGTTGATTGCATCTCAGAAATCCGGTTGGCGACGAAGCAGTTTAGCCGGGACGAGTGCATGGTTAGCCACTGTAGAACTATTCTTGAGTCGGTCCAAAAGAAAATATTATTAATTATTTTTCGAATTTTTGCTTAATCTTGGCCCACGTTTGACACAATAAATATGCGGCGCACAATTCTAGCCGCGGCAGTGAAATTGCCTTTATTAGGGCCACTTTAGACTTGGCGATGATTAGCATTGATTTAAACTCTCCATTTAAGTATGTTCGTAGATGTAGGCAACAGCCATAAGCTCGCTGCGATGCATCTGAAAATCCGTGTATTTCCGATAGATTTCTTGGTGACGAGTTAATAAATCTCGGAACTTCGATGGATTGAAGATGGTGCAAATCTTCTTCTATTCGCTTCCACTGGGATTGAAGCTCAGGGGGAAGTGGATCATCCCAGTTTAGACGGTGCATCCACAACTCTTGGACCAATATTTTGCATCGAATAACGACTGGTGATACGAGCCCTAGCAAATCGTACAGGTGAGCTACAAGTGAAACGATGCTCCGCTTGGTAATGACAGAGAGTGTAGGTAGTGTATACCTAAAACAGAAAAGATCTAGTTTTGGTTGCCACGACATGCCCATAGTCTTCGTGACATCTTTGGTATCAACCTTGAATTGAAACTCTGCTCCGTTGCCTTCGATTTTGCTTGTGTTCCCTTTTTGCTAGCTCCAATCCAGCCTTAGAAAGTATGCTAGTGACCTCTGCAGCCTTGAGATGAAGCTCTTCGACACTGTCTGCTCCAGTAAGGAGGTCATCGACGTACATCTCTTCTTTAAGAACGGCTGCTCCGATGGGAAACTGATTGCAGAAGTTTTCCGCAATATATTTCAAGCTCCTGATCGCTAGAAATGGTGCGCAGGACATGCCGTACGTGACAGTGTTGAGCTGAAACAATTCTAAAGGCGCAGCTGAGGATTCTCTCCAGAGAACAAGTTGATACATACGATCGTCTGGTGACACTTCAAACTGGCGATACATCTTGCAGATATCAGCTAGGAGTGCATGACGATGCAAGCGAAAGGCTAGAAGTGTTAAGATAAGATTCTGCTGGATTCTTGGCCCAATCATCAACATCTCATTTAGAGAAAGGTTCGATGTTGTTTTGCATGATGCATCGAACACAACACGCAGCTTGGTAGTCGTGCTTTCTGATCTAAGGACTCCATGATGCGGGATCACATAATGTGTCTTCTGAGAGTCGAAATCAGATGCCAATTGCATGTGATTCAAAGCTATGTATTCCTTCATGAATTTCACGTACATCTCTTTTAACAACGGGTTGCGATTCAACCTACGTTCGTTTTGCAGAAACCGGGATTTGGCAATTTCAAAGGATTTACCTAGCCTGTAAGGATTCCCTTTAAAGGGCAAGCTAACGTGGACCCGTCCAGATGTGAGAAACTTTGTGTTTGCCAAAAAATGCCGTTCGCATTCCTGCTCTTCTAGGGTGAAACCTTGATAGTGCGAATCAAACTGTTCGATTAGCCAAAACCTTTCTAATGCATCTTGCAGCTCCGTAGAACGTGCCATGTTGCATGTGACGACTTGCGGTTGCGGAATATCAGAAACCTTTCCGCCAACTATCCAACCAAGTGCAGTATTGACCAGGCAGGGAAGACCTGGACCCAAAGAAATTTTGCCATTTGAAAGTAAGTCAAAGAACTCTTGTGTGCTGATGAGTAGGTCAATCCTGTGAGGCATGTAGAATCCTGGATCTGCAAGGTCAATCTCTGTGGGTATGTTCCATTGTGAAGTGTCAATGAATCGCTCTGACTGATTGAGCGATATTGTCTTTGCTACAGCGAATTGTAAATGCCATTCATCTACAGATAGTCGTGATCGAATAGTTGTTGAGACAGAGAATCTCATCTGCGTTCTGACATCGCCTATGCCAGAAATGTCGAACTTCTGTCTTTCGAATCTGAGCTGAAGGAGCTTGGCCAACTCTTCAGAGATGAAATTTATTTCAGAGCCTGAGTCAAGCAAAGCTCTGGCTGGCTGAAATATTCCAAACGTATCCCTAATCAATACTATTGCCGTAGGAATTAAAGCGCGCCTCGAATGACGCGAAAGCATGGAAACAGCATGTGTAGGTTCCCGTTCCTGCTGAGATGTGTGGTCAACAATTTGTGTTAGTTGCTCTGGATGAGCACTTCTATGCAAAATAGTATGATGTAAGCCTTGACAAACGCGGCATCGGGATCTAATTAGACATCTGCTCGCCAAATGGCTGGTGCGCAAACAATTTATGCACAGAGAGGATTGCTTAATGAAATTAAATTTATCCTGCCAGCCTAGTAAACCAAATGAAGGGCAATGAGTGAGAGCGTGATCAGTAGCCGAACATTTTTTACAAACACCCTGTGCCGTAACAAAGGCTCTCCTATTCTGCGTGGGCCTTTCCTTTGGCTTCTCATCAGATGATCGTTTAACGTTGCTCTCCAAATATTGACAGTGCCGGCTTAAACTGCGATAACAATCCTCCCAAGTAGGCAACACCTCGTATTCTTGGACCCGGTCGTACGATAATTTTGAATCTGCATCAATTTTGGAAAAAACAAGATGAATTAGTATTGCGTTCATAACATCTGCCTCTGATCCTAACGACAACAACGATTCACGCAGCGCGGAGACGGTATCCAAGATACAGCGCAGAGCTGCGGGATCAGATTTTTTCATCATTTGAATATCGAATAAGCTAGAAATGTGCTCTACGAAAATCAAAACCTTTTTATCGTAGCGCTCCTTTAACTGCTTTAACGCCTTTGGATAATTGATTTCGGACACTTGAAAGGGGGCCACAACACTCAGCGCGGCGCCAGACAAACAGCTAAGCAAGTAGTTAAATTTATCAACACCTGATATTGAAGCGTCATCATGTACCATGCTAGTAAAGGCAGTGATAAACTTTATGTAGTCACCATACTTCCCGTCGAACTTAGGCAGCTTTAACGATGGCAAACGATTATGATGCCCAGTTGTGCAATTTACCGATGAATTGAAGAAACTTGCATCTTCTGGCCGATCCTTCTTTGTCGCCCCAATTCGAGTTATGACAATTGCTTTGGTGGCTATGTATATGTCCTCTAATTCTTGCCGGCCGTCGTCAGCCGGATCCTTTCGTTCGATCTGCGATTGGATTTGAAGAATTTGCTTAAAATACGATTCCAAAATCTGTGATTGGCATTCAAGGGCAGCAATGTCGTTCTGCGGTTCGATGCGAGCTTTGAGATTAACTATGTTTCGCTGAATTGTATACCTTTGCTGTCTTAACGACACGAGGAGCTGAGTATCACTCATATTGCGAAGCGTTAATTAGCGAAACTAACTGTGGAGCAATTATTGAGTGAAGCAATACCTAATTCGAATATGTTGGCAATGCCCCTTGGTTTTGAGAGAGAACAAATACTCCGATGCTTGGGAGAGTAACTCAGTTTTGGCTCGTTTATTTGCAGACCAGCTGCACAAGTATTTGTGTGTATGGTAAAAGTGGAATGACAAATACCGCGATTGCGTGTCTAGCTTACGGTTCTTCGTCCCCTTTGTGCCGCTGTTCCTTCGCTTGCGGAACTGTACTTGCGACGGTTATGTGGCGCACACCCTGT
This sequence comes from Drosophila pseudotakahashii, assembly GCA_035046095.1. Classification (NCBI taxonomy): domain Eukaryota; kingdom Metazoa; phylum Arthropoda; class Insecta; order Diptera; family Drosophilidae; genus Drosophila; species Drosophila pseudotakahashii. The sequence goes on from JAWNOE010000059.1 coordinate 948,203, forward strand.
ATGCAGGTATCCGCAACGATCCAGTAGCGATGATTTCGGTGATCCAACGATGCTTCCGGAGATAATGCCAAATGCACTGACAATAGTCCGATGAGCTGATGTGCGTGCCGAAAATACACCAAGTATTTGGCGGTCTAAAATGCTGGAATCTATTTCTCCGCCGAATGCAGAGTGAATGATTTCCAGTGTGAACAGGATTGATGGTGGGACTTGCCGAATGCAGAGTCCTGTCACGGTCGCCAAAATGTGCTGACTTTGCCCAAATGCAGAGTTATCAGAGTAAAACTTCCGAGTTGTTTCGATCTCTAATATGCACTGACTTTTAATGTTCAAGTTTGAGGAATACAAAATAGCGATATGTACATGTGTGAGTCTAAGAGTATAAGAGTGCGTAGGGCGAATTCAAATACAAACATATGATTACAGTGTGGGGTAGTGTGGGGGCAAAGAATTCAAATTATGACCGCTTTACAAAGTTATTTATAAAAATATAATAATAATAAATGAAATTAGCATTGAATTATGATGTCATCAAACAACTACAGACAAGTTAATATATTACGATAGTGAGGAAAAAAATGAAAGAAGTTTAATGGAAGTCAACAATTCACTTCTATTAAAAGAATTTATTTTTATGATAAAAGTTTCGGAAACACATATTCTATATTTATGGAACAAATCGAGAAAAGTCTGGGATCAATAAATTTTGAACGAGCCGACGACTAAATTTCTGTCAACAAAAAATTTAATTAAATAAATTTAAAAAAAAACAATAAATTACAAAATATCCGATTCCACGTAATAACTCCGAAGTTTTTTAGGCCTAACAGGGTAATATAGAAAATTTGTCCGTAACAATGCAAAAATTGCTAAACCGTTAACAAAATATCTAGGAGGGGAAAATTGAATTTTATGCCACAAATAAAAAAGAATTGTTAGCTATAGTATGGGCTTTAAAAAATCTCCGGAATTATTTATATGGACTAATTGGCATAGAAATACCAACGGATCATTAATCCTTAGTTCACAATTTCGGATAAAAATCCAAACGTGTAGATGAAAAGATGGTATTCTTTCATTGAAAGTTTTACCCCAAAAGTTATATACAAACCCGGAACAACAAATGTTGTAGCCGATGCATTATCACGAATACAAATAAATAATATTACAAACAGCGATATAGACGTTTCTGAACAGTCAAACTCAGACCAAGACACACAGCATTCTGCTGAACGTAGTTTTGAGAATGTAATACAACTGTTAAATCAATTTAAACAACAATTGTTATTAACAACGGGGAGGTATACAATACATGAGTCACTGGACATTTTTGACAAGACAAGACAAGACAAGATAATCGAATATGATACAGTTTAGAAATTAATTAGCATATTCGGGGGTGTCACAGAAAACCATTCCAACCGAATTTCTCCCGAATAGCAACTCTCGGTGTCACAAACCGTCTAACCTGACAGTGGTACCAGTTAGCTCGACCGTTAAAATACCAATTTCAATTAAAAACATGCCGCTTTTGCAAAAAGCTGGCAGCACTGTCGTGAAAAATGCGGTTCGGTGTTCCTGTCTTTGTCGCCGCAAGTTCCACACCGCTTGTGTTGATTTGCCGGTGGATGCAAGTAAACTCTTAACTACCATGCCTAATTTTATTTGGCAGTGCGACAGTTGCGTTGTCAGCAATGACTCGCATTCCAAGACGGATGAAATTATAAACGAAGTTAGTGATCTCAAAAGTCTTTATTCAACTTTAAATGCAAAATTTCTGAAAGCCTTCCCAGAATCTGCTACGACAAGTGTAAACACCAATCAGCGGAGGGTGGACAAGCCTCTTATCCCAGCGCCAGTTGCATCAACATCCTATCAAGTTAACCCTTCTTCAAACCACGATCCCGTTTTACCAACGAAAGTGGTGGAAAAGAACAAGAACAAAAACAACAACAAGAGCAAGAGGCACGTTATTGGTTTGGCTGCTCCTTGTGCTCTATTCGAAGCTCTACGAAGCAAACGCTTTCTGCACATCGGCAAATTTCCAGTAAACACACAGCCAGAGGCGCTGTGTAAATATGTTGCGGAAAAGCGGAGCGTTGATGAAAAATTAATTATCTGCAATTCTTTAACTAAAAGAGACGTGGATATTAACACGTAGACATTCATCAATTTCAAACTTGGAGTACCGGAGCAGCATTACCAAACGGTTTTCAGTAATGAATTTCGGCCACAATCAGTAAAAGTGAGCCGGTTCATTTATAGAGAAAGATCCAAACCCCCCTTGGACTCTACGGTTGTGAATTTCTTAGAAGGAGGACCGTTGCGAACTTCGACTCCTTCTAAAGGTGAATCAAAAAACCCACAACAGTCGACGTTAGTGCTTGAAAGTTATCGATTCAATATCGATATTATCGATATTCTTGATATTTTTCAAACATCGATGTTTATCTGATACATCGATGTTTTTCTGACGTTTTATTATACAGAAAGAATCGTAATTGTCTCTTTAATTTTGGGAACCAAAATAAATTTAAATACAAAATCATTTGAAGTAGGGACAAATTACCATAAAACAACCGCGAGGTCTATTCTTGTTTGGTACCACAAATAGTATAAAATACTTAAAAGAGGGCGAAAAAGAGCATATGTTATGGCATAAAATGGAAAATAAAATAACCGCAAGTTCTTGGGAAGAGAAGGAATTTTGGGTTTTTTAATACCAAAAACAAAGTCTTCGTTACAACTGCGGACCTTCTGTCCTCTTTTAAAAAAAATCTTAAGAAACCGCGAATTCATATCCTTGGATAAGAATTTGTCGCTTTTCGAAAATCGTTTAAGCGATTTTTTAAGGAACGAAAAAAAAACAACCGCGAATTCTTCAGAAGAGGAGGATTTTTTTATTCTTTATGGTATGGTATTAATTAAAGTAGGGAAAAATTACCATAGGTTGTGGCATAAAATGGAAGAAGAGCTATTTCTTGGGAAAAGGAGGAACTTTCGTTATTTTAGTACCAGAAACTTACAAAACGATGATCGTTTGAGCGATTTGGGCCAAGGATCGAAAAAAAATAAACCGGGAATAATTCAGAAGAGGAGGAATTTTTCTTTGGTACCAAAAAATGGTATGGCACAACGGTTTGTTCTATTATTTTATCTAAGAATTTCCTAATTGGTTATTGAAAAATAAACTCTCAAGAAACCGTGAATTCATATCTTTGACTAAGAATTGGTGCCATTCAAGACATTAGGGCCACAATTCAACTCAATAATCTAGAAGAGCATAACAAACTGTATTTTAATAATGAGAACCGGAAATTAAAAGTAAATTAAATAAATAAGCCGCAATTTTTTCTAATAATAATATTTATAATAATGCAAGTGTATTATGCATGTGTATAATAATCATACGTTTATTTTAATATTTTTTTAATTTGTCTTTGATATTCTTCAAAACATCGATATTATCGATACGATAACGATAAATTATCGAAAATATCAATACTGCCAAATATTGATAATTTTCAAGCTCTAGTCGACGTTACTGACATTGACGTCACTTTCGGCCTGTTCTTGGATCCTATTGCTCTTCGTTTCGCTTTACTGCCCTATTCACAACAACCACATAAGCGGTCGGCTTTTTCCCTGTCTGCCCATTTATTTTCTGGACCAGATGTCAGTAAGCTCAGTTTCGACTTAAGAGAAACAGGGCATCGCGAGCGGCTTCAGCTTCTTCTGTATCTATTGCGTTGCTTATGATCGCATCGTCAATTAGTTACTCTCCCAAACTGCGCTCTCTCTGGACTGGCGCTATCTTTTCATTATTTTATGCTCCTGCATTAGCCGTTTACCTTTCGCGATATCGCTCGACGCACTCTGCCTACACTCGCTCTCTCTCCGCTTTCGGCTGTTTCGTCGCAGACGCTTACATTAGGATGTAACGCACTCATCGAAAATATGTTCTCTACTTATTCGCCGCTGGAGTTAAATCAACATCGGATGCTGCTATCCTCGGATTCTGATTCTAATGAGCTCAGCGCGGTTCTTGGGATGGCGCTGTCTTACTCGACCAGTCTAATACTCTCTTCACTGTGCTCTTCACCGCCTCTCTCTTTTGGTGTAATTTCTTCTGCGCTTTTTGGATGGCCCTCGTAGAATAGGCAAGCGTCCGGAAGAAAATCATTCACATATGCCCAATTCGACTGCACTATTATTCCTAGGTACATTGATCTAAACCTGCCTATAAAAATTCGTACGGTCTGCAAGGTACTTCATAGTACATATGATCATGCAATGCCGACATCTAATCTGGATGTTGAGAAATTCTCTGCAATAACATGCGTCGACTGGCGACCTTCTAGTGGCTTGTCTGCAGTAAATTCAAACAGCCATCATTCAGGAAATAATGACCTAAAAAAATACTTTCAAAATATATCCGGCATGAGAACTAAAACGCAATCTGTCTTTATGAATACTTCCACCAGTGATAATGATATTATCATACTGGTTAAAACTTGGTTAAATTCTAACTTTAGTTCGAATGAATTCTTCGATCCTAAATTATTTCAAGTATTTCGTAAAGATAGAGACTTCGGCAGAATGCAGTGCGAGAGAGGAGTTGGCGTTATAGTGGCTGTTAGCCGTAAATTCTGTTGTATGGCAATTCGACTCCTTAATGATGACTCGCTTCTGGACCAGTTGGCGGTGACGGTGTCTGGCTCATCCGGGAAGATATCGATTGTGGCGTCCTATATTCCACCGGGCAGTGATTCTGGACTTTACCAGGCTCATCAGACAACATATCTAACATCCATGACAGGTTGGAGGACTCTGATGGCATATGTGTGGCTGGAGACTTAAACCTCAGTTTTGTTTTCTGGACGTGTGACCCACAAGCAGCTGCTATGGTGCCCGGAAACGTGCATCATTCACATGAAATAATTGTCATTGATGACTGTTTTAGTATGGGCCTCACCCTAATTAATAATATTTTCAATGATTTGCATAAGCTTCTTGATTTAATCTTCATTAATTCCATTGTTCATTCTAACTTAACTCTTGCTGAATTAACCATTTTGAATTGTGCTTTAACATTGAATTTTATAGCTTTCTGCCATTTATTGATCCTAATCATAGATACATATTTGATCCCTCTAGTTTGAGTTCCCTAAGGGATTGCCTGCTATCCTTAAATTGGTGTGCCTTGCTATCGAATTGTTGCATTGAAACTAATTATAAAACCTTTCTTTCAACTATTAAAAATCCTTTTGACAGAATAGTCCTTTCCAGGGTACGGGGTTCCAAAAACCTAAGGAACAAATAATACAAACAATTTTGTAAAACATGATGGACGTTAATGCACCACGAGCACTACAAACAAGTGGCCCAACGACACCAAGCACGTGCTTGTTACGCGCGGGGCCCTTTTATCAATTTAGGCAAGAATGCGAGTTCGCGAGGAAGAATACATAAAACAAAAAAAGACGGGACACATAATGAAAATAAAGAAGCAATTAGGAGTGAAGCAAATGAGTTAAAATATTAGTTTTTAATAACGGGATAGAAGTTGAAATGCAAATTAAATGATAAAGTTTGTTATATTTATTACAAAGAGCACGAAAGGGCTCGTGCAGACTAAAATTTGATGTACATCGTGGTAAATTAAGAGGATAATCGGGTATCGCGCGGACCGGCCGGGCGATATATTCACTTCAATGTTTACAAGAGAACTAACTTAAGCTAATTGAGCGCTGAGCTTCAGAGCGCTGGGTAGAGATCCCGGGCGCGGGAAGGCGGGAGAGCCCGGAAGTAGGCATTCCCAGCGAGGGAAGAGTGGCCCCTGGAAGAGCGGGGGATTTAAGAGCGGGGAAAACGGCGTAAACAGTGACTATAATGAACTGTATGGACATCGAAAGTGCCACTGAACTTTTCTGATAGGCTTCCTCCAAAGCCGAACAGGCCCCCTGGTTTACAAATGCGCTTCAAAGACTTAAAAATCTTAAAAAAAACGGGATAGAAGTTGAAATGCAAATTAAATGATAAAGTTTGTTATATTTATTACAAAGAGCACGAAAGGGCTCGTGCAGACTAAAATTTGATGTACATCGTGGTAAATTAAGAGGATAATAATTACGTGTAAGTCTAACGGGAACATTAAAAGTTAGGTGACTTACAAGTTGTACCGAATCAATATCACCTCTTATAAGACTATGCATAAAAATAGTACCAAGCATTTTTGTACGATTTGCAAGTGTCGGTAAATTAAGTAATATAGGACGGACAAGGAAGGTAAATAATAATTTGGTTATATAAGGGTCGTCAAATTTAAGTTTCGGATCCAGAAGAACGCCTAAATCATTTACTGGTATTGTGGGCTCCAAGCCGAAGAACAATATTCCAATATAGGACGGACAAGGGAGGTAAATAATAATTTGGTTATAAAAGGGTCGTCAAATTTAAGCTTCGGATCCAGATGAACGACTAAATCATTTACTGAATATATACGGTCAAGTGGCAAGTTCTGAAACAAATAACTTATAAACGTAGGAGTACCCCTATGGAAGGTCTTTACATTACATTTCATGCAGTTCAAATTTTAGACGTTATACTCACACCATACTTGAAAATTATCAATGTCTGATTGTAAGCGAAAACCAGACCATGCGCGGATCCACGGGGGGTGAAATGGGTGATATATCACCCCCCACTCGGGTGAAAAATTAAAGGAATTTTGGTATTCAAAAAGTATGCAACAAAAAATTTGTTCTAATATCACCCCCACAACAAAGCCTAGATCTGCCACTGAACCAGAATTTATATTATTATATGTCCAACAAAGCTTAACATTATCAGCATACATTAGTACACGAGAATTTGTTATGACAGAGGGAAGATCGTTAATAAACAAAGTAAACAGCAAAGGGCCCATATGACTACCCTGGGGTACTCCAGATGTCACGTGGATCATTTTGGAAATATATATATATATTTTTTTTTTTCGCCGATTTAGCGTCGCTTGTGAACGGTTGTGTTTACCTTTGTGCTCTAAGTTTTTTTGTGTTTTTCAGTGTTTTTTTGCGAGTGTCTTGCGTTTGTTTATAAACAAAGCTTAGCGTAACAACTGTGTTAGTGTTTTTAAATAAATCTCCCAACAAAAGGGTACATGGTTATAGATATTTTAACATTTCTATTGGATTTGTTTAATCGCTTGTCTTTGTTAGTGCAAATTTCAAGCTCTGAACTTGCTAAAACTCTTGTAATCTCTTTCTCACTCTCCCGTTCTCACTCTCTGAGAGCTTGATGTACATCTAATTTCTCTCTCTCTTGCTTGCTTGCTTGCTTTACATTTGTAACTGTTCGTGCGTATTGTTGTTGGTGCACCACAAGCCACGCTCAGTCGATAGAAGATTTTTCTCTCGCGCTCTCTTGCATATAATTAATTCGCGATCTCGCGCTCTTATACTTTTCGTTGTTTTGTGTCTTTGCGGTTTTGGAATTTGATCCCAGTGATCCCAAATTTACTTGAGGTATTTTTTCAACATTTTGTTCCTATTTCTTTGAATTACCTTTTTTTTCCTTTGTAATGGCTCTTATCTGTACCAAGAAAAGTTGTTCTCTTCCGATGTCAACTAAAGGTTCTTTTATTATCTTCTGGCTCTGTGAATCGTTCATGCACGTCAAATGTGCAGGATTTACTGGCAGAGTTAAAGACTTCATTAAAATGCATACCGGTCTCATGTGGGCATGTGAGTCCTGCAAGGATATGACAGTCGAGATGAGCAGCGTTATGAGGCAGACTCGAGACGGTCTATTGAACCTTTCACGAGTTTTTAAACAGCTCAATGACGGGTTCAATTCTGTTTGTGAACAATTTAATAATAAGAAATTATTATTAACCGAGTCGCCTAAACGCAAAAAAGCCAGCTCAGGGGCAGTTAATAAGACCGTGAAGCAGAACAAAATACTGCACACGGTAGCTGCAGCAGTTCCTGTCAGCACAGGGGTAACCGAGCCAACTGTGCCTATGGAAACAGCCAGTTCCGGAGGTGACCCTGTTTCTGGAAGCCAACCTGAGACACAGAATTCGGTGCTGACTGTACCTATCGATACAGTAGGAACCGCTTCTGGGTCCCAGACGAGCGAGGTTCAGAGGGGTCGAAAGAGACTGTCGGTTGTTCCACAGAGGAAGCAACTATTCGTATCTATATTTACCCCAGATACAACATCCGAGGATGTTTTGGAATTTATTCGTGAAAAATTGGCATTTACAGAAACTTGGCTAAAACCAGAGATAACCGACTCTGAAGTTTTGTCAAACAGCTTTAATATCTACAGAACCGATCGCCATTCCCGTGGGGGAGGGGGTGTTCTCATCGCCGTTACCTCTACCCTAAATTCGGAGAGAATTCACTCTCATGTCCCCAATAACATAGAATTTGTTAGTGTAAAAGTTTCCCTGCAATCCTTGTCTATTTTTGTTACATGTTATTATATTCCACCTGGCTCTGACTTAATAATTTATGAGCAACATCTATCTGCTATTAAAACTATTCTTTCCTCTCTTTCAAACAGAGACCTTTTGATTGCTTTGGGTGACTTTAATCTCCCTGATATTTCTTGGTCCCCTTCTACTGATTCACTTGTCGCTATTCCATTATCCGCCCATGTTTTTGTGGATGGCCTTTCTGAATTATCGTTACAGCAAGTTAGCTTTATACGAAATTCATTAAATAGACAGTTAGATCTTGTGTTTGTTTGACGCTCTTGTGGTACCAGAAGACCGATACCATCCAACAATGGAATTGACAATTTGCCTCCCCTACCTTGACCTTGATACCCTCTCTCCTTTAGTTTCTGCAACTAAAATGAGATGCTTTCGTAAATGTGACTGATTGTGTGGGGCGTCGTCGATCGTAAATTGGCGGCAGCTTCCTTCGGCGTTGCGGCTGTTGCAAGTAGCCGGTTTCAAGCTGTGGGGGAGATGTAAAAAACACTCGGCGATCGCGACGATAGGGAAAAAAAGGAGAACACTTTACTGGGTTCGGGTATCGCGCGGACCGGCCGGGCGATATATTCACTTCAATGTTTACAAGAGAACTAACTTAAGCTAATTGAGCGCTGAGCTTCAGAGCGCTGTGTAGAGATCCCGGGCGCGGGAAGGCGGGAGAGCCCGGAAGTAGGCATTCCCAGCGAGGGAAGAGTGGCCCCTGGAAGAGCGGGGGATTTAAGAGCGGGGAAAACGGCGTAAACAGTGACTATAATGAACTGTATGGACATCGAAAGTGCCACTGAACTTTTCTGATAGGCTTCCTCCAAAGCCGAAAAGGCCCCCTGGTTTACAAATGCGCTTCAAAGACTTAAATATCTTAAAAAAAACACTTATAAAAAGTATAAAAATCGGGTAAGCCATCCGACTTTTCGAAATATGTGGTGGCTCGATCTGATTTTAATGTTCTTAACAGTCATTGCTATTCTATGTATTTAAATCGTTGTTAATTTGAATTTTCAAATGATCCGAAGCAGTTTTTTAACTTTGTTAACGCTAAGCGTAAGTCATCGACTTTACCTTCATCGGTTTGATTTAACTCAATGAAGGCATCGACAGACTCTGAAATTTCTGATTTATCATGGTCAAAATCAAACTATCCTACTCCCTTAAATAGGGCAAATTGTATTTTTTCCCCTATAATTACCAAAAGTTCTCCCTTAAGAGATTTAACAACAACAACGCCTACTTATTCTCCCGGTCCTGATGGACTTCCTGGGTATGTGCTTAAGTTTTGTGCATCAACCACCAACCTACTCGAACAATATACAGATTTTAGTAAAGCCTTTGACTCTGTTAACCACTCTCTTCTTTTATTCAAACTAGACTTGCTTGGGTTTCCATGTAATCTTTTAGCATGGATTTCAAATTATTTGAATGGGAGGACTCAGAGGGTTATATTTAAGAACGCTGCTTCTAAAATGATCCACGTGACATCTGGAGTGCCCCAGGGTAGTCATTTGGGCCCTTTGCTGTTTACTTTGTTTATTAACGATCTTCCCTCTATCAAATTCTCGTGTACTAATGTATGCTGATGATGTTAAGCTTTGTTTGACATATAACAATATAAAGTCTGGGTTCCGCTTACAATCAGACATTGATAATTTTCAAGTATGGTGTGAGTATAACCTCTTAAATTTGAACTGCCTGAAATGTAACGTAATGTCCTTCCATAGGGGTACTCCTACGTTTATAAGTTATTTGCCACATAATGTTGACTGTCAACAAAGCTATGAGTGTTCTTGGGTTTATAAAGCGTTGGTCAAAAGAATTTGACGACCCTTATATAACCAAATTATTATTTACCTCCCTTGTCCGCCCTATATTGGAATATTGTTCTTCGGTTTGGAGCCACCAATACCAAGTGCACATTGACCGTATAGAGTCGGTACAAAAACAATATCTTCTTTTTGCCCTTCGTAGTTTGAACTGGGATCAAAACGTAAGGCTACCTTCCTACCAGAGTAGCTTATTATTGCTTAATTTACCGACACTTGCAAATCGTAGAAAAATGCTTGGTACTATTTTTATGCACAATCTTATAAGAGGTGATATTGACTCTGTAGAACTTGTAAGCCGCCTAAATTTTAATATTCCCGTTAGACTAACACGTAATTATTATCCTCCTAATTTGCCTCGATGTACATCAAATTTTAGTCTGCACGAGCCCTTTCGCGCACTATGTAAGAATTATAACAACCTTTATTATTTAATTTGCATTTCAACTTCTATCCCGGTATTAAAAAGTAATATTTTAACTCATTTGCTTCACTCCTAACTGCTTCTTTATTTTCATTATGTGTCCCGTTTTTTATGTTTTATGTATTCTTCCTCGCGAACTCGCATTCTTGAAAGGGCCCCGCGCGTAACAAGCACGTGCTTGGTGTCGTTGGGCCACTTGTTTGTACTGCTCGTAGTGCATCAACGTCCATATATATATAAATATCTCTCTGAGTCCTCGCATTCAAATAATTTGAAATCCAAGTTAAAAGATTATCTTGGTTAGCAGATGGTGAAAGATACAGGCAGCATAAACGTGAGTTTGAGTTTATCAATAAATTTCTATATAACACAGGTACACAGCCAAAAATGTCCACGGACCATTTCAACTTTTCCATAATATTTGGGTGCTCCTGAGTAAAAGTCTCATACAAAATTATTTTCCATCACCTACTGGTTCTGCGGTATAGCTAAGAATACATAAAACCGATGTTTGCCGACATTTTGAATTACGTGGCCTATATAATTAGACTTACCTTTATTATTTTCGGTAGGACCTACTCTTAATACATCACGGCACTACAACAAAATAGTCCCCATCGTGAACCATTGCCCATGTCTTTGGAATTCGACGCCAAAGTTGAAACTCCCAAAATTTTCACAATTTCTGTGATGAAAAAGAATTCTGAGAATTAAATCTTAAATGGAACTAATTTTAATTATTCATTGAATCTATTGTTCATTGTATGCTTTAATTTCGGTTTAAAGCGTTTTCATGAGGATATTTTATTGGATTTATTATACCAATAAAACCGTTGTTTTGATTTTATTATCTACTCCTAAATGTTGTCAAATTTGAAATAAGTCATGGCAACCTCTAGAACTACTACGTTTACCGAACATACATAGAGAAATATACATGTTTACTCGCATTCTATAGGAACATTGGAAGTCTGGACATATCGTATAATGACATTTCTGAAGCAATCAGGGGTAATATAGAATCTAACTAACATGGCTTCATGCCTGGTCGATCTACGACGACCAAGTTTGCTATTTTTACGAGTCACTGTGTACATGCATTTGAGAATCATTCACAAATGGACACGATTTACACAAATTTTGCCAAAGATTTTGACAAGCTGTGTCACTCTGCCCTAAAGGCTAAACTTTCTAAACTAGGCTTTCACTCCTCATTTCTTAATTGGATATCATCGTATTTGGATAACCGACCCTATTGTGTTGAAGTAGGTGGTGCATTATTCAAACCCTATAAAGCGACATCAGGACTTCCTCAGGGTAGCTCTCTGGCCCTTTACTTTTTATTATTTTTATACCCGTTACTCGTAAAGTAAAAGGGTATATTGTATTCGTGCAAAAGTATGTAACAGGGAGAAGGAAGCTTTTCCGACCCTATAAAGTATATATATTCTTGATCAGGATCACTAGCCGAGTCGAACTAGCCATGTCCGTCTGTCCGTCCGTATGAACGCTGAGATCTCGGAAACTATAAAAGCTAGAGGATTGGCATTTTGCATGCATATTCTTGGAGTTCCTACGCAGCGCAAGTTTATTTCAAAATCGTGCCACGCCCCCTCTAACGCCCTCAATCGCCCTACACCATTTTTTGAAAGGTGTCTGGCGCCCACACCATTAAAGATTTTGGAAAACTAAAAATGCAGTTTTATTGTGACTATCAATACCTATCGAAATGTAGAAGAAATTTTTCAAATCGGACCATTCGTTAAAAAGTTATGCCTGATCAAAGATTTTATATATCTATCTCCCTCGCACTCCCTTAGCTGAGTAACGGGTATCTGATAGTCGGGGCACCCGGCTATAGCGTTCTCTCTTGTTATAAATAACATTTGTGCATGTATCAATTTTTCTTATTTCCTCCTTTATGCGGATGATCTTAAAATTTATAGGACTGTCAGTACCGTAAATGATTTGATATTGCTTTAATCGGACCTAGATAATTTGCCTTTAAACCTTCACAAATGCCACATCGTTCGTTATGCAAAACGTCCTGTAACCATCCCATCCACTCACATCAATAACCACCCTCTCTCTGTTTTGAATGAAATAGTGGATCTGGGGGTATTATTTGATGACAAATTTCTTACTAATTAACAACAAAACTGTTTTTTTACTTTTCCGAAATCTTTAAAGGTGTTGGCGCCAGACACTTTTCAAATCGTTAAATTGTTGGCGTTAGGCGATTAGGGGCGTTAGAGGGGGCGTGGCCCTCTGCTGAAATAAACTTGCGCTGCGTAGGAAGACCAAGAATATGTGTTGGTAATCCCAACTCACTAGCTTTTGTAGTTTCCTAGTTCTCAGCGTTCATACAGACGGACAGACTGACGGACAGACGGACAAGGCTAGATCGACTCTGCTAGTGACCCTGATCAAGAATATATATACTTTATAGGGTCGGAAACGCTATCTTATACCTGTTACGAACTTTGGTATCAGGATTTGACCGAAAAAAAATTATTTTTTTAGTTAGAATTTTTTTAAGTTTGCCAAAAATCGTCAAATTTGAAAAAGTACCCTCTCATTGAAAATCTGTATCTCCGGTTATATGAATCCGATTGACTTCATTTCTTTTGCATTAATTCCTCTAAAACCTCTTCTTTCAAAATAAAATTTATAAAAAAAAAAAAATTTTTAATTTCTTAAAAATAAAAACAAATTAAGACTAAAAAAAATAGATTAACCATTGCCCCCCAAAAAAAAAATTTTTTTTTTTTTTAATACTTGCGCTATATCGTTAGTTACAATCGGTTTTTGTAAAAAGTTGGAGCCATTTTTAGTTTTTTAAATATCGAATTTTTTTTTACAAGGCCTCGGCTTTTTTCTATGAAAACACGTCGCAGCAAGTAGGGCTACTCTCTCACTCCTATCGGATTCTTATGGAATTCGTGTTTTATCATTGATTACTAGTCCTTTTACAATTTTAAATGATTAAAAGTTAAGTTTTAAGTCTTTTGACAATTTCTAAATGACAAACGGTAAAAAGTCATTTTTTAATCTATTAAAAAATGAGAATTATTTATTTAAAAGTCCATTTAATAATAAAATATTAAAAAATAAATTTTCAAATATGTTAGATAAAACACAAATTACAAAAAAAAATGTTTTATTAAATTATATAATTTTTTATTTTTATTAAATAAATTTTTTTTTAAAAAGAAAATTTTTTTTAATGTTTAATAAATTAAATAATACAAAAAAATAGTAAAAAAAAAAAAATTAAATATTTTTCATTAAATGGACGGTTAAATAAATAATTGTAATTTTTTAATAGATTAAAAAATTACTTTTTACTTTTTGTCATTCAGAAGTTGTCAAAAGACTTAAAACTTAACTTTTAATCATTAAAAATTGTAAAAGGACTAGTAAACAATGATAAAACACGAATTCCATAAGAATCCGATAGGAGTGAGAGAGTAGCCCTACTTGCTGCGACGGGTTTTCATAGAAAAAAGCCGAGGCCTTGTTAAAAAAAATTCGATATTTAAAAAACTAAAAATGGCTCCAACTTTTTACAAAAACCGATTGTAACTAACATTATAGCGCAAGTATTAAAATAAAAAAAAAATTTTTTTTTTGTGGGGGCAATGGTTAAACAATTTTTTTTAATCTTAATTTGTTTTTATTTTTAAGAAATTAAAAATTTTTTTTTTTATAAATTTTATTTTGAAAGAAGAGGTTTTAGAGGAAAAAATGCAAAAGAAATGAAGTCAATCGGATTCATATAACCGGAGATACAGATTTTCAATGAGAGGGTACTTTTTCAAATTTGACAATTTTTGGCAAACTTAAAAAAATTCTAACTAAAAAAATAATTTTTTTTCGGTCAAATCCTGATACACGTATTTACTTATTTTCCGAATAGTACGTGTAAAAAAAGTTTCAGGCAAATCAAAAATGTGACCCAATAAAAGGTGTTCGGTTTGTAAAAGAACCGCCCATATGCTTTGTTAGGCGAAACACGGTCTTTTTCAAAGATCCGTATTCCAGATTGTCTGTATACTCTGCGTTTGTCCGTTCCAGGGTCGAATATGCTTCCTTTATTTGGAATCCCTCAGGACTTTTTGAAGTGTCCAGATCAATAGAATTGAGAGGTTGCAGAAAAAATTTTTAAAGTTTGCATTGCAATCCTTGCATTTTACTGAACCGGTTTTGGTTTGGTTCTAAAATTCTTGCCAATTTACAAATGTAAATAAAGCCACGCAGCAGCTGTTCAGGGCTGCAATATGTAGCCTGGCGGGTAATTCAAATTTTTCCTTTTATTTTGCACGATATGCGCTTTAAGCCAGTATTCTTTTTGTAATTTGGCAAAAAAACATAAATTAGGTTTAAAACTCGTTGGAAAATTGTCAATATAAGTCAAATAAAATTCAATAAACATTCAATATTCGATATTTAGTGTATGCATCCAGCACTGGTCGTTTTTCGGTAAATTTTCCGAAAAAAAGGAAATCTCTCGAATTTCTTTGACACCTACGTTTTTGATTGGTTGGTTTTTAAACCAACCGTCCCCAAATCCGTCGCCGGTTTCAGTGACACTCCTGATAATAATGGAGCTCATAGGGGACTAGACAAAAAGACAAATCAGTAGATTATATTATTGGCCCAATCTATTTACAAATCTTAAAGAATATATACAAAATTGTAAATTTGGCAATGAGAACAAATATAGCAGACCCATTAAAATTCCAATTGGGAAAGCCCCAATCTCAACTAAAGAAGGCGAAAATTTAGACATTGATATAATATATATCGCAAAGTTTAACTTTTATAACTTGTATTGACGCGTACTCTGAATTCCTAGTACAGTAAATTCCTAGTAAATAAATTAAATATCGAAAATAAAGTAATGGAACTACTTCAACATTTTCCCCAATTCAAAGTAATTATGACCGATAACGATGCGAGCTTTACCTCGGCTCAATTTAAATCCTTTGCTCAAAGGTGCCGTAGAACTATACATTACGCAGACCCGAGGCACAGTACCTCAAAAGAACAAGCGGAAAAGTCACGTTCGATATTAACAGAATTAGCTCTCTGCATAAAAGTAATAAGAGCCGCTCAGGAATATAATCAGAGTATTCATTCCAGAACAAACCAAAAACCTGTTGACATTCTTTATAATAAAATCAAACACGATAATATTCCACAATTATTTAAAAATACTCAGAAGAAAATGTTAGAAAAACATAATTGTTCGTGAACGCTTGCAGCTTTAATCATCTCAATCATATCGGCGCATAATGCCATCTCTATTCTATTCTATATACTTAACCTATGTACAAGAAAACATGTATACATACACAATATCTCTTTAGTTGCTGGCAACGCCGCTAAGACGGCGTCGTTTTGCGAAATTCAATTCAGTGTCAAATAGGCTTCGCAACTGGCAAGAATAAAAATTAATACAGTCCACACATTCGCAACTCAACTCGTTCTTATTTCTGACCAATAATAAAAACAGAAAAAAAAACAATATCACGTAGGACAAGTTGTTTATGAAAAAAATATGTAGAAAGAAATAAATTTCAACCAAGATATAAGAAGCAAATAGCTAAGGATGTTATGCCAAATAAAATAATAATCAACGGTAGAAACAGATATTATTAGGCATTTATAAATTCTTTTTTTAGACTTACAGAAAATGCATTCTTTAATACATATTTTATCAATCATAATATTGACTACCATGAATTTTTTCTGTTCAAAGACATCAAGGATATACCTACCTATGAATCTTACAACGATTTATTCCACGTAACTAGTTTAGGTTTTTATAAGGAAATAATAATAATAATAATTAATATAGAATCAGATAATATAAAAAAGGATTCACATAAAAGGTCACAAGTTTTTTATTGATCAAGATTTGCCACTAAGAAAACATCGCTTACGATTGATATCATTTGATCTACAACATTTAATTGATACTATCACCCCTGCAAAAATTGATGTTTTTAACCAAAGCATGCAAATAACTGTTGACCGTTTTTTTCCTTACGCTCTGCTCGCGAGAACAGCCGAAAAAAGAAAGCCCCTTCGTTCTCTCTCTGCGCAGCAGACTTCGTTTCTTTTGTTTTTATTTTCTGTTGACTGCTTAACGTTAAGCTCATGGTGAAACTATATAATCGAGAAAGCTGCCCTCTTTTGAGGACGATATTTGTGCCAGTCTCTATCTAGCTATCTCATTCTATAGCTTAAGAGAGACAGAGAGGTAAACATATTAACGACCTCAGCAGAGCTGACGAGTCCACCTTATATAGTTACACCATGGTTGAGCTGTTCGTGAGACACTCTACTACCGAACATCGTTCAATGAGAGATACGAGTGCCGCTCGCACAGGGACACTTATTAAAAGACCGATTGACTGAAAAAGTCATCTCAAACGGTCTTTTCACTAATACAACTATACATGTAGTCCCTTTTGGTAGTAGGCCTTTAACGATAATGAAAATACGTGGGAATGAAAGGGAGAGCAATATCGCTCAAGTAAAATTAGACGGCAGTCACTCTAAAAATTGAAACGCCATTTGACCACAAAACACGGAGATATATTAGGAGAAAGCTGTAAAGAAAAGAAAAATTGCATACAAAACAAGTGAAGAAGCAATAGTGAATTCGGTTAGTAAAATTGTGACAACTGACGGAATATAAAAATTCAATTTATTAAAATTAAAATTAATAAAATGTAATCGTCAATCACGAAATCGTGGACAAAAGCTCCGAAATCGAAAATTTGGAACTTTGACCACGGATTTCTCAAAACTGTGACGTGATGGAAAGTTTCCAAGTATGGGGTAGTAAACTACAGCTAAAATCCTTTCAAGATTTGCAGCGTGTAGTCTTGGGCTATTTTTTGTCGACCAGTGTAATCAGTCCCGGACAACCAGCGGGTATTCTGCATCGAAGCAGTACCGACGATGCGTGTTGTTTAGCCTCATGTAATGAAGCATATAACGGGTTAACAGAAATACCAGGGTAATCGGGTATGACCAGCTGATGGACGTACGAGGTAGTACAGCACGCGTTGATACCGGCACTGCTGAGAGTCGGGAGAATGGTGGGGTTTTTTCTAAGTGTACTGCTCGAAATGCTGGCGATGTATGCTATAATATTTTTTGATTTCGCGTGCTAAGGGAGTATAGGGAATTTGCTCGCCCAAATCAATAGAAACACAAAAAAAAGAAGAGTATTCAGACGGTCGACAATAAAAGAAAGACTTTTTCAAATAAATTTGCGGATTGATCGTTGTTGCTGATGTTGTTACAGCAACTCGTAGTAGCCCCCCCAACCTTGACCATTTATTCTAGATTTATTAAATACATATTTTTACCAAATGTTCCCTAAAATCAAGTTCGCTTTTTGTTAATACCCTACCATATTTCCGTTCTGCATGACCCTTAGTTTAGGAAACTTAGCAGTTGTTCATTCTAAATCCGTAAATTTTATTCATAATAATTCTCCTTCTTTAAAGTTCATGAAAGCTTCAGTAGTAACTCCTACCAAAAATAGGTACTCTTTAATTACTTATAAAAATCTCGCAAAGTTTTATTATTTCCTAAATATTATATTTGTTAATCAGCACTGAGAGAGAAATCGTGAGAATGGTGCTGTGGGTAGATAATATGGTATAAAGATAAATATAAAAATAATTTGCAATTTTTTTTAATATGATTACTTAAAAAATTTTTGTGTACATAACATTTTTAGAAGATCCTAAAGGATCGAGAATAACGCTACTGGCAGAGCTAATGAGAAAAGCAATCTTCTCTAAGATCTAGCCCAGCCAGCTTCCAAGTCTGCCTCTGCGATTAATTTATAGTTATTGCAAATCAAACTTTTTAAGGGAATTTTAGCCCCTTAAACTGAAACGGCAGAACGGACTATATTAACAGGATCGTATTTTTCCCTTCGCGTTGCTTCGATTACATTCTTATGAAACCCTATCTGCAATCCTGTCCCGTTGCATAACTTTGGGGGACCTACATTTCGCAATAACATTTCGGGTGCTCCAATCTTAAGAAACAGATTATGCTGCGGAATTCCTGCTAGATTTTATGAATTTAAAAATTCAAGAGGATAATGAACCGCATTGTCAACATCAGGGGCAGAGTCTACCGATTTTTTAGGAGACTTCTAAGCCAGCAAAATGACCAATTTTTTTTGCGTAAAATCAAAATTTTCATGGTAAAATATATTGAATTGACTTAAATATTCTTTTAATATATTGTTTAACTACAAACAATCGATAACTTTAAGTTGAATATCTGCAACCCTGAAGTTTTGCTAGGGCCGCAAAGTTCGTTGACCGATCAGCTGCTTGCAAGCAAAAAGAGGCGGCAAATTGTTGAGTAAGTTTGACAATTCGCAGATTTTAATTTTGTGCACCAATTTAAATACACAAATATGGATAATATTGCTCAAGGTATGTAGATTATAGGTTAAATCAATTATTTGAATATATGTGTTATCTGTTTATATTGTTAATTGTTTTTGTATTGCCTTAAAGTAGTATATTTCTAACCAAAGTGTCCGTGTTTTGTGGAATATAACTAATCTGGTATGACTCGCTATTAAAAAGTAAGTCTGCAAAATTATTTGTTAATATATATATTATAAGAATTGATTAATTGTATTTGCCCGTTCCTGCCCGTTCTATCTTTCCCTGTAGCATACAACCTGCAAATACATCTGCTAGGTTTTTGCCACCCGAACTGATGGGGGTTGTGTTCATAGGAAAGTCGCACGTCCTGGTTCCGGCTGTATTATCGGTAGAAGGTGGGGTTCTAGAGAATCCTTGGACAACTTGCTCGCAAGCTTTTAAATCTTAAAAAAAAATCACGTGCTGATCTTTAATTCAATCAAGAGGAGGGTAAACTACTAAGGATATATAAGGAGAGTATCTTTACTTAAACCCTCTTGTGAGAGACGACGCTCTAGGGTTTCGTTGTGTTTGCGCTGAGCAGTTGTGAAAGCTGCAGCGGATGCCCACCCAACCATGATCACCAAATTCCACTTAAAATTCATTGGTAATCCCAATAACAACAAACAAACTATTTTATTCTCCCTCTACCTTCTTTCGATGCATGACTCCCAAATTGATAACGCTTAGTGTTGCATTATTACCTCAAAAACAAAGTATTTATTCATTAAAATTAACTTTAGGTGTTCCTAAACACCAACTCATTGTGCAGGCAAATAATTAATAAATTGGATATATATTACCAACAGTAAATGTGGATAGGTATACAAGAATTAAATTATTTATATTTATTCTGTTTATTTTATAGGTAGGTTTACTTTATAGGACTGATGCATTCCATTTTACTTCCTGTGATTCGATATAGGTATATTTATATATTTTGTTTCTCTTTAAAAATAGGTCGAGGTAACATAATAATTATTTATAACTTAAATAATTTGTGATCAAAAATAGGAAATGAAATCAAAATTAAAATCCAAAGACTAGTTTTCTGGTATGTGCAAGAAGAAAAAAAAAAAATGGAATGAAAATTCAGAATAAATATTTGTTTCAATGTTTTGTTTTAACTTAAATTATTAAATTTTTATATTTTATTTCAGATTCATTTTAATTCCAAGGTTTTAAAGTTTTATTTAACTTTTCCTAATGGCTCTAAAACTGTATGCATGTATGCAGATAGGAAGTGTGGTTTAGTTTTCTTTCTTTTCTTTTATTTTGTTTTTGCACTTTTTCTTATCTGCACACGGCTGGGCATTTTCCAGAAAGTATAACGAAAAACTGCTTTTAACCAGACATTAAAACTCTATTTGGTTCCGCTTAGAATTCACAAATCCGCTACGTATGTATAATAAAAGAGAATAAGTACACTTACATATTTTATCCACGTCCAAAAGATCTTTTGCGGGGATGAGTGTGCTCTGTTGGTGTAATTTTCAATAAAGGTGTGGATTAGGAGTTCACTGCGCTTAGTTAATAATTATTTTAAATCGTTTGTCTTTTCAACTAATTTTAGATAGGATTGATCATTCAATTTTGTTAGTTCTTGCCAATTGTCTTTTTTTTTACAGTGTTTGGGAATTTGATTTCACTTTTACAATATTCAATATTTCTTTTCTTCTTGTTTTATTTATTATAAAAATATATTGGAATGCGGCCAGGCCTTTATCTACCACAAAAATTTGCATGCACGCCTATAAAACGCCTTTTCTTATTTGATTTGATTTGATTTTTAGATTATATTATTTTTTTTTTTTTACTGACGCCTAGGTGCACTGATCGTGGCCAAATAAAGGCGGTGAAACTTAAAAGGGAAACTTCCACGGATGGCACTTAATTCCTCTTAGACAGACCTCCCTGTAGGTTTAGGGGTTAAGCACTGCATATGTGTAGGGTCCGCCAGAGATCACGTGGAGGAATGGAGGACAGGTCGAAATGGGGCTATTTACGGCCAACTCCGAGACACGTGCAAGGGTAACCTTCAAGCCGAATAAGTTTGAGTACTAGCCAGATAATCTCCAGCCAACTCTCAAGGCCGTCGAGACTGTAGAGTCAACTATACCGCAGTAGACTGACTTTAAATTGGTCGGGAACTGGGTGCCTAAATGGAAGGGTATAACGTATGTAGGCACATTTGTTTCTTTTCTAAAAAAAACTAAATACCTTATAGTGGCACCCAAAATCCTAAGAAGAACTCCAAGCTGGTTATATTTTATTTTACGTGAAGCACGTATTTTGTATTAATCCGTATATAGCACAATATTAATATAAAGGCTGCTACGTTAAGGTCACAAAATGGAAATTTTTACTTCGCACTGTAGGTCTGTTCAATTAGGCAGCCACGAGGTAATAGAAATAGCAAAGAGGAATTTGAATACAGTCAAGTGCAAAATTTGGAAATCGAGTGGCGTGAGCAGTGGAAAGATAACTGGAAATATGAGATAAATTGCATATTTCATAAAGCTTAGCCTGATACTGCGTATTACGAGGTATACTTTTTGGATCATCTGGTTGACCAAGCGCACTACATTTCCCCCCCCACTTAAAACACGCTTGGGGTGCAAGCAACACAAACGAGATTCGCGCTTGCCAATACTAGGATCATTGTTTTATATCTTTTGCATGAAATTTTCCTACCAGGCGCCCCTGAAGGTCCTCAAGCTCATAATAGTAGTTTCCGAACCTTCTTCGAACTCTCGCTTTGACGAAACTTGGAGCTAATTTCGCACTGAAACCCTTCGAAAAATTACTCTGTTGGAAGTTTCGCCTAAAAACCTCTTGGCCGACTTTATATGATACTTCCCTTGTTCGCAAGTTGTAAGCTTTTTCGTTACGAACGTGCTGGGATTCCATTGAATCTTTTGCTTTAGCTCTCAATAGGTCAAACGAATCTTCTCTGCTAAATTGTACGCTGCGATCGTCTAGCATGTCTAAGGTTCGCAAGAGCTTGTAGGTGCTACCATCGGTGATCATCTGCTAGCCAAATGCGAGCCTATAAGGGCTTGTATTAATGGCTAGATGGAAACTTGAACGGAGTGCGCAGCTAATTCTACTTAATTTTTCATCCCAATTACGATGATTAGGATCCACATATGCTTTGATGGCTGCAAGCACTGATCTATTAACTCTTTCAGACACATTTGACTGGGGAGAGTAATACGCTGTATAGCTATGAAAAATGTTGTATTTTTCTAGCAAGGAATTAAATGTGTGGGACTTAAATTGGACTCCGTTGTCGGATACTATGGTTTCCGGAATTCCAAAACAGTGAAATAATTCCTCTTCTAAATAGCTCCTAATAGACTCAGCAGTACATTTGCGCACAGGCTTCAAAAAGGGAAATTTGGAAAGCTGATCTAATACAACGAATATGCCTACATTACCAGTCTTACTACGGGGATATGGTCCCAAAAAATCAACAAATAATTTTTGAAAGAAACGCTGGGGTTGACCTGTATGGCCCATTGGCGGTTTCATGGTCTGATTTGGGTGTTTAGTGGCTTTACAGGTGTCACAGGAATTGATATAGTTCTTAACGTCAGTAACCATATTGGGCCAGTAGTAATAGCGTCTAAGCAGTTCTAATGTCTTATTTATTCCCCCATGGGCATGCATTGGATCATTATGGGCAGCTTTTAGGGCAGATAACACCAGCGATCGTGGGACCCACAGCTTCCAGCAGGCGACGTCGGCTATTTTCGTTCCAGACGCGTGTTCAGCTTTCCGAAAGATAAATTCGTTTTCGATTTTTAGGTCTGGCAGAACAGCCTTATTTTGTTGTATTTTGATCTTTAGCTCCTCGTAATCTGCAGACTTAAATTCTGGAGATGATAAGTCGACTATAAGTCTTCCGTGTAAGTACGTGATAAAGCGTCCGGTACTACATTTTGGGTTCCCTTACGGTGCTGTATATTAAACTGAAACTCCTGTAGTTTAAGGGACCAACGAGCGAGCCGTGAACTTAGATCTACTTGAGTCATAAGCCATTTTAACGACGCATGATCTGTAATAATGGTAAAGTCTTGCCCCTCGATATAAGCCCGAAACTTCTTGACTGCTAAAACGGCTGCATAGCATTCTTTCTCGGTGACGGTATATTGCCTTTGACATTTATTTAACTTCTTTGACATAAAAGCAATTGGTACCTCATCTTCAGAACTGTTATTTTGCATTAATACAGCTCCAACGCCTGTATGACTGGCGTCGCAGTGTATTGAAAAAGGCAAAGCAAAATTTGGGCTATGTAACACGGGACTGCCTGTTGGGCCTCTTCCGACCATTCAAACGTTCGTCTGGACTTTAGAGTATCTGATAACGGTGAAGAGATGGCAGCATAATTCTTTATGAATTTGTGGTACCATCCGGTCATTCCAAGGAACCTGCGAACCTGTTTTACTGATCGGGGTATCGGAAAGTCTCTTACAGCCGCTATTTTGTCGGGATCAGTACTGATTGTACCATTTCCAATCACATGCCCTAGATATTTGACCTCTCGCCGGCAAAACTTACTTTTCTCAACGTTAATAGTGAGATTGGCGCGGGTTAAGTGTGAAGCGACTAGTGATAGTACTTCGAGGTGTCTTTTGAATGAGTCGGAAATAATTAGCAGGTCATCGAGGTATATAAATACCTCGTTTCGCAACTGTGCTGGTACTATCTTGTCCATTAACCGTGACATGGTACAAGGTGCGTTGGTTAAACCAAATGGCATAACCACAAACTCATAAAGCGGACGACCAGGTACGGTACAGGCGGTTTTATCGCGAGAATTTTTATCAAGAGGTATTTGCCAAAAAGCATCCTTTAGGTCGAGACTTGTGATGTATTCGGCTTTTGGCAATCTACTCAATATACCATCAATCAGTGGCATAGGGTAGGCGTCTTTTAAAGTAACCGCGTTTACTTTCCTACTGTCAATACATAACCTAATCTTCCCTGGTTTTCTTACTAAAACGACCGGACTCGACCAAGAGCTGTTTGACTCTTGAATAACCCCAAGTGTGATCATTCGATCAAGCTCTTCATACATCAACTTCTCTGTTGCCAGCGACACGGCATAGTGGCGCTGCTTGATAGGTCTAGCTTCACCTACATCGATTATATGGGAGATTAGTGAAGTTCTACCTAGTCCTTGTTTCGAAAACAAAGGGAATAAATTGATTGCTTTTTGCAAAAGTTGTTGTTGATCTAGAGACAGAATTCTTAATGTGTGGTCAACTAGAGAGGATATGTTCAAGCTTTGGGTAAGAAGATGTAAAGGAAGTAAATTAAAAACTGTCCAAAAGTCAATTCCGAGGTAGAGATCTCCAGCCAGCGATGGAACCAAGTAGAAACGAATGATTTTAGTTTCCCCTCTATAAGTTACGCCGGTAGAAAGCCTAACAACAATGTTTTGGCTTTTCCGGTCAGCAGTTCTTACTTTGGAGGTCATTGACTTATATTTAAGACCACCAAGAAGAAAATCAGATGCAAAACTACCTCCTATACAGCTGACCGAAGCTCCAGTGTCCATTAACCCGATTACTGTTTTGTTAAATAGAGTCACTTGAGCATGTGGACGTACGTCGTGATTTATGCCTTTTACAGAGGCTAGGAGTAGTTTTTTTTCTGATTTGCATTGTTGTTTAAAAGCAATTCGACGACGTTTTGAACGGTTTTTCTGTACTTCTGGTGATGCAACAATATAATTAAGAGGTAAGTCAGGGATGAAAGATTCGGCTGGTTGATTTTGGCGCTCTGATGATACTAAAAGTCGGTATTGACCGCTTTGGAGACCATTTGTTTGCGTGCACTTTGTGGCAGTGCACGACCTTGATACTTTCTACAACTGTTTCTGTACGTGTCAGGTTGACCGCACCCATGGCAAAATATCCTACGGTCAGCCACACACTCTTGATGACGATGACCCTTTTCAGAGCAATTCCAACAGAATAATTCTATAGCTGATAGATCCATGTCATCAACAGGCTCAGTTTCCTCGTCGGATGTGACTTCGGAACCGGGCTGAGAAATTGCATGAACCTGTCTTCGTGGCATAGCTCGCGGTAATATTGGAGCAGGTTTTAACTTTGCCACCGTTTGCATAAAGATTTCTCTTGTTCGACTAAATGACGTAAGGATTTGATACTAGAAGCTTCTTCATACAATATTTCATGTTGAATATCTGCTAAAAGATTTGCTCGCAGTGTCTCTACCAAAGCTGCCTCACCCATTGGTTCTGAAAGTCTATCGGCTAGAGCAGCGATAGCACCATAGAACTCGTCAAATGATTCATTTGGCCGCTGTTTTCTGAGTTCTATTTCAGTTCGGGTATTCCTATCTGTTCTGTCGTCCTTAAATTGTCCACGTAAGGCTATGCACAAATCTTTCCACTGAACCTCAGGGACACTTTTATGATAGCGTCAAAACCATTCACTGGCAACTCCTTCAAAAAGGTTACTAGCGTATTGGGCTGTTATGTTAAAGTTTCCACCTAATGTTTGCTTAGTTAAGGCTTCAATGCGATATATGAAATCTTCTATAGATATGCCAGACTTTCCAGTAAATCTTAGCTTCCAATTAGCCATTATCTGACTTACACGATCAGGACGAATGTCTAGGGCCACGGCACCAGAACTTACATTGTTACCCGATTGACTAAGACCAGGTCCAAAAGACGGTTGCTGCGTTGTTTGTTGACCTGTTTCACCTGTGGGTGATATCCTGGCTAAATCTATTTCTATACCAGAGTTTATTCGACGACCTTCAGAGATTGCTTTAACTATTAGCTTAGTTTGCTCGGACATACTACTGGCGAAAAGACGCGTTTGTTCTGTCATGGCTTCTCTTAAAGTTTCCGCTACAGACTGCTGGATGGATTCTGCTGTGTCAGCCTGAGAGTTTCCTGACGTCTCGGAAAAATGTATATCAAACGGGTCAGGCATATTGATCTGGCTTAAAGCTCCAGCAAGTCTCTTTTGAGCTCTAGTTTGAAGGGACTGGGAGAGTGAGGGCATACGTGCTTTCGAACTGGTTGGCCTAAGATTTTCCGATGAAGCTGAAGTGCTTTGACTAAGATTTTCGTGGCACTCTGGACACTGCTTTTTAGATCCACTTCTCACATTAAAGCACGCTCTGTGAAAATTATGACCGCAAATTGTTGCCAATAATTGTGCTTGATAAACAATTATTTCTCCACAAACGTAACAATGTTTCCCTGTATCATCTATTTGTGCCAAATTTTCGGTGCTATGAGACCCTATCATCGCTTGGTATGGAGCGTATACAACACGAATAGGTACAAATTATAAATAATAGTAATAACTTGTAATAAGTAACAGAATTTCAATATAATAAGACTGACTGGGAGTCATGCTATCGGTAAAAAAAATAGAGTGAATACTTTTAATTTATCTAAAATAAGAAAAGATACGAAATGGGAAAGAAACAATTTCTAAACTGAAGAAGGAAATCCAGGCTCAAAAATAGTGGTGAATTAGTGATCTTCCATGGTTATAGTTCTCCAATTTTTGAATATTGTTAGGTAGGGGTATTGGAAAATAATTAAGGACAGAATAGGATTGCTTTCACCATGGCGTAATTAAATTTATGGGCTGGCTGTAGCTCATATCTCCACAAGTGATGAAGACGGTTTAACTAATTTCGACCATCACAAGACTACGGCGTTATTACCAACAAAAGTTAAAACTTTTCCGAAGACCTAAGTCAAAACGCAGGAGCTACACGAAGTAGTATGCCAGGCCAAGAAATCTATAAGAACAAAATGGATCCAAGACATATCCTTGATAGCTGGGCAGATGGGACAAGGGGTGGAATACTAAGGTTAACTTGATCGATCACAAGATGTATGTCTGGTGTTTTGACACAATTTGTTTATTTATTTTCGGGGCTGGCCGACAGGGCCCCACGTTGGGCGCCATTTAAGATTATGTAGCATATAACCTGCAAATAAATCTGCTAGGTTTTTGCCACCCGAGCTGATGGGGGTTGTGTTCATAGAAAAGTCGCACGTGCTGGTTCCGGCTGTATTATCGGTAGAAGGTGGGGTTCTAGAGAATCCTTGGACAACTTGCTCGCAAGCTTTTAAATCTTAAAAAAAAATCACGTGCTGATCTTTAATTCAATCAAGAGGAGGGTAAACTACTAAGGATATATAAGGAGAGTATCTTTACTTAAACCCTCTTGTGAGAGACGACGCTCTAGGGTTTCGTTGTGTTTGCGCTGAGCAGTTGTGAAAGCTGCAGCGGATGCCCACCCAACCATGATCACCAAATTCCACTTAAAATTCATTGGTAATCCCAATAACAACAAACAAACTATTTTATTCTCCCTCTACCTTCTTTCGATGCATGACTCCCAAATTGATAACGCTTAGTGTTGCATTATTACCTCAAAAACAAAGTATTTATTCATTAAAATTAACTTTAGGTGTTCCTAAACACCAACTCATTGTGCAGGCAAATAATTAATAAATTGGATATATATTACCAACAGTAAATGTGGATAGGTATACAAGAATTAAATTATTTATATATATTCTGTTTATTTTATAGGTAGGTTTACTTTATAGGACTGATGCATTCCATTTTACTTCCTGTGATTCGATATAGGTATATTTATATATTTTGTTTCTCTTTAAAAATAGGTCGAGGTAACATAATAATTATTTATAACTTAAATAATTTGTGATCAAAAATAGGAAATGAAATCAAAATTAAAATCCAAAGACTAGTTTTCTGGTATGTGCAAGAAGAAAAAAAAAAAAAAAATGGAATGAAAATTCAGAATAAATATTTGTTTCAATGTTTGGTTTTAACTTAAATTATTAAATTTTTATATTTTATTTCAGATTTATCTTAATTCCAAGGTTTTAAAGTTTTATTTAACTTTTCCTAATGGCTCTAAAACTGTATGCATGTATGCAGATAGGAAGTGTGGTTTAGTTTTCTTTCTTTTCTTTTATTTTGTTTTTGCACTTTTTCTTATCTGCACACGGCTGGGCATTTTCCAGAAAGTATAACGAAAAACTGCTTTAAACCAGACATTAAAACTCTATTTGGTTCCGCTTAGAATTCACAAATCCGCTACGTATGTAAGTTAAGCCTTTGCAGGCCATGGGGGGGGGTATTCCCCTCAAATCCTAAATTGGAGTAGTTGCATTGTCCCTCGGTGTATGTCCTCTCAATCTGCTTCCTTTAATAATATTCAACGAGTTTAAGTTAAATAAAACAGTAAACACTTTTTAGCGTTACAATGGTTTTATTATCAAGTATCAAGAATCAAGAATACAATGTTAGGCCTGGTCCTCTCTCGTCTCGGGTAGAAATCAAAGTGATTCTAAGTCGCTCTTTTGAATGGCTCGTTGGCTATCTCATAACCCAGTGTCAGCATATTGCTGGCAGAACGGTTGGCGGAAATACCTCAGCCGACGGCAGCGTCTTTGGGTATTTCGGCCAATGTTCGCTCCATATGCTAACGCTGCAATTCCGTTAGGGCGCAGCGAGGGGTAGGGGTAGGCGGCGGCTATAGCTGAGACAGCTAGCGGGCGGTCAGTGCTCTTCCGTTGTTGCGCTGCTGCCGATGCAGTTCTGCCGCTGACTTTCCGTCGTAGCGTCGCTGTCGTTGTATCTCTGCCGCTGCCCCGCTGTTTGTCTCATAACTTAGCGGCTGCATTATTGTAGCCACTCGAGTTTGCAGCCACTTGAATCGTTGCTGTCGTTGTGTGGCCGAGAGGGGCGAAGGGAAAGGGCCCTAACTTGTGGGTGGCCGAGAGGGGTGATGAGAGAGGTGTGGTGTCCGGTATCGTAGTGGTCAAGAGGGGGTGAAGGGAAGGGGGCGCTAGGCTGGTGTTAACTCCTCCCCACCACAAGATCTGTGTCCCACAGATTATTAGGTCTTCGTTGTCGGTTCCTGGGTATCCAGCGCCTCCAAGTTCGCAGGTGAGTCTCGCAGCTTAGGAATTCCTTTGGTTGACGTTATCTTTTTCCAAACGAGGTACATTGCTGTCATGATGGAGAGAGCTATGACGATTTCCATTGAGAATGATATTAAGATCTCGTCGGACATGACCGATAGTTTCCTCAGGTTCTCCACGCTGAATTCGTGGACATATTTCAGCGAGAGTTCGTAACCCGTTGTTTTTATTTTGGTTAGCGCGGCTGGCATGGCCATCAGGTGTGTCGAAGAAAAGCTGCTGTAGTTCCGGTCGCCGATTGCAATCGTTTCATTGTCGAATTGCACGATGTATGAACCCTTTAGGTCGTGCCTCTTGGCTGAAGTAATTATCGTTCCGTTAAAGTTTGTCAAGAAAATTGTGCCGTCATCGATGAGCTCCACCGTCTCTTGGTTGGTCCTCAGGTAGTCGCACTCAGCTTGTCCTCCTTTTAGCAGTCTCGGTATACAGCTATCTTCTTCCAACTTTAATAAGTCCTGTTCCCGGCATACTGTTGTGTTGCCGATTGATATGCAATTTCCTAAAAGGGCGTATGTTTCCATGCTGTTCATTGCCAGTTTGTTGTATTTTAGGACGACTTGTCTTCCGGCCGATATCGTCGGGTATACCCTCATGAGTCGGTATTTTCTGTCCACTACCTTAGGCATCGCTAGAATGTATAGGAGTGTGGTCCCGTTTGTTAAGATCGTGGGCCGGGAGAACTCGACTGCCTCGACAACGTTCTGATAGGGAGGCTGTCCACCTCTGCCAATATCGTGTCGATTTCCTCGTGGTCCAGGAGGTTTGTGTTAACCACTCCAGTCTTCCCCAGCTGGCAGGCCCTTAGAATCTCGTTGACTTGGTCCGCTATTATGATTGCTTTGTGGAGTATGGCCGTCGTCACATGGAAATCCCCGTCTAATGCGTTGACTCTTCCGATTACATCGTTTAGTTTCTCGAGCGACTCGTGCGCTGAATCAAATAACCTCGTATTGATCCGGATCTGTTGGTTGCTGTTCCTCGCCAAGTTGTCCTCTTCTTTTAGGATGGCGTTCCAATCCGATTTGTCCGG
This sequence comes from Drosophila pseudotakahashii, assembly GCA_035046095.1. Lineage (NCBI taxonomy): Eukaryota > Metazoa > Arthropoda > Insecta > Diptera > Drosophilidae > Drosophila > Drosophila pseudotakahashii. The sequence goes on from JAWNOE010000059.1 coordinate 978,487, forward strand.
AGATCCCGCGACCCATTTCCAAGCTGATCCTATCCAGTCGATAGAACGTTGCCTCCGTGCTGGTCCGCTGTCCATGCGCGAAATTCCTTCCGAGGCGCGCTGTAGGTAGTGGCCAATCAACGCGCCGATCCGCTGGTCCGTGACTATCATGGCTTCGTTTGCCACCTGACCGATTAACTGCTGCATGTGCTCTAAGTTCATCACGTGAGCCAGTTTGAAAACTCCATTGGTCCTCCAGACGGTTCCTTGTTGTAATGGGACAACCGGTGCATCGTATTTAAAAATATGGATGGTTGTCGCCACGCAGATTGCGGACGCGCTTGTAGCGTCGGCAGGGGATTACATGAAATTGTAGATTCTTATAATAAGGTCTTTTTGATTTGTCTTAATCTAAGTGTTTGCGTGGATTGTTTTATGTGTACTGATCTTTTTTCTAGATATTATTTTTACTTTTCGTGCATTATTATTTATCGTGTTTTACTGTTGCTAATTTTTATATTTTATTGTATTGTTATTTATCGTGTTTTTTTGTTACTTTTATTTACCAAGCTTTATTGCTACTTATTATTAATCGTGTTTTATTGTTGCTTATTATTTATCGTGCTTTATTGTTGCTTATTATTTATCGTGTCTTATTGTTGCTTATTATTTATCGTGTCTTATTGTTATTTTTTTGTTATTCTTATTTTTATATTATACTAAATTAAATTTTGTGTTTTTTGTTTGGTTTCTGAGAGGTTTTGGTAATTTTTTTGTGGGGTTTTACATTTTTTCGTTATAGTAATTTTTCTCTTAACTTAGGATTGTGGGGGTTTGGATTCAAGAGGTATTTTTCATTATAGCGATTGTTTTCTTAGTCTATGTTTTTTTGTTTGTTTTTTTTTTTTTTTGCAAAGATTTAATTAGTTTAAGGTGGTCTTAGACCAGTGAAACGCTTTAGTACACATTTCCCTTTATGGTGAATTTTACTATTAGAGGGGGTTAAGATATTCTGTTGCCATGTGGTAATTCGTATAAGGTGGCTTAATTTAATTGTGGGCTCATGAGCCCATGGATTAGTTTCTTAGGTGTGATTTATGAAAGATTTTTCCCGACCTTGTTCTTACAGTGACCCTCCGGTCATCTTGAACCTCTTCCGCCTTATATCGTTGTTTTTCTTTAGTTTTTATTTGTTTATTGGCGACATACACTTTGTCACCCTGTTCATAAAGAATTGGATCGCTTCTGTTTTTGTTGCGCCCATTGTTGGTTAGATTTTGTTTGTGCTCGATTAGACCTCGTATGTCTTCAAGGGTCTGTTGCCTAAAATCAGATAATCCCTGATAATTAATTCTAGAAGTGCGGCTGAAAAAAATATCTACGGGTTTTTTATTCGTTACCGAGTGGACAGAGTTATTGTACCTGTCAACGACAATTGGGATAAGTTCGGTGATTTTAAAGGAAGGGTATTCATTTTTTAGGCATCGGTATATTTCCATGAAGGTAGAATGAAATCTCTCTACCTGACCGTTGACTTCGCTTTTTTGGGTTGGTGTATTATAAAGTTCGATACCTAAGGTTCTCAAATAATTTAAGACAGTTGGGCACAACAAGCCCCTTTCGTTATCGGACACGATCATTCTAGGTGCTGTGAAATAGTGGAGTGCATCTAGCAGTGTCTCGCGAAGATGAATAGATGATTTTGATAATAAAGGGAATAACTTAGCAAATTTAGAGAATTTGTCAATACAACTCAGGTATATTTTCTTCTCCAGTGTGAAAACATCGATATGGAGTATTTCACACGGGTAGTTAGGGATTGGGGTTGGTTGTAGTGGTGGTTTGTTAGGATGCCTATCGTACTTCTGCAATTTGCAAGTAGCGCAGGTCGAAAGTTGCGTGCGAATAATTTTAGCCATCTTAGGAAAATAATATTTTTCTAGTATCTGAATCCGGACTTCTCTCGAGCTTCTATGTGCTCTGCGATGCTCTTTTTCAATAATTTCGCAAATTTTATCCTCATCCATAATATCTTCTACAAGGTGTTGCGTTATACGGATTTTGAACGATTTAAAGTTCTGGGAGCAGCAAGTTTGTAGGTGCTGTAGGCAATCGTCTGGGATTTTAATTCCGTTGATTACCGAAGGTTTCAGGTATTCTCTTAATAAATCAGTTAGGGCCGATGGGTCGTTAACTGGAACCAGGTGTCGCACATACCCAGCATGTGGGTGCTCACACGAATAGTCGGATAAATCTGGGTCAAAAATTAATTGATTTCGGCAAACGTTAATTGGGGTTTCTACATGAGGAATTAAATGTGATGCGTCTTGAAGAGCGCTATGAATTGTGGCTATTGAATCTGACTCGGAAGCGGTATCAGTATCGGGCCCCAAGTGATTGACATAGGTCGTGACTCTTGAAAGTGCGTCGGCCACTGTATTAGATTTCCCCGGCTTGTAAATCAATTCGCAATTGTATTCTTCAATACGAGACTTCCAACGTTTAAGCTTGGCGTTGAAATTTCTATTGCCTAGTGCGAACGTTAAAGGCTGGTGGTCGGTGTAAATTTTAATAGACCCAGCACCATACAAATAAGAACGAAGGTTATCTAAAGCCCACACTATCGCGAGCATTTCTTTTTCGTTTGTGGCGTAGTTTTCTTCTGCCTGGCTCAAAGATCGAGAAATATACGCTATTGGTCGGTCTTTGCCAGAGTCCACTTGAGAAAGAACTGCTCCGATGGCGTAGTTTGACGCGTCTGTGGTTAGGTGAAAAGGTTTGGTAAAATTTGGGAATGCTAATACTTCTGAGGATGAGAGGATAGTTTTTAAATCATTAAAGGCTTTCACCGCAGATTCGTCGAGTGAAATAGGAACTTTCTTTGATTGTGACGATTTAACCCTAGCGAACTCTCCCCGAGTTAAATTAGTCAACGGTTTCGCGACTTTAGCATAATCCTTGATAAATTTCCTGTAATAGGATGTCATGCCGAGGAAACTCTTCAGTTCCTTCACGTTGGTAGGTGGGTTCATCTTTGTGACACCCTCTACCTTTTTTTCATCTGCTTTGATGCCATCTGCAGTGACTACGTATCCTAGGAATTCAACATGCGTTGATAGGAAGGTTGTCTTCTCCAAGTTAACCTGCAGTTTGGCTTTTTGCAGGTTGTCAAAAACAGCGCGAAGGTTTTTCCAATGACTTTCATGGTCTTCACTGAAGACTATTATGTCGTCGATGTACACGTAACAAATCTTTCCGATGTGTTCTCTTAGTACATCGTCGATCATTCTTTGGAAAACCGCCGGAGCATTTTTCAACCCAAATGGAAGACGAAGAAATTCGTACTTCCCATTCAAGGTGGAAAATGCTGTTTTCGGGGTATCTGATTCCAACATATAAATTTGGTGGAATCCCGAAGTCAAGTCAAGTGTGGTAAAATACTTGGCTTTCCCCAAGCTTGCCAAAATAGAATTTATATCTGGTATTGGATAAGTGTCGGCGATCGTAACGGCGTTTAACCGCTTGCAATCGATAACCATGCGGTATTGTTTGTCTCCGTTCGGTTTGGGTTTTTTTGGCACTACCCAAACCGGAGAGTTGTAGGGACTTTTTGATGGTTTGATGATCCCATCCCGCAAAAGTTCCTCTATCTGTCTATCCACTTCCCCTCTCATATTGGTAGGGTAAGGATAGCTTTTGGTGTAAATGGGGTCTGAGGTGCTTGTGCGAATTTCAGCTCTAACGCTTGTGTCGACGGCTTCTCCGGGTGAGAGTGGCTCAAAGATTTTAGAATATTCGCCAATAAGTGCGGTTAAAGTTTCTTTTGCGGACTCGGGGTGTGTTGTGTCCAGTAACAGGTGAATATTTAAAGATTTTTTAGAAAGAAGAGGTATCTTAATACCGGGTGATATTGTCAACAGGTCGTTTTTTCTGTCGATTAGGGCCTTCAGAGTCTTAAGAGTGTCGTCCCCTTTGATACCGTCAAATGCTTTTAGTCCGGGAAGACCAAAAAAGGTGAGAACTGTGTTGTTCCCAATTGTTTTAAAAAATTGCCCAGTGATACGATGAGTTATTTTGATGTTACCCCCCGCGGATTGTACGAGAAATGGCGTGGATAATGTTGTAGAACCGGCGGAATTCTTTGGGCTTTTAAAATTGTTATTAGCGCCGGTGTCTATAAGAAATTGGAACTTGGCCCCATTTTTAGTTTCGTATTCTATGTATGGTATGCTAGAGAGGCGTCGGTCATAAAATTTTGCTCGCCATCGCCCATACAACCTACTTCCTCTAGAGGAGAACAATTTTCGGTTTCATGGGATGAGTCCAACAGCTCCCCTACTTCGTTACGAGAGTGCTGCTGGTAGTGCTCACTGGGAGCGAGGTTTGAGGATGGAGTGGGTTGGATATGGTAAAGCCTTTGGGCTTTACGGAAGGGATTTAAAATAGAACTCCCGCTTGGGCTCCGCTTAATGCCGTTGGATTCTCCTTGACGCGGGTTAAAATTTGACCTATAACTTTGGCCAGATTGGTTCGTCTCATGCTTGATTGCTGGCCTGGTTCCCTGGAACCTTGATGAGCCCTGCATGCTTCCACTCGGGGCATAGTTGTGTTGCGAATTCGTCAATGCCCTATGGCCAAATTGAGACGTCTGTGGGAGTCTCGGGGGGTTAGATGGTCTGAAATTCTGATAGTTTTGGTTGAAAGTTGGCCTAAACGAAGGAACTCTTGGAGTAGAATTTCTTGGTTCCATTTTCTGTAGCTCTAGGCAAATAGAGTATGCCTCGTGGACGTCCGCAGGCTTACGGATTATTAATAGCTTAGAATTGTCACCGTTTAGCCCCCTAATGAAGGCATTAAGAGCCTTGTCCCTCTGTCCGGCAAGGAAGGCATTGGTGATCTCAGTGGAATAATCCATACTTTTAATTTTATTCATTATAAGTGAGACGTGGTTGTTAATTTTAAGGTAGAAATCCTCTAGCTTCTGGTTCCCCTGAGTCATTTGTGTCAGTTCGTATTCTAATGTCCCAACATCCCGTTTGTCGGCGAAATGCAGTGTCAATACCCGTTTGACTTCAGTCCAGTCGTCATCCCTCACGTTATAAGCGTTGAGTGCCATATCGGCGTTCCCCCGAATTTTCTGTCTGATCTGAATGAGAACCGATCTGTACAGAGGTTTTTCCCGAATGACTTCGTAATCGTTAATAATGGTTTGGGCTCTATTGATCCATGAAAAGTACTTTTCAGAATCACCCTCGAAGGTTAATAGCTCCTTAACACAATCCGGCACGGCCGAAGACTCTTTTAGCTCATACTCCGTCCGTGGACGCGTTAGTGGAAGAGGTATGTCTGCCACCGGGTTTCGTTTAACGAAATCAGTCTCGGGAATATTTACCCTATTGCCTATCTTCCTGACATCATCCTTCAAACCCACCATTTGCGTGGTTAGGGCCGCGATAGTGGTATCAAGACGATTCAGAACCTCCTTCATTTCCTCCATTTCTTATTTTTCCTTAGACTTTCGTATTTATTTGGGAGAAAATTTAGGTTCGCAAGTTTTAGTTTTTTGGATTTAAGGTTCTTAGATTTCTTGTTTTTAGATTTTAGGTTTTCGTATTTATTTAAATAGGGGTGGCAACAGAATTCCAACTTCACCCTCGGAAATTCTTTAAAAAGGAAAAATGTGTAGGAAAGGTCGTTTCACTTACCCTTGAATTTCTTCTTGCTTGGTTTTAAAAGGTCCTTGAGTTTTTTTTCGTTAATTCTCCACAGTGTTATTGCTTACAGGGTTAGTATTCTGAAATTAAATTGGAATTAGTACTTGTTTTAAAAAAATGGGTAAATTGGTAAAAATGTTTAATTTTGGGCCGTTGTGCGTACTTTACTTTATTTTTGCGTTTAAATTTTTATTGGCACGGTGGTCCGTATTTGTCCGATTTGGCGTGTTGCCTACTAAGGTACGGTTGCCACACAATACACTGGGCAGCTTTTTCTCGAATGCATTCCACATTCGTTAGCCTTTCCAGCGGATTGCCAGACGCACAAAACTTTTAGATCGTGATTCTTTCGCAAATTTACAATTTTTTACGCTCGCGAATAAGCTACCCATTGTTATGGACTTATCGCCGCAGCGGATTATTGTCAACTTTTTTATTTTGGTATTTTTGTGCCCGCGCCACAGAGTGCGTGGACATGTCGCCGCGGCAGGTTTACCGCTCAATATTTTGTTCACAGTTTTTTTGCGCTCGTCGGGAGTGTCAGTTCACGAAAAGCCGCACCCCCACCGCAGCGGGTAACTGTGTTTCACGATTTTACATTTGTATATTTTTTCACAACCTAACGCACACACAACGCCGCACTTTTTCATAGTTTAAACATTTTTATTTAAGATCATTTTTCATTCCATGCTAGAAAAAAAAAAAAATGTTCCTTTTCTTTTTTAAGGTTTTATGGGTGTTTTTTGTTAGGAAATAAAATTATTTGTAGACATTTTAGTTTTCCACTTTTCTTTATAGTTCTCTTTTTTAACTTTTCGTTTCATTTTCTTTTTATACTTGAACATTTTTCCTTTAGGGGGTCCTACTTTCATAAGAAAGTTCAGACTGTTCGGGCGCCAGTTAAGCCTTTGCAGGCCATGGGGGGGGGGGGGGGGGGGGTATTCCCCTCAACATTACCTAAATTGGAGTAGTTGCATTGTCCCTCGGTGTATGTCCTCTCAATCTGCTTCCTTTAATAATATTCAACGAGTTTAAGTTAAATAAAACAGTAAACACTTTTTAGCGTTACAATGGTTTTATTATCAAGTATCAAGAACCAATGTTCGCTCCATATGCTAACGCTGCAATTCCGTTAGGGCGCAGCGAGGGGTAGGGGTAGGCGGCGGCTATAGCTGAGGCAGCTAGCGGGCGGTCAGTGCTCTTCCGTTGTTGCGCTGCTGCCGATGCAGTTCTGCCGCTGACGCTCTGTCGCTGCCGCTGTCGTTCTGTCGTCGCTGACGTTCCGTCGTAGCGTCGCTGTCGTTGTATCTCTGCCGCTGCCCCGCTGTTTGTCTCATAACTTAGCGGCTGCATTATTGTAGCCACTCGAGTTTGTAGCCACTTGAATCGTTGCTGTCGTTGTGTGGCCGAGAGGGGCGAAGGGAAAGGGCCCTAACTTGTGGGTGGCCGAGAGGGGTGATGAGAGAGGTGTGGTGTCCGGTATCGTAGTGGTCAAGAGGGGGTGAAGGGAAGGGGGCGTTAGGCTGGTGTTAACTTGTATAATATTGAGCAGTGGAAAGATAACTGGAAATATGAGATAAATTGCATATTTCAGATCTGGCGTTACCTTAAAGAGAGCATTATCTAAAGCTTAGCCTGATACTGCGTATTACGAGGTATACTTTTTGGATCATCTGGTTGACCAAGCGCACTACATCCCATCCAGCTAAAGACAAGGTTGAGTTCAGCCATAGCACGCTGCTCGACATTTGGGTTCGCAGTAACCGGAGTAAGGAAGCTATATTTAATTACATTTTGGATAAACTTGGCACCAAGGAGCTCAACTTGGAAATCAAAAACAATATTCTAAATAAAGCCAGAAGTTTTGATATTTTTGTCCGGAATCACTTGCGTAAATGCAATAGAGATATTTATTTTTTTTTTTTTATTTATTTATTTTATAAGTCATCCCAACGCTACAAGCTTCGAGCTTATTATTAATGCGCTAGTCACAAAAAACGTTTCAATTAAGGTAAACATATTTAAACTTATTAGCTAATACAGTACTTATACTTAATATTTAATATTTAGGTCGCTTTAAATGTATTAGTTTTGGTTATTATGAAATAATTTTTAAGGGTTTAAAGGATTTTAACTTTTAAGGTGTGAGATCAATTTTAATTTAAAATGCGTTGTGCTGCTTATATTTTTGATGCTATTAGGTAGCTGATTCCATAGTCGAATAGAATATACAAAAAATTGTCTTTCTGATAGCAGAGACCTGTGCCTGACTGAAGTGATATTGTTTACCCTTCGTGATGTTGTAAATTGTAATTTTTCGTATAAGTAGGATGGTTCTTTATGAATAATAATTTTGTGTAGGAGAAGTAGTACTCTAAGGTTTATCCAATCCATTAAGCTAAGGTCAAAGATTTTATATGTAAAGTTGGAAACATGGTCCGCCCTCCGTAAATCAAAGACAAAACGAGCGACATTGTTCACAGCTACTCTAAGTTTATTCAGGCTGCATGAGTCACAGTTTGCAAAGACTTCTAATCCATAGAAAAGACGGATGTTTGTGGGAAAAAAACGTTTTGATATTGACAGAGATCTTAGTGCCCACTGCCCTTGAAATATGGTCATTCCAGGACAGTGTTCTGTTAAAAATAAATCCTAGGTTGGGTGCATTATCCACGTATTTCAAAAAACTATTATTAATACTTAAAGGTAGTATGTTTTCAATTTTAATTTGCTTTTTGTGGATGACCAGACACATGGATTTTGCAGCGTTCAGACCTAGGCCATTGCCTTTTGCCCACTCACTAACACGGACAAGTTCACTATTACAGACAGTTACATACTCATGAATTCTATTAAGAGGACGAGTAACATACATCTGGACGTCATCAGCGTACATATGAATATCATTGATATATAACGTAAATAACAGAGGACCAAGAACAGAACCTTGCGGAACACCACGGTTAAGGAACACAAACGAGGATAATATGTTAGACAATACAACTGATTGGCGACGATTGCTCAGGTACGAAGTCATTAGCTTAATTGCAGTGGTTGAAAAATTATATACATTTTTTAATTTCGCACATAAAATATTGTGATTTACTGTGTCGAATGCCTTACTATAATCAAGTAAAACTAAGAATGTCACATTGGAAGAATCTATTTGTTCTCGTATATCCTCTGCTATTTTAAAAATGGCGGAAGTGCAGCTCCTGTGTCTTCTAAAGCCAGATTGTTTATCATTGAGCACTTTATTGTCTATTATAAAGTTATTTATTTGTGCCGCCATTAGGTTTTCGAAAATTTTGGACAGGTATGGGTATATGGGCCTATATTCTTTATTTTTCTTTGGAATTGGGTGAATCTTGGCAACTTTCCAGCTGTCTGGAAACACGGATGTCATGATCGCAGTATTAACAAGAGAGAACGCTATAGTCGAGTACTTCGACTATTAGATACCCGTTACTGAGCTAAAGGGAGTGGGAGAGAGATTAATATATGCACGCGTCAATGCTACTAGCGCCATCTAGTGGCTGTTTCATTTTTTGCTCATAACTTTTTAATGGATTGTCCGATTTGAAAAATTTCTTCTACAATTCAATAGGTATTGATAAACAGCATAAAACTGCATTTTTTACTTTTCCGAAATCTTTAAAGTTGTGGGCGCCAGACACCTTTCAAAAAATGGTGTAGGGCGATTGTGGGCGTTAGAGGGGGCGTGGCACCTGTTTGAAACAAACTTGCGCTGCGTAGGAACTCCAAGAATATGCATGCAAAATGTCAATCCTCTAGCTTTTGTAGTTTCCGAGATCTCAGCGTTCATACAGACGGACAGACAGACGGACAGACGGACAGACGGACAGACGGACAGACGGACAGACGGACAGACGCACAGACGGACATGGCTAGTTCGACTCGGCTAGTCATCCTGATCAAGAATATATATACTTTATAGGGTCGGAAAAGCTTCCTTCTCCCTGTAACATACTTTTGCACGAATACAATATACCCTTTTACTCTACGAGTAACGGGTATAAAAATGTGGGTGAGAAATACAAGTATTCGTGGGAGTAAAATCTTTATAAATTTTGGGTTAACATCGTCCAATCCGGTAGCATTCGATTTCATTTTAAGAATACATTCAAGGACATCACATTGACTCACACACACAAACCTAAATCTATCTCTAAAGATTATAAAATGAAAGACCGATTTTTAAGGGGATACGCCTACAGCCCAAACCGTAAGAGCTAGAGCAGCCAAATTTTTGCACAGTATTCCATTGGGGATCTAAACGCCCACTAAGATCCGACATGTCCCCCCAGTGGCCCCAATCAGCTCCAACCTTAATATTTCGAAGCTCTAAATTTGGTCTATTTGATTGCTTAACTTCTAAAGTGGTTGGAATTTTGAAATTTGGAATATGCCGAATTTTAGGTATTGAAAAGTCCTATTAAGATTTCTAAATGAAATTTCGATATCCCCCATAATTTGGGGGCTACATTTAAAGTTAACTTTTCGATTTAAAAAATCTATACCGCTGCTCCGATTATGATGATTTTTGGATCATTAGTTATTCTATGGCCCAAATGCTTAAGTTTAATTTTTCAAGTTTTTAACATTTTTTTAGTATTTTTAAAGAATTTATTTAGATTTTATAAGTTATTGCGTCTCATTTTGCGGGAGCCTGCCAAGAGAGCGAAACCCAGAGAGCGGATGCCAAAAGAGCGACGGCCGAGAGAGCAACAGCCAAGAAAACTAATGAGGGGGAGGGGGAAGTGCTGTGTGAAAAGGGGAGGGGAAAGGGGCAATTTAAGTTAAAATTTGTTTTGGATTTTAAAATCGTATACTGCTGCTCCGATCAATACGATTTTCGATCAATAGTCAGTTCTGTGGATCAAATGCTTAGGTTTTTTTTTTTTAAAAAGTATTTTTCATTTTGTTGCAGAAGTAAGAGCCCTATTTAATTTCGGTCATGGAAGAAAACAGACAAACTTACTAAATTTCTGTAAGCAAAGGCAAAATCTTAAGATTCGAATTTCTAAACAAGTACGGAAGTTTGATCTGTAAGCAATCAAATACGTTACTTCTTCAGATATGTATGTATGCATGTAGGTATGTATATTTTGATATGTTTTGATTTGTATTGTGTGTTTAAATACAAATAAAATTATTACCTTCCTTTCAGCCAATGCTCAATCTTTCTAAGTTATTTGTAAAGTTTAAAAGTAATAATTATCGATCATATGCGGAACCTGGAAAAATTAGTTACTTCGCTACTTTTGTATGGGATGCCAATCTTTGCGTGTTTGTACAAAAGTTTTCATTTCATTCAAAACTAGAAATTTGAAAAATCAAATTCCAATTTACAAACAAATATATTTGTGCGCTTAATAAAATTGCATTGATAACATTGCAACTGAAAGCAAGTACAACAATTCGCGACTTTCACATGGATCACATTCATTTATTATATGTTTTTAATTTTTATTGATTCGACAAGGATGAGATCGCAAGTTAGAAGAGGGCTATACTAAAAAATACACTTGCCCTTCTTTGCCACAATTCGTTTTTTGGGAGTGAGAAGGATATAATGATAATGAGCTTTAGGACAGTAGCAAGTGTAAGAAATGGGGACGATCAAGCGCACAATGAACTCTCTGAGAGAGCTTGCCTAAAGAAAGAGAAACAAGCACAAGATTGACCGTGGTGTGGCAAGGGGTAGGGTTTAAATTCACAATTATGATTTCAATTTTGGTTTAAAAAACTCTCTTTAGTACATATTTTGATCATTTTTTTGAGTTCATTTTAAAACCAGGAACCTTGAAGTTTTTCTTTAATCGTATATCCCCCATTTTAAAAAAGTGATCTTTGTTTTTCTAACACATCATGAAATGTTAAGATTGGCTATCTGTGCGCTCCGTTTAGACAATGAAAAATAAAAGAGCACCGGTACCAATACATTATTGCTAAACTCATTTGATGTATTATAAGTCTCCTATAAATCGGTCGACTCTGTCCCTGATGTTGACAATGCGGTTCATTACCCTGTTGAATTTTAAAATTCGTTGAATCTAGCAAGGATTCCACAGCATAATCTGTCTCTTAAGATTGGATCACCCGAAATGTTATTGCGAAATTTAGGTCCCCCAAAGTTATGCAATGGGACACGATTGCAGATAAAAGGTCTTCATAAAAATGTAATCGAAGCAACTTTATTTACGGGATCCGCGTTCGGTCTGCCGTTTCAGTTTAAGAGGCTACAATTCCCTCTAAAAGTTTGCTTTGCAATAACTATAAATTAATCGCAGGGGCAGACTTGGAAGCTGTCTGGACTAGATCTTAGAGAAGATTGCTTTTCTCATTAGCTCTGCCAGTAGCCTTAGTATCGATCTTTAAGGATCTTCTAAAAATGTTGTTTACACAGAAGTTTTAAAGTAATCATATTAAAAAAAAACGCGCCAATTTTTCTGGAAATAAGAAAGTCCTGACAACCGTACTCCAAACTAATTTTAAGCGAACGAAGTCGCTTCGGGTATAGCTATTTATCACATATATTTTCAGGTACTTGTTGTTGGTTCAGGTATATACTATCAGTGACTTCAGGTACATTGCATTCCGTGAACTGCCGATTCAAGGCATCTACATCTACATCTTCTAAAAGGCTAGTTTTTGCTCTCGATATTCCTAAATTTTTTATTACCTTCCATGTTTCGGTCGATGATTTTGTATTATAAAACTTGCGACTGTAAAAGTTAGATTTGGCCGAATCGATTAGGTTTGTCACATTCTTTCGTAGCATTTTAAAAGTGGTACACAGTGCTGAAGTCTTGTATCGTTTCCACTTGTTATATGCCTCGTTGCGCTTTTTGATGGCTGTCTTGATTTCAGAGTTAAACAATGGTTTTCCGGAAGCCCGGAGGATTTTACTTCGTACCGGCACAAATTCGTTATAAAGGTAGCTGATATTATTTTGAAAAAAGATCACTTGTTGGTCTACTGATGGTAAACTATAAATATCGATCCAATTGCACAAATCAAATTCCGCGCCTAGATGGTCATAGTCTATATTTTTAAAGTCCCTAAATATTATTGTTTGTCAAGAACTGGCAAGTCAAAGTTATACGTCAAGAAGATTAGGTCATGTTTAGAGAAGGACGGCACAATCAATTGGCCATAGATAACTACTTTTCCAATGTTGGTCACAAAAAATAAATCTAACAGTGTGTTGCGCGATTTGGTAAAATGTGTTGGAAAGGATGAGTTCACCAGGTTGATTCCTATTGATTCAATGCTATTTTTCAGATGGGTTTCTCTTAGGACATCACTATTGAAATCACCTGCTAAGATGATATTACAGTAATTAACAGAGATATTTGACAGCAAATTGATGAGATCATCGTAGTTGACATTAAAATGAGGGCGATAAGTACACCCAATTAATATTTTTTCAGATTTATTCCGGCTGCTAATTTCTAGAAATACATATTCTATTGCACTGTTCTCGGGATGTTTACATATGGACTTGGTAGCTAATTTATGGCTGACATAAATTGCGACTCCTCCCCCGTGACTGTCACGATCTGCTCGAAAAAGATTGTATCCATCACACGACACTAACATATCACATAAATTCGGGACAAACCATGTTTCAGAAATACATATAACATCTACGCACGAATTTACAAACAAATATCTAAATTCTTCAATTTTCTTAGTCAGACTTTGCGCATTAATGTGACAGATTTTAAGGCCGGATCTCTGCTTCGTAAGAACTCTTAATAAGGAAAACGTATTCGATTGATGTGTGTCCAAATGATCACCCATTTTGTATAAATATGAGAATAAATAAGCAGCGGACGCAATTAAATAATTATTAAACCCATGGAGCGGTGAAAATTTGAAAATTTAAAGCGACTGGCCCTACTCTTAAATCTAACAAAATGTATCTTAATTGAACATATACTATTATTAAAAGAAGTGTATTTACTCGCGAAATGAATTACTACCGATATTATCCGCCAGATTGGTAGAAGCTGTCATCTCTGAAAGCTCCCTTTCGGTCTGCACGCACAAAGCATTCTCTCCTGTACTCAGCTTTACAAATACTTCTCCGCGCCGAGTGAAAACAGCTGTTAGGCGCTTTTGCTTCTTGAGACGCATTGCAATTTTGAACAACTCATATTTTGGTTTTGTCAGCTGTTCATTTAAGTATATAAATGCAGGCGAGTCAAGACCTATAAGCTTTAAGCTTAATTGTGTTTTCGTTGTCCGCCGGTATGACCCAATTGCTCGTAACAATAATGCCTTTTCGCGCACATGATCCATTCTAATAATATTTAACGGATCCACGATAGAGCTGACCGCTTGGCGGGTACGTACGCGGAAAATCGATCTTATTTTCGGTGGTGGTGTAATGTTAAGTGAGAAACATAGCTTATGGAAAAGTGTTTTGAGGTTCTCGTCTTCCACACGCGGAACCCCATGCCAGCGTAGATCGCAAGCAATCTCTGCTTCTTCCTGTGCTGCGCAATTGGCAGCTAGCTTGGCTTCCAGATCGCAAACCTGCTGCCTGAGTGGACCCACCTCTTGTGCTGCATAGTTGGTTGCAAGTTTTGCCTCTAGATCGCAAACCCGCTGCTTAAGTGAGGCAACATCATTTTCCAGCTGATTGACCCTTTCGGAAAGTCGATGGAAATCCTCGGTGACGGCCGTGAACCTAGCTTCCAAGCTCGTGAGAAGACGTTTGTGGAGTTCATTGCAGAGGCCCTCCCGAAGTTCCAATAGTCGCTTGTCGATCTCCTGTAGCAGCTTGGTTGGAGCAGTATCAGTTCCCTTAAGATCGGGATTAGTTTTCTCCCTTGGGCGCTTGGCTGAGGACATGTTGTTGTTTGTGTAGCTTGTGATCAGCTGAGTGGTTTTGTGTTATTATATATATGTGTGAGTGCTGGATCGTTGTTTGTTGTTTGTGCGTTTACTTCTGTTCTGCACAATTATTCTGAGTGATTTTATCTTTCTACTGTGTATTGCCTTTGGCTTGTGTCGGCGCGAATAATTTACTTTTAGTAATTAGGAGATTGATATTGTTGTGTAAATTGTTGTGTGGGCCGTCGAATGTATTCCGTGTTCACGAGAATTTTAAGCTTTAATTTAAGACTTTGAGCACAGGAATTTTGATAAATATTAGATTATTTGACGAGAGCAAAGAAAACACAACCGACTTAGTTGCCTCGTTGTTTGTTGTATAGAAAACTTTAAAAAAAATCGGTCCGCCTGGTTAAATGCAAAAATGGAAATCGACTTAAGCTTAAACATCGCAGCTTCATCTCTTGATGTTAATCGAGGACGTCCAAAACTTACATATGAAAACGGAAAATCACGTCTTAAACATAAGTTGGCAACTGATCTGGCAAACAGAGAGGCAAATAACACAAGCTTGATTTTACATGCAGCTACAATTTCGGCAAAGAAAGAAAACGAAAAAGACATTGCATTACTTTTAAAGAATTCTGCAAATGGAGCTAAAGAAGTGAAGCGAAAACTACTTTTACCAGATCCCGTACCACTAACTCCAAACGAAGCTCTAGCATTTATTCTCGAGAATTCATTAAGTAAATCGCAGTACATAAATATGCGGGACTTAAGTAAAATGCATTTCTCTGACATATTTCCATCATATGACAAGGTGTTAAAAGCGAAGCTAGAATGTAGACCCAAGGATATATTGGTTACGAAAATCTCATCTAGAGTTAGTTTGCAAAACTTGCTTAACCACACTGCCAGTAGAATTCTACAAATGCAGGAAGAAGTTTTTATTCAACATGAATCAATAACTGAGGTGAAATTAATAGAAAGTTATGGGTTCGACGGGTCTACTGGTCAGAGTATGTACAAACAAAGATTTAATGATGAAGAACCGACTTCCAGTGATCACGCTTTATTTGTCACAACTATAATTCCACTTAAACTATTAGATTATAATGGAACTGTACTATAGATGAACCGAAACCCGCAGTCTGTAAGGTTCTGCAGACCTCTTAAAATAGAGTTCACAAAAGAAACTACAGAACACATTCTTGCAGAAAAAAAAGACTTGGATACACAAATAAAAAGTTTGGCACCTTTGGAATATCCAATTGGTAAAAAACAAAAAGTGACTGTAACGTTCGATCTGCACATGACCTTAATTGATGGAAAGGTCCTTAATGTGTTGACAGATACAAAATCTTGTCATAAATGTCCTATATGCGGTGCCAGCCCAAAACAGTTTATGGAAATCGGCGACATACACTCACCAACATTTAAGCCAAAACCAGGAAGCCTACAATATGGTGTGAGTCCACTTCATGCGTGGATAAGATTCTTTGAGTTTGTTTTACACATCTCGTACAGAGTTGGCATTTGTAAATGGCAAATTCGAAATTCTGAAGATAAATTATTGTTATCAGATAGAAAGCAGTATATACAGAAGAGAATGCGAGAAGAAATGGGGTTATTGGTAGATAAGCCAAAACAAAGCGGTAGCGGCAACACAAATGATGGCAATACCGCAAGGAAGGCGTTTGCAGATATAGAGCTATTGGCATCGATTCTAGATTTTGATTTAAATTTGCTAAACAGACTTAAAAATATTTTAATGGCCATATCTTGTGAGTTTGCAATAAATACTGCAAAATTTCAAGATTATTGCGCAACGACTGCAAAACTCTATATAGCCAAATATCCATGGTATCCCATGTCATCAACAATCCACAAAATTGTAATACATGGAGCACAGATAATAGAATCTTCTGTAGTGCCTGTCGGCTGCCTGGGAGAAAGCGCATCAGAAGCGCGAAACAAATTTTATGTTATACTAGCAATACCCGAAGCGACGTTGTCCGCTATTATTAGCAAATCATTTCTTTCTCTAGATAGTAACCTGATTTTATTATATTTCAGAATTATAATTAATATCCAAGTAAAATCCCGTCTAACCTTAGCTGAGCACCACAGTAAACCCACCTAATATTTGACCATAACCCCTAACCATAACTTACCTTTCCTTTATACCGCCTTAACCCCACCTGTCTCTCACCCCAGGCACACTTTTTTAACACCCTAATGCAGTTTTCACTATTTCCTCGCCGTAACTCCAGTATAACCCATCCATATTCAGCCTTCACGCCAAAAAACCATTATTTTAACCATCTTTCTCCACCATAGCACCATTTCTTTCTTTCCTTAGCCAACAATTTTCCCACTCTAGTCTAGAGTCTAGAAAAAAATGTTTCCTTGCTTAAAACCCACTGTAATTCTACTTAAACATCACTTTTTCTTGTTTGTCATCTTAACCCACCTTGTCCTCGCAAAAGTCAAAAATAACCTTACATTTTTATCCTTCACCCTTTCTTTACATTACCTGTTAGCGTCAGCCTTATCTAGCAATTGCCCCCTTAGCCACAACTTAACCCCGCATTAACCACACTTTATTCCCACCTTAACCCAATCGTTTTGGTATCTTAAATCTATCATTTTGGTCAGCCGAATTAAAAGCAAAACAAACAGAGTGCTGCAAATAAACCCCCGAAAAACCTTAAAAACTTAAAAATATATTGAAAATAACACACAAATACCTATGGTACGCTACGGCCAACATGGTTTAACCGAAAAACGGATCCAATCGCAGGATCGGTGGGTTAAAAGTAAATTAAGTGCCCCCATGTCGGTTGGGGCTCAACAGCTGGGTTAAAATAATATGGCGCACTAACTCTTTTGGGTGTAAACTGTAAGTAATTCGGTCTAAAAGTCAAGATTTAGCGATGTTTAAGGTTTTCTGTTAGTCTTTTGGAGACACATTTTTCAAACAATTTCCTTCTTGCGCCCATCCTCTATAACACAATTTATGACCAATTCTTTCAAAACTTGTGTAGTCTGGCTTTTTCCTAAATTGCAATTTTTTATTTGTGCACGCAGATATTACATTGTTTTTTAAGATAAATTATTATGAACGTATGTATGTACACATATGTATAGCTCAATAGTTTTTGTTAATTTTTTTACAGTATTGAAGTAGAGCCCAGAAACTCAAAAACCTGAATATTTTACGGACCACCTACACCTTTTGATTTAGAATTGCATCCATTAGATGATCCGTGTATTTTATCCCAATTGTGAAATTAAGATAATTTTACATACATATATGTACATCCCGACTTGTCGATGTGTGTGTGTGTCGTTTCGTTTTTACATGTAATTTTGACTACTGAAAGTTTTTTACTGCTCTCCCCTTGAAATCCATTCTAAAAATTATTTTAAGTCAAAATAAAAATTTCTTATGGATTTAACGGATTAGCTCCACATTTTTACTTAGAAGTGCATCTATTAAATAATCAGTTTTGGTATCCAAATTGTTTTTTTTTTATCAAATGTTCCTAAACCAGAAAAAAAAAATTGGCCGCCTCTCTTCCGCTTCAAATGACTCTCTCTGCTCTTTACTCTCTCGCTCTGCTTCTGCTGACGTTGTTTTTGTGAGAGCTGTGTTCGGAAATCGTTCGGCGGTCCGAACTCCCGAAGCAAACAAAAACAACGTGCTGCCAAATAGGCCCCCGCAATCTTGAAATCTAACAAAAAAAATCATATAAAATCAACCGTGGGTCCAAAAAAAAAAAAAAATACCTTACTGATTGTATGGCATAGCTCCACACTTTAAAACAAAAACAGATCCGATCGCATAATCGGTGTGGAAAAAGCTTAAAAAAAAAATATCAACTTGTTTGGTTGAAAACTGTGGGAATGGTTGATGTTTTAATCAACCAATTTTGAATTTTTCAAGAGTCCTGGGAGTCCTTAGGAGCCGAATTTTAAAAAATCCTTTCTTAGTGCACACCTCCTCTAACACACGATTCAGACCCAATTTTTTCCAGAATTTTAGGACTTATGGTTTGGGCTGGGGGAACATGACGCAAATCGACATCTACTCTTTTATAGTAATACTCGATGAATTATGAATTTAATTTAATTTAATTTGAGTTATGAATTCAAAAATTCAAAAATTCAACAGGGTATTGAACCGCATTGTCAACATCAGGGACAGAGTCTACCGATTTTTAGGAGACTTCTAAACCAGCAAAAGAGTTTAGCCAGTGGCGGATCTAGGATTTTGTTGTGGGGGGTGATATCAGAACAATTTTTTTGTTGCATACTTTTTGAATTCCTTTCATTTTTCTCCCCGAGTGGTTGGTGATATATTACCCATATCACCCCCCGTGGATCCGCGCATGAGTTTAGCAATAATGTATTGGTACCGGTTGCTCTTTCATTTTTCGTTGTCAAAATGGAGCACTCAGATAGCCAATCTTAACATTTCATGATGTTAGAAAAACAAAGAATCCTTTTTTGGCTTGTGCTTAGCACATAGGAGTAATTAAAAATTCTGGAGGGGGTCATATAATTT
This sequence comes from Drosophila pseudotakahashii, assembly GCA_035046095.1. Taxonomy (NCBI): domain Eukaryota; kingdom Metazoa; phylum Arthropoda; class Insecta; order Diptera; family Drosophilidae; genus Drosophila; species Drosophila pseudotakahashii. Next base: position 997,618 of record JAWNOE010000059.1, read on the forward strand.
AAATTTTTGCCCAAATAGGTCGTAAAATGGGGGATATAAGTTAACAACAGCAATATTTCCTCACATTTTTCCCGGAAAATATTGCAACATTGTTGAACACAAAGTTGCAACACAATAAGACTCAGCCTAAGTTCAATAACATAAAGTTCAATAACATAAACACGAGCATCCGGTCAGCCCCAACAAAGTAGAATCAAAAATATGAATTCTGCAGCCCCCGCAGATTCTGCAACTAAGCAATATTGTCAACGCTACCAACGCCGCTGCCAGCGCCGCCGCCGCCAACAACGCCAACGCCGCTGCCGCTGCAGTCAACGTCGCCGCCCCAAACCCACAGCTATAAATTAGGGATCGATAAGTAGAGTAGTGCTAGTTCCGATTTGAATCTCGAATAAATAAGACATCCGAATTGTAAATTTAAAGTTTTAATTATTTGGAAATTAACTGGCGCCCGAACAGGGACCAGCGCGAGTAAATCCGATTAAGTTCGATCAGTGCTAAATAATTCCGTGCATTTCCGTTGACATATCCTTAAAAAGTTCAACGCGGGGACATCTGATTAAGTTCGATCCGTGCGGAAAATTATTAAGTGCGACTCCGCTGGCCCAACACAGGTCAGACTCAGAGGAACTCCTTCATAATAAAATTGAAGCTGAGGACGACAACCGGTCGGCAAAATAATTGCTGATCCATCGGTGGACTACAAGTACTGTCAGGCAAGCCCGCAGGACATTCTCTATTCGTGTGCGTCGCAGGATCCTCAGTAGGCAACAAACAGGAAGAAATCCGGACCATCAGGAGAAGTAGCCACATCAAAGTTAAGTTAAGTGAAAATAGTGATTAAGTGAAACAATTAAGAAACCAAACTAAATCAAAACTAAAATTTTTGAAAATCAATTAAAATTTAAAAGTTATTAAATTACGTAAAATTTTAATTTTAATTTAAAACTAAAAATTATCATATTGAATTAATTAAAATTAAATTCAAAAAAATTAAATATAATTAAAATTAAAATTAGAAATAAATAATATTGCACCAAAATTAAAAAATAATTTAAAGTTTGAACTACGAATTAAGAATTTAAAAAAAAATTCACCTTCCTTAAAAAACAAATCAGCCAATCAGCGAAATCTCATAAGACCCCCCATTATCAATATTGAACAACAACAGCTAGCAGATCCAAATAATCCAGAAGAACCAAACGCAGTTTTAGAACAACAAATAAATCCAAACCAAATCGATTTAGTTCACCAGCTTCAGAGACTAGAAATTCAACAACAACAACACAGGAATAACATGGCAGCAGAAGAATTACAGGCAGCCGTCATGCAAATTCTTGCAGAACAATTACCAGTTTTATTAAGACAAGCACAAAACCCAGGGTTTGATTTCGCATATGCCCCAAATCAGGAAATTTTCCCAGAAAATAGAGGTAATCGCGAAGGTCTAGACAGGGTACCCAACATAGTTAATAGTCTACGAGAATTTGCGGGAAATCCGGCGGAATTCAGTTCATGGAAAAAAGGAGTCGACAGAGTGCTAAAAACTTATGAAAACACTGTAGGAACGTCTAAATATTTTGGTATTCTACACACCATTCGTAACAAAATAACGGGAAATGCGGACACTGCATTGGAATCCTACAACATTCCATTAAATTGAAATGCTATCTCGAAATGTCTAACCCTTCATTACGCAGATAAACGGGACTTAGGAACCCTTGCCAGGGCGCTCATCAGACTGTAGAAGAATTCCATCAGGCGGTCTACAAACATCTATTCCTGATACTTAATAAAATTGGATGTATGGAATTAGGGCCTGAAGCAGAACAACTAATGGCCAAAATGTATAGAGACAAAGCCTTAGATACTTTTGTACGCGGACTTCGTGGCGACTTATCTCGCTTACTTGGTATGAAAGAACATACTCACCTCCCTTCGGTTTTGCACCTATGCTTAAAGCTTGAGAATCAGGCATTCCGAGCTAACCACGCAACCAACAGAGGGCAACAATCGTCTTTCAAGAACGCAACCTCGCGGTTCGTGCCACAAATACAACCAGCCGTACCAACATGGCCACAGTGGTCAATCCCTACAGGGAACGCCCAGTTCCAGACTCCCTTTTCACAACCCAATTTAAATAGACAACACTATACTCCACACCGACAACCATTCAATAGCAACCTAAACTTACCAGTTGCCCTATTTGTGACGACCCGGCCATCAGGAAGCCAACCACCTCCTCACCCTTTGGCTGCAAAGCCACAACCACGACTTGAACCTATGGACATAGACAAGACTTTACAAACCAAACAGATTAATTACATGAATAAACCAGGACGATTTGACGCTGGCAAAAGACCACCAATGCCAATTAACGAGACAGCAAAAAAATCCAGAAACTTTAATATTCAATCAGCTACAGGTACTTCCACGGCAGTAAAAGAAGAAGAATCACCATCACTCGAACAGTACGACCAAACTTTAAAAGCCCACGAAGAAGCCTCGACCGAATACCATGACACTCTTTCCGAATATTGTGACACAATAGAGCAAGCAGACCAGGAATACCCATATGACTACACATATCTGTAGAGAAAGGCTTCCATTTACTTCCGTGAATTTATTAAATTATTAGACACGTTTTATTCTTCGATGAATACAGTTTTTGATACAGTTTTGTACTTAGTTTTGACACTTCAATATACTCGAAATACACGCGACCTTCCTCTGCTGATGCTCAATCTCTACTATGTGCGCATTTATGACGCTTTTTAACACTAAAGAAAAATGTTATAGAACAGTACAACTGATCTGTTATAAAATAGGGTTGCCAATCCTACATTCGGCTATTCTGACAATTCATTCGACCCGAATGAGGACGACCACAACTTCATATATTCGGCGACAGTGTTTGTTTTATTTGGACCTTCATCATCTCCTGCTTTTTCGACAAAGTATCGACCATGTCTCAACTTACGAGTCACGGTGTAGACCCTAAGAACTTCTTCTTCAACTTCAACCCTGCACCAAACTGCGTTCTCTTAATAGCTACTAAATCTCCGAGTTTGTACTCAGACTCTGGCTTCCTAGATTTGTTGAATGACTTGCGATTCTCGTCCTGAATCTTTGCGATGTTCTCCTTAGCTTCCTCTCGAATCTTCTCCTTCTCTTCCTGTAACTCTTTTAAGAAATCTTCCTCTAACAGCTTGTCTAACTCTTTATCGTAGTTGGTCTTCATGTTGATCCCAGTAAGAATCTTGAATAAAGTATCTTTGTACTTCTAGGTGGAGAGGAATTAATAAATTGTTGAACTCTGCCTACATGCTTATACCAATCTTTCGGATCTTCCGCACAAAGTTTTGTCAATATAGTGATGACAATCCTATTGATACGCTCTACTTGACCGTTGCCACGTGGCACTCCTGTGGCTACCAATAAATGCTGAATATTGTGATCCTTACAGTATTCCTGAAAAACATTGGCTGTGAATGCCGTTCCACGATCCGTGATTATACGACTTGGGTTACCGAAAACTACAGACTGCCTTTCCATTCTATCCACTACTTCGTCAGCGCCAGTACTCTTAGTGGGGTAAACCCACACAAATTTAGGGAAAGCGTCGACCTATACTAAGATATGATTGTATTGTTTTTTTGTAATGTCCATGGGGCCAATATGGTCAATATGATAGGTCTGTAACGGATCGTCTGCCTTGTTTATTGCGTTTAAGAATCCCCCTTTTTTCCCATACTTAGCCTCGCCAACTATGTACTCTAACAGGACTTCACTATAGTTTGAGCCTTCTTCTCTAAATCTGGGATGTAATAATCGCGCTGCACCAAGTCAATTGTCCTTTTGACGCCAAAGTGTCCTTGTCGGTGAGCAGTGTTGATTATTTCGTTCTCCATGGCTGATGGGATTACTATAAGCTCTTTTATAGAATTCTTGTGGAGAACTTCGTGCTTCAAATAGGTAGGTATTTGTTTCCAGGACCTTACAAATGGCTTTTATCCATTCATCCTGACGTTGAGCCTGTTGAATTCGATGTCTGACTGAATCTTGAAGCAACAGGGTATGTACTCGGCTTAAGGCGTCGACATGTTTCATCCTTGTGCCTGGACGATGCTCTATTGTGTACTCAAAATCTTGTAAAAACATGGCCCAACGAGATACTTTCACTGGGACATCATTCTTCCGCATGGTCATAGCAAACGCATTGCAGTCGGTGACGATCTTAATCTTTGTCCCCAGCAGGTAGATTCTCCATTTCTTTAGAGCTTGTACTATAGCGAGTACTTCTAGCTCTTAAGAAGGATATTTCTCCTCGGCATCTGTTGTCTTGCGGCTCATGTACTCTACCGGGTGAAATTCTTGATCAGCTGAATCCTTTTGAAGAAGGACTGCTCCATATCCGTACATGCTTGTATCACATTGGAGTTCTGTAGAACTCTTTCGATCGAATAACTTCAGTACAGGCGAACTTGTAAGGGATACTTTTAATTGCTTAAACGATGCTAACTCTTCCTCGCCCATCTTAAAGGAAGCGCTCTTCCTAAGCAAGTTCAACAAAGGTCTAGCAATAATAGCGAAGTCTTTCACAAACCTTCGGAAATAGGATGTTAAGCCAAGATACCGTTGAACTCCTTTTTTGTCTCGCGGGACTGGAAAATTTTCGACTGCACAAGTCTTCTCTGCTGATGGTTGGATAGTTGCGTTTTCGACTATATAGCCCAGGAATTAGACCCTCTTCTGTAAAACCTGACACTTTTCCCACTTAATACGCAGACCTGAACTCTTTGCAACATCTAAAACTTTCTTTAATTTCTCCAAACCTTCTTGTTCGTCTTTTGATGGAATAATCAAATCATCCATGTACAGGATTAGGGTATTGTCTTCAATTAATGGCCTGAGCACTGCAAAAATGTATCGCATAAACACTGCAGGGGAATTGGAAATTCCGAATGGTACGAAGCAGAATTCGTATTGACCGCTTTGGGTGACGAACGCGGTGTATTTGCGAGAGCTTTCCTGCACGGGGACATGGAAAAATCCGTTTGATAAGTCTAACGTTGTAAAAACTTTTCCCTTCTAAGGCTTATGTAAAACATCGTCGATCAAGGCCATAGGGAAATTATCGCGAATAATCATCTGGTTCAATTTGCGGTAATCGCAACAGAGTCTTTTGGTGCCATCCTTTTTTGCAACCAAAACTATGGGTGAGGCGTATTCGGAAACACTTTGACGAATGATTCCTTCCTTTAGCCAATCCCTAATCTGCTTGTCAACTTTCTCAGTTTCCTCGTACGGTAAGCGCCTAGGTCTCTGATAGACTGGGATTTCATCTGTGAGGAGTATTTTCATTTCTACTGGGCTTGACTCTGGCTTTAATGGCTTGTAATTTCGAACTAACCCAACCACTGCTGATCTTATTTCGGTACTCAAGTGAAGCAGATCTAAATCTGGAACAATGTCTTCAATAAAATTAGATGCCATTAACTGATAAAAAGTTTCTGTCAAGTCTGAAATGTTAGTGGAAGTCGCATTGACAGCCACATTTTGATTGTCACTATAATGAGTGAGACCTAAGTCCTAGCTTGGACTGTTTTCATCTCTACCTAAGGTGAGATCGGACATATGGCCAAGATCTACTGATCTACTGATCTACTGCGTAAAAAACGACTCCTTTTGCTCCAATTGTTGCGGTTACTGTATTAAGGACATCGCTACCGATCACACCTTCATAAAGGGTATCCTTGTCACGGACTACATGAAAGCACATGTCAACATCAGCGTCAACCAACTTCGTCGCAACTGTGAATGAGCCTAAAGTGTATATCTTCTTGCCACCTATTCCAATAAGCTCCTTGATATCAGGTTTGAGAATATCAGGATAGATGCGAGTGTACGCTGTCTCGGAAATGGTACAAATATCGCTGCCAGAATCGAATAACGCCGTAATCTGGTCGTTACCAATGTTAATGTTTTTAAACGCTCTGTTGAAAGTTAACTGGGACAGCTGCTGAATGTTTGAGTTTTCATTTTTCACTTCCCTACGAGCTTCTTTGGTACCGCATTGATTTGTCTTGTGACCTAACTGATTGCATTTGAAACATTTTATACCTACTTCCTTACAATCCTTTGCAATATGATTGCTGCCACCACACTTAAAGCAACGTCTGCCATCTTGGTTAGTTTTGACTAACTTTTGTCATTTTTTCTCGTAAACCTTAAGTTTCTCACGAAACTCCTTAAGATTGGACGCCTGGTACAAACAACTTTTATTTTGCTTCGAATCTGGTATACCCTCCACTATGTATTTTATAATACTTTCTTCGTCCAACTTTGACTGATTTGCTAATGCGGTCATACTGTTGAAGTATTCTATCAAACTCTCTTTCTGGGTTTTCTTCCTATTTTCGAGCATCTTGTGCACCTGTTTTGCTGTTAGCTTCTCCCCAAATTCATTTTTTAGAGCTTCTTTTAATGCATTCCAATCACTGTAATAGAATTAAGCTCGAAGTCTGCGAGCCACTCATCAATATCCGGAGAACCATTTCCAGTGAATGCTGAAAGCGAATCTTCAATATCTCTCAGTGTGAACGCCATGGCTGAGGGCCGAGAATTAGAAGAACCTGACTCCACGACGTTGGTTTCCTCGTACAATGACTCTTCTGAACTTTCTGTGTTTTCCTCTTGGTCGATATTTTCCCCCTCAAAATAGGAGATGAGTCTTTCCTGTAATACTGCTTTAAGGCCTGAACTTGGTAATCTTAATTCTTTTAATTTGTCTTTAAGCTCTGCAACAGAAAATCGTGTGATCTCTTCAACATTCATATTTTCTACACTTACATAACTTATTTTATATTACTTAATACAAAAGAACAATTTAAATGAGAATAAAATATTGTTTACGTTGCAATAAATTGTTTTGTTTAAGTTCAAATTCGTGGTATCAATTAAATAACGCTTGTATGGATTTATACTTGCGAACCGCCAGCTGTCTCTCGTCTTTAGTTGCTCATCTCTGATATTTGTCACTGCTTTTCAAATTTGTCTCTGGTAAATCGTTGAACTAAAAGCTGCAACCGTTGTCTTCTCTGATGACTGCTTTGCGAACTGCTTTTCAACGTCGTCTTCACTCGCTCCTTCAATATCGCCTTCAATCACGCCTTCAATCGTTTTCAACTCCAGTGGCGTCACTTTGCCGCCTCGTCTCAATAACCCTCTCTGGATCTCTGCTCCCTCGTAATCTCCTCCAGATTTTACGCTTCCAAGATCTCCTCCTGGTCAAGTTGTCGCATTAGCCATTATTGTCGCTCTCTGCGACAACGGATTGTATAAACGCCTTTCGTCGTCTTCCGTTAGGAATTTACTTGTCGCCACAAAACCAATTTTGCACTCAGGTTGGCAAACTGCGCAATAAATTTTGTAGTTTTGTAGTTGCAGAATTTCACAATACTTTGCAAAATTGCGCAATATGAAAATTCTCAGATCTTCTGGATGTTTTTTTGTCTCTCTTTTTCGTAATCACTTTAGTTTTATATCTCCGTTTCTCCGTTTAGTTTTAATTATTAAACTGCGATCGATGGATTCTTAGCACAAAAACTTGATGGTTGTTTGGCCGCGTATCACACTCAATTGGCACGTTTGTGTATTGTTCTCGGTCGAGCCCCCAAAATTGTAGAAAAAGGCTTCCATTTACTTCCGTGAATTTATTAAATTATTAGACACGTTTTATTCTTCGATGAATACAGTTTTTGATACAGTTTTGTACTTAGTTTTGACACTTCAATATACTCGAGATACACGCGACCTTCCTCTGCTGATGCTCGATCTCTACTATGTGCGCATTTATGACGCTTTTTAACACTAAAGAAAAATGTTATAGAACAGTACAACTGATCTGTTATAAAATAGGGTTGCCAATCCTACATATCTTAATTTTTTAGAATAACCAACTCCTCATTACCATATTTTGAAAGCAGATTGAGGAGTGGAGAAACATTAAAAATTCTTATTGATACCGGCTCAAATAAAAATTATATTCTACGTAAATTCATTAAAAATCCAGTAAAAAACATATCCCCATTCGATGCTATATCGATTGGCGGAAAAAGCGAAGTCACACACCATAAATTAGCAAACCTATTCAACGACACCGATACGAAAATTAAGTTCTTTTGTTACCAACACTAAATACATTTGATGCCATATTAGGAAACGACAGTTTAAAAGAGTTAGGAGCAATAATATACACCAAAAATAAAACCAAGTCATTAAAATCCGGCAGAGTCATAACTATAAAAGAAGAAAAAGTAGAAACAGTCAACCTAATTATTCCTCGGACAGAACATCTTGAAAAAACGCAAAAAATAGAACTTAACCAACTTCTCCGAAAATACCCAAAACTCTTTGCTGAGCCCGACGAAAAACTGACCTACACCACAAATGTAAAAGCCGAAATTCGTACAAATACTGACACTCCAGTTTACTCAAAATTTTACCAATATCCTATGGCAATTAAAGACGAAATAGACCGACAAGTGGAAGAACTTTTAGAAAACAATATAATAAGACCCTCAAGATCACCTTAGAACTCGCCAGTCTGGATAGTTCCAAAACAATCAGATAGTTCCAACATACAAAAATACAGAATGGTAATAGATTACAGGAAATTAAATAGTGTAACAATAGCAGAAAGATACCCCATACCAGATATTAATAGAGTTTTGGCACAATTAGGAAATAATAAAATGTTTTCTGTGCTAGATCTCAAGAGCGGGTTCCATCAAATTCCTTTAAAAGAAAGTGATGTGGAAAAAACTGCCTTTTCCGTGAACAACGGAAAATATGAGTTCACAAGACTTCCATTTGGGTTAAAAAACGCTCCATCCATATTCCAAAGAGCATTAGACGACACTCTTAGGGAACACATAGGTAAAATCTGTTACATTTATATAGACGATATAATTGTATTCAGCCCGGACGCATAAACCCATTCCAAAAACTAAGGGAAAATATTTGAAACTTTAAATAATGCCAACATTAAATGCCAACTAGACAAGTGCGAGTTCTATAAAAATAAAGTTGAATTCTTAGGTTTTGTAATATCAGATAAAGGAATAGAGACAAACCCCAAAAAGGTAGAAGCGATCGCCAACTACCCTTGACCCAAAACTGTCAAAGAATTAAGATCCTTCCTTGGACTGTCTGGATATTATAGAAGATTTATTATGGGATACGCTACGCTAGCAAAACTCCTCACGGCTTTACTTAGAGGTGAGGACGGGCGTATTTCAAAAAAAGCTTCTTCGAGGAAAACCATTCACCTCAACGACGAAGCTGTGCAAGCTTTTAATAAACTAAAAAGCACCCTAATATCAAAGGACGAAATATTACAATACCCTAACTTTAATGAGGAATTCGTACTAACGACAGACGCTTCCGACCACGCAATAGGAGCAGTACTTTCACAAAAGGACAGGCCAATAGCTTTCATATCCTTATCACAAACAGAAGAAAATTACGAAACAGCTAAGAAAGAAATGTTAGCCATCTCTTGGGCAGTAAAATCGCTTAGAGGATACCTTTACGGTGGCACTAAAGTCAAAATTTACACCGATCACGAACCACTTACACACGATTGTAACTGGAAAGGAGAAATCGCAAAAAAGAGATGGAAATCATACCTTGACGAGTACAATAAAGAATTACTTTACAAATTAGGAAAAGAAAACATAGTAGCTGATGCTTTATCTACACTCATAAAAAAAATCGAAGAATTTCCATTAAATCAAGGAAATTCTTTCTTAAATTTTTGCCAAAGGCGACCTCACCTTTGTTTTAGAAAATGTTTTTTTTGAAAGGCACCTTTAAAACCAGAAAAAATATTTCTTGAAACAATAAATTAAATTTCTTAAAACAAGAAAGGGTTTTTTTTCAAGCCACCATTAAAAGAAGAAAAAATATTTCTTGAAACAAGAAAGGCGACTTTTGTTTCAAAGGTGGTTTCTTTCTTGTTTCAAGAAATTAAACTTCTGTCAATTTTTTTTCTTGATTTAAGAAATAATATTTCTTGAATGGAAGTTTATACATTAACCCTGAAATATAAAATAAAATGAAACTTTGTTTTTTTTTGATATTGCATATTTTATTTAATTACATTTGAAACATTTAACACTTAACATTTAAACATTTTTAATTATCAAATTTTTGCATATTAGCATATGAGTTATTATTGGTGGTGTATTTAATTCACATGATTTTACTATTGTATACCCCATGGCCTTTTGAACATCATATGACATAAGGTGATCACAAAACTCAGTATCTAGTTACAGGCATTAAAACCATTTTCTTCGCATTCCTTCATCTGGAAAAAAAAAGGAAACACGCAGGGCACAGAGAAGCTCGTGGAGAAACTTCTGCTCCAGCATTGAGAATGTCCCGGAAACAGCTAGACTCCGGAAGCTGCTTTCAAAGCAACCTACCATACAGAGCCAGCTAAAACGCGACGACGGACAGTGGACTGAGGGCAGTGAAGCGGCCCTAACAGCACTTATGCAATCGCACTTCCCAGGATGCACGGATGTCTTAGACGCCAGCACGCACCAAGACATAGCAACCGGCGAAGAACGCCCCCCAGACGATCTAATAACAACTACGAGAATCAACTGGGCCATAGACTCCTTTGCGGGCTACAAGGCACCAGGACTAGATGGAATATTTCCAGCCATGTTACAGGCGACCAAGGAAAGGATCACCCCATGGCTATATGAAATATACTCTGCATGTCTAAGCACGGGCTATATCCCAATCCAATGGAGGACCTCTCGGATTGTCTTCCTCCCAAAAGCGGGAAAGTGCAGTCACGAGAGCCCCAAGGATTACAGGCCGATAAGCCTCACCTCTTTCATACTCAAGACACTGGAGAAGCTGCTGGATCTACACATCAGGAATGATGTAGGGAGGCTCATGTCATCCAACCAGCACGCCTACACCAAGGGGAAATCTGTGGAAACGGTACTACACTCGCTAGTAGCAACCGTTGAGAGAGCCCTACACATTAAGGAATATGCGCTTGGAGTATTCGTAGATATATCCGGAGCATTCAACAATGTCAAGACGGATGCTATAATGGATCGCCTAGAAGCAACCAATACGCACCCCGCAATAAGCCTCTGGATAAGAAACCTGCTTAGTTGCAGGCGGGTACATTCAGAGTGGGGCACCGATTCCATGGTAAAGGGAGCACACAGAGGCACACCACAAGGTGGGGTCCTCTCGCCTCTCCTATGGAATTTGGTGGTCGACGATCTAATCAAGAGATTCGAGAGGAGAGCCCCGAAAATAACAGCCTATGCGGACGACATAGGCATAATTATTACGGGAGTTTGCCCATCGACCCTCAGCTCTATAATGGAATTAACACTTAGGGAGATATGTGAGTGGGCGGAAAATGTGGGACTCAGTATCAATGCGGACAAAACGGACCTCATTCTCTTTACTAAAAGATACAAGGTACCAAAATGGATCCCCCCGAAAATCGGCGTAACCAGGCTGACCCCAAAAACACAGGTCAAGTACCTAGGCACAGTACTGGACTGCAAGCTGGCATGGAGACCCAATGTAGTGGAAAGGGTGAAAAAGGCCACCATTGCGCTATATGCATCCAAGAAGATGCTTAGCAGCACATGGGGCCTGTCACCTGCTCTGATGCACTGGATCTACATCTCGGTGGTGCGTCCGACTCTGCTGTATGGAGCTTTAGTGTGGTGGCAAGCCACTGAAAAGACGACGTACACCGAGCTTATGGAGAGAATTCAGCGGCAGGCATTGGTCTGCATAACGGGGGCGCTGAAGTCAACCCCAACTAAAGCTCTCGAAACGATCCTCGGAGTCGACCCCATAGACATCCACGCACAACTGACTGCAGGAAAGGCAGCACAACGTCTAGTTGCATCAGGTAACATGACGGCGCAAAGCTTCGGGCATAGTTCAATCGGCCGAAGCATGATCAACCAAACGGACCATATGACCCCCAGAACGTGCCCGGAGGTTAAAACAACCTCGTTCATGGGCCCAGATGACTGGAAAACGGGTCGGGATCAGACTCAACACCTCAATATATACACGGACGGCTCCAAGATGGAAGGAGGAGTAGGAGCGGGCTTATACTGTACGGACCCTGAAATAAGGATGTCCTTTAAGCTACCCAACGACTGCAGCATATTCCAGGCGGAAGTCTTCGCCATAAGGAAAGCTGCTGAAGTGGCTCAAAATATAAACCGACCACACGATGTGGTCAACTTGTTCGTGGACAGCCAAGCGGCGATAAGATCCATGCAATCGTCAACAGTCAGTTCCAAAAATGTGATGGCGAGCAGGGAGGCATTAGACAACCTTAGCACGACAAAGTCAGTGCGGATCTATTGGGTTCCCAGTCACCAGGGCATCGATGGCAACGAGACAGCTGACGTTCTTGCAAAGGAGGGCGTAGAGCTGGCGAACGACAGAACGGAGAACGTGCCTGTTTCCCTCCGAACGCTCCAAAGCGCCCTGGAGAAGCAGGCGGACACGCGAGCAAAAAGCAGGTGGAGGAATACCAAGACCTGCCGAATCTCAAGAACTATTTGCATAGAGCGCAACGACAAACTCAGCCAGTATGTACTGCGTCTACCAAGGAAAGACTGCAGACTGTTAGTGGGAATCCTTACAGGCCACTGTCTGGCCGCATCACACGCAACAACACTCGGAATACTCAACAGCCGCGCCTGCAGGAAATGTGATGAGTCGGGGGCTATCGAAACCCTGGAACATCTTATCTGCAACTGCCCGGCTCTCTCAAGAGCGAGAAGAAGATACCTCGGTGCCCCAGTACTGGCATCACTAGGAGACGCCTCCAGTAGGGAACCAGGGGAACTACTTGCCTTCGCCAAAAACACCTCGATCCTTATGGACATAAAAACCTCTTAACTTGTCTCAAGGTTCATGCGCATCAACCGGACAACTAAGGGCCATACTGGCCTATGCGTGGCCCCGTGAGGGCCGTCCGGGTTAACCTAACCTAACTTATACATTAACCCTGAAATATAAAATAAAATGAAACTTTGTTTTTTTTTGATATTGCATATTTTATTTAATTACATTTGAAACATTTAACACTTAACATTTAAACATTTTTAATTATCAAATTTTTGCATATTAGCATATGAGTTATTATTGGTGGTGTATTTAATTCACATGATTTTACTATTGTATACCCCATGGCCTTTTGAACATCATATGACATAAGGTGATCACAAAACTCAGTATCTAGTTACAGGCATTAAAACCATTTTCTTCGCATTCCTTCATCTGGAAAAAAAAAGAGTTATTGGGATATAAAATATTTATTTTTAGATACACAACATTTTTTTAAATAATGTAATGTTAATAATAGCCAAAATACAAACACGTTGGTCAAAAGACCGAGAGAGAGAGGCAAGGCAGATAGAACTCGAAGAGGGGGTTGAAAATCGAAGTTCAGAGGGAGAGAGAGAGAGACACGGGAGAGACACGTACGAGCGAAGAAAGACCGAATGTAAGCAGGCCAGATCATGACAGTTTGAAGAACTAGAAGAGAAAAACGTCGGTCAAAAGAGCGAGAGAGAGGAGCAAAAGATAGAAGGGTTGAAAATCGGCTTTTAGATCGGGTGAATTGCGTACCTGCATACATATTTACATGCCTAAGTATTTCAAACAAATACAACATTTTTTTCTTTTTGATATATGTACTTGCCTTAGAAGGTTTTAAAACAAAATTACCAAATATATGTACGTATATAAAGATCCATAGTTTATTTCATACACACATTGGAATAATTGTCATTAGGGTATTCAGCGTGCAACGTGTAAACAATTTTTAGGAGCCTCAGAAATATTGCGATTGAACAGGTTAAATAATTGTATATTTATTGTGTTTTAAATATATGAATTTAAAACTATGTATTTTTATATTATACGTATTATAATAACATTATATAAAATTAAATTATTAAAAACTATTTTAATTATTTAGCAAACCAAAAAACACAAAGGGGAAACAGAAAAGATTTGCGCGCTTTTCTTTCCAAACAGAAGCGCGCGCTGATCAAATCAAATTTAAATGGCACAAAATCGTTGTATATTAACTATATTATTTATTAAATATACTAAATAATTAAAATAGTTAATATGTTTAATATTGATTGATTAAATAATTTAAATAGTCAATAATTTATATATTATTAATTAATTAAAACAGTTTATTTACAAATACATACTTAAACATTATGTATAAACATTTGACAAAAATTAACAATTTTTAGTATTTTTTATGAAAACGTTTTAACGCTTTTAAGCGATTAAAAATTGATCAGCGGATCATCAGTGACATAAAAAAAAGTGCGTGTATTAAGTGTGCAAAATAGTCCAAAAACAAAAAAATTTCCCATTGCTTACATGGTTTTGTAATTTTGCGCGCGTTTTTTACGTACGGCTGGTGCTGCTGCTTATTTTCACAGGTTTGATTTCCTGTATACATATTACCTTTAGAAATTTATAATTGCCCAATTTGAATGGCTATGGCAGAGAAGAAAAGAGCAAAGATTAGTGGAAACAAGTGCAGCCTGTCCCATTGCCAAAAATCAAGGCGCGATTTTCCCGACCTTAAATTGTTTAAGTTTCCAGAAAAGGATTGAACAATTCCACGAAAAAGACCTCGCTCACAGTCCCCTGCTGAAGTTTGTCGTCAGTGCCATAAAAGCACAAAAACATTAAAAGAGTTTCAAAAAAAATATCTCACTTATAAAAAATTGTCTGATGAAAGAAAGGCACGGATTAAGACGCTGAGATAAGAAAATTTGAATTTAAAGCGAAAGGTGATCAGATTGAAATTCAAGTCTGAAAAAAACATACTTTCGGAAATTAATAAAAACAATTAACGGGAAATGATAAAATACTATCAAAAATGCTTCTGAAGGAAAAAAAGGGAACAAATATGAGATGGAATGATTCCGAAAAATTGTTCGCTCAGAGCATTTATCACAGGTCTACATCGACATATATGTTTCTAAGAGACTCATTACAATTAAATCTTCCCAGTCCATCGTCTTTACAAAAGTGGAACAGCATTAAAAAATTACAGCCGGGAGACAACGAATGTCTGTATTCAGCCCTTAAAGATATTATTAAGGAAATGACTAATCCGGATAAAGAATGCATCTTAACTTGTGATGAAGTTGCAATAAAGAAAAACTTAACACATAATGCGTCTGTTGATATAATTGATGGCTTAGAGCACTTACTTGAACGCTCTTATAAAATGGGAAGCCACATTTGCGTATTTGTTATACGGGGTATTTTAAAAAAATGGAAGTTTATATTAAACTATTTCGTACCCGAAACAAATATAAATGGCGAGTGTTTAAAAAGCCTTATTTATAAAAAAATTAATATTGCTGAAAATATTGGGTTTAAAGTAAGGGGTGTTGTTTATGATCAAGGAGGTAACAATAGAAAATGTACCTCTTTCCTTCAAGTCACTAATGAGAAGCCCCACTTTAGTTTCAATAATAAAAAATATTATATGTTTTATGACATTCCGCATCTTTTTAAATCTATAAGGAATAATTTTTTGAAAGCTCAATTTGAAACTCCTGACGGACTAGTTGACTTTGATGTCATACGGGAAGTATACGATTTAGAACAGGGCTCTGTTACGAGAATGACTAAATTAAGAAGAAGTCACGTAAACCCAACTAGATTTGAGCAAATGCGGGTATGTTTGGCCACCCAGACATTTAGTCACACTGTTGCAGCGGCAATTAAAACTTGTAACCAAAACAAGCAATTCCATCGAAATAGTTCCGAAGTGGCAGCCTCTACTGCTGCATTTGTCCAAAAAATTAACGATTACTTTGATTGCCTGAATAGCAGAGTACTAACTGACAAAAACCCCATGAAAAGCGCACTTCAATTTAACAATGTTGTTTGGAATAAACTAAAGGAAATGCAAGAATACATACGTAACATTAAGTACCATGGAAATAATATATATTGTCTTGATGGCTTGCTCCAAACTACTGAGGCTATGTTTGGACTCGTCGAAGATATATTTAAGGACCACAAGGATCATTTTTTCTTTTTAACTAGTCGAGTTAACCAGGATCCCCTGGAAAACATATTTGCGTGCGTTCGTGCAAAAGGCGGTAACTGTAGAAACCCTTCAGTTAATGAATTTAATATAATAATTGCCAAACTTATATCTTTGCACATTTTTAAATTCTCACAAAAGTCGAATTGCGAAGCCGATGATGACGTTATGTTGCCAGTAGAGTTTGATTCAATTATTTACCAGCCTTGCAATGGAAAAAAAGAAATGCAGCAGCAAGAATATTCTGTATAATTTTCAGAAATTATACAAGGCAATGAGAGGTACTTTGACAAAAATATAGATACTTTTTTGTGCAATGATGTACCCATTGAACTAACCTCAAGCCGATATTTTGTTGGATATATTGCAAAGGGATCCAGTTGCGATAAGTGCAAATCGTTCCTTATAAAGGAAACCGAGGATTTAACAGCTCCATCAGAGCTCTTTATTCATGAAAAAAAACTATTCGAGCGACTCTGACTTTGGAAAATTAAAAGCTCCATCAGATCATTTCTTTAATGTCTGCAAAATACATATAAAAGTCTTTGAAAATATATTTAAAAATAACAAAAAACAACTGTGTATAAAAGAATTTATTGTGGAGCAATGCACTAAGTGCACAAATGAAAGTAGCGATTACTCATTATGGTTTGATACAAATAACGAATGTTACATACATAAGATAGATCTCCTAAACAAACTTATTAAAGTTTTACTATTTAAGCACTGCAAATGGACTGTGATAGCTGACAGACAAAAAAAGCAAGCTAAACTCAGTATTCTATCTCATAAGTAAACCAACCACAGGAGGGATTTGTAAGAGATACAAATTATACCTTTATTTTAAAAATGTAATCCCCAATTCGGTTACCCCACAACCCTTGATCCCGATCTGCAAAAAGAACGCGATGCAGCCAGCTTTTCCAGCGACGAATCGCCGCCGCCGATCGGTGGTGACTAAAGTCAAAATTTACACCGATCACGAACCACTTACACACGATTGTAACTGGAAAGGAGAAATCGCAAAAAAGAGATGGAAATCATACCTTGACGAGTACAATAAAGAATTACTTTACAAATTAGGAAAAGAAAACATAGTAGCTGATGCTTTATCTACACTCATAAAAAAAATCGAAGAATTTCCATTAAATCAAGGAAATTCTTTCTTGAATTTTTGCCAAAGGCGACCTCACCTTTGTTTTAGAAAATGTTTTTTTTTGAAAGGCACCTTTAAAATCAGAAAAAATATTTCTTGAAACAATAAATTAAATTTCTTAAAACAAGAAAGGGTTTTTTTTCAAGCCACCATTAAAAGAAGAAAAAATATTTCTTGAAACAAGAAAGGCGACTTTTGTTTCAAAGGTGGTTTCTTTCTTGTTTCAAGAAATTAAACTTCTGTCAATTTTTTTTCTTGATTTAAGAAATAATATTTCTTGAATGGAAGTTTATACATTAACCCTGAAATATAAAATAAAATGAAACTTTGTTTTTTTTTGATATTGCATATTTTATTTAATTACATTTGAAACATTTAACACTTAACATTTAAACATTTTTAATTATCAAATTTTTGCATATTAGCATATGAGTTATTATTGGTGGTGTATTTAATTCACATGATTTTACTATTGTATACCCCATGGCCTTTTGAACATCATATGACATAAGGTGATCACAAAACTCAGTATCTAGTTACAGGCATTAAAACCATTTTCTTCGCATTCCTTCATCTGGAAAAAAAAAGAGTTATTGGGATATAAAATATTTATTTTTAGATACACAACATTTTTTTAAATAATGTAATGTTAATAATAGCCAAAATACAAACACGTTGGTCAAAAGACCGAGAGAGAGAGGCAAGGCAGATAGAACTCGAAGAGGGGGTTGAAAATCGAAGTTCAGAGGGAGAGAGAGAGAGACACGGGAGAGACACGTACGAGCGAAGAAAGACCGAATGTAAGCAGGCCAGATCATGACAGTTTGAAGAACTAGAAGAGAAAAACGTCGGTCAAAAGAGCGAGAGAGAGGAGCAAAAGATAGAAGGGTTGAAAATCGGCTTTTAGATCGGGTGAATTGCGTACCTGCATACATATTTACATGCCTAAGTATTTCAAACAAATACAACATTTTTTTCTTTTTGATATATGTACTTGCCTTAGAAGGTTTTAAAACAAAATTACCAAATATATGTACGTATATAAAGATCCATAGTTTATTTCATACACACATTGGAATAATTGTCATTAGGGTATTCAGCGTGCAACGTGTAAACAATTTTTAGGAGCCTCAGAAATATTGCGATTGAACAGGTTAAATAATTGTATATTTATTGTGTTTTAAATATATGAATTTAAAACTATGTATTTTTATATTATACGTATTATAATAACATTATATAAAATTAAATTATTAAAAACTATTTTAATTATTTAGCAAACCAAAAAACACAAAGGGGAAACAGAAAAGATTTGCGCGCTTTTCTTTCCAAACAGAAGCGCGCGCTGATCAAATCAAATTTAAATGGCACAAAATCGTTGTATATTAACTATATTATTTATTAAATATACTAAATAATTAAAATAGTTAATATGTTTAATATTGATTGATTAAATAATTTAAATAGTCAATAATTTATATATTATTAATTAATTAAAACAGTTTATTTACAAATACATACTTAAACATTATGTATAAACATTTGACAAAAATTAACAATTTTTAGTATTTTTTATGAAAACAAAATTTGTTTATGATTTGAAAAACGCGCGCTTTTGGGTCAAAAAAAAAAGGCGCGATAACTTTTTGTTTCTTCTTTGGGTTTCTCTTTTTGTGTTAAGGCCTACAAGTTCATAGAGCTCCCCGATTACCAAAAAGTTTTTTAAACGTTTTAACGCTTTTAAGCGATTAAAAATTGATCAGCGGATCATCAGTGACATAAAAAAAAGTGCGTGTATTAAGTGTGCAAAATAGTCCAAAAACAAAAAAATTTCCCATTGCTTACATGGTTTTGTAATTTTGCGCGCGTTTTTTACGTACGGCTGGTGCTGCTGCTTATTTTCACAGGTTTGATTTCCTGTATACATATTACCTTTAGAAATTTATAATTGCCCAATTTGAATGGCTATGGCAGAGAAGAAAAGAGCAAAGATTAGTGGAAACAAGTGCAGCCTGTCCCATTGCCAAAAATCAAGGCGCGATTTTCCCGACCTTAAATTGTTTAAGTTTCCAGAAAAGGATTGAACAATTCCACGAAAAAGACCTCGCTCACAGTCCCCTGCTGAAGTTTGTCGTCAGTGCCATAAAAGCACAAAAACATTAAAAGAGTTTCAAAAAAAATATCTCACTTATAAAAAATTGTCTGATGAAAGAAAGGCACGGATTAAGACGCTGAGATAAGAAAATTTGAATTTAAAGCGAAAGGTGATCAGATTGAAATTCAAGTCTGAAAAAAACATACTTTCGGAAATTAATAAAAACAATTAACGGGAAATGATAAAATACTATCAAAAATGCTTCTGAAGGAAAAAAAGGGAACAAATATGAGATGGAATGATTCCGAAAAATTGTTCGCTCAGAGCATTTATCACAGGTCTACATCGACATATATGTTTCTAAGAGACTCATTACAATTAAATCTTCCCAGTCCATCGTCTTTACAAAAGTGGAACAGCATTAAAAAATTACAGCCGGGAGACAACGAATGTCTGTATTCAGCCCTTAAAGATATTATTAAGGAAATGACTAATCCGGATAAAGAATGCATCTTAACTTGTGATGAAGTTGCAATAAAGAAAAACTTAACACATAATGCGTCTGTTGATATAATTGATGGCTTAGAGCACTTACTTGAACGCTCTTATAAAATGGGAAGCCACATTTGCGTATTTGTTATACGGGGTATTTTAAAAAAATGGAAGTTTATATTAAACTATTTCGTACCCGAAACAAATATAAATGGCGAGTGTTTAAAAAGCCTTATTTATAAAAAAATTAATATTGCTGAAAATATTGGGTTTAAAGTAAGGGGTGTTGTTTATGATCAAGGAGGTAACAATAGAAAATGTACCTCTTTACTTCAAGTCACTAATGAGAAGCCCCACTTTAGTTTCAATAATAAAAAATATTATATGTTTTATGACATTCCGCATCTTTTTAAATCTATAAGGAATAATTTTCTGAAAGCTCAATTTGAAACTCCTGACGGACTAGTTGACTTTGATGTCATACGGGAAGTATACGATTTAGAACAGGGCTCTGTTACGAGAATGACTAAATTAAGAAGAAGTCACGTAAACCCAACTAGATTTGAGCAAATGCGGGTATGTTTGGCCACCCAGACATTTAGTCACACTGTTGCAGCGGCAATTAAAACTTGTAACCAAAACAAGCAATTCCATCGAAATAGTTCCGAAGTGGCAGCCTCTACTGCTGCATTTGTCCAAAAAATTAACGATTACTTTGATTGCCTGAATAGCAGAGTACTAACTGACAAAAACCCCATGAAAAGCGCACTTCAATTTAACAATGTTGTTTGGAATAAACTAAAGGAAATGCAAGAATACATACGTAACATTAAGTACCATGGAAATAATATATATTGTCTTGATGGCTTGCTCCAAACTACTGAGGCTATGTTTGGACTCGTCGAAGATATATTTAAGGACCACAAGGATCATTTTTTCTTTTTAACTAGTCGAGTTAACCAGGATCCCCTGGAAAACATATTTGCGTGCGTTCGTGCAAAAGGCGGTAACTGTAGAAACCCTTCAGTTAATGAATTTAATATAATAATTGCCAAACTTATATCTTTGCACATTTTTAAATTCTCACAAAAGTCGAATTGCGAAGCCGATGATGACGTTATGTTGCCAGTAGAGTTTGATTCAATTATTTACCAGCCTTGCAATGGAAAAAAAGAAATGCAGCAGCAAGAATATTCTGTATAATTTTCAGAAATTATACAAGGCAATGAGAGGTACTTTGACAAAAATATAGATACTTTTTTGTGCAATGATGTACCCATTGAACTAACCTCAAGCCGATATTTTGTTGGATATATTGCAAAGGGATCCAGTTGCGATAAGTGCAAATCGTTCCTTATAAAGGAAACCGAGGATTTAACAGCTCCATCAGAGCTCTTTATTCATGAAAAAAAACTATTCGAGCGACTCTGACTTTGGAAAATTAAAAGCTCCATCAGATCATTTCTTTAATGTCTGCAAAATACATATAAAAGTCTTTGAAAATATATTTAAAAATAACAAAAAACAACTGTGTATAAAAGAATTTATTGTGGAGCAATGCACTAAGTGCACAAATGAAAGTAGCGATTACTCATTATGGTTTGATACAAATAACGAATGTTACATACATAAGATAGATCTCCTAAACAAACTTATTAAAGTTTTACTATTTAAGCACTGCAAATGGACTGTGATAGCTGACAGACAAAAAAAGCAAGCTAAACTCAGTATTCTATCTCATAAGTAAACCAACCACAGGAGGGATTTGTAAGAGATACAAATTATACCTTTATTTTAAAAATGTAATCCCCAATTCGGTTACCCCACAACCCTTGATCCCGATCTGCAAAAAGAACGCGATGCAGCCAGCTTTTCCAGCGACGAATCGCCGCCGCCGATCGGTGGTTCGGAGGAGAGGAGATTCTAAAGTTCAATCGGGGCGTTCCTGAATATATGCAAAAGGGATGTGGATGTTGTGGAGCAGCTGCAGAACAAATCGCACGAGGAGATCATCGAGTTCTCCACATCGAGTTCCATTGAGGCGGACAAGAAGATGCGCCGCCTGCAGGAGAAGCGCAATCATGGCGGGAACGAGTCTGGTGAAACCTCTGCAGGCTCAATGCAGTTTGAGGACTTTAGCAAACGGCTAGAACGCTTCGAGATTTGCAGCACCTATACCCAAATCTAACTGGGTGATGGGTCCTATCTTCGAGGTCAGGAAAGCCTGGCCGATTTTGATCCCAAAACAGAATATGAAATATGAATATGAAGTTTTACAACAAGCTTCATTGCCACACGTATATAAATAAATTCAATTTTAATAAACATCCTGTTCAATCATAGAAGTTTTTTTGACACACAATTAGTTTCTTAGCCGAGAAAGGATTTCTGGCCAAAAATCGTCTCGCCAATTAAGTACGCACACATACGCACTTGCTTACGAGTTGTGTTTACTCACACAAGCATGTGCACTCTATTTTTAGATTTTTTCGCTCTCAACTTTGTGCGAGCGGAGAGAGCGATATTTTCGTCGCCACCAAAAATCGGGCTGCATATTGCAAAACGAATGTATGCTCGTTACTCATCTTAGAGATTATATAGGTCTTTGGCAGTACCCAGGCTCACAAAAATACCGCGCAAGAAATAATTCATTTTATATATTTCTTGAGCTATCGATTAATTCCGATAACAACCTATTTAAATCCTTAATTAAAATACTCTCTCAAAGGTCGAAGACTATTTACAATACCATCGAGTACTGTAACAATGGATTATATTACAGCATACGGTTGATTTCACTGGTAAAATACAATTAAAAATTTGAATTTTAGGTTTGCCTCTGTTTTTGAGCCAGTGTAACCGAAAAATAGCGAACGGAAATTACCAACACTGGTAAATAGTATTTTTTGTTTGTTTTGGCCATTTCGCACACAATACAATACACAAAGTAAAAGTGAATGTGTACAAGTGTCCTGGCTTGGATCAATTAATATTCTGGTAAGTAATGTAAATAACACAGGTTATAAGGATAGTTGTTTGTATATACAAAAGTAAACTGCAGACTTCCAAATTTTAAAAAAACGGTCATTAAAAGTAAGGAACTCATTTTTTCCGGAACTTTCCTTTTTACACACATGGGCGGTTCTTTTACAAACCGAACACATTTTATTGTGTCACATTTTTTATTTGCCTGAAACTTTTTTTACACGTACTATTCGGAAAATAAGTAAACACGTGTATCAGGATTTGACCGAAAAAAAATTATTTTATTATTTAGAATTTTTTTAAGTTTGCCAAAAATTGTCAAATTTGAAAAAGTACCCTCTCATTGAAAATCTGTATCCCCGGTTATATGAATCCGATTGACTTCATTTCTTTTGCATTAATTCCTCTAAAACCTCTTCTTTCAAAATAAAATTTCAAAAAAAAAATTTTTTTATTTCTTAAGGGGGGAGATACATATAGAACTGCAATTTTGTCATGTTTTTCGTGATTTTTTTTTACCAATAAGGAATAGTGCTGGGATTTCATAACTTGGCATGTTGATTACATTGTTCTTATATAATTTTAACCAATTTTTTTTTTTTTAATCTTTCAAAATGGCGGCCGTGGGAATTCTTTTGTCAGGCTATATTAAAAAAAAGTAGGCCAGCTGCGGATCGTCCACAGGTCGCTGTGTAGATCCGATTTTTATGAAACCAAGTTTATTTTGTTAAGAAATAAAGTAGAAACTGTCTGAACCTAACTTACATAAAATATCTGAAAAACTCTGGTTGTGGCCCTCTTTCAAAGTCAAAAATATTTTTTTTCATATTTTTTTTTGTTGTTTTTTCTTAACAAAAAATACTTAACCGTAGAAATTTTTACATAAAGTAGGTTCAGACAGTCGTTAATTTCATTACAAACATTTCTGTAAAAGCAGCATGATGATCGAAGCATTACTTTTTGAGATACACGATCCGCAGCTGAGGAAAACATGGTTTCGAGAAAAACGCATTCAAAGTAATAAAATATATCTACTGCACAAGGAAGGTGGGTGCCGTCATCCTGGTATAAGTTCCAAAATAGTTCGAATTTCTTCGTGAAACTTTCATGACACATTCTTAAAGAGTTGTTCTATCAATTTAAATAATAAAAAAAAATGGAATTTTTTTTGTCTATATGTATCTCCCCCCTTAAAAATAAACAAAAATTAAGATTAAAAAAATTGTTTAACCATTGACCCGTGTTTTATCATTGTTTACTAGTCATTTTACAATTTTTAATGATTAAAAGTTAAGTTTTAAGTCTTTTGACAATTTCTAAATGACAAACGATAAAAAGTCATTTTTTAATCTATTAGAAATTTTATTTTGAAAGAAGAGGGTTTAGAGGAATTAATGCAAAAGAAATGAAGTCAATCGGATTCATATAACCGGAGATACAGATGTTCAATGAGAGGGTACTTTTTCAAATTTGACAATTTTTGGCAAACTTAAAAAAATTCTAACTAAAAAAATAATTTTTCTCGGTCAAATCCTGATACACGTGTTTACTTATTTTCCGAATAGTACGTGTACAAAAAGTTTCAGGCAAATCAAAAATGTGAAATTTTTTTTTTGGCCAAATCTGTTCGGTTTGTAAAAGAACGGACCACATATGTACATACGTACGTATATACATGCAACTGCATTCTTCTAGAACTTTCGTTTTTACACACATTCATAGATGCAACTGCGCACTTACTTTATAGTTATATTCAATTTCGAATTATACTGTAAAAGAAAAGGCTTAAATATGTTGGCCTAATTAGTTAATATACCACATTAGATTTACTAATGCGCAAGTGAATGTTTTTGTATTCACACATATATATATATTCATATGTATGAACGCATGTATTGGGTTCGTGCAGTTCGTGCTGCGCAGTAGGTTTACTTAGTTTTTGACAATAAGTTTTTATTTTTGATATTTATTTTAGATATGGAACTAATATTAAAAGATTTTAAATGCGAGAAGCTGAAAGAGTGCTTTGAAGGTACGACTAATGTGAATATAAAACCAAACGTGAAAATTAATTTTGTATTTCATAAGTAGAACATGGAATTGATTAAACTACTATGCTTTTACTGACCGGTGAACACCTAAGGGAAATAGTTCCCAAACATCTGTTTGGGGAGCGTGTTCGATTTGAGCACGAAGTTAACCGCTTTAATGAAAGGGTGAGCATTGTAGTCATAAAAATGCCCGTTTATGTTTTTCATAGTTGCTAAAAATTCCTATAATAACACTGTGAAGCATTTTTAGTGCTTTTTAAATTTACCTCGATGGATGCTATATTTTTGGATTCGTTACGAATTCCCAAGTTAAACTGTGTTTTCCAAAAAGTTCCCCGACGCAAGGATTCTTAGCAAAAGGACCTCAAAGTTCGAAAAATGCTGAAATTGGCCAACTTTCCAGAGATCTCAGAGGCAAACGGATGCATGGTTTGATTCGATGTTAAAGGTTTTTAAAAGATACACTCTTTATCTTTCAAACCCCATACTTAGAATAATTTTAGGATTTTTTTTAAGGCAGAAACAAATTCTAGAAAACATAGTCAAAAAACATAAATGTATACAGCTGCGGTTAAAATAGTAGTAGTGTTGCCACCCTGTGTTTTTAAAAGTTTGATGTTGTAACTTTTTTTATCCAATTAGTCTAATAGTAAAATTATAATCAATACAATATTACCAGGAAAATATCAATTACAACAACAAACTTTTAAATACACAGGGCTGCAACACTACTACTATTTTGACCGCAGCTGTATACATTTATGTTTTTTACTATTTTTTCTAGAATTTGTTTCTGCCTTAAAAAAAATCCTAAAATTATTCTAAGTATGGGGTTTGAAAGATAAAGAGTGTATCTTTTAAAAAACTTTAACATCGAATCAAACCATGCATCCGTTTGCCTCTGAGATCTCTGGAAAGTTGGCCAATTTCAGCATTTTTCGAACTTTGAGGTCCTTTTGCTAAGAATCCTTGCGTCGGGGAACTTTTTGGAAAACGCAGTTTATCTTGGGAATTCGTAACGAATCCAAAAATATAGCATCCATCGAGGTAAATTTTTGATGCTGCATAGTGTAATTTTCAGAAGAATGGACTTTCTGAAAATAGACCTATTGGGTATAACCAAATTGGCGAAAAGGGGAATAATGTTAGTTGCCAAGTCGGAGTACAGGCAAGGAAAAAAACAATTCGAAATTTAATATTCATTCTTAAATTTTACTAAATTATTATTATACCTCTACTAGGTTTCTGCTTTAGGCATTTTAAAAGTATACCCACAATTTGTAAACAACCCTTTTTTTTATAGCGGCTTGCGGTGACCACGATTGCACAAGAACTATTTGATCGATCTTCTTCATTTTTTTTTAAATTATTCGTAATGATTGTGCCGAGTTCGTGAACGATTATTTTCAAGAATATTTGCTTTTTTCTGCATACAGTAACAATTTTTCCAAAAAGTTAATTTTTCGAGTACTACAAATTTTATTAAAAAATTTTTTTCTGCGAAAATCAAAAAAAACAAACATGTACTATCAATAAATAATAACTTCAGTTTCATAAAATAATTGCTACACACCTGAAAAAAAATCCAAAGTTCCCTAAATTTTTTCGCTTAAAAAGGTATATAACCCCTTAAGACAGAGTTTTGGACATGAACTGGTAAGCTTATCTGTATCTTTGTTATCAAAATTAATATTCATTATACATTTTTGTTTAGAGAAGTCGAGATTTTGAGCTTAAGTATCCAGACTCTACGATCAATTTGGAAACTCAATGGTCGACATTTCGATCAAAGTTCCTTCAACTATCGCAAGAAAGAGTGAAGGAAAATTACAGCCTGGAAATACTAAAGAAATTGAAAACGGATTCAGCAGACGACGGTAAAGTTTCCTACTCTGCTTAGGTCTACCATATTTATAAGTCTGCTTCTAGATCAACAAAATATTGCAACCGTTACAATTTTACATGCCGTCTTGAAACCAACGGCTCGTAAAGTGGTTAAGAAGGGAAACAACAAGAAAATTGGCGTAAAGGTAACAATTCAAGATTCGTGACAAAGTTTTTTCGCACAGTTTTCATCGTCCGCTGAGATGGAGACAGCTATAAAAGAAAAAATCGAGGAACACTTCAAGTGTAACGAATGTCTACAGCCAATTATCTGTGGCATCGGTCCAACCGTTTTGGAATCTACTGAATTTTTCGTTTATTATGCCGATATTTACTATAAGTTTACAAACATTTTAAGCGCAATTGAGTGTTGCTTTAAATTTTTTTATGTCCTTGATCTTAAATATCCTAAGTCGTGTAAGTTAGTATGGCTGTTTTTTCAAGAATATTTCTTTAACTTCGAGTTATCCGATAAAGATATACATCCCTCGGTGAAGTCATTAATTAATGACTTAAAATGAAAAACAAGTTCTTACTTTCATGAGTACATATAATTTTGATTTAAATATTCTTTTTAAATTTTGAATTTTATAAAATTTTTTTCCTTTTTACTTTCACTTTTTTTGGTTCAGTTTTTATTTATGTTTTAAAGGGTTGCTTCTTATAGTTATACGTATTTTAAAGTATAGTTTTTCTTATTTTCTTTAATTGAATTTTGTTACTTTTTTTTTTTTTTTTTGCTTAGGATTTAAGTTTTCTTGAAACAATTTTAATTTTTTAATTTCTTTTAAAAACTTTCTCAAAATGCGAGAAATATGTAAATCATGTCATAGCAGAGAAACTTATTTTGAAAACTTACATTTATTTTATGATCATATTAAGAAAATCCATCTCCATTTTGTTAATTCTTTTACTTGTGGATTTGCTGATTGTGGCCAAAGCTTTACACTGAGAAAACTTGAGAACGAAAAAACCAAGAACGAATCTTCTTGATTTCAGTATTTCGTCTTCTCACTTTTTTGAGCACAAACGTTATTGAAATCAAGAATAAAAGTATTCTTGATCTGGTTTTTTGAGAATACATCATTCTTGATTTCGTTAATCAAGCATGAGTACTCTTAAAATCGTCCCCAACTTCGTCTCAGAGATGAAAAAAAATGAGAGAGATTAAAAATTAGAGAGACATTCTCTCTGGAATTGTTCGGCAAGTTACCGAAGTTCACTTCGGATCTCGTCAAATGCTCGTTTTTTTCGGCCAGTTTCTCGGAATCAGTGAAGCAGTGAAGCGAGCATAATGCGCTGACGACTCACACGACACACGTGTGAAGAACCTTCTAGAGGAATTAAACATTTTGAGTGCGCTGCCCTTTCTCGAACGTAAGTGTTTAATAATATTATTAATGTTAATAATAGTGAAAGTGAATTTCCAATTAATTATAGTGGAAATGAGTTTCTAGTATATGTACCTACCTTGAACATGTACATACATGTGCTGTGAAAAAAGGCACGACACGCTAAATGCATCTGTGTACATATGTATACATATGTACATATGTATGTATGCTTATGCAGCAGCGCTAATGTGTCTAAAATTTGCACAACACGTGCTAAGTTCTTATGTATGAGTGCATTTTCTATTCTGTTATTTTTAAGGCCATAAAATTATATTTATGTTTAATACTTTAACTATATTTAGATTTGCCGCAATCCTGGATGCGATCCTTGCTCCTGACGTGTAGTTATAATTTAGAAACTCAAACACGTTGTTTCCAAGTCGGCGTTTTTATTCTTCATATCTTTCTTCTTGAGATGATACAATGAGCTTATTGACTATCGATAAGAACATACGGATACATCGATACCAAGTAATTCAATTAATACTAAATGTCGTGATTAAGTCCTAACGTAGGTTTACAGCGCCAACATGCTCCCGACCTTGGAACTCTCTTCCAACCTACTGCTGCAATCGTTCTCCAACGGCAAAGAACAAATTTTGTGAACATTTCGCTTGACGACTCCTTTTCTTGTCTTGAGAGTTACCACTCTAGTTACACCATCAGAACCAGGGTGTGTCTCCTCGACTCTGCCCAAAAGCCAATTTCCTGGGGGAAGATTATCTTCTGCGATTAGGGCAAGTGTTCCAACCTGGATGTTCTTGGAGCGAAAAATCCACCTTGCACGCTGTTGTAATAGAGTGAGGTATTCCTTTGACCAACGATTCCAAAATGAGTTTTGAACAGCTAGGATGCGTTTCCAATGATTGGTAATGGGCAGCTTCAATGTTTCTTCGTCACATGGCTCCAGCAATGAGTTTAGAGGACGGCCGACCAAAAAGTGTCCAGGTGTCAAAATCGTTAGCATCACAGGATAGTGCGTACAATGGCCTGGAATTCATTATTGCCTCCACTTGAGTAACAGCCGTCGTTAGACCTTCGTAGTTCAGGGCAGTTCCATTGGTAATTTTAACGATCAGTTGCTTCGCTATCTTTATAGAACTCGCCCACAACCCACCGAAGTGGGGAGAGCCTGGTGGAATAAAGTGAAAGCTTACATTCCGCTGACTGCAAGCATCCTGAATGTGCTGTTGAAAGGTCCGTTCGAACTGCCGATTAAGCTCCCGCGACGCTCCTACAAAATTTATCCCGTTGTCGCAATACAGATCCGTGCTTAGGCCGCGTCTTGCAAAAAATCTTTTCAGCGCCGCCAAGAACGCCTTGGAGCTGAGATCTGACACAATCTCCAAGTGACATGCCTTCGTCACGAAGCAAATGAAGAGACACAGGTACACCTTTACTGGGCGCTTTCCGCGCACATTGAAGTGCATCCACAAGGGTCCAGCGAAGTCAATTCCTGCCACTTGGAAAGGATGACATTGTCCCTTTATGCGACTTGCTGGTAAGTCTCCCATACCTTGTACGGCCCGTACAGGTCGCAGGCGGAAACAGGTAGTACAGCTTCTCACCGTTTTGCGCGCTAAGTTCCTGCAATTAAGGATC
Source organism: Drosophila pseudotakahashii (assembly GCA_035046095.1). Taxonomy (NCBI): domain Eukaryota; kingdom Metazoa; phylum Arthropoda; class Insecta; order Diptera; family Drosophilidae; genus Drosophila; species Drosophila pseudotakahashii. The sequence goes on from JAWNOE010000059.1 coordinate 1,027,454, forward strand.
CAATATTCTTGACGCGCGAAGGCACAAAGAGATTAAGCCCCGACATGAAAATTCTTTCGGTGAATGTAATCAAGGAGCGCGCTTACTACCCGATTGTCCTTTGGCAACAATAAAGGATGTTTTACCGAAAATGGCACGTCAGCCTTCGACAACCGCCCACCAACCCGAATTAAATCAATTCCTTCATCGGTAGAAATAAATGGACTCAAGCATTGCACTTTGGCGGATTTAGTAGCCTTCCCTTCTTTGAGGCTCAGGAATTCATTGCTAAATGCTACTTGCTGCAAATTGTATGTAATGTAGCGAAGACCTCCCATCAATTCTGAAGCCGTTAATTCCCGTTTGTTAGTACTGCCTAAGCTGACTTGTCTCCAGCGGTATATATACCCAAAAGCTCGTTGCAATTTTAGGAAGTCATTCGAAAACTTACACTCGGATACCTCATCTTGCGGCAAACATTTTGTAACGCATGAAATTAATGTAAACGTATCGCGTTTTCGCTCAGTCATCTCCTTGGCTTCTCCCGACCATGAAAACTCTGACCAATTCTCTACCGGTTTACCTAAAAACTCTGGCCCGTGCCACCATAATGATGACGCCTTCAGATCCTTTGGGAGCATTCCCCTTGAAACTATATCAGCTGGATTCAACTTAGTAGGGATCTTAAGCCCCTGCTCGATTTGGGTGATTTCCTGAATTTGTCCCACTCTATTTGCCACAAACGTATTCCACCGGCTTGCATGGGAGGCTAACCAGTTCAATACTATGGTCGAATCAGTAAAATAGCGGACTTTTGAAACCTTCAGATGAATGCAGGAGAGGACCTTGCTCATTAGCTTTGTCAAGAGTAAGGCTCCCTGCAGTTCCAGTCTCGGCAATGAAGTGACCTTGACTGGCGCTACCTTTGATTTGGCCGTCACTAAGTGCACTGCGATCGTTCCCGCCTTACTGATCACCCGAGCATAGGCGCTCCATAGGCGCGGCATGAAGCGTCTGAAAATCCGTACAGTTCTAAAACTTCTACGCCCTCTACTCCTGTCAATACAGATCTTGGCAATACACAACTCTTAATAACTAGCAGCTCATCTCGATACCTGTTCCATTGCATCGCGAGGGTGGGTGGTAATTCTTCGTCCCACTCCAGTTGAAGGAGCCACAACTCTTGTATAAAAATTTTGCCTAAGATAATGATCGGACTCAATACCCCTAAGGGGTCAAACAATTGCGCTAGCTCTGATAACACGGCTGCCTTTGTAACTGTGGCATTTGATTCCTTTTTAAAAGAAAATTGAAAGGTGTCTTCCCTACACATCCAACTTATTTCTAACGCTTTGGAAGAGTCGTCGCATCGAAGACTCCATGCTGCCATGGGTCCTTCGGTTTGATTTAGTTCTTGACAGTTGCTACGACACTTATGCAACTCAATCTGCCCTAGGCTAAGAAGTTCTTTTACCTCCGTTAGCAGTCTTAGAACCTCACGTGGGGAGTCTGCTCCGGCAAGCATATCGTCCATATAAAACGATTTCCTAATGGCTCGTGAAGCAGCCGGATACTTTTCCGCGTAGGTCTCTGCAAGGTGAACGAGACATCGTACTGCCAAGAATGGCGAAGCACTTGTACCATATGTAACCGTTCTTAGTTTTAATACCTGTATAGGAAGCTGTTGGTTACTTCTCCATAGAATACATTGATAATTGCAATGGTTGATCTCTACTAATACCTGCCTATACATCTTAGCAATATCTGCTGTAAGAGCATATCTGTAAAATCTAAAGCCTACAAGGATATCGAACAACTCTGGTTGAAGTTTGGCTCCAGTAAGCATCAAGTCGTTCAATGAATTTCCATTGCCTGACTTACATGAAGCATCAAATACGACGCGAAGCTTCGTCGTTTCGCTTTCTGGCCTAAGAACCGGGTGATGAGGCATAAAATATTTTACCTCGCGTAATTCAGTAGGTTTGACGACCTCCAAGTGCCCCAATTCCTGATATTCATTGATGAATTGTTCATATTGTCGCATTAATAATTTGTTTCGTGTTAACCTTCTTTCTAAATTCAAAAAACGTGAAAGTGCCGTGTGGTAGGAGTCTCCTAGATCATGGTGCGCATCAATGAATGGAATTTGTACCACATAGCGCCCGGTCTTATCCTGTTTAACGCTAGATAGAAATATGTTTTCACATTTCTGTTCCTCATCGGTAAGGTGGTACTCAGGATTCTGAACTTCTTCACATTCCCAAAACTGCTGTACTAGCTTCTTCAATTTATCCCCGGTTTCGCCCTCATACACCTGTCCGACCAAAAGTGAACTCTTGTTCGCAGAACTGCAGTTCCCGACAACTACCCAGCCTAATAAGGACTTCTGCAGCAGTGGCCAATTGGTTCCCACCATTAGATCAAAGAATATAGATAACCCAATAAGCATATCAATGTCCCGTGACGAATAGAATTCGGGGTCCGCTAGCTGTACTCCTTTTGGTGGCTTCCAATGGGAGTCCAGACTCGAGCAACTAGGGTTATATTGAGTTATCTCCCGGAGCACAACAAAGTCAGCAGAGGTTTCAAAGTTTGTTACTCTTGACTTAAATGTTGCTTTAACTTCTCCCAGAATCTCTGAAGCGACGTTTTCTATTCCACTGACCTGAATCTCCGATGGTCTTGCTTGAAGCCTTAACCTCGTGTTCAATTTTTGGGTCAACAAGTTAAGTTGACTGCCAGAGTCTAGAACGCACCTACAATTTTGAAAGTTGCCCTTGGCATCTCGTATGAGTACTACTGCCGTAGCCAGAAGACTTGGAGAAGCTCTCGTTAGCAAAGTGCTATGAAAAGATCCCACTTCAGTTTCTATGGTTATACTAGAGCCCGATTCTACTGGAAGTCCTTGTATGTTTCCTTCAATATTCCAGTGCAGCAATTCATTGTGAGGCTTATTACAGCGCCCACACCGCTGACCCTTGCAACTTTTTGTTGAGTGACGCTTACTGAAGCATACCAAGCATAGCGAGTTTCGTTTGCACTCTTGGTATCTTCGCACAGGAGACATATCCTTGAATTTGGGACATACCTTTAGTGCATGATCTTCCGCACAGCAATAGCATTTAGACCTATAGCTCCCTACCGCCGCTAAACTAGTTCTTTTCGGATCCTTTTTATATGTATTTGGCACCACCTTTTGGTGCCTCAGCTCCCGGTTTGCCATATTTATTCCTCTTTGCACCAAGAACTGAGACAACGATTGCCATGAGGGTATTTTGTCACACTGCCATTCCTTTTCCCATCTATCTATGGTTTCTTCATCTAATTTTCCTCGAATTAATTGGAAAATAAACACATTAAGCAATTCAGACTCCTCACTCAATGATCTTAGAGCTACCAATTGGGAATTGACACTGTCGACTAGTGCTCTTAGCGAATCGGAATCAGCTTGTTTAATTCTTTTAACATTAAACAACTCTGTCATGTGCGCCTGCAAAATGATAGCCTTGTTATCATATCGTTCTTGTAAAAGCAGCAGAGCCTTTTTGTAGTTTATTTCCGATAGCTCAATACAATCAATTGTGCTTAAAGGTGCAGGCACTAGGGAGGCTCTCAAGTGTATCATTTTTGTCAAATCGTCTATCTCCGGGTCAGTCCCTACCAAAGTTTTAAAGGTGTTGAACCAACTGGTCCATTCGGTAAACTTTCCCGAGAATTCTGGTAACCTTATTATCGGAAGTTTAGATGAGCGAACCGCCATCGTGCTGTTTAAGGTATCGCTAATTGAATGCTTGCGACCTCTGTTCCCAACCGAACTCAATAACTTGGATTTTATTTCACAATACAGCTCCTCTATCTCAAACCGAGTCTCCAACACCAATTCCTCATCGCTTTCCTGCTCTAATTTAGTTTGAATTATGCAAAATTGGCTAAAGTTAGATTCTATCAGACTCATCCGGGCTTCTATCTCGGCTGCAGACATCGACGCATGGTTCTTCCATACATATGACTTGTTTCTATGAAAGGAACTTATTAGCGCTGATCGTGCTGTGATTAATTCACAGTCCTTTCCTTTTTTTGGTGCCATTTAGCAGTAAATTCTTTATTCACCAAGGCAATGCTTGAATAATTACAATTATCGTTTTCTTGTACTACGCGCGGCTATTTGTCGAAGCCCGCTGGTGACCTAGTTACCTTTAGGTTAATCAATTCTAACCTCAACCACCGCGTGGCCGAATGGGGAGATAAAGTGTACTTTGTTTTCACTTGATTACATTCACCGAATTCTAAACATGTCTGTGCGACGAATATGGGAGCCCTCTTGCATTCACAAACCTGGCAATTCGGTTGCGGTGCCGCCTTTGACCCTTCCGTTTCCAGCGGTACCCGATGTGCAGCCGCGTACCGCAGTATGAACCGGTACTTTTCGCAGAACTCCAAGTTGCGCCGCTCCGCTGCTGACCTCCAATCCTTAATGTCGTCTCGCAACGATAAACTCCAAATGAGTGTATTGAGCTCCAATAATTGAACTCCAGACGTATTCCGCTCTCGCAATTTCGGACGCAATGAGTCGCCGATCCTAACCTCAATTCCAACTTGGCTGGCTGCGATTTCGTCGATTTTATTTTGGAGCTATATTAGTTAGCTCCCTCCGGATGTTGGACCTTTTCCAAGATGTCCCTGTTTGGGCGCCAATAGATTTGCCGCAATCCTGGATGCGATCCTTGCTCCTGACGTGTAGTTATAATTTAGAAACTCAAACACGTTGTTTCCAAGTCGGCGTTTTTATTCTTCATATCTTTCTTCTTGAGATGATACAATGAGCTTATTGACTATCGATAAGAACATACGGATACATCGATACCAAGTAATTCAATTAATACTAAATGTCGTGATTAAGCCCTAACGTAGGTTTACAGCGCCAACAATATTTTTAGGCGCTGGAGCGAACTACATATGTATGTACATATGAGAGTCTAGAATTCATAGACGAACAAAAGATCGAGGAGGCGATTCCGCCAATTGGAGAAGCTGTTCGCTTGGCGAAATGTTCTACAATTTGTATTATTTATTGTTTTTTAATTTATATTAAAAATTATTCATATTTAATAATGATAAGACTGCTGTAACACTTAAATTTGTTTAGTAATAAGTATATTACATAAGTAATTTGTAATTATTTAATATCTATAATAATAAATAAAAAAGGAATAAAATATAAAGAAAATTAATATACAAATTTTTAATTTTTTTGAAAAATTCCTTTTGGGATCAAGAGTAAAACATTTTTGAAATCGAGAAGAACGTATTCTTGAAATCAAGAACGCCTACTCTTGAAATCAAGAACGCCTACTCTTGAAATCAAGAACGCCTACTCTTGAAATCAAGAATAGTTTCGTCTCGGTAGGGGATATATTACTAAAATCAAGAACACCTACTCTTGAAATCAAGAACGCCTCCTCTTGAAATCAAGAATAGTTTCGTCTCGGTAGGGGATATATTACTAAAATCAAGATCGCCCACTCTTGAAATCAAGAACGCCTACTCTTGAAATCAAGAACGCCTACTCTTGAAATCAAGAATTCTGTTCTTGAAAACAAGAATACCTTCTTCTTGGTAAGAGAGACATTATTTAAACCGAGAACGATTTATTCTTGGAACCAAGAACGCGTGTTCTTTAAATCAAGAACGCTTATGCTTGAATCCAAGAATTTTTCTTCTTGAAACCAAGAAGACTTATACTGAAATCAAGAATACTTGTTTTCAAAAAAGGACTCTCAAATCAAGAATACTCGTTCTTGATTTCAGTAAAACCGTTCTTGGCTCACTTTTGAGCACGAAAATACTGAAATCAAGAACGTTGAGAACGGTTTTTTTTCTCGGTGTACTTGCCACATAGTCTTAATAAAACATATGAAAAACGAACTAAAACGAGGACGGAAGCTAACTTCGGCAAGCCGAAGTTTTAATACCCTTGCAGATCTCACCCTATTGTTCCTATGGGAGCTATAAGATATAGACGTTCGATCGGCACGCGCTTTTACCCTGATCAAGGGTTGCGTAAAATAATAAGATTTAGAAAGATTCTTGTCAATTGCTCTTACACTGACCGAAATATCCTGAAAAACGACAAATTTTGACCGATTTCACCCTATTGTTCCTATGGGAGCTATAAGATATAGACGTCCGATCGGCACGCGCTTTTACCCTAATCAAGGTATGCGTAAAATAATAAGATTTAGAAAGATTCTTGTCAATAGCTCTTACACTGAGCGAAATATCTTCATTTTGTGAAAGCTTTATCCGATTGTTCCTATGGGAGCTATAGGATATAGACGTCCGATCGGGTCGGCTTTCAAACTTGATCTGCGTACACATGTTTTAGGACGACTGTGAAAGTTTCAAGGCGCTAGCTTTTAAACTGAGCTCGCAAACGGTATTGAAACAGACGGACAGACGGACAGACGGACATGGCTATATCGACTCCCCTATTGATCCTGATCAAGAATATATATACTTTATGGGGTCGGAAACGTCTCCTTCACTGCGTTACAAACTTCTGACCAAAATTATAATACCCTCTGCAAGGGTATAAAAATGTAATAATGGTTTTTTTCAAAAAGAGAACTTCGCGTCAGAGGAGCTTTTAAATAGTGGCCTACCAGATTTAAGTCTTGATAGCTCAAGTACAACATCGACTTCGGAGATATCTAAATATGCTACAGATTCGGCTTCCGTTCATACCAATGACTCTGAAAAACCAGATCTAAAGAGCTCGGCCTTAAAAATGTGCCTAAAGAGTTACGCAGACATGTCTTTACCTAGAAAAACGGCAATCACAATGCAAAACTCTGTAAGGGAATTCATGACATTGCCCTTAAAAGATGAACTGGAAAATATATTGGCAATTATCCCTTCTGGCTCTGAAGCTTCTGATAAACTTAAATCGGTAGTACATTTTTGCAAAAGTCCCTTTCAGAAATGTAATTCTGAATATATGATGATAAAGGAGCTTATATCCAAAGATTTGTGGGAGTCAGAAAAAATAATTACTATTGATAATACCGTACAATCGTTGCGATCTGAAAACCGGATAACTCTGGGTCCACTCAAAACAAAAGCAGTAGTATTTCCTCTTAAATTCTATCTAAGAAAATTTTTTGAGCTTCCTAATGTTTATGACGATTATAAAAGCCATTTAAATTACTTAACAAAACAAACTACTTATAAAAATTTCATAAATGGACATCGATGGCAATGCAAATTTAATAATAGATCATCCGATGAGTTTCGCATGCCAATATTTCTGTATTTTTACGACTTTGAAACCAACAACCCATTAGGTTCACATACAAGCTCTTTGCTGGCTGCATATGTGTCTTTGCCTTCATCTCCACTAGGCTATAGAGAAATATTTTGTGCTGCCTTCTTTCAATCTACCACTGTTAAAACTTTTGGAAATGATAGATGTTTTTATAGTTTGATAGAAACGCTTAATGACTTGTCTCAGAATGGTATTAAACTCAAAACTGATGAAGGAATTAGAATTATCTATTTTACTGTGGGTCTGGTTATCGGAGATAATCTTGCCTTAAATTGCGTTCTTGGATATAGCAGATCTATTTCCAGTACATACTTCTGCCGAACTTGCAGAATGTCAAAGGAAGAAACTCATACTTCACCGTCAGAAAATTTAGAAGTGATTCGAAGTGAATCTGAATACGTAGAACACTGCAACAGCCGAACTTTTGGCTTAAGAGAAAATTAAATTTTTAATAGGCTTTCTGACTTCTCCGTGATTGAAAACTATTCTTCCGACATTCTTCACGATATATTTGAAGGAGTTTTAAAATACGACGTTTGCCACATTGTCAAATATTTTATAAAACAAAAAGTTTTCACTTTGGAATTTTTTAATATAAGGAAGCAAAATTTAAATTACGGTGAAACGGAAATTGACAATCAATCTCCACCTCTAAAGTCGTCACACTTGCAAAAGAATACCATAAAGATGTCTGCACGTGAAATACTTTGTTTTATTTTTCACTTTCCTTATATGGTTGCAAACAAGATTTCTTCAGAAGATGCAGTTTGGAAATTTGTTATTAACTTATTAGAGCTCCTTGATTATCTTTTACTATTCAAATGTACTGACGAAGACATTAAAAAAACAGAAGAACTGATAATATATCATAATACAAAATATATATAACTTTTTAACGATACATTAAAGCCAAAACACCACTTCTTAAGGGGGGAGATACATATAGAACTGCAATTTTGTCATGTTTTTCGTGATTTTTTTTTACCAATAAGGAATAGTGCTGGGATTTCATAACTTGGCATGTTGATTACATTGTTCTTATATAATTTTAACCAATTTTTTTTTTTTTAATCTTTCAAAATGGCGGCCGTGGGAATTTTTTTGTCAGGCTATATTAAAAAAAAGTAGGCCAGCTGCGGATCGTCCACAGGTCGCTGTGTAGATCCGATTTTTATGAAATTAAGTTTATTTTGTTAAGAAATAACGTAGAAACTGTCTGAACCTAACTTACATAAAATATCTGAAAAACTCTGGTTGTGGCACTCTTTCAAAGTCAAAAATATTTTTTTTCATATATTTTTTTGTTGTTTTTTCTTAACAAAAAATACTTAACCGTAGAAATTTTTACATAAAGTAGGTTCAGACAGTCGGCAATTTCATTACAAACATTTCTGTAAAAGCAGCATGATGATCGAAGCATTACTTTTTGAGATACACGATCCGCAGCTGAGGAAAACATGGTTTCGAGAAAAACGCATTCAAAGTAATGAAATATATCTACTGCACAAGGAAGGTGGGTGCCGTCATCCTGGTATAAGTTCCAAAATAGTTCTTAAAGAGTTGTTCTACCAATTTAAATAATAACAAGAGAGAACGCTATAGTCGGGTGCCCCGACTATCAGATACCCGTTACTCAGCTAAGGGAGTGCGAGGGAGATAGATATATAAAATCTTTGATCGGGCATAACTTTTTAACGAATGGTCCGATTTGAAAAATTTCTTCTACATTTCGATAGGTATTGATAGTCACAATAAAACTGCATTTTTCGTTTTCCAAAATCTTTAATGGTGTAGGCGCCAGACACCTTTCAAAAAATGGTGTAGGGCGATTGAGGGCGTTAGAGGGGGCGTGGCGCCATTTTGAAATAAACTTGCGCTGCGTAGGAACTCCAAGAATATGCATGCAAAATGCCAATCCTCCAGCTTTTATAGTTTCCGAGATCTCAGCGTTCATACGGACGGACAGACGGACAGACGGACATGGCTAGTTCGACTCGGCTAGTGATCCTGATCAAGAATATATATACTTTATAGGGTACAAATTCGGTTTGGCTTTTAGTCAGTTAACGTGCTTGGGTGATAATGCTCTCCCTCTTACTCGCACGTACTATCAGTGTCGTTAACGCTCTACTATCGACGGGACTACCTTGTATAGTTGAACTATGCACACACACATGAACAAAAGACATTTTTAATCGTCGTTCAAGAGCAACCGGTCTGTAAGCGAACCGAGCAAATGAAAACCGAGAAAACTGCTCGTCGGCTGAATGCGAGGTAAATTTCTGTACGAACAACTCAATCGGTTGCTCTCTGAGTCTTTGCTCAAAGTCTGAGAGAAAAACAGTTATTTGGAAACCGCACGAATCGGTCAACAGCTATTTGCGAGCTTTGAACTAAATACAAATTAACCATTAAAATGTGGAATGCGGCAAATGATTAGCTATTAGAAAATTGGTCAAAGATGAGAGTTATCATCTTTTGATAAAATTTCAGAACAAGTAGAATGGCGAATGTTTTGGTGCAACAGTTAACAGGTCTTGTCAAGAACATAAGCTGGTGGTTGGGCAGTCCCTAAAAAAAGCAAAATCATTTTTTTTCACGATGAAATAATTTTTATAAGCTCTGGCCGTTGCAAGGTTCTTTGGACCTGCACCAAAAATGGTACCACTTTCCACTGAAATCGCTGTCCATCGTGGACGACTTATAAAAAATAATTACTTACTTTTATGAAAAGGTTTTACCATTGAAAGAGTTACAATGAAATATTGAGTTTATTTATTTGAATAACATTTAAATTCGTTTCTATATCAACCGCTTTATAATTGTAATAATTACATTGGGCTAGAAGTTTTTTTTTAGTGATGGATATAATTATGCTGATTATCCTGTATATTGCCCTCTAATCGTTTTTTAGATTTAACCGAGACATTTTTTTTGACGGCTCACAATCAGGAATCTTATTTAAAGTAGGTATTCCCATACAGTTTCTTATAAAATTGCATACACACTGGACGTATTGTTTGGGGTACTTGGTGTAGATCTTAACGTGTTCGGCATCTTCAAAGCATACCGATGATACGTCGATACCCTGATCGCGCCGAAGTCGAATAAACTTTTCCACATCTCGGTAGGGAATGACAACGTCACCTTTGGAGTACAGGAACAGTTGCGGGTACTTATTGGCCTCGTTTTTCAGATCGCAAAACGGGCTTGAGCGTATTGGTGATGATTGACCGAACAGACTTTTAATGGCGGAAATTGATTCCTGAAACGATAAAGTCCGATAATTAATGAGATTGATTTAAAACTGCAGAAGAGAGACCTACCAACAAAATTCGCGAAAAACGTATCCTCGATGGACCGCGATTTCTTTAAAATACATAAGAAACAAGAGAGAACGCTATAGTCGGGTGCCCCGACTATCAGATACCCGTTACTTAGCTAAGGGAGTGCGAGGGAGATGGATATATTAAAACTTTCATCGGTCATAACTTTTTAACGAATGGTCCGATTTAAAAAATGTCTTCTACATTTCGATAGGTTTTGATAATCACAAAAATGCATTTTTACATTTCCAAAATCTTTAAAGGTGTGGGCGCCAGACACCTTTCAAAAAATGAGGGGGCGGTTAGAGGGGGCGTGGCATTTTTTTGAAATAAACTTGCGCTGCGTAGGAACTCCAAGAATATGCATGCAAAATGCCAATCCTCTAGCTTTTATAGTTTCCGAGATCTCAGCGTTCATACGGACGGACAGACAGACGGACATGGCTAGTTCGACTCGGCTAGTGGTCCTGATCAAGAATATATATACTTTATAGGGTCGGAAAAGCTTCCTTCTCCCTGTTACATACTTTTGCACGAATACAATATACACTTTTACTCTACGAGTAACGGGTATAAAAATACGTGGCGATCAGCCATGATTCTCTTGTATTTAAAATGTTAAGGTTAATGCTTTGCTATTCAAAATAAGAATGCTTTTCAAGTATTTAAAAAAAAAAAGATTTTTATTTTAATGAGATTCTATAAGATGTATGTAATTTTTTAATTAGTTCCTAATAAACTAAATAGATTTTTAAATAAATTATAGGATTTAATTTATCGCGCTATATTGGTTGGCTTGGGGCTTTTACTTTTATACCATTGCAGAGGGTATTATAATTTTGGTCAGAAGTTTGAAACGCTGTGAAGGAGACGTTTATATTCTCGATCAGCCATATCCGTCTGTCTGTCTGTTAAAAAAAAAAAAAAACCAATTTTAACATCTTAAGACTATACAAAAAACAAGAAAGGAAGCTAGCTTCGGCCAGCCGAAGCTCATATACCCTTGCAGATAAAGTAAATACCTATATTTTAATGCTTACTCTTTCGGTGCAGTTTCAGGGGTTCCAGATTCTAAGAGCCTATTACAAATTTTAATTTTAACTCAAAACGCCTACTTCCTACAAAGTTACAATGAATTTTCTTATATTTGTTTGAATATTCCTATGGGAGCCTTAAGATATAGTGGTCCGATCCGGGTACTACCTGCAATAGAAAGAAGACTTTTGGGAAAGTTTCATCGCGATAGCTTTAAGACTGAGAGACTAGTTCGCATAGAAACGGACAGACGGACATGGCTAGATGGACTCGGCTATTGGTACTGATCAAGAATATATATACTTTATGTGGTCGGAAACGCCTCCATCACTGCGTTACAAACTTCTGACTGAAATTATAATACCCTCTGCAAAAGTATATAAATTGAAGTCAATCGGACAAAAACTTTAGAAGTTAGGCTAAAACAAGAGAGGACGCTATAGTCGGGTGCCCCGACTATCAGATACCCGTTACTCAGCTAGAGGGAGTGCGAGGGAGATGGAGATATAAAACTTTGATCGGGCATAAGTTTTTAACGAAAGGTCCGATTCTAAAAAATTTCTTCTACATTTTGATAGGAATAAATAAACGCAACAAAATTGCATTTATACTTCTCCGAAATCTTTAAAAATGTGGGCGCAAGACACATTTTAAAATCGTTTGTGGGCGATTATGGGCGATTGTGGGCGTTAGAGGGGGCGTGGCGCTCGTCTGAAATAAACTTGCGCTGCGTAGGAAGCCCAAGAATATGTGTTGGTAATCCAACTATCTAGCTTTTGTAGTTTCCGAGATCTCAGCGTTCATACGGACAGACAGAAAGACAGACGGACATGGCTAGATCGACTCGTCTAGTAATTCTGATCAAGAATATATATACTTTATAGGGTCGGAAACGCTTCCTTCTCCCTGTTACATACTTTTGCACGAATACAATATACCCTTTTACTCTACGAGTAACGGGTATAATTAGCATTAGTAAAATATTTTAAGTTCAAAAATAAAAATAAAAATTTTCCACGGCGGGATTTTTCTATTCTTAAACGAAATGTAAAAGGAGAATGGAAATCCGATCATTTTTGGCGGAGATAGAGTGATCACCGCAAATCGACTTTTTTTTAATGCGATTTTCTCGAATCCACGTTTCGAAAGTCCGTGATCATAGGCTTTTCTAAACGGCTCAACCGATCGTTTTCAAACTTGTCGCATATTTTTCTGCATAAAATGTACCGGCCCCTGGGAAATTTGTATTTATTTTTATATCCTTGCAGGCACATTATAATTTTAGTCAGATGTTTGCAACGCAGTGGAGGAGACGTTTCCGACCACATAAAGTATATATATTCTTGATCAGCACCAAAACCCGAGTCCGTCTAGCCATGGCCGTCTGTCCGTTTCTAAGCGAACTAGTCTTTCAGTTTTAAAGCTATCACGATGAAAATTTTCCAAAAGTCTTCTTTCTATTGCAGGTAGTACATATGTCGGAACGAGCCGGGTCGGACCACTAAATCGTATGGCTCCCATAGGAATAATCTCAAAAAATATATAAAAGTGCATTGTAACTTTGTAGGAAGTTGACGTTTTAATTTTTTACAATTTAATAACATTTTTAATAGGCAGTATGTGAGGAGTTAAGTAACTCCGCACAAGTAAACACACGAAATACATGGAAAACTACTTGGAGACCGGCCGCACTTTGGACTTTAGTGTAGTGCCGTGTGCAGAGGGCGAAAGGTCGAACGGTAAAAAACCGTGCACTTTGGACCCTGAAGTGGAGAGTTGGAGAGAGAGTTGGGAGAGTACCAACCCAGAGAGAGAGAGAGCAAAGAGAGGCGTCAGAGCGAGACGGCACTAGCCTGAGGGAGAGACGAGAGAGCGCAGGCGTGCCGTGAGCAAGGAATTAACGGTACAGCGCCGCACTTTGGACCCTAGAGTGGTGTCGTGCGCAGAGGGCGAAAGGTCGAACGGTAAAACCGTGCACTTTGGACCCTGAATTGGAGAGATGAAAAGGAGAGGCCGAGGATTAACGGGACCCGGAGGCCTATATAAGCGGGCTCTGCGCTGGAGTCGGGAGCGAGTCATCGAGCATCAAATCGCGAGTGAACAACGTTTAGTAAAGTCAAAGTCAAGGAGAAACCGCCGTGGAAAACCAGCAAGGAGCAAGATCGCTACGTCAAGAAGTTCGGGACCAAGCAAGTCTCCGAATTGCGACACAGGTAGCTGAGGTCCTTCAAGGCAACGCACGGCTAAGTCTGCAGAACATTAAGGTTGGCCGTAGTACCGACCATCACAACTATATTGGCTGTGGTAACGATTAGTCCGGCTACGTTGGCTGTAATACCGGTCAGTTTGGCTGCATTGGCTGTAAATACCGATAAGGCTAGCTGTGCCGGCTGTAATACCGACTAGTCCGGCTACATTGGCTGTGATACCGATTAGTCTAACTGCGTGCGGCTAAGTTGGCCGTAGCACCGACTACATTGGCTGTAATACCGATTAGTCCAGCTGCGTCGGCCGTAACACCGATCAGTTGAGCAGGACATAGGCAGACTTGGCACGGGCGTCCCACCAGCAGAGTGTTGGGCACGAGCAGCAGACCTCAAGGAAGCAACGCAGGACAACGCAGCCACGAGTCGCCCAGGACGTCGACGAGGACAAGCATCCAGGGACCGCACCGAGAACCAGACACCAGGTACGATCGCAACAGCCAGGAGGGAAGGTTCGGGTGGAACGTTCGTCTTTCTCTGGGCGTTTGCTACAGGGACTGCTGGCGTAAACCGGCCGTAGTACCGGAGCGTCAAAGGAAACTGAGTAGGCGTCTAGCGGGACCGGCCGGGACAGAGCAAGGGACAGGAGACTGCGGCTGGCAGGACGAAGGTCTTGCAAGCGTGGTGCCTGTTCACCCTAGTCTGAGAACGGTGACGCTTCCCTGAGCCCAACAACCCAACTCCACGCCCTCGTCTACGAGTGGCAGCGAAAGTACCCGGCGTGTTTTACTGTTAACCGGGCGGTCACGTTTATACAAATTTGGTGGGACGGACACACAAATCTACTGAGCTAGCCGCACGATCTGCGTAGCGAGCAAACCGTAAAAATCAGTTCGTTACAAGTAATATATTTGGAATCCCAGGAACAGCACCGATCGAGTGAGGACTAAACTTTGGGTACTTATTATATCTGCAAGGGTATATAAACTTCAAATTGCCAAAGGTAACTTCCTTTTTTGTTTAACTTAAAGTATTTTGTTTTAATCAAATAAGTTATTTGATTTTTTGATGCCAAAGAAGAAGAAGAAATTACAGATTTCTGACTCAAAAAAGAAAGTGTATAGCAAATAATGAAAAAGCGTAGGGGAGTGAAGGGTAATATGATGATGAACTCGTCGAGTCTCACATATGACGTCACAACAAAAACTCCAAATAAATATTGTCATCTCCCCGTATCGTGTCGACAATGTATTTACATTAATATTAACAAGAAGTTCCGTAATATGTTCCTGAGGTGATTTTACCTAAAAATGTGGTGCGTAAATTAGGAATCCTATTCAATTTATTCTTGTTTCAGCAGTGTCAGAGCGAAGATAAGTGTAAAATCAGATAAATATATGCACGTAAAATTGAGATCTTTATCAACAGTTTTTGGCACTTGGTGCTTTTTTCTTTTGCGCCAATTGAGAGTGACACCGTTTTTGCACCAAGTTTACCTTTTAGGGTATTCTGAAGAACTTTTTGTAGGGTATGGTGACGAACTTCTTTTATTGAAGATTTTGAATTATTATCGCTGGTTTCCAGATAACTTTAAATGCAGCAGATTTATTGTAGTTTTGTGTTGTTCTTAGTTGTGCAGTCAGTTTAACTAATTTTTGAAAAAAAAAAAAACACCTCGACCAATATTTTTTTAGTAAGTTTTACTTCTTTCTTTTTCGTATACAAAAGAACTTCTTCGTAAAATAAATCATTATTTTTTTTTTGTGAATTAGATATTGAACAATTTAATAGTCTAAATAGTACTCTATACTAAAGTAATTTATCTTTTAATGTAATTTTTCAACCTTTCTTGAAGAAAAAATAATTAATTTTCACATCTGCATAGAGTTTTAGAGTTGTATCTATCAGTTTGTCACCTTACCCTAGAACTTTTGAAAGTGCAAAAAAAGAATGGTTACAAAAGCTGTAGGATTTAGTTCCGTTGGAATTTTGATGTAAACAACTTTCTGCTTTTACACTTTTGAAAAATATGAATTTTTAGAAAAGTAACATTCAAAAAACGAACGTTCGTCACCTTACCCCACACTCCCCTGCTTGATTTTTATAGAAAAACATGCAATTCTGAAATTACATTATAATGTGCTGACCGCTCCGTTATTTCTTTTTGTACATTTTAAAAAACAGTGGTCGCCTTCATTAAAGTATTACTTTAGATTCACCCACCTCTACAAACCACATCATGCTGAGGGTGATGGTTATGGCCAATGCTTTCAAGCAGTTACATCGCTTTTCCCTTCCATAAATGGCTGTGATTGCACGATAAAGACCGATCATTCTACGCTCTCCCGGAGCAGAGTCAAAGATGACGCCGCGAACTTGCAGCGGAGACTTGTGCCTTATCACAGCTAGGCTTATGTGCTGGTACAGGTAGGCTCCACCATTAGAAAATATGTGAAATATCAGGGGATGGGAATCAAAATTCATATCCTGAATCAGTTTGAGGATTTTCTCACCGATAGGAACCATTTCAGATCGCTTCCAAAACAAGGTATCGACTGGCGCTGTGTACCGGACCGTTATAAGGCTAGAAATAGCGGGTCATGAGTGGGTACTGCATCGGTATATAAGCCTTCATACTTACCCCCTGTCCTCATAAATTTTCGAGTATTTCATCAGGTATCGATCTTGGCAGCCGGCCCATCCCAACAGCATTACTATAGGCACGTTGTTGTCCTTGAAATCGTTGGCGCTAGCTAGTACAAAGTCGTTCTCAGAGGAAGGCTTAGGGAACTTAATAAAGTACTCCAATGAGTCCTCCTGCTCTGGTAGGTGGAGCCCGGGTGACGACTTAGGCCCAGGGATGTGTTTAGAGGCCGTCGGTGCTTCGTGCTTCCTAGCTGAGTCGTTAGCATTCAGTCCACGTTGATGCGATGGCGTTATAGACATTTTGACATCTTATGTTGAAAGAGAATGAGAATGATGTTCTCTGTGTTTTCTCGGGTGGTTACACAAAGACTACAGCTACGATACGGTCGTTTCGAGATATTGAAAATATATTGATTTTTCAACGTCCAGCTCGTTTAAATGTCCAGTGTAAATGGTGGCCGCTTTTTGTTTACGGAACTTGCTGCAGAAAATTGATTTTGGTCGCAGAACATTATCAAAGCCAACGAAAACATGGTTTGTTCTTTCTCTACTGACAAAGTACAATGACGACAGCTACTTGGCACATTTCAGTGAAGTAAATGATTGTGGTTACCGTTTCCAGCTCATATACTTGACAATAGGTTAGTCATGCGCAAAAAGCAGAAGGTTAAGCCAATGATGCACTGTGAGAAAAAACTAAATTTTTTGGCATTAACTCTAGGTAAATCAGTATTTGGCTGAACAAAAATTATTTTTTAAATTGGATTTTTTTTTAGTTTTCCAAAACACGTCAGTTTTGAAAAAGTACCCTCTTATTGAAAATCCGTATATCCGGTTGTAGTAATCCGATTGACTTCGTATCTTTAGCATTTATTCCTCTAAAACCTCTTCTTAAAAAAAATTTCAAAAACAAGAAAGGAAGCTAGCTTCGGCCAGCCGAATCTTATATACCCTTGCAAATCATTCCTATTAACTTGCAAAAACATTAAATGTAGATTTATTTGCAATCTAAGTTTTAGCTGTATTCGTATTATGTCAGCTTTATAACATAGACGTCCGAATTTTGTTAAATTTAATTCGAAATTTTAAAATGTTAACGAAAACCTATATCCTAGATCCCTATCCCTATTAATTTCCATTTAATTTTCCGACCGTTCCTATAGCAGCTATATGATATAGTCTCCGATTTTTTATCAATTTAATTCGAAATTCAGAAATATTTAAATATTATTATTCGCAAAAGTAGAATGTAAAATTTTGAAAAATGCGGAAGCTAGAATTTGTTTCCTTTTTTTTTTTTGATCTTTCCTATGGAGCTATAAGAAATGATTGTCCAATCCGGCTCCGATCCGGTTCCGACTTATATTCTACCTGCAATAGAAAGAAAACTTTTGGGAAAGTTTCATCCCGATAGCTCATAAATTGAGAGACTAGTTTGCGTAGAAACAGACGGACAGACGGACGGACAGACGGACATGGCTAGATCGGCTCGTCTAGTGATGCTGATCAAGAATATATATACTTTATGGGGTCGGAAACGTCTCCTTCACTGCGTTGCTAAACTTCTGACTGAAATCATAATACCCTCTGCAAGGGTATAAAAACAAATGAAGAAAAAATTATGAAAACACGTTGCAGCAAGTAGGTCTACTCTCTCACTCTTATTGGATCCTTATGGATTTTATGTTTTCTTATCGTTTAACAGTCTTTTAATTTGAAGTCGTTTGACGATAATGGGGAAGTGGTGGGTGGATGGCTGTGAGTGGTGTTTTTACAACCGTAAAGTTTTTTTATAAAAACTTAAGGGCAGTTCTTTTACAAACCGAACACCTTTTGTTGGGTCACATTTTTGACATTTTTGAAAACGTCAATTTTGAAAATGTATCCTCTCATTGAAAATCCAAATCTCCGGTTGTAGTAATTCGATTGACTTCATGTCTTTTGCATTAATTCCTCTAAAAACTCTTCTTAAAAAAAATTTTTTTTTTAATAAATAAAAAACAAGTTTATATACCCTTGCATATCATTCCTATTCATTTACAAAAACATTAGATTTAAATAAACTGGCGTATATGTTACAACAATCCAAATTTTAGCTGCTTTCGTATTACTTTGTCATTAATTTTTTGATCGTTCCTATGGCAGCTATATAATAAAGCCGTCCGAAGTTTGTTTAATTTAATACGAAATTTTGAAATGTAAAAGAAAAGCCATATCCCAGAGAAGAAGAGAATGTAATAAAAGTCAACAAAAATATAATTTTTTTCCTATTAATTTCCAATTAATTTTCCGACCGTTCCTATGGCAGAAATATGATATAGTCATCCGATTTTTTTAAAATTTTATTCGAAATTCAGAAATATTTAAAAATTAGTTGTCCCAAAAGTAGAAGGTAATATTTTAAATTCCTATTTCTTATGGGAGCTATAAGATATAGATATCCGGTCGGTTCCGACATATATACTACCTGCAATAGAAAGAAGACTTTTGTAAAAGTTTGAGCCCGATAGCTTTAAAACTGAGAGACTAGTTTGCGTACACACAAAAAAAAAAAAAAATTGTCAAAAAGACCCCAACCACAAAAAATTGTCAATTTTGTCATGGATATAGGTGTGTGTCTTTGCTAATTGTGTGTATTTGTTGTTGTGAAATTAACTATTTACTTAGTAGAATTGACTATTTTTTGTGGTTAGGGACTGATTGACAATTATAACAGTTGATTTTACCAAGTTTTTTTTTTGTGTGTAGAAACGGACAGACGGACGGACAGACGGACATGGCTAGATCGTTTCTTTTCTTATCTTTTAAAGGTCTTTTAACAATTTTTAATGACAAAAAGTTAAATTTGAGGTCTTTTGACAATTTATGAATGACAAAAATTAAAAAAGTCATTATACCCGTTACTCGTAGAGTAAAAGGGCATATTGTATTCATGCAAAAGTATGTAACAGGGAGAAGGAAGCGTTTCCGACCCTGTCTACGCCTGGTCTAGCTTATTTTTTAGTATTTTTTTCTTTACGATAAATTTAAGTTTTTTCTATAAGTGAGATCTGGTCTCATCAAGGCCATGGCTTTACTCTTTGTTACTACTTTGTAAAAACCACACACACAATATTTTAAGGAAAATACAACACACAAAACTTGAAGGAAAATACAACACAGCGTCTTCTTTTTCATTTACACATATACATTTTTGGTCCTTCGAGCCGGATTTTATATATCAGCCAGCTAAGTACATATACACGCATTTTTTTTTGTGCCATCCGTCTCAAATCCTCATACATACATACATATATCCTATGTGCATGCGTAGTTCTTTTCTTTTTGTGTGAAAGTGTTTCCAACATACATTTGAACATACGTTTCCAACATACATTTGAACATACGTTTCCAACATACATTTGAACATACGTTTCCAACATACATTTGAACATACGGTTCCAACATACATTCGAACATACATACATATACACACGTACAAAGCCATCCGTCTCATATGTGCATATCATTGCACATATTTTCCTGTGATATAAAAGTGCTATAAACATTGCAGCACATATACCTATACTCCGTGCGTGCATGATCCCAGTTTATTTAGGTGAAAGTGCTAAGTGAATAAATTACACATTTCAACATAAATGCTCATATATATACGTTTCAATTCCAATCGTTCCTTAGTTCCACATCCGTTAAGGGAGCGCTGAACCGGTAATACCATATTCACACCTTTCAACTAATTATTTAGCAACATAATAAGAAAACAACAGCTAAAAAGAATTAAAATATACTATCTTGTTATATCGATTGTCCATATCCAACCTCAACACATATTTTCTTACATTTGGGTTTTTTAGCAAGTTGCCAGTGAGAACAGCGCCTTGTTGGCCGTGTACGCCTTTACAGTGGAATTAATAGTTTTCATTTTTTTTTTTTGAATTGTCTTTAAATAGCGCGTTCACATTTCCACTTCTTGGGTTTTTCTTTTTTTTTTTTTTACTCGCTTAAATTCCAGCCTCCACTTTTATCTATCGTGATCAATAGCAAAACTTTTGTCTAAACAAAAGGCAAACAGCAAACATGCCTGACGGGGCCGAACATCAATTAGCCAAAGAAGGAAAGAAAGATGTTGGTACAGGGCCTTCTGGCAATCTAAGATCCAATGTAAAGGCCAATCGAGACACAGCAATGATGGAATTTATTGCCACAAGCGATCGATTAAGCAGATATGAGGCACAAATTTTCACACCGTCAGCTATCGAACCAACTTCGTTTACTTTAAAGGTCCGTCTCGACCAAATTCAATCCCTTTGGGAAAGGGTAGAGAGGGAGTTTGATTTGTGTTCCAGGTTGGTCTTTCAAGAAGGCGGCGGCAGCTGTCCGTCGTTACAAAGTAAATACGACAATTGCTACTCAGTTTACGAGAGATGTGCATCAAAATTAAGTGAGCAAATCGCTTTCATTTCTGCTTCTACAGCACTGTCACGCCCGAATCCTGGGCCTAAGTTTAGTTCTAAAAGCTGTAATCTTCCGCCATGTGATACAGAGGTGTTTGACGGTGATTATTTGCGTTGGCCAACGTTCCGTGACCTATTCACAGCCATTTACGTCGACAAGTCCAGGTTGACTAAGGTAGAAAAGTTATTTCATTTGAATGCTAAAACCAGGGGCGAAGCCAAAGCCATTGTTGCCAAATCTCCACTTACCAATGATGGTTTTGAATCCGCATGGGCGGCGCTTATTGAACGTTTTGAGAATAAGCGACTTCTCGTCAACAGCCAGTTAAAAATCCTTTTAATCTGTCAACGATAAGTGTTGAATCAGGGACAGCTTTAAAGGAAATCCAAAGCACCATTCAAGGGTGTTTGCTGGCGCTTGAACACTCTGAAGTTTCCACGTCTAATTGGGACTGTCTTTTGGTCTTTCTTTGCTCATCCAAGCTGCCAAATGACACTCTTTCACTATGGGAGCTGTCTTCAACCAAAAAATCCGAGATTCCCACTTGGAAAGAGATGAACACTTTTCTGGAAGAAAGGTATCGCACCTTAGAGGCGATTGAGGATGTCAGAGTGAATTCGGGTGCTCCTTCTCATTCCAAGGAACACAAAACCGGTGCCGCACCCAAAAGAGTGAACGCCTTCGAGATCCAGGTTGCTCCAAAAGTGCGCAGCTGTGATCTCTGCGTCAAAGAGGCACATCCAGTTCGAATTTGTCCTCGCTTTCTCCAGATGTCTCAACCAGAGCGAGAAACTTATATTAAACAAAGGCGTCTGTGTTTAAACTGCTTCGCTAGAGGACATCATCTGCGTGAGTGCAAAAGTAGGCACAGCTGTTTTACCTGCAAGGGACGCCACAATACGCTCCTACACAAAGACATTCCTAGAAACCATAATAGCTCTGCACAGGATCAAACAACTATGCAAGAATCTACCCCTATACAGTCCACTTCTGTCCATTTTGTTTCCAATCGGCAAGGAGTCCTTTTAGGCACAGCCATCGTCCATGTATCGACTCAGGTTCGGAAGGCACTTTTATTTCGGAAAGACTTGCTAATCGAATTAAAATTCCATTTCAAACCGTGAGGACTAAAGTTACAGGGCTTAACCAAGCCAGTTCTGGAGTCTCTCAAAAGATGTGCCATTCCAGATTGGCAACCCTGCCAAACCATTACTTAAAGTTGATACTACTGCACTAGTCTTGCCACAGTTGGCTGGAAATCTTCCGACGACCACAATTGATCGCAGTATTCTCAGAGAGCTACCAAATATTCAGTTAGCTGATCCACTATTTTTCCAGCCTTCGCAAATTGATTTGTTAATAGGTGAGGATATTCTTCCGTCAGTACTTCTTTCAGGGTCAAAACCTAACCTGTGTGTCTCGCTACTGGGACAAGAAACGATTTTCGGGTGGATTTTGACCGGCCCAATTTCTTTAGCCAGAAGAAAAAGTGTTGCTTCCTTCACAACAAAGGTGTCCATAGAGTCTGAGCCCACTATGGAGACATTACTCACAAAGTTTTGGGAGGTGGAGAATCTCCCAGGTAAAGTTGTGAAAGAATCCGATAGTTTTTGTGAACAAAATTTTGTCCAGACGACTTCCAGAGGGGAAATATGTAGTATTCCTACCCTTTAAAAATGCGGAAAGTGTGAGTCTGGGGCACTCAAGGTCTTTCGCCCTCGCACAGTTTCTACGGAACGAAAACCGTTTAAAAAAAGATGCTGTTTTAAAAAATATTTATGATTCAGTCATCAAAGAATACTTGGATCTTGGCCATATGAAGCAGGTCTCCTCAGACACGGACAGAGCAAATTTTTATTTACCCTACCACGCGGTTTTTAAGCCCGAGAGTGCCACTACAAAAGTGCCACTACAAATGCTTCGAGTCCGTCATCAAATGGGAACAGTTTAAACGACATTCTTTATCCCGGTCCAATACTACAATCTGATCTGACCCTTCAAATCCTGAAGTGGCGTATATTTCAGTTCGTATTCAATGCCGATATTACAAAAATGTACCGCCAAATCGGAGTAACCCCCTCACACACTCCTTTTCAAAGAATCCTCTTTCGAAATGATCAAGGGGATATCGCTGATTACGAACTTCAGACTGTCACTTTTGGAGTAAACTGTGCTCCCTTTTTGGCCCTACGCACCCTGCAGCAGCTATCCATTGACGTCAAAGCACAGTATCCCCGTGCTTCTGACATTATTTCAAATTACATGTATGTCGATGATGTGCTTGCAGGAACACACACAAAGTCCGAAGCCATTGTAGCTATTTCGGAGTTGCGATCTGCGCTCAGTTCAGCTGGTTTCCCCCTACGTAAATGGACATCCAATAAGAGAGACCTTCTCGAGTCTCTACCCAAAGACCATCTGCTCTCGGTCGACTTCCTCGAGATTGAGGAAGTCAGCACTACAAAGACGCTGGGAGTGCGATGGAATGCAACTGCAGATGAGTTTTATTTCGTTGCGTCTCAAGTAGAATTGAAACCGAAGTTTTCAAAACGAGAAATCCTGTCCCAGATCGCTAGACTTTTCGACCCAGCCGGCTGGCTATCCCCATTTATAATTCAAGCAAAAATATTGATGCAGGACATTTGGCTAGCTAAAATTGGTTGGGACGATTTTCTTCCCGAAGATTTACTTCAAAGGTGGCACGATTTCCTTCGCAGCCACGACTTCTTGCCGAAAGTACGCGTTCCGCGCTGGATACAATTTCAACCCGGCGCAAACGTCCAAGTTCACGGGTTTTGCGATGCTTCCCAAAAGGCTTTCGGGGCGGCGATATATGTTCGAGTTCAATACGGCGGTATCGTTTCCTCTGAGCTTCTGACAGCTACAACTAAGGTTGCGCCAGTGAAAACAGTGTCTCTGCCTCGCCTTGAGCTTTGTGGAGCTGTTCTTCTGGCAGAACTTTGGGCCGCAGTCCTTCCTCAAATCCCACTTGCCGTTACGGATACCTACTTTTGGACTGATTCCACTATTGTTTTGGCCTAGCTGAATAAGCCATCGTGCCAATGGACAACATTTGTGGCTAATCGAGTGACCAAGATCACATTAGCTACGGAAGGAAGCAAATGGTCTCATGTGCGTTCAGAGCACAATCCAGCAGACTTAGCTAGTCGAGGAGTATCTTCTGAAGAATTGGCTAACAGTGACCTATGGTGGCATGGACCCTCATGGTTAGTTCGCCCACAGCAGGAATGGCCTAGACCCTGTGATGCAATTGCTGAAACTGAGCTTGAGAAAAAGGCAGTGCGTTGCCACTTTGCATGTCCAATATGGGACATTCTTGATAGATTCTCCGATTTCAACCGCATGTTAAGGGTTATGGCGTTTGTGCAGCGTTTTATAAACCGATGCCGACGTTTTCGCAGCACCTATCCGCCAGATTTAAGCGCAGATGAAATATCCAATGTCCAACGAATCCTAATCATTCAGACCCAACAAAATGACTATCAGGAGGAATACATACTTCTTTAATCCAAGAAAAAACTTCCTACATCAAGTTGTATCCTTAACCTGAATCCGTTCCTTGATTCCGACGGCGTCATCCGATCATGTGGTCGTTTGACGGCGTCTGACTCGCTGTCTTACGATGAGAGTCATCCGATTATTTTGCCATACTACTGCCGAATGGCTGAGCTTTTGGTCCGTTTTACACACCGTATTTCTCTTCACGGTGGTAACCAAGTCATGTTGCGTCTCATTCGAGCGAAGTTTTGGATTCCGAAACTAAGAAATCTTATTAAGAAGGTGACGACCACATGCAAAGTTTGCCTTATTCATCGAAAGAAGGTCCAGTCACAATTGATGGGAAGGCTGCCAAAACCCAGAAGCACATTCTCACGGCCTTTTACGCACACTGGCCTTGATTTCGCGGGGCCTTTCGAAGTAAAGAGTTACACTGGCCGAGCATGCCGCATCACTAAAGGATATGTTTGTGTCCTCGTGTGTTTTTCTACCAAAGCGATACATTTGGAAGCTACTTCAGACCTGACAACGGAGAAATTTCTTGGTGCGTTCTCTAGATTTGTGTCAAGGCGAGGCTGCCCTCTTCACCTTTACTCCGATAATGGAAAGACCTTTGTCGGAGCTGAAAATTTATTGAACAAAGACTTCCATGAGACCCTGAGGGCAAAGGTCACTTCGACGTTTAACTATCAAAGCCTATCCTGGCATTTCAACCCCCCCGGTGCGCCTCATAAAACCCATTTTTACAAGACGACGGGACATTTTAAATACACATTTGAAGAGTTATCCACTCTCTTGTGTCGCATCGAAGCGTGTCTCAATTCGAGACCTATATCGGCAATGTCTGATGATCCCTCTGACCTCCTTGCGCTCACTCCTGGGCATTTCCTAACAGGTGGACCATTACTAGCGGTTGTCGAACCACCTGTGACCGGCGAAGCCAGTTCTATTCTGAACAGATGGCAGCGAGTTAAGGCTCTGAGCCAACTTTTTTCGAGGAGATGGAAAACAGAATATCTTCAAGAGTTCCACAAAAGGAGCAAATGGCAGACTCCAACAAAAAACTTGACAGAAGGCGATTTGGTCGTTGTTAAGGAGGACAACACGCCATCATGTGATTGGAGACTTGGTCGTATAGAAAAGGTCTATCCTGGCTCTGATAACAACGTTCGCGTAGTGGATATTCGCTCCACTCGCGGAATACTCCTTAAAAGACCTATTAGTAAGGTGGTGTTCCTACCCGTAGACAACAACGTGCAGAGTCTATGTGTTCGATGTCAATAACTTTTATTCGCATCCGCTAATCCAAACCTTTTACTTTTTTCCTTCAGTCTTCAGTACTTTTTTTTCGTTTTTTTTCCTTTACGTCATCGGACAATGCCGTCTCACCGAACCGCCCAGAGCAGATGTTCTCGAGGAACTAAATCGTTCCGATGCCGAGTCTGCACACGAATACATCCTCTACGGACTTGCTCTCGTTTCCTACGGTTGAATGCGGAGCGTCGTATGCGGGCAGTGTCAATAAATACTGTCCCAATTGCCTGGCACATCAGCATTCAGAGGGGCTTGTCGAAGCAAGTGCCGTTGCCAAGTGTGTGGGAGTGATCATCACACCCTGCTCCACCTTTATCACAGGAAGGAGCGACGTCAACGTTCCCCAACTCCGCCCCAAGCTGCTGAGATGCCTCGCCTTTCAACCGTCCTCGCGCACACCTCGACAGCTATCCTGCCCTCGGCAAATTTACGGTTCGACGTAGGCTCAAAGAAATTCGATGTCCGAGTCATGGTGGATGCCTGTTCGGGCGTAAGCCGAATTGACAATTCGCTGGCCGAAGCCATGAATCTCCTAATCCTGGGAGTTGGAAGCGAGCGCGTCTGCAAGGCTTCCCTGATCCCTATCAAGCGTGGAAGACCAGCTGCGGATGCGTACTCCTGCGAGGGAATTGCCCGACACAGTCCGTACACAATTTGCCAACATCGTCCTGGCAGATCCCAATTTTTACAGGCCAACAGGAATCTCCGTGGTTCTGGGTGCAGACGTCTACCCTAATCTGATCCAGCCAGGACTGTTGCCGAGTCCGAGTGGGCGTCTGGTGGCGCAGAATACTGTGCTAGGATAGATGCTATCCGGTACCTGGGCACAATAACGCATACGGTGCTCCTAGTCATTGAAGACTTCCTTTTGCAATTTGAGGTATATTGCAAGGCGGGCAGAATGCCTACGCCTGGTCTAGCTTATTTTTTAATATTTTTTTCTTTACGATAAATTTAAGTTTTTTCTATAAGTGAGATCTGGTCTCATCAAGGCCATGACTCTTTGTTACTACTTTGTAAAAAACACACACACAATATTTGAAGGAAAATACAACACACAAAACTTGAAGGAAATACAACACAGCGTCTTCTTTTTCATTTACACATATACAGACCCCATAAAGTATTTATATTCTTGATCAGGATCACTAGCCGAGTCGATCTAGCCATGTCCGTCCGTCCGTATGAACGCTGAGATCTCGGAAACTACAAAAGCTAGAAAGTTGGGATTACCCACACATATTCTTGGGCTTCCTACGCAGCGCAAGTTTATTTCAGCCGAGCGCCACGCCCCCTCTAACGCCCACAATCGCCCATAATCGTTACTCGTAGAGTAAAAGGGTATATTGTATTCGTGCAAAAGTATGTAAAAGGTAGAAGGAAGAGATTCCGACCATATAAAGTATGTATATTCTTGATCAGGATCGATATAGAAATGTCCGTTTGTCCGTCCGTATGAACGCTGAGATCTCGGAAACTATAAAAGGATTGGCATTTTGCATGCGGATTCCAGAAGTTCAAAAAGGTGCCACGCCCCCTCTAACGCCCACAAGCTGTGGCGCCCACAGTTTTGATGCTATTATGAAAATTGTAACTGATATGTATTTGTTTCGTCAATACTCTCTAACGCCCACAAACTCATTTTACGCTTAAACCTATGTTTTAATAATTTATGTATTTCTTATTTATTTACTTTTTAAATTGTGTTATTTAAATTATTGAAATTATTATTATTATTATTTCTAGATTTTTGTTTTACTAATTTATTTTTAATATTAACCAAGGCCTTTCTAAGGTACTTGTCCGGGTCTTCGGAATGGTGGGTCAACGCTCCTGAAAAAATTTAAAAAAAAGTATTACAATTTGTATTCTAATAATTTCTTACTAACCATTAAGCACCGCATATAGCTTTTTGCGTGCTTTTAAAGATTTTGCCGCTGCTTCCGTCCAGATTGTAGTCGATAACCAGACTATCTGAAATAATCAGCTTTAGGCATTTCGATAAATTTTTTTTTGCTAATTATTTTGATCACTTTTTTGATCTGTAAATAAAAAATAAGTAGGTCCATATATAGACAGACGTTTTTTATGATATATTTACCCACATAGAAAAAACAATGTAAAGACGAAAATACATATCTGGATATTGAATTAAAAGTTACGTCGGGTATTTAAATTGAAGACATACTAAGCTGCTTAATATAATTTTTAATATCCTAAACAGGGACCGTAACTGTTATGAGTTCTATTTTAAAAATCACATTTTATCAATCACTTTCAAAATTGGTGCAAGTTAAAGTTAAGTCTATCACAATATCTTACATTTAAGGTAGCACTTACCTGACTTTAATTTATGTATATATCACTTGTCACAAAATATTTAATTAACCACGCAAAAAACTCCTTCTCTCAGAAAATTTTTGAAAATAATGCGATGCACCAAGTCTTCTTCTCACCCCTTTACCCGATTTCTTTTGTTTCATCTTTGCTGTTGGCGCGTGCCAATGCTCTTATACCCTTTTCTAAAGCGGTATATATCCGACTTAATAATTTGTATTTGTTTAGTAAAAACGCAATTTCTTAAAACTGTTACTGTTATAATATTTAAATAAATATTATTGGACCATTTTTCTTAAACTAAAAAATGAACTTATAACATCAAGTTAAATAAAAAATTGAATTAGGTAAATGTATTGTTTAAGTAAATTCAAATTTTATGAATAAACAATTTAAGTTTATAACAGGAAATTAATTTTTTTTATTTCGAAATATAATAATGCTCACATGTCGCTGCGTCACAAAAATTATTCCAGCCAAATTTTGGTCGCTAACTGAACATAACGGTTAAGCGCAAAAGAGAATGACGGACCGGCCGAAATTTGTCTCTGCTACCGCCGAGTGCAGGCAGATTATAAGACAGAAAAAGAGAGAGCAATATATGAATATCGGCTTCCCTTTCTTGCACGGTAGATTTCGTCCGCAGTCTTCTACGCTGCGCCGACTTCTCTGCTGACGTCGGCAGCGGCCGTTCGTTTGGCCTAATGAATTTGTCATGTGTCACCACTGCAGAACTGAAGGGCTGTCTAGCGCCTACATTTCCGCCTTTCATGGCCGGTCGTACCAATTCCATGCAATAGATGGCGCCGTAGCCACGTGTTTAATAGCCTCTTCCCATAGAGTCCATCCGTGGGAAACGGTTGGTATTTTTGACAAATGTGAAACTCGGGTTCCCACAGAGCACATCCACCATCCACCATCCGATAACAGCTGACTTGAAGAGCAGTTGCTCATCCTAACATTAACGAAGGGGGCTTTCAACTCGGAAAAACTGTCGCAAAATGGCGTTCTCCTAATCTTATTGTACAATCGAGTATTACTATAAAAGAGTAGATGTCGATTTGCGTCATGTTCCCCCAGCCCAAACCATAAGTCCTAAAATTCTGGAAAAAATTGGGTCTGAATCGTGTGTTAGAGGAGGTGTGCACTAAGAAAGGATTTTTTAAAATTCGGCTCCTAAGGACTCCCAGGACTCTTGAAAAATTCAAAATTGGTTGATTAAAACATCAACCATTCCCACAGTTTTCAACCAAACAAGTTGATATTTTTTTTTTAAGCTTTTTCCACACCGATTATGCGATCGGATCTGTTTTTGTTTTAAAGTGTGGAGCTATGCCATACAATCAGTAAGGTATTTTTTTTTTTTTTGGACCCACGGTTGATTTTATATGATTTTTTTTGTTAGATTTCAAGATTGCGGGGGCCTATTTGGCAGCACGTTGTTTTTGTTTGCTTCGGGAGTTCGGACCGCCGAACGATTTCCGAACACAGCTCTCACAAAAACAACGTCAGCAGAAGCAGAGCGAGAGAGTAAAGAGCAGAGAGAGTCATTTGAAGCGGAAGAGAGGCGGCCAATTTTTTTTTTCTGGTTTAGGAACATTTGATAAAAAAAAAACAATTTGGATACCAAAACTGATTATTTAATAGATGCACTTCTAAGTAAAAATGTGGAGCTAATCCGTTAAATCCATAAGAAATTTTTGTTTTGACTTAAAATAATTTTTAGAATGGATTTCAAGGGGAGAGCAGTAAAAAACTTTCAGTAGTCAAAATTACATGTAAAAACGAAACGACACACACACACATCGACAAGTCGGGATGTACATATATGTATGTAAAATTATCTTAATTTCACAATTGGGATAAAATACACGGATCATCTAATGAATGCAATTCTAAATCAAAAGGTGTAGGTGGTCCGTAAAATATTCAGGTTTTTGAGTTTCTGGGCTCTACTTCAATACTGTAAAAAATTAACAAAAACTATTGAGCTATACATATGTGTACATACATACGTTCATATTAATTTATCTTAAAAAACAATGTAATATCTGCGTGCACAAATAAAAAATTGCAATTTAGGAAAAAGCCAGACTACACAAGTTTTGAAAGAATTGGTCATAAATTGTGTTATAGAGGATGGGCGCAAGAAGGAAATTGTTTGAAAAATGTGTCTCCAAAAGACTAACAGGAAACCTTAAACATCGCTAAATCTTGACTTTTAGACCGAATTACTTACAGTTTACACCCAAAAGAGTTAGTGCGCCATATTATTTTAACCCAGCTGTTGAGCCCCAACCGACATGGGGGCACTTAATTTACTTTTAACCCACCGATCCTGCGATTGGATCCGTTTTTCGGTTAAACCATGTTGGCCGTAGCGTACCATAGGTATTTGTGTGTTATTTTCAATATATTTTTAAGTTTTTAAGGTTTTTCGGGGGTTTATTTGCAGCACTCTGTTTGTTTTGCTTTTAATTCGGCTGACCAAAATGATAGATTTAGGATACCAAAACGATTGGGTTAAGGTGGGAATAAAGTGTGGTTAATGCGGGGTTAAGTTGTGGCTAAGGGGGCAATTGCTAGATTAGGGTGATGCTAACAGGTAATGTAAAGAAAGGGTGAAGGATAAAAATGTAAGGTTATTTTTGACTTTTGCGAGGACAAGGTGGGTTAAGATGACAAACAAGAAAAAGTGATGTTTAAGTAGAATTACAGTGAGTTTTAAGCAAGGAAACATTTTTTTCTAGACTCTAGACTAGAGTGGGAAAATTGTTGGTTACTATCTAGAGAAAGAAATGATTTGCTAATAATAGCGGACAACGTCGCTTCGGGTATTGCTAGTAATATAATAAATTGCCTAAGATAATAGTTAAAATTCATATCTGAACTTTTATGACATACAGTTGCGGCAACAAAAATAGCACCATTGTGTATGCAAGTCTTATTTGTGCTATAAAATGGCTATTTTTTGGAATATTTGCATTCTGTTTTTAAGAGAAAGTAGGTTTATATATCTAGTAACTAAAATAAGGGTGGTTGGGGAAACAATACGGACGGTTTTTAAAACTTGGTTTATTTATAAAAAAAATTGCAAGATAAAGCGGCAACAAAAATAGCACTATTAAAGATTTTCGAGTTAAAACTATATTTTTTGAACTTTTTGGAGTTCTAGTTTTTTTGTTATATTAAAAATAAGTACTTTTAAATGATTCGATTAAAAAAAATGAATAATATAGTTTCCCAATTGTGCTATGAAACTCACTATATTGAGAACCAGAAGGACATTCAAAAAGTTCATTCCTGAAGGCAATGCAAAAGCTAAGTTACGTTGAATCGTCGAATTCTTTAAAATAATAAATAGTAGTCACCTAAAAAAAGATCCCAAAAGGATAACACGAAGTAGGAAAACCACAATGACCCGACCCGACCCCATAACTGCAAAAATCTCAGGTGCATAAATGCAAATGGGTCCCATTTAAGCCGCCTATTTAGTTAAACAATTTTTTTTTAATGTTTGTGAGGATACAAATTCTTAGACAATATGTACAAAAACAAAAATTAGGCGGTTGAAGTCCAAAACAAAAATCTTTCTAGACTGCAAAAAATGGGTCAATTTGAAGAACGTGTCTTAAATAAGGTGCACAACAAGGGGGGTTTCCATTTTGTGGTCTGGCGGCTGAAAATTACTGTTGTTTGGATGAAAAAGCATTAAATTTCACTTCATACAACCAATAAGTATAAAATATAACCCCAAATTCACATTTGAAAGGAATAAACAAAGTTGATCTAGTATCATGGTATGGACATGTTTTGTCGTACTATGGTGATGGTTCAATATCATAAAGTAAACCCATAAAGGATTAACATGTTCACGTTGATAACTCATAAATGATGATGCTATTTTATGTGGAACACAAAATTAATTTATTTTGAAAGCTTTACCACGATTATAATCTTAAAGAAATCAGAAAAAGAGTCTTCTAACGTTTCGAGACAAATAAGCTAAATATTATGTAATGGATTTAATAGGCCCCAGAACTAAAACACATCGGAAATCTATGCAGATATGTTAAAAAACAATGTTTTTAATGCATAACGAAAGAAAAAAAAGGCACTTGTGCTTTTTTAAAAAAGTCACAAAACAATTTCCCCAATGAAAGTTTCTAAAGTCGAATGACGTCAAATCCGGCTCGTTTCTGTTTTTGTAGCTGCGGCCAAAGCTTCAGAACAACATTTTTTCACTCTAAGATTTATAAAATTAAATATTCCAACAAACATAATTTTAAAATATAAATTTTTTAAGTTTTTTTCAAAAATAGTGCTATTTTTGTTGCCGCCTAATTTTGCAACTTTTTAGATAAATGTACGTAAGGATCAAACACAGTACACATTGTGGTCGTAACCACCCTTATTTTAGTTACTAGATATGTTACCCTAGTAACTCATAAAAACAGATTGCAAATATTTCAAAAATGGCCATTTTATAGCACAAATAAGAATTCCCAATCAATGGTGCTATTTTTCTTGCCGCAGCTGTATGCTATAACGAGTATGCATAGATATTGCTGACTGGGGGAGAGCCTAACCTCCGGTACCCCACACTCCGCTCTTACTGCGCCTCTGTCTAGCCAATATTAATATGAAAAAATTGTAAACAAAACCAAATTGGTGCTGTTTCGGTAATTTATAGCAACTTTGGAACTTTATAGGAGTACATAGTACACTTTTAATAATATTAGTTATTATTTACGAAGTCCAGAACATATTCCGAGACTTTGCTGCAAACATTATGTTTTCGTATGCAGAACAGCTTACATTTTGGCCTACTCATAGCAACCTGTTTGCAAATGCTTTTCCGCTCATAACAAACTACAAATAATTCAAGAATAGCCAAAAAACAATGACCTTAAGCATTTTTCAATTCTTTCCCGCCATCGATTTGATTTGTTCTCGCAGTGAATGTTCCAATTCTCACTGTCAAGAAGAAGAGTTGCACCGAAAAAAATCGCCTAAATATCGCATAAAAGAGCCGTCAAAGTCCGTCAAAATTGGACGGACCATCCGTTCAACGGATGGTAGATGGTGGATGGAGCTCTGTGGGAAGACCCTATAACAGTGCTTCTGGTGCTGGAAAAAAGCTGTCAGCTATAAAAGAGCGCCGAATTCAAATGGATTACGTTATTTTTTCACTACCTTCATAACACCCTCTGGTGTAAAGAGTAAGCGACAGGCAAATAGGTAGCTAAAGGCTTTAGCCGGGGACTTTTTTCACCGCGGTACTCAGAGGAGCAAAGAAAATGGAAGGGAAATACCGATGAGAGCCTTTATTCGCGGCCCAAAGAATATAAAATTTGATCTTTGGCTGTGTTTGTGGAGAAGCGGTGTGCCAATAACAAATTATAAATGGAAGGCAAACCCCAAAATCCGAAGGGAAACTGCCTGTTGGAGTTGCGGCAATACATATCGCCAGGCCAACCGCAAATTGAACATCAACATTCTGTAATATTTTAAAATTGGCGCCAGTTGATTTGTTTGCTGTTTGTGAACCCAGCTGATATACAATAAGACCTTGCTACATGCAAAGCGGGTGAACTCTGAAAAGTGGTCACACTACAAAAGAATAATATTTTTTGACTAGTGAAACTCTTAGCCGAACTTAGTACTAGGCTAAAATCAAAATTATTATAAATAAGACGCGCGAAAAACATACAAGAAATATTGATTATTGATGATTTTTATTTTTTTTGCTTAAAATAAAAATCATCAGAGCCTCGCGTCCCTCTTGTAAGTCTTTTCGCCAATCTGATTTTACAGCCGTCTGAGGGGTTATCAAAGCTACCTCCACGATTTTTGGCCAATTTTTTTAACCACTTTAAGAAAGTGGCTTATCAGACTTCAGTATATTCAATATTCTTTCTTGTTTCCAAGTGCCGCTTAAGATTGCACACATAATTTCCACTAAAAGTAAACTTGCAAATTTTACACTCCGATATATTTTTTCCACTGTTGAACGTACAAAAATTACGCATAACAACGCTTGCGACCCATATCGTTCGTATATTCGCTTAATAAGTTATAATAACCGTTTGGAAATATTACTTGTTATGACTTACCTACTTTCAATAATAAAGTGATTTTTTGTTACGTGGGCATATTAGTGCCCTAGTCCTGAAAGGACTTGGGCCGAAGGAAAGACATCCGATGTTCAGGCACCAATTTTGCCGGCATAAGCTCGCCGGATGGGGTGGGTTCTTGGTAAGCCTTTCTCCTCTCCAACATAACGAGAATAAATATTAAAGATGCCTGAAAACAGTAAAAGTTGTAAAGTCCGTCGGTCATCAGTCTACATTGCCCTACAAGCTAAGCTTTTGCTTGATCGTAATATGATCGGGCAATGTTTCGGCCACATTCCCTCCCCTTCACACTATGGTATGCCAAATGGATCGTCGCGGGCCGCGCAATACGATCCCCTATTGTCAAGGTTGTTCGTCAAAAGTTATGTCATTATTCTTCACCTACTCCACTTATCGCGTCAGCAACCCCCGTTTTAAAACTTAGCACTTCATGTTTTTAAGTTCGTTTTCACATTACAATTTTATTGAATAAAATACTGACTAGTGCCATTTATGAGTAATATTATGGTTAGGAATACATATGAATTTAATTTTTAATTGACCAACAAAATTTGTTAGCGGAGAGTATCGAATTTATCACCCGTACAAAGGTGCACACGTCAGCAGAATTGCTGACTATTCACGACTACAAACGTCGCTCTGAGGACACTTGTGATTGTTCATACAAACACAAGGCTGATACTCGCCGCTGAAAAGTCAATGTTTATTATATTATAAAAAGTAAGACAAAAGCTTACTGATTAATTATAAAAATATTATAGTGCCTTGAAGAGGCCTAAGTTGGAGGATTTACGTTAGATAATTAAAAACAAAAGGCACGGATATATATATATTTGGTATAGGAAAAGGAACCGTGTTCCGACAAACTTACCCCTTTTGTCCTGGGCGATGAGATCTCGACGCACTGGATCCTGGGCTTTTTGAAGAAATTAGAAACAAATATATATATATATATACGTGCAAAACACTATCGTTAGAACAAAAAAATCTCGTTCTTAAACACAATCACTAATTGTATATATATATATATGTATGTATGTATGTAGATCCCTCGGCGGCACACTTCTGTTCCTACGGTAGGGTCTCAAGCAGCTGCGTCTCCAATGTCACTGCACTCCTTCTTGATATTATTGCTGTTGCACTAGCATTCATAAATGCCTTGGTTCACAATTTGTTTTTTTTCTTTTTGTTTTGCTTCACGTTTGTCGGTAATTAAGACATTTCATTGCCTTTATTTTTCTGTCACTTTTTTATGATTTTTGAATAGGTTTCTTGCACTTTATCTTCTTTTCTAGACCTGGCGGCATATCGCCTGTTCCAGGGCGTGCTTTTGGTCCCGGCGTCCTTGCACGGATCGCTGGTACATCTTGACCACTTGCAGGATGATTACGAAAGCAAACATAGCGATGACGATCTTCAGATTATGGTTCACGTCCTGAATGTCGTCCTTGTGATCGATTATTTTGACGGTGTTGATCACATTGGCCGTACTATGGTCCACTTTGGAATTAGTTCCTCCCATGATGAAGTCCTTGATAATAAAAATAATTCTTCTTTAGGACGAGGGTGTAGTAGGACTATCTTCAGGATTCCGGTCTTGGCTGTAGTCGTTGGCGGCGCCGGGAATATAGTGCTCACACTATAGTGCCGTGAGATCAGAGTGAACTCTGTCTAGCTTCTCTATCCGGCTACGGTCATTTATACCACTATAGAGCTTTTTCTCGACCCTCGTGACAAGTTGGGTTATTTAGGTGTTCCCACCTATGATTTCCCCTATCGGTAGTGTCAATGCCCGGCTGATGCACTTTGCCAGCTACTGGTATAAGGTTACGGTCGTTGTTCTGACTATATACCATTCAAAAGATCGTCAAATTGCACATTCCTTTGCTTGTTTTCGGTGAGTCAATGTTTCGATCGCCCCCCTCCCTTGCCTTGAGATTCGATGTTGTTTTTCTACGTGCATCTTTCTCCATCAAATAAATTGAAGGAGAGGGCGTACGTAACAGGCTCGAAGTGATCGATACGGACACGCATGGAATGACTTCGCAAAAAGGAATTTTCGTACGACCAACGAATTAGTGCTTGTTTTGTTTTTCTTTCTCATTATTTAGGCGCCCTTAAACGTGTGGCTTCGACCCACTCCTGGACCAAGGGTCTCATGTTCATCCGACTGCTCTAACCGGGCTATTATCAATTTACGCAACAAGAATAATTAATTGGCAATCAAAATAGGATCCTGTTCCGCTGCTTTCTCTTTCTGTAGCTCGTCCATATACACTCGTGAGAGGGCATCGGGTACGACGTTAAGTGCTCCTTTACGATGTTCGATGGTGAAGTCGAACGCATTCTAGCTCTGTTATGCTATAATTCCGCTGTGCCTTGTTCAGCTTGGCTGACATGTAGGCGATCGGATGTTCGCCGCCTGAGTCATCAGTCTGAAACAAAACTCCTCCTACTCCAGTTGTTGATGCATCGCACTGAATGGTGAAGGGTTTTTTAAAGTCAGGGGTGACAAGTACAGGTGCTGATGCCATGTTAGCTTTTAGTTCTTCAAACGCCTTAATTGCCTCTTCGGACAATTCAAATTTCTTAACGCGGTCTTTCTTCAAACAATCATAAAGAGGTGCCGCTGTTTGAGCATAGTTTTGAATAAACCTCCTGTACCAGCCAGTCATCCCCAAAAACCTCCGCATCTGTTTGGGAGAGCTTGGTTGAGGAAATTCCTGGATTGACTGGATTTTCGAATCGTCCGTTCGTATGCATCCCCCTCCTACTACATAGCCTAGATATCTGGCCTGGCTATAACAAAACTTACTTTTGTCGACGTTTATTGTCAGTTTTGCGCGCTGCAGGCAGTCACTGACCTGCTTCAACATATCTAGATGTTTTTCAAAAGTAGGTGAACAAACCAGTAGGTCATCGAGGTACACGAATACATTCTCGCGAAGCGACGCCGGTATTACTTTATCCATTAGTCGGCACATTCTTTGCGCTGCATTGCACAGGCCGAACGGCATGACTGTAAACTGATATAGTGGCCTGCCGGGTACTGTAAATGCGGTTTTCTCTCTACTTTTTATTTCCAGGGGTATTTGCCAAAACGCGTCTTTTAAATCGATTGCGGAAATATAGTATGTTTCCTGTAAACGACTTAACAGACCTTCGATGTGTGGCAATGGGTATGCATCTTTGATTGTCCGGGAATTGACTTTGCGTGCGTCGAGGCAAAGGCGATTTTTCTGTCCTTTTTGTACTAGGGTCACTGGTGAACTCCAGCTGCTGTTGCTCTCTTCGATTACACCTAGGCCAATCATGCGATCTAGCTCGGCATACACCAGCTTTTGCTTGGCTGGGGAAATCGGATAATGCCGCTGCTTGATCGGCAGGTCTTCGTCGGTTACTTCTATTATATGTTGCTCCAAGCTGGTCTTTCCTAAACCTTTATCCAGACATGATGGGTATGTCTCAATTACTCGTCTCAGCCTACTGTGTTGTTCTGGAGATAGCTGATGAGGCATGTAAGCGGTTTCGGGCTTAGGAGGATCGTTCATATCCAAGTCTCCGGTCATTAAGTCATACTCCGGTGGTGCTTCGAAGGCTGCAAACTCGGTTCCGCCCTTACCAAGGAATGTTAGGCCAAACGTATCCCAGAAGTTAATTCCGAAATAAAAACGTTGTGTCAGACCTGGTACTATCAAAAATTCCAGGTCCTTGGTCTCTCCTTCCCATTCCACGGGTAGGGTTATGGCTCCGACCACTCGGGTTTCGCCGCCACTAGCGGTGCGCACACATTCTTCGTTGAGCTTCCTTATGGGCCGTGTCCGGTTCCTTAGGAAGCCTTCCGCTCCTCTTCCAATACAATTCGCACTAGCGCCGGTATCCAGTAACGCTAGTATTTCTTCTCCGTCAACTTTGGTTTTGGCAAAGAAACGGTTATCGTTTTGTATGCTCACTACCGTGTCTACTACTTTCTGCTTGAGCTTGCGATATTCTGCTCGGGCATCATATAGCTTCTGCATCTTCCGTGTGTCCCGTGTCGTGTTGTCCGTATCTTCCGAGCCTTGGAAGACACGCTGTCTTGCCAGTTCATACTCCCTCTCTCGTTGTTCTAGGCTCTTATGGGGAGAGATCTGTCTGGGAATGGTGGTCTTTACGGGAATGTGACTGATTTGATCCGCCCGGCTGTCCCGGTCTGGCCTGACGGACTCCGCGGAAAAGCCGCTGGGTTAGCGTTTGCATCGCCTTCGATCCTTTCACACAATCGGCAGGTGGCGTCATGGAATCTCGTAAGGCAGGGATCTTCTTTTGGATGTTTTCTATAGAAGTCCGCTGATTTGCCGCATTTATAGCAGACTAACTCGTGGAGTGGTCCTCGGCATCCCTGCCCGTTTTCTAGCCCCGATCGGTTGTCTCTTCGCTTCCGGTTAAATTCTTCTACAGTCAAAGCGTCCGGAAAATCTTGTGGTGTTTGATAATCCTCGAGTTCACTGACCGGCCTGCTTCGCGCGGCCCTGCCGTTACTCCTTAACCAGCGGTCCACTCTAAGTCCTTCTTTTTTCAGATCCGCTAGTGACCTAATCGGGGATGTCAGCAACAAGCTTCCCATCTGGGCATTTAGATTGTCCTTGATAAGCTCCACAAATTTCTCTTCTTCTAGCTTGTTCTGCAATCGGAAATGCAAGTTATGCATATCAGATACATAGTCGCTAAAAGATTCGTTCTGCCCTTGTCGCCGCTCCATCAACTCCTTGATCTTCATCAAGTCACTCCCGGAGGAGGAAAAAGCGCGTTTCATTTCCCTGGTTAACGAGTAGTAGTCAAACTCGTAGTCCTCGGCTCGATCTTCCATCAGCTGCCAATACCACTTGCTGGCAACTCCTACCAACAAGCTATGGAATTCTCGGAACACTTGTCGCTGGTCTATTCCATAAAGTTCTTGCAACCGTTCGACGCGGAACAAGAAACTTTCGACCGTCATACTGCGGCTGTTCCCATCAAACTTCAGATTCCATTTGTCTAGTCGGACTCCTTTCAACGCCGGGAATCCGGGGCTTCGGTCGTACTCTGGGTGTCGGGGATAACTTGTGTCCGGGCCGTTATTTCGGGGTTGGTGGTGTTGGGATGTGTCGGGGCGCCGGGGATCTCGAAGCCGATGCCTCTGGCTGTTGAGAGTCTCCTGCGATAGCGGTTCGAGAGGCGGCGTCTCTTGGTAGCACAAGAAGCTGTCAGATGGGTGTGCCGGAAACCGAGGTGGTGGTGGTAATACTGGCTGCTCCACCCTCATGGACTGTGAGGATCGTAGTTCCACTACTTGCGCCTTTAACGCTTCTATCTGCGCTTGCATGGCTACCTGTGTCTCATTATTTTGTTTAATCACTGATCGCATTATCTGCTCTCTTCTCTCGGCAGCTTCTAAACTGCTTGTCGGGTTGGCCTCATACTGTGGGAGCATACTTGAGCGTCCCTTTGGCTGACCCCGAGGAAAATTTTCTCCCCCTACGGCTCCTTCGGTTTCGTCTAATTGATCCATGTTGTCCTCAATGGATCTACTTTCTTCTTGCTCTTCCGATTCGCGGAAGATACTTAGGTTGTCTCTGTCGAGAGAACTGGGTCTCCGTGGCGTGGCGTCAGCACTTGCACTCCTGTGTGCCTGATTTGCTCCCCGTGTTGCCGATCGGGTAATTCTTCCCGTCGTGGATTGGAAAAGCACTTTCTTCTTTGTCCCCTTCATTTGGGCCAAAGATTCTTTTAGTCGCTTAAATATCTTTTTCACTTGTGTTTCGCTTGTGCTCTTGAGCAATGACACACACTTTACCCTTGTCTTATTCTTTTTCGTTCACTCGCGCGATCAGCCAAGTACTGCTGACTAAGGTTTGCGAATATAAATCAAAGATAATGGGGGGTGCTGTTTTGCGATTACTAAGTATCTCTTTGGTGAAGAATCCGTCCGATATTTAAGCCCCACAAACAAGAAAAACAAATATCCCTAATTAGAGGTATTAGCAGCTTCTACACAACTGGGTTCCACTGAACTAACAGCTCTTCTTCCCTTCTAGTCAGCTTTAGCGTTCACAACGGGAACTAGCTGCGCCTAGAAGAAAAGTCTGTCCGAAATCCCCCTCCCGCCAGTCGTCGGAAATCAGGTTATTTGACCGATCATTCTCGGGCTCCACAACCTGCTGCTATCTGACCGATCATTCTCGGGATCCACAGCAGTTTTCCTATTTCTCTGGCCTCGAGCCTATCAAACGACCGGACCATCTAGCCCAGTACGTCGTGTAGCGTCGGCTAGAGAAACTAAAATACGTCCCCCGCCCAAATATGTCAAAGGATGCCGTAAAGACTCGAGCCTATCAAACGACCAGACTCTTGGCCTAGTACGTCGTGTAGCGTCGGCTTTACGTTTCCTGTCAGTTCCCCCACCCACCTTTTCTGTCCTGGATCGTCAATAGTACAATAGATCCGCACCGCAATGGCTAAATGCGTTACCGTAACGTCTGCGCTCCTGCTCTTTCTGGACTCGAGCCTATCAAACGACCGGGCTTCCCCTAGTACGTCGTGTAGCGTCGGCCAAAAAGCACATCTAAATTGTATTTACGTTAATTTCCAAAGATAGAAAGGTCAGTCGGCATATAGTTATATAGTATTATAAAAGAAAACTTCATATCTCCCAATGAAAATTTTTAGCAATTCTTCTTATGAAAGAAACAAAGGATATCTATGATTTAAAAAAAAAAATGGCAATTCCTAAAGTCATACCTCTATTCTGAGACAAAGTCTTGCTTGAGAGGCCTTCTCAATTCTGACTGTCGCAGAAGTTGGGGACTTTTGAACTCAATTTTTAAAAATAAAAACAAATTAATACACGCGCGCTTCTCTACTTAAAACCCTTGTCCTTAAGAAATATGAAATATCCATTTCGTTGGGCGTCAATTCTGTTACGTGGGCATATTAGTGCCCTAGTCCTGAAAGGACTTGGGCCGAAGGAAAGACATCCGATGTTCAAGCACCAATTTTGCCGGCATAAGCTCGCCGGATGGGGTGGGTTCTTGGTAAGCCTTTCTCCTCTCCAACATAACGAGAATAAATATTAAAGATGCCTGAAAACAGTAAAAGTTGTAAAGTCCGTCGGTCATCAGTCTACATTGCCCTACAAGCTAAGCTTTTGCTTGATCGTAATATGATCGGGCAATGTTTCGGCCACATTCCCTCCCCTTCACACTATGGTATGCCAAATGGATCGTCGCGGGCCGCGCAATACGATCCCCTATTGTCAAGGTTGTTCGTCAAAAGTTATGTCATTATTCTTCACCTACTCCACTTATCGCGTCAGCAACCCCCGTTTTAAAACTTAGCACTTCATGTTTTTAAGTTCGTTTTCACATTACAATTTTATTGAATAAAATACTGGCTAGTGCCATTTATGAGTAATATTATGGTTAGGAATACATATGAATTTAATTTTTAATTGACCAACAAAATTTGTTAGCGGAGAGTATCGAATTTATCACCCGTACAAAGGTGCACACGTCAGCAGAATTGCTGACTATTCACGACTACAAACGTCGCTCTGAGGACACTTGTGATTGTTCATACAAACACAAGGCTGATACTCGCCGCTGAAAAGTCAATGTTTATTATATTATAAAAAGTAAGACAAAAGCTTACTGATTAATTATAAAAATATTATAGTGCCTTGAAGAGGCCTAAGTTGGAGGATTTACGTTAGATAATTAAAAACAAAAGGCAAGGATATATATATATTTGGTATAGGAAAAGGAACCGTGTTCCGACAAACTTACCCCTTTTGTCATGGGCGATGAGATCTCGACGCACTGGATCCTGGGCTTTTTGAAGAAATTAGAAACAAATATATATATATATATACGTGCAAAACACTATCGTTAGAACAAAAAAATCTCGTTCTTAAACACAATCACTAATTGTATATATATATATATGTATGTATGTATGTAGATCCCTCGGCGGCACACGTCTGTTCCTACGGTAGGGTCTCAAGCAGCTGCGTCTCCAATGTCACTGCACTCCTTCTTGATATTATTGCTGTTGCACTAGCATTCATAAATGCCTTGGTTCACAATTTGTTTTTTTCTTTTTGTTTTGCTTCACGTTTGTCGGTAATTAAGACATTTCATTGCCTTTATTTTTCTGTCACTTTTTTATGATTTTTGAATAGGTTTCTTGCACTTTATCTTCTTTTCTAGACCTGGCGGCATATCGCCTGTTCCAGGGCGTGCTTT
This sequence comes from Drosophila pseudotakahashii, assembly GCA_035046095.1. Classification (NCBI taxonomy): domain Eukaryota; kingdom Metazoa; phylum Arthropoda; class Insecta; order Diptera; family Drosophilidae; genus Drosophila; species Drosophila pseudotakahashii. Next base: position 1,069,991 of record JAWNOE010000059.1, read on the forward strand.
TGGTCCCGGCGTCCTTGCACGGATCGCTGGTACATCTTGACCACTTGCAGGATGATTACGAAAGCAAACATAGCGATGACGATCTTCAGATTATGGTTCACGTCCTGAATGTCGTCCTTGTGATCGATTATTTTGACGGTGTTGATCACATTGGCCGTACTATGGTCCACTTTGGAATTAGTTCCTCCCATGATGAAGTCCTTGATAATAAAAATAATTCTTCTTTAGGACGAGGGTGTAGTAGGACTATCTTCAGGATTCCGGTCTTGGCTGTAGTCGTTGGCGGCGCCGGGAATATAGTGCTCACACTATAGTGCCGTGAGATCAGAGTGAACTCTGTCTAGCTTCTCTATCCGGCTACGGTCATTTATACCACTATAGAGCTTTTTCTCGACCCTCGTGACAAGTTGGGTTATTTAGGTGTTCCCACCTATGATTTCCCCTATCGGTAGTGTCAATGCCCGGCTGATGCACTTTGCCAGCTACTGGTATAAGGTTACGGTCGTTGTTCTGACTATATACCATTCAAAAGATCGTCAAATTGCACATTCCTTTGCTTGTTTTCGGTGAGTCAATGTTTCGATCGCCCCCCTCCCTTGCCTTGAGATTCGATGTTGTTTTTCTACGTGCATCTTTCTCCATCAAATAAATTGAAGGAGAGGGCGTACGTAACATTTTATTTAAAAGTGGATAAAAAATTTGCAAAAAATCGTGGAGGTAGCTTTGATAACCATTTAGACGGTTGTGAAATCAGATTGGCAAAAAGTCTTACAGAAGGGCCGCGAGGCTCTGATCAGTTTTATTTTGATTGGAATAAAATAAAAATCGTAGGATAAGCCATTTTTAAAAAGTGGTTAAATAAATTTGAAAACAAGAGAGAACGCCATAGTCGGGTGCCCCCGACTATCAGATACCCGTTAATCAGCTTGAGGGAGTGCGAGGGAGATGGAGATATAAAACTTTGATCGGGCATAACTTTTTAACGAATAGTCCGATTTGAAAAATTTCTTCTACATTTCGATAGGTATAAATAAACGCAACAAAATTGCATTTATACTTTTCCGAAATCTTTAAAAATGTGGGCGATAGACACAGTTTCCGAGATCTCAGCGTTCATACGGACGGACAGACGGACGGACGGACATGGCTATATCGATTCGGCTAGTGATCCTGATCAAGAATATATATACTTTATGGGGTCGGAAACGCTTCCTTCTCCCTGTTACATACTTTTGCACGAATACAATATGCCCTTTTACTCTATGAGTAACGGGTATAATTATGACTTTCAGTCACTTATCGGCTGGGCACAGGGCAAGATTATACTCCGGACGAGGACTTCGCGGCAATCTTGTATTGGAACGGTTAATGTTGTTGTTGTTGTTGCCGCTTCACATGCGGTTTCCCTGACAAAATTCGCAATTGGGTCTCTTCACATTCTCTGCTCCACACCATATGCAGAATATTTTTTGTCTGTATATTTTTGTATATTTATGACCCTTTTCTTTACAATTCCAACACACTAACCTATTTCTATTTTCCACTTGATCTCTTTTTTTTCGCTAACTTCATTTACCAGTAAATGCTCATTTATACCTTGCTCACCTATGTCTATTTTATTCACTTTTCGATTGGTAATTCTCGAATTATATGTATTATTGAACTCTTCACTAAATGCTTCTTTTCGTGTTACCAGGCTTCGTAGGTTACCTACCGAATTTATTTCTAAATAGAAAAGTTCCTTTCTCAAAAAAAGGTCGAAGGTTTCGCTTTAGTATGGTTACTAATTGACTTTCACTTATTGGATACTGTAACCGGTCTACCAACAACATAATAGCATTATGAAATTCGTCAAAACTCGCATTAGGTTGTTGCTTTCGATCTCTTATTAATTCTCTGACGTCGTCATCTGACAATGGGTCATGAAAATAAGAACTAATGGAAGTACTGAGGCTATTCCAAATTACTTTGTCGACTGTTCTCCTATACCTCCAAAACCATTCACTGGCTCTACCACTGAAAAGTATGTGATCACACAAAACCACAGCATAACAGAAACAAGCCACCGCTGGTGGGGCTGGTCCACAAATTGCTGATAAACAAACTGGTCACGGCCACACCAGGGACCTCAAACCAGACTAGACTAGTGAACAGAGGCACTCGACAAGGAGGTGTACTATTACCCCTCCTGTGGAACATCCTTCAAAAACGGAACTAGTCCTTATTACAAATAGATACAAAATCCCAAAACTTAACTCTAAATAACTGTAATCCATCTTTTAGCGAGTACGCAAGATACTTGGGGTTAGTATTAGAGAACCAAGAAAGCGACCATTGCACTTCACTCTTGTAAAAAAGCAATCGGGCTAAGATGGGGTATGTCCCCAAAAATCGTCAATTGGGTATACACAGCGGTAGTCAAGCCAATCCTAGTATATGGGGTTGCTCTGTGGTGGACCGCTCTGCACAAACAGTGTATCTTGACTCCCTTTAGTGGAGCCCTTAGAACTACCCCAAACGAAGCACTGAACGCGATCTTGAACCTCCCGAGCCTGGACTTAGCAGGCATGGAAAGGGCCAAATCAACAGCCATTCGACTGAGGGGTACGGCGCAATGGAAAGCCCAGATTTATGGTCACGCTAAGATTCTTCAGCATGACAAATTGATCCCGCCAAAAAAGGGTCTATGTAAAACGCGTGAATACAGTCACACAACCTTCGAAGCTCTGATCCCAGGTAGGGATCCCAGGCTCCAAACTAGACGGACACGTAGGAGGTATATACTCCGAACAATTAGAGATCAGGCATTCTTTCAGACTTCCTGACCAATGCAGTGTCTTCCAAGCGGATGTGCATGCTATAAGGGAAGCACTCGTCTGTTTAAGGGACATAGACACCCAAGACAGACACATAAACATATATAGTAATAGCCAAGCGGCTATTAAATCAAACTACTCGACTAATACTAACTCCCGAACAATAGTAGACTGTCGCAAATCTCTCCACGAGATGGCTAGTCAGTTTACTGTCAGCCTTATATGGGCTCCGGGCCACCGGGATATCGTTGGCAACTGTATGGCGGACGAGCTAGCCAGGCAGGGCACCACCATACCTCTCCTTCCAGGAAAGGAGAATGTTGGCATGCCTTTGGCTACGTGTAAGCTAATTATTAAAAACCAGTTCAACAAATAAGCCAACACACATTGGCAAAACACACCACAATGCCGAACCTCTCACCAGACCTGTCCTGCAATAAACATTAAAAAAACATTGGAACTACTAAAATTCAGCCGCATGGAGTGTGGCATGCTAATTCAAGTTCTCACAGGCCACTGGCTCGTTGGCGCACACGCCGGCAGGCCAAAAGCCTCAAAAAATGATTTCTATAAAAGCTGCAGGGATGAGGAAGAAGAGGAATCGGTGGAACACCTACTCTGTTCTTGCCCAGCTCTATGCAGACTTAGACTGAAACACTTAGGATATCCCTTCTTAAATGACCTGACCGAAATATCGGAGATAAACCTTAAGAATTAAAGCTCTTTTATTAAATCCTCCGGATGGGGGGCTTGCTGATCAACCAACCTAAAGGCTGACTCATAACGGATAGGGGACCCAAAAAGAGAGATCATACGGTACCACAATGGACCCATAGAAGTCTAAGTGTGCCAGGCTGTAGTCTGGCAGCCGGCCTAAAAGCCTATTCACATTAGGCAACATCTACCGTTTACCGTCTACCGTCTCAGACGGTCATACAAATTTTACAAGCTAAACGGTTGAAAATATTCTACCGTCAGCCCTTTGATGTTCCTATCCCATCTGTTTCCCCTGGTATTTATACCCGTTACTCGTAGAGTAAAAGGGTATATTGTATTCGTGCAAAAGTATGTAACAGGGAGAAGGAAGCTTTTCCGACCCTATAAAGTATATATATTCTTGATCAGGATCACTAGCCGAGTCGAACTAGCCATGTCCGTCTGTCCGTCAGTCCGTCTGTCTGTCCGTCTGTATGAACGCTGAGATCTCGGAAACTACAAAAGCTAGAGGATTGGCATTTTGCATGCAGATTCTTGGAGTTCCTACGCAGCGCAAGTTTGTTTCAAACAGGTGCCACGCCCCCTCGAACGCCCACAATCGCCCTACACCATTTTTTGATAGTTGTCTGGCGCCCACAACTTTAAAGATTTCGGAAAAGTAAAAATGCAGTTTTATGCTGTTTATCAATACCTATTGAATTGTAGAAGAAATTTTTCAAATCGGACAATCCATTAAAAAGTTATAAGCAAAAAATGAAACAGCCACTAGATGGCGCTAGTAGCATTGACGCGTGCATATATTAATCTCTCTCCCACTCCCTTTAGCTCAGTAACGGGTATCTAATAGTCGAAGTACTCGACTATAGCGTTCTCTCTTGTTAAAAATTAGCTTACACGTAGCCAAAGGCATGCCAACATTCTCCTTTCCTGGAAGGAGAGGTATGGTGGTGCCCTGCCTGGCTAGCTCGTCCGCCATACAGTTGCCAACGATATCCCGGTGGCCCGGAGCCCATATAAGGCTGACAGTAAACTGACTAGCCATCTCGTGGAGAGATTTGCGACAGTCTACTATTGTTCGGGATTTAGTATTAGTCGAGTAGTTTGATTTAATAGCCGCTTGGCTATCACTATATATGTTTATGTGTCTGTCTTGGGTGTCTATGTCCCTTAAACAGACGAGTGCTTCCCTTATAGCATGCACATCCGCTTGGAAGACACTGCATTGGTCAGGAAGTCTGAAAGAATGCCTGATCTCTAATTGTTCGGGGTATATAACTCCTACGTGTCCGTCAGTTTGGAGCCGTCTGTATATAAGCAGATTGCGTCTATTGAGCCCGGTCGGCCCCGATCCCATTCGTCCCTACCTGGGATCAGAGCTTCGAAGGGTGTGTGACTGTATTCACGGGTTTTACATAGATCCGTTTTTGGCGGGATCAATTTGTCATGCTGAAGAATCTTAGCGTGACCATAAATCTGGGCTTTCCATTGCCCCGTACCCCTCAGTCAAATGGCTGTTGATTTGGCCCTTTCAATGCCTGCTAAGTCCAGGCTCGGGAGGTTCAAGATCGCGTTCAGTGCTTCGTTTGGGGTAGTTCTAAGGGCTCCACTAAAGGGAGTCAAGATACACTGTTTGTGCAGAGCGGTCCACCACAGAGCAACCCCATATAGTAGGATTGGCTTGACTACCGCTGTGTATACCCAATTGACGATTTTTGGGGACATACCCCATCTTAGCCCGATTGCTTTTTTACAAGAGTAAAGTGCAATGGTCGCTTTCTTGGTTCTCTAATACTAACCCCAAGTATCTTGCGTACTCGCTAAAAGATAGATTACAGTTATTTAGAGTTAAGTTTTGGATTTTGTACCTATTTGTAATAAGGACTAGTTCCGTTTTTGAAGGATGTTCTACAGGAGGGGTAATAGTACACCTCCTTGCCGAGTGCCTCTGTTCACTAGTCTAGTCTGGTTTGAGGTCCCTGGTGTGGCCGTGACCAGTTTGCTTATCAGCAATTTGTGGACCAGCCCCACCAGCGGTGGCTTGTTTCTGTTATGCTGTGGTTTTGTGTGATCACATTCACATACTTTTCAGTGGTAGAGCCAGTGAATGGTTTTGGAGGTATAGGAGAACAGTCGACAAAGTAATTTGGAATAGCCTCAGTACTTCCATTAGTTCTTATTTTCATGACCCATTGTCAGATGACGACGTCAGAGAATTAATAAGAGATCGAAAGCAACAACCTAATGAGAGTTTTGACGAATTTCATAATGCTATTATGTTGTTGGTAGACCGGTTACAGTATCCAATAAGTGAAAGTCAATTAGTAACCATACTAAAGCGAAACCTTCGACCTTTTTTTGAGAAAGGAACTTTTCTATTTAGAAATAAATTCGGTAGGTAACCTACGAAGCCTGGTAACACGAAAAGAAGCATTTAGTGAAGAGTTCAATAATACATATAATTCGAGAATTACCAATCGAAAAGTGAATAAAATAGACATAGGTGAGCAAGGTACAAATGAGCATTTACTGGTAAATGAAGTTAGCGAAAAAAAAGAGATCAAGTGGACAATAGAAATGGGTTAGTGTGTTGGAATTGTAAAGAAAAGGGTCATAAATATACAGAAATATACAGACAAAAAATATTCTGCATATGGTGTGGAGCAGAGAATGTGAAGAGACCCAATTGCGAATTTTGTCAGGGAAACCGCATGTGAAGCGGCAACAACAACAACAACATTTACCGTTTCAATACAAGAAACTTATCAATGATCAAAACTTAACTCATCCATCGCCGGATTTTAATAAATCTGCACAGTTAGGGAAATATGAGTTAAATGGAAAATTATACCCTATAGTTCCATACCATGATCGGTTAAGAAATTATAATAAAATCTGAAACAAAATTTTTAACAAATGTGATGAAAATGTATCTCATAATAATAACAGTCCTAAGAAAAACTCTATGCGGTTACGTAACTTTTATAGGAAAGTTAAGGATTAAGCGCAAAGCTTGGATGCAATCCTCCATGTAGAAAAGGAAATTAGACCATTTGTAGAAGTAACAATATTTAATAATGTTTATGGCGGACTGTTGGATTCAGGAAAAGAGTATTTAGACCAAAACATGAACTTTAAAGTAAGCAATTCACAAATAGAAACTGCAGGAGGTAAAAAAAATACAAAATTCTTGGAACCATAAAAACTAATGTTACATTTCGCAATCAGTCTAAAATGTTAACTCTATATATAATTTCGGATTTGAAACAAGATCTTTATTATTTTACAATTTTTCAATTTACGGCTCCGAAATAATCAAAGCCATTTTGGTAATCATTTATTAAAATCGAGTTTTAGCTGCAGATCACTTTCTTTTATGCCTCTTTTTTTTGCGATTAGAAAGCCAATAAACATGTTTATACATACATACAAATGCACAGCTTATAACTACCAACAATATTAAAAAAAAAATGCAAAAAATACACGGTTTAGGAATTAAGCTTACAATAGAGCAGGGCGAAGCATTCACATACAGAAATTAACAGGAATGACACAGGCATTAATTATGTACAAAAAAAACATACATTCTAGCGATTAAGTTCTACTTAAACTCCTTGACGATCTCCACGATGCTCTGGTATGTCCCGGTGACAATTCCCAGCACGGCCACCGTCAGGATGAGGATGTTCTTGATATAGGACCAAACCCCCAGGCCCTTGGGCACCGGCGCCCGCGTCACAAAGTCGATCAGCACCGGAATCACGAAGGCCAGACAGGTGGAGCACAGAGCCCCGATCAGGGAGATAAACAGATTTAGCTTGAAAACGACCAGCTCAACGCCAAATGTCATCATCACCATGACAAAACGCAGGCACACCTGCATGGTAATGGGATACTTTTGGGCGCAATTATTTGACCGCTTGAGGGGCGGCCAGAGGATCTTCATCATCACAAAGAACTGGATGGGATCAGTCCTAAGAGCAGCGCCACATTGGCGAACATCGAGACGGGCGAGATGTACGTGAGATTGGTCATCAGCGAGGGAATCATCGCCGGCAGCAGGGTGATCAGCATCACCATGCTCATGCTGATATCGATGCCGTTCTGCTGCAGGACCTGGTGAAGGTTCTCGGTGATGAAGACAAAGTAGATGGCGCAGAATCCGAACTGCGTGACGCAGAGGAACATTTCGACGTCGAGCTTCATGATCCGCAACATCTTCCTCAGTGGCCGTGGCCCGTACTCGAAGGACTTCTCCACCGTTTCCGGATAGTCGAGGAAATCCACGCCGGGCGTCCGTTCCACTGCGAGAACGGATCCGCGGATCAGCATGCGCTCGCAGTGGACGCACATCACCGCTATGATAGGCAGGAGGATGGTGGCCCCGGCCAGCCCGCCGTTCTTGAAGCAATCGCCCATCGCGAAGAGGCCGGCGCCCACGCTGCCCTTGAAGAGATGGGTGGCCGCCTCCAGTTCGCTGGTCTCGTGGCCGCGACTGCACACCGGATCCCCGTTCTTCGGATCCCCGGCGCCCCCCTTCTCCTTCTCCTGATCGGGATTCGGGTTCTTCTCCAGATTCTTCTCCGTTACTCGTAGAGTAAAAGGGTATATTGTATTCGTGCAAAAGTATGTAACAGCTATAAGGAAGCATTTCCGACGCAATAAAGTATATATATTCTTGATTAGGATCACTAGCCGAGTCGATATAGCCATGTCCGTCTGTCCGTCTGTCCGTCTGTCTGTCTGTCTGTCTGTCTGTCTGTCTGTCTGTCTGTCTGTCTGTCTGTCTGTATGAACGCTGAGATCTCGGAAACTACAAAAGCTAGAAAGTTGGGATTAGCCACACATATTCTTGGGCTTCCTACACAGCGCAAGTTTGTTTCAGCCGATGGCCATGCCCCCTCTAACGCCCACAATCGCCTTAAACGATTTTATGTGTGTGTGTTTCTGTGTCTGGCGCCCACACCATTAAATATTTTGGAAAAGTAAAAATGTAGTTTATTGTGTTTATCAAAACCTATCGAAATGTAAAAGAAATTTTTCAAATCGAACCATTCGTTTAAAAGTTGTTCTCGATCAAAGTTTTATATATCCATCTCCCTCGCACTCCCTTTAGCTGAGTAACGGGTATCTGATAGTCGGGGCACCCGACTATAGCGTTCTCTCTTGTTTAGGGCCGGTTTCTCGAGTGCCGGCTAACATTTATCGAACAGAAAAAGTGCCTGCCAAGCGATTTTGGCTTTCTCGAGCCAAAATGTGAGAGCTAACTTTGACAGGGACTTGGACTCCCTGCTAGGCGTTTTCGGCTCGATAGAATGACAGCTGATTTCCCAAAGCCAACTAAGAAGAAGAAACGAAATCACAGCTGACTTTGCCTATGAATTATACCCAAACAGCTGTTCAAATAATCAAAGCACGCCATTTTTTGCGCTTTACAGCACAATTCTGTGCGTTAATAGCACTCTGTAATTGCTTTTCGATCAGATAAATTAAAGGCGTCGAGAAAACCGATTTGCTTTTACGATAAGTTTATTTGGTGATTATCTTTTTCGAACAGATAGCTATCAGGGACTTTAGCTGGCACTCGAGAAACCGGCCCTTAGTGGTTGATTTCTGGAACACCTTTGGATTGATGAGTCAACTAAACAATTTTATATGCGTTAGCGAACTGAAACTACCTGAATCATTAGATTTTGAGCAGCAACAGCAAATGACTGAAGTGATAGTGCTGTTTCCTGATTTGAACAGGAATGGGTTAGGCAAAACATCTATTCTAGAACATGCAAGAGAAATAAGTCCAGAACGAAACCTGTCAAGCAGAGATATTTTTCAGTGTCTCCTGCAATAGAAAAGAAAACACATTCAGAGATTGACGATATGCTAAGATGGGAATCATAGAAAAAGCACCTGCAACTTGTTCGTGGAGTAGCCCGGTAGCTGTAGTGCAAAAAGGTGAAAACTTTAGTATATGCGCAAAGTACCCACAGTCAAAGATTAATGGAATTTTATCAAGATTACCTAAAGCAGAATTCATAACTTCACTAGACCTTAAACATGCATTTTGGCAAATAGGTTTAAAGGAATCTTGTAGAGATCTCACTGCATTCACTGTACCACACAGACCATTGTATAGGTTCAAGGTTATGCCTTTTGTGTTGACCAATGCGGCCCAAACAATGTGTCGTTTAATGGACGCTATTATTCCTCCAAATCTCAAGAGCCGTGTATTTGTTTACTTGGACGACTTATTGTTGGTCAGTGAAACCTTTGCTAAGCATATAAGTCTCCTAAAAACAATGGCTGATATTTTGAATTTAAAAAAATGTAAATGGTGTGTTCCAGAAGTGCGATATCTTGGCTATGTGATTGGAAAAGGTTGCATCAAAGTCGACTCAAAAAGAATAACAGCGATTAGACCCCTACTTCCTCCCAAATCTGTTAAGGAAATGCGAAAGTTCTTAGGTTGTGCCGGATGGTACCGAAGATTTTTACAAAATTACGCAACAATAACAGCACCTCTTATTGATCTAACCAAAAAAGCCAAATGCTTCAGATGGACAGATGAAGCCAACCAAGCATTTGAAAAGGTAAAACTCAGATTGACTTCAGCTCCGTTATTGGTGACACCGAATTTTGAGAAGCCTTTCATTATTCAATGCGACGCTTCGAAAACAGGCGTTTTGGAACAACTTGATGACGACGGTGTATAAACCCCTATTGCATTTTTATACCCTTGCAGAGGGTATTATGATTTCAGTCAGAAGTTTGCAACGCAGTGAAGGAGACGTTTCCGACCTCATAAAGTATATATATTCTTGATCAGCACCACTAGACGAGTCGATCTAGCCATGTCCGTCTGTCCGTCTGTCCGTCTGTCTGTCTGTCCGTCCGTCTGTCCGTCTGTTTCTACGCAAACTAGTCTCTCAGTTTTTGAGCTATCGGGATAAAACTTCCCCAAAAGTCTTCTTTCTATTGCAGGTAGTATATAAGTCGGAACCGGCCGGATCGGACAACTATATCTTATAGCTCCCATAGGAAAATAAAACGTAAAAAAATTCTAGCTTCGGTGTTTTTAAAAATATTACCTTCTACTTTTGGGAATATTATTATTTAAATATTTCTGAATTTCGAATTAAGTTGTTAAAAAATCGGATGACTATATCATATAGCTGCCATAGGAACGGTCGGAAAATTAAATGGAAATTAATAGGAAAAAATTATATCTTTGTTGATTTTTATTATATTATCTTCTTCTCTGGGATATAGCTTTTCTTTAACATTTTAAAATTTCGAATTAAATTCAACAAAATTCGTATAAAGCTACCATAATACGAAAACAGCTAAAACTTAGATTGCAAATAAATCTAACTTTAATGTTTTTGCAAGTTAATAGCAATGATCTGCAAGGGTATAAAAGCTGCGGCTGGCCGAAGCTAGCTTCCTTTCTTGTTTTCACATAAGTTAAGTCAACAGCAGCAAAAATACTGTGTGACAGAATTGGAATGTTTGGCTGCAGTCCTGAGCATCGATAAATTCAGAGAGTATGTGGAAGGTCTTGAATTTAAAGTAATAACAGATCATGCCAGCTTAAAGTGGCTTATGCGTCAAGCTAATCTCAACGGTCGCTTAGCTAGATGGGCGCTTAAGCTAAAGCATTAGACTTTTGACATTGAACACCGAAAAGGAAGTTTAAATGTAGTTCCTAACGCGCTCTCGCGATTACCAACAAAGAAGATCAGTGAGCTTGATGTTGTTTTACCACAAATAGATCTAGATTCACCACACGTTTGGTCTAGCGCATACGTTAAGCAGAAAAATTCAATACTCGAGAATCCAAATCGTTTACCAGATCTTGAGGTTGTTGACAGGAATCAGTTTTTTAACCAAGGTATGTCCGAGTCAAGCTGCTGGAAGTTATGCACACAAAAAAAAAACTTGGTAAAATCAACTGTAATAATTGTCAATCAGGCCCCAACCACAAAAAATAGTCAATTCTATTAAGTAAATAGTTACTTTTACAACAACAAATACACACAATTAGCAAAGACATACACCTATATCCATGACAAAATTGACAATTTTTTGTGGTTGGGGTCTTTTTGACAAATTTTTTTTTTTGTGTGTGGGTACCGTCAGAGTTGACTACATCTGTTATAGAGAATGCCCACTCACCGCCCCACTAGAACCCACACACTAGAAAGACTTCGTAGACATTTATATTGGCCGAGCATGGCAAAAGAAGTGAAGGATTTTGTTGTGCGGTGTAATGTTTGTAAACCATCAAAAGCATATTGCTGTGGGAAGCACATTATTAAAGGCTCCTTCAATGTCAAGGAAGGCGATCAAAGTGTATTCCTGGATACTGAGTGATTTCTCGATGTTGCTTACTACCAAGTGTAGCGCCGATTCGGTCGACTTACTTACTTACTTCGGTCGACTTACGACTTTAGTGTATGCGTGTTGCGCCTCTGATATCTGCGTCGGGTCAATGATGTCTCTAATGTGTAGACCTATCAGTCTTTCTAAAATCTTTAGCAGGAATGATGTAAGTCTTATCGGTCTGAAATCCTTCGCTGTAGTATGGGTGGCCTTCCCTGCCTTGGGGATGAAAACAACTTTTGTTTCCCGCCACGCTGTTGGTAGTTCTCCTACTGCAAGAATGGTCTGAAAAATTTTTCTCAGCCAGCTTATAGATAGCTGTCCTGCTTTATATGGTTTGAAACTATTAATGGATCAGTTTATATTACGGTCTGATAGTAGGAGATTTAAGTTTATTCCTTCTCCAGTGTTTCTTTCTGGGGGATCTCCTGTTTGCAGGCTCCCTGGGAAGTGAGCGTCTAGGAGTAGGTTTACGGACTCTTCACTAGAGTCTGACCATGATCCATCAGCTTTTTGAAGATAGCCCAAAGATGCGGCTGTCTTAGAAAGTATTTTTCTGAGCCTTCGCGCATCAGTTGTTTTTTTAATATCTGAGCAGAAGTTCTGCCATGAAGTTCTCTTCTCCTTCCTGATGACCTTTTTGTAAGTGGCTAGTTCCTTTTTGTAGCTTTGCCAGTTTATGTCCTCATTTGTAGCTTTCGCTCTGTTGAACAGGCTTCGCATTTGGTTCTGAGGATTAACAATTGCTGGGTCCACCAAGGAGGGTTTTTCTTTCCTCTTCCCCTAAAGGGTATGCAGCTTTGAATGCCGTGTTGCATGCTTCTGTGAATGTATTTATTATATTATCTAACTCCTGAGGGCAGAAGGTGCTTTCTGGCGGCTCCATGGGGAGGAAGCTCGACAGAATTTCTTTGTACTTATTCCAGTTTGCCCGCCTGGGGTTGGCGAAGCTGAACGGCGTGGGTGACTCTAGGGACAACGTTGTCTCTATGAACCTGTGATCTGATAAAGAGTGCTCGTCGGAGACAGCCCAGTTTGTAACTGTGCTCATGGGTGAATCTGATACCAAGGTTAGATCTATGATCGTTGGGCATTTTTTTAATAAAAATTTTAAAAAGCTCCAATTTTTGATGCAGATAAAAATAAATAGAATATTGGGTTCATCTTACAGATTTAGCTTTAGAAAATACACATTACGGATTTTCCATTACCCTTTAAAATGTTAAAAATCAAAAAGCATTGTTACGACTGAAGCATTACTGAAAAGGTCACACACACGCACGCGTACATTCACAAAAGACCGTTTTCCCTAACAAACCGAGCAAAGTAGTCAGTAGAAACCGAAACCGAAGGAACCCTAAAAAAATGGGTTTTGCTCTGAGCGTAACAGCTGTTAATCAAAAACCCTTTGAATGTGTTAGCTCTCTCCCAGTTCTCAAAGTGTTTGTAAATGACAAGTTTTTCTCAAACACTTTGAAAAGGTTGACCGATACGTCGTACACCGCTCCGAGCTTTGCCGTCGCCTGTTTGTAAAGGTCGGCAGATCGCTGGTTGTCGCAGGCCACCACTTTTACGCTGCCCTGGTACCACCCCGCGTCCATACAGCAAGGTGATGAACCGGGGTTTTCGCGTATCATACGCAGGCATATTAGGGATAGCTGGGACTCGACCGCCTTCCATTTATTTTTAGGGATCCTGTTCTCCGGATTTCCCCTGTCAATAAGTCCCAGTAGGACCCGATCTCTAGTGATCTCGGCAAAGGAGACCGACGGCTGGATCTTCGATCTCTTCGCCGACGGACCGGGCAGCTCTATGAAGCGTTGCCTCTTTGCCTGAGCACCTTCCTGTTGGGGCTTCTCCTGCCCATAGTTTGGGAACACCGTCCTTGCCCACTCTACCTTCTTTAGCCATTCGGGCGAGGGCGTGGCGACGTTGCTACTAGCGTGTGAGCGCAGGGTTTGGTCGGCAGTCCGCCTTTCTGCGTATGTAAATTTCTTAGCACCATCGGGTGATCCGATCGGCTTTGCTGTACCTACTGCTGGTTTTTGCGCAGATGCGCACGTGGCAGAGGTGGTTGCGACAGCCTTTCTGTCCCCCGACATCTCCAATTTGGGATAAGGCCCTTTCTGAGCCCTACTGATGCCTGCAATGGAACCACTGTTCATCTTTGCATCGTTGGGTTTTTGGGGAGTTCCCGTCTCTGTGTTTTTGTTTATATTTTTTGTAGTGGTTCCATAGTTGGTCCCACGAGCTGCGGAGAAGGGGAAGGTCCGCCCGGTCAGAGATCCGCGGTACCCGGGTAAGGTGGTAGATAGAACAGGGGGTCGCCATCTCCCTGAGCCCACCGTTTGAGACTGGGCTAGTTTTTGATCAGGGCCCCCAGCCAGGCTGACTCTTGGCACGGTCCTGGTTACACCGTAGTCCGGCCCGGAGTGAGATGTTGTTTGGGAGGGGAAGTGGGTAGGTAGTGTGTGGGGTGTTTTGGGTTTGTGTAAAGCAAATATTTAGATGCGGCTGATCAACTCGCATCGTCGGTACTGCTACGTTGCAAGATACCCGCTGGTTATCCGAGACTGCTTATTTGCCGGGGTTTCCGTCCACTATTTCGTGCTTGACTTCCACCACTAGCTTATTCGGAGTTGGCCTCGAGTGAGGTCGTCCGCTATCCGCATCCTACGACCCGCTCGGTCGCCCCAGCTTGGCGGTTTCCGAACCATCTCACAGCGCCACTACGTTCCCGGGTTACCCTGCCTACGCTACCGATAACTCCTTTGCCTCGATTTCTATTTACTTCTAGCCCGTTCCAACTTGAAATGCAACACCACCCAAGGATTTTAAGAGAAGCCACCGGATTTTAAGCCACTCGACGAAATCATTGGGACCATTTGGATCCTTTCCTGGTAGAACCTGGACAACTACGCAACTTGCAGTTCCGTACGGTGACCAACGCGGGGCCCACGCTTGCCGGGAAGTATGCTGACATCAACATTCTTTGGTCTTGTTTACTTTGTTTGTCTTCCCACATCATATCCGGGATATTCGGGATATTCCTTGGCGTGGTAAACTCCGAGATGGAGTCCGTGCAGGTCTTCCAGATCGTAGACGTATCTAGAACAATAAGCGTGCCAAAATAGTTTTTTTTTTAAGATTTTCCAAAATGTTGCAATGCAACTTTAAAAACAATTGAATTCTCTATACAAATCAAAAAGAAAAAGTGATCTGTGATGAATGGGTCTCCCACTATAGATTTTTAAAGTTGATTTTTCAAAATAGAATTTTGGCCAATAAGAAAGAAAAGATTTTTTATAAATCTTTGAAATTTTTCTGAAAGCGCCTAAGGTCCTAAGTTGTAAATGTAACAAGTGAAATTTTAAGAACAATCAATTCTTAGAATATTGCAAAAAAGAAAAAAAAATTTAAGTGCATAATAATTTTTTTTTTAAATTTTTTTAATGTGGTCAAAAAAATTGTGTTTTTGTTGATATTCTTGGACGTAAAGTAGTGTTACACCCTAGATCCCCGTTTAATTTAGCCTGCCCTTTTGTGCCTCTTCTGAGAAAACCGCCGTTTAAGTTAGCAAGAAATGTTCATAATTTGAAATATTGTCAGCCCTGGTTCATACGCGAGCCGTTTAGGTTTTAAATTTAAAATTGTGTTATTTTGATAAAAATATAGATATGAAATAAATACCGATTTGCACCAGATTTTTTTTGAAAATATGCTATATTTCCTTGGTCAATTCTATGACACCTATAATGTTGTAATTGCACCATTATCTTCAATAATTGTTGTTCATAGAAATGATTCGTATGTTTAAATCTAAGAAAAGGAAAAATGTTCAAGTGCATTAGCACAGCTAAAACGACGGCGACGCCGGCAGCGGCGCAGCCCATGCTTTTATATATTAAATGTACTGAGAGAGGGAGCGTGTTATGCATTGTATGTGTCTACACTCAGCCCATGGAAATATGCTGACACTATCGGTTCCCATAAGTTGGCTTCTGAGTGGCATTGGTATTTTGGTTGCACAATTATGGCATCGGTACAGTTAGTACTCGCTATATTGATACATGCATACTACATCTCCCTCCTTTTGAAAAATAACGTAATTTAATGAAGTTATTTTCTAAAGAATATTGTTTGAAATGTAATAAAATGAAATTTTTTATATTTATTAAAATTATTTTCTAGAACTTATATATTTTAAAATTTAAAGATTATACATATTGTTTTAGATAATAAAACAAGAAAGGAAGCTAGCCGAAGCTTTTATACCCTTGCAGATCATTGCTATTAACTTGCAAAAACATTAAAGTTAGATTTATTTGCAATCTAAGTTTTAGCTGTTTTCGTATTATGGTAGCTTTTTTTGTACCTTCCAATGGGAGCTATAAGCTTCACTGCGTTGCAAACTTCTGACTGAAATCATACCCTCTGCAAGGGTATAAAAAGTATAGAACATTTGAAAACAAGAATTTTTTTAAAATACAATTTTTGAAATAATGGTTTTTTTTTTTATTTTATTATTTTTATTTATTTATTGCTTATTTGCTTATGTATATATATCTTTTTTTTTGTTATTTATTCTTTGTATGGCCATACGTGATATATCTTCGAAATAAAAATTGATTATGAAATAAAGACTTTTTTTCTATCTTTATGTACTATTTTCTTTTTATTTTTATTATTTATTATAGTTATGTTATCTCTATCTCCTATTTGTTCTACCTTATAAAGACCTGTATATTTCTAATCTAACTTATGTCCTGTTTCATTTCTCAATAAAACCTGATCTCCTATTTTCAAATTGAAATCTAAACTAGTTTTGTAGTAACTAATTTTCTGTTTTATCTTATGAGATTATAGCATTAATCTAGCTCTCTTAAGTGCTTGTTCTAATCTAAATTTGGATTCCTTAGCAGGAATCTATGCTATTAAAATGATTTGGTAGATCTGAAATTTTACCAAAAACTAGCTCATATGGACTAGAGCTGGCAAAACATCGATAGTGACGCTATCGATGTTTTCGAGGTTTTTTTTCGGAAACCATCGATACTATCGCGATAGTATCGAATTAAACAAATTGGGTAACATAGAGGCTATTCCTTTATGAAAAAGCTAAAATAATAAGGGCATTCTTTGTAAAATTTTAATAATTTAGAATTTTAGTTTTTGTGTGTTATTTATTTTTTCATTTAGTTCTTCTTGTCTCAAACTTAATCATTTTAAAAGTAATAAAAAAAAAGTAATTTATAAAAATAAAAAGAATATTCAAAAAACATAAAAACATTGCTTCGTTAGTAGCGGTCCAGCCGCTAGACTTGAGATCAATCTTAAATTTAAACATTAATTTCTGTTATCCACCAATTTTTGTTGATGAAAAGGAGCTGGTCAACTACGTTTGACTTTAGTGATGACCTGCGCTCGGAAATTATTTCGCCTGCCTTCGAAAACATCCTCTCAGACTCCGTTGAAGTCGCTGGGACACACAAAGCTTTTTTGGCCAGCTTCGCCAAATCTGGCTGGTCACTTTCATTGCTCTGTAAAACATAACATAAATTTTAAAAATTAGAAAAAATAACCCGAAAAATCGCTACTTACTCTCCAATACTCTAGTGGATTGCTGGAACTATCAGAGTTTATTCTTTCGAAATACTGCCTCATAATTATTATTGCGTCCACTTTCTTGGTTCTTTTTTTCTTTTCAATGTTTGAGGACAGAAACTTAAGAAGAGGCTCTGCAGTGTTTGGTGTAACTAGTGGTTCTACAGCGGTTTCCTCAAGATCTTCTCCCTCAGCATCAGCACCAGCAATCATGTTTGTTGTTAATGAATATTCTAGCAACACGGCGGCTTGTTCAGCATTAAACGGTGATCGAAAGCCTTCTTTTTTAAATCGTGGATCCATTATGGTGGCCAGTCTGGCTGTGGACCTTTCTTCAAACGGAAATAAGCGTGTTCGTGCATTCTCCTGCAAGAACACGCAAGCGTGCTGGCCATCCATCGTCTTGAGGGTGTCAAACTGTTCATTTAGGCCCTCAACCAGGCCATTCGTCAGGGGAACAATTAACGAGCTAGTGACCTTTGCGCTTGACGAGCACTGCGTTGTGACGTAGTCAAATGGTGCTAAAATGGTTTGAATATCTTCCAGCAGTGCAATGTCGTCTGCGGTCAGTGGATCCGGTGCTCTTGACAGGCTGAGAAGGACGGGCGATATGAACTCATTTGTGGCTAAAATTCTTTCCACCATTTTAAATGCACTATTCCACCTGGTGCTTACTTCTTGGATCAGGCTGTATGCTTTGTCACCCTGAGCTTGCCTGAACTTCTCGTAGGCTATCGTGCTAGATTTAAAAAATTTTACAATTCTCTTGCACTTTGTCAATACATGCTTTATAGAAACTTCGGCCAAACAATCCTGAACGACTAAGTTCAGGCAGTGTGCAAAGCATGGAAGGTGCGGCTTTTGTAAAATTTCGCACGATTTTATCATCGCGCTGGCATTGTCAGTGACTATGGCGTTTACTTTAGACTCCAAGTTCCATTTGGAGAGCACAACTCGAATAGATGCTGCTATATTGTCAGCACAGTGATTAGAGGGGTCCATCAGTTTTTCTGTTGACAGAACAGCGGCTTTTAGCTCGAAGGAGTCATTAATAAAGTGCACTGTGACTGTGAGGTAGCCATCGTTGGCCCTCGACGTCCAACCATCCATCGTAATGGCACATTGGTCCACCTTCCTCAGTATGAGTTGGAGCTTGGATGTCAAATCGGCATAGATATTCTTCATGTGGACATTTTTTAATGTGTTCCGACACGGAATGGTGTAACGAGGATCTAGCAGATTGACAAAGTGGCGAAACCCCGAGTCCTCTACAATTGAGAATGGTTGGACGTCCGTGGCTATCATTTTCATCAGTGCCTTATCTAATTTTTGCTTACGAGCAGACTTACTGTCGTATTGATCGTCAACTTTGAAGAATTTGGAAATTGAGCTTGTGGGCCGCTCCAACGACTGATGAGATGGATGCGCACGCGTTAGGTGATCAATTAGATTTGATGTGTTGCCACTGGTTTTGTAAGTCTTATTACAATACCGACATTCAGCATGCTTGCCGTCGTTGCTCTTTTTGAAGTGGTCCCATACCATACTCCTTTTCCATGGGCGCTTTCTCGATGTGCTAGGTAAATCCTCGCTGATGTTGCTGGGCAGATTTTCCTTCTCCATGTCTAAAGCACGTGGAAAAAAATTTAAAGAAAATAAGTAAAAGCTTTTATATACTTTGAACATCCTACTTACTGCTTAAGGTGTTCTTGACGGGCACCGCTGTAAAACCACAAGTCACTTTCCACTGTCTAAAGAAAACCAAGGTTTAATATAAATATTATAATTCAAATATTAAAATTTTTCTTACCGCTTAGCTGCGAAAACACAAGAAAAGTAGTGGTGAGTATATGACGTCGATAATATCGTGATAGTTTTCAAAACATCGATGGAGCAAGCCGGCTGCTAACCATCGATATTATCGATAGTGCCATCGATGTTTTGCCAGCTCTAATATGGACAATAGTTATGTGCCATAGAGGGGGTTGTATTAAAACAATATACGAAGTATCGCATCCATACATCCCAACCTTTTTTGTCAACTGAGATGTATGAACGAATGAACTCATTGAGTGTTCTGTGGCTTCGCACCACGGTACCTACTGTCTGGTGGTGGTGTGCAGTTGAAGTTATGTTTTGAATATGTAAATATTTACATAGGTCTTCAATAATTGAATTTTATTATCTGTTCCCATGTCCGTAATGAACGTCTTTATTGGACTGTACTTTAGAATAAAATCTTCAAATATAGCTTTTGCTACTGTATTTTCACTTTTATTTGGTATAGGTGCTACTGCGTATTCGTTCCCATTATTAGATTTTGAAAGTGGACCAATAGTATTTACAATTACTTTATCGAAAGCTCTTTGTGGAGTTTCGGTTATAGTTAGTGGGGTCTTAGTATGTTTAGTCGTTTTCGACTTTTGGCATTTAGGACATTTTTTTATGTACTCTTTTATGTCTTTGGACATATTTTTCCAGTAATAGTGTCTCTGGACCTTGGCCAAGGTTTTTGTAATGCCTTTATGACCACCTTGTATTGGATCATCCGGGCTGAGTAGCGCTACTCTCAATGTTTTCAATATATTATTGCCTATTTTTTTTAAATTATCAATTGAAACATGTTCAAAGATATTTTTCCACGGTGCCACTTTGAGTTGGCTGA
Source organism: Drosophila pseudotakahashii (assembly GCA_035046095.1). Lineage (NCBI taxonomy): Eukaryota > Metazoa > Arthropoda > Insecta > Diptera > Drosophilidae > Drosophila > Drosophila pseudotakahashii. The sequence goes on from JAWNOE010000059.1 coordinate 1,090,169, forward strand.
CTTTGTGAATACCGGCCTGCTTTTCAAGCCTTTGAAAGAATTGACCTAGTCAATGGTTCCATTAGTATACAAATCGCTAACATCATATCTTGCTGTAATTTTCTTTGGTTTCTGGTAGTGACTTTCAGAATTGTATTGTTTGTTTGTATATTTTTCAAGTCTGTGATGGTTATTCTAGAGAGCGCATCGGCTACATAGTTATCTTTACCCTTTAGATACTCTACCGTAAAATTATATTCCTCTAACTCAAGTCTCATTCGTGTTAGTTTAGAGCTGGGATTTACCATTGAAAATAAGTAGGTAAGTGCTCTATGGTCTGTTTTGACGGTGAAGTGTCTACCATAAATATATGGTCTGAAGTGGGTTATTGCCCAATGAATAGCTGCTAATTCTTGTTCTGTAGTGCTCTTGTTGCTTTCACCTTTCGTAAAGGATCTTGATGCGTATGCAACTGGAAGCTGTAGTCCATTTTTGTTTTGAGTTAGGACTGCTCCACAAGCGTATTTGCTAGCATCTGTGATTATGCAAAATTCTTTGCTAAAATCTGGGTATTGCAAAAGAGTTGGGTTTATTAATGCCGATTTAAGATGTTCGAAGGCGTTTTGGCATTCAGTTGTCCATTCGAATATTACATCATTCTTACATAACCTTGTAATGTGACGAGAATAATCAGCAAAATTTCTTATAATCCGTCTATAATAATTGCAAAATGCAACAAATCTTCTAGTGCTGTCCGCATCATATGGGACTTGATAGTTTTGAATGACGTCGTATTTTTTGTCGTCGGGCATAATTCCTTTATCTGTGCATTTGTGTCCTAAGAAAGTGACTTCATGCATGAAAAATGAACATTTTTCAGGTGTAACTTTAGGTTGTGTTTCCTAAATTTCTCGAAAACATAGGTTAAGTTCTTAAGCATATGTTTTTCGAAACAACCTATGACTATTAAGTCATCCATATAAAGAAATGCTTGCGAAGGTTTTAATGTAGCGTGTAACGTTCGACTAAAGTGTTTGAATCGAGGAATCTGTACTTGCGGGGCACGCTATAGGGTCCGGCACTAACTCGTCGGCTTTGGGGGTGTTGTTCTTGCTTTATACAGATCCTGACACTATCTACACATTATTATTAACAGACCAAGAATTGAGCGTGCTTGCGACAAAATCCTAAGTTGGTTAACTAAACCGGAAGAAAATATAAATAAATTCGGAAAAACGAGAACTCAAAAGAATCGAGAAAAAGGGATAAATGAAAGAAAAGAAAGAAATTAAAGATAGGAAAGTGAGAAATCTTAACGAATGCGAAGCCTGGGATGTTGTTGAGCTCGCATGTTGCCCTCCCTACCTATGATCACCTGCCGCAAGAGCATAGCTCTGGTGACCCCTTATCTACCCTACGACCGTGAAAACATCAGCTGAGTTCAGTTAATTGGGGGTTTTAGGCCTCCATTTTAATAACCAATTTACGGAGATAGAACATAATTAATATTCAAGAGAGATAGCATATAATTTCAATCGCAATATAGTAATGGGTATATAGTTTAAACAATGGCATGGGTATGTAATAATAATTGTAAATAATAATAATGTAAAAATAAGGTATGTAAATTTTAAAGTTTAGTTTAGATTTCAATTTGTTTCAGTGTACAAGGCCAATTTCTTTCGTTCGCTTTAATTTACTCAAGATCGATTAAATGTTTTGACTTCAAATTTCTTTCAGTGTTTAAACCAAATATAAATTCAAATAAATTCTTTTCATGCTTGCGCAAGTACTTAATAGTCACTAATATTTTACATTATTGTATTCATTAATTAACAGTTTAGTTTATAAAATTCATCAAAAGGCAAACTTCATCATTAGATTCGGGACTCAAGTATTATTTAAGTGGCCATTTAAGGGAAAGTTTATGTTTTGTTTTCAAAATATAAGGATGCATAAAGTATGGAAACAATTAAATAACTCACGGCAACTTATCCTTCGGCGAAAGATCGATCTCCCGACTCTGGTGTGCTGTAAAAGATTATGGCGGCATGCACCACAGGGTTAAGATATACTCAAAAAACACTCGATATTTTGCAAAACGATTTTTAAATAAACTTTTAGCCATTATTTGTCCCGATATCTTAGACGCGAAAATAGGTAATTAAATTTAGGTGGTATTTAGGATAAACTAATTAATTTTAAACACTTCATTATATTTTATAAATTTTCCAATGACTTTGTTTCCATATGGTTTCGACTTTAGTTGCAGGTTAGAAACGTTCGCAAATTTTCTTGCATGTGATTGGGTAGATTTTAGAAATTTTCTCCACAAAGACAATAGAGGGTTAAACCCATTTGAAATTATAGGTTGGGTTTGGCTACGCCCGCGTCTGTATGTGCAGACCGTGGCTGCATGAGGGTGCTTGTGTGCAAGTAAATCAAGGGAAAATATCACTAACAAAAATATGAAGTTCGGCTTCGAAGACGTCGCAAAAATTTATTCGCACATGTCCACTGCTGCTGCTCATGTGTGTGTAGACTGCCAAAAGATCACGCGCACGTGTGTTGGATTTGCGGCTGTGTAGGTGTGTAAACGCATAAACCGCCAGGTGCGCGAAAAAACCGCCGTAAGTTCGCTGCGCATGCGTTGAAGCTGCTGCTGCTGTTGATGTATGCGACACTGCTGGTGATCACATGCGCGTCCCCATGTATATGTTTGGCCTCATGGGGATAAAGTGCAGGTGTGTTTGTAGGTTACATACACGTGGGTTTTATGGGGGTGCTCCAGTGGACATCACATGTGATTAAGTTGGTTAGGTACACCTGGATTTAGGGGGGTGCTCCCGGAGACATCCGTAGATTCGATGGTTGGGTACACCAGGTTTTATGGGGGTGCTCCCGGAGACATCCGTAGATTCGATGGTTGGGTACACCAGGTTTTATGGGGGTGCTCCCGAAGACATCCGTAGATTCGATGGTTGGGTACACCAGGTTTTATGGGGGTGCTCCCGGAGACATCCGTAGATTCGATGGTTGGGTACACCAGGTTTTATGGGGGTGCTCCCGGAGACATCCGTAGATTCGATGGTTGGGTACACCAGGTTTTATGGGGGTGCTCCCGAAGACATCACATGTGATTTCGACAGTTTGAGACGCCTGTTGACCTCGACTTTACATCCCGCTAACTGGGCACAACCTTTCGATTGGGAGCGGAAACGGTAAAAACCTAATAAAATACTCTGTCCTCTAACATATCTACCTTTCGATTGGGCCCCGATGACGTTTTGGGGTTATGATGGGTTTTTCCCGGGTCTTTAACGGCCGTAATGTCGCCAAACCTGCCCAACGGAAAACTTGCTGCTGGCCGGGACGCACGTTAGGAGCCGGGCCGACTCTATTTTCCCTAAGACACGGATGAGATTAGGTACGGAAAACTAGCAATTCGGCGGGGAACTTACGGGAAACGTTTTAGCTTGGCTGCTCTCTTTATTTAACTTTTCACTCTCGAACCGCAATACTAGCGATATGCACGCGTACCCGAGTTTAGGTTTCGAATTTTCTGGATGGGACTCGGAACTTTATTTTCTTGTGCATGTGCACGCCACGACGGTTCGATTGAAAAGAAATAGAACGGATCCGGAATATATTGGCCTAGGCTGCCGGCGGAAATGCATCGCAGCTGATTATCAGGTCATTAACTTTCCAGAGCTACCCTGGACCGGCTGATGCTACGATATTACGATAGTCCCTATCAGTTGGCATCTCCAAAACCCAAAATACTGATTAAGCGAAGCTGCCAATTAGGGTTTAAACCGAGCTTAGATTAAACTGGAAAAATCAATAGACTACTTTCAGGCTGAACTAAAAGAAACGTCGCTTCAGTCGCCGCTACAAAGCCCCCCCGATAGAATCAGGCTAGGGTATGTCCTCGCTGATACCCTAGACTGATTAACGACTGAAGACGCGTTACTGTCGGATATCTTTCGCATGATATGTGCCTAACAACCGTCCTTGCAAATCTTCTAGTTCGTAATAAGCGCTTCCTAGCTTTTTCCGAACTCTAGCTTTTACAAAAGAAGGACCGAATTTGGCATTGTAGCCAGTCTGAAAACAACTCTGTTTAAAGTTACGACGGAATACTTCTTGCCCTTCGGCAAAGGACACGATTCGAGAACGAAGATTATAACGCTTTTCGTTTTCATCGTGCTTTTCCTGCATTCGCTTACTAGCTTTATCACGAACAATGTCAAACGAATCTTCCCGATTGAACTTCAAGGATCGATCATCCAACAAGTTTAATTTCCTTAACAGCGAGTAAGCGGAACCGGAAGTAATCATATGTTGTCCAAAAACCATGTAGTATGGAGAAGTCCCTATACTAGCATGCACCGAGGATCTTACAGCGCAACATATCCTGCTTAGATACTCGTCCCAGTCCTTTTGGTCAGGGCGCAAGTAAGCCCTGATTGCGGAGATTACAGACCGATTAACGCGCTCAGACGCGTTAGCCTGGGGCGAATGCACAGCAGTCAGTGTGTGAGTAACGCCGTACTGCTGCATGAGCTTCTGAAAAGCATGAGAGCGAAATTGCGAGCCATTGTCGGATACCACTGTTTCCGGGGCTCCATACGCCATGAACAATTCTCCTTCAAGGTATTTTATCACGACTCCAGAATCAATCTTTTGAACTGCCTTTAGAAATACATACTTAGAAAAGTGATCTAAAACTATAAAAATTCCGATGTTGCCACTTCTCGACCTAGGATAAGGTCCAAGGAAGTCGATAAAAAGACGTTGGAAAAACCGCTGACTTTCAGGGGCTTTCCCTAAGGGAGGTCGAAGTACCTGATTTGGAGCTTTTGTGGTTTTACACACCTCACAGGCATTGATATAAGTCTTTATATCTGATACAAGGCCAGGCCAGAAGTAGTACCGTCTCACTCTCTCGATCGTTTTGTGTATGCCACCGTGGGACGACAAAGGACTATCATGCGCTCGCGAAAGGATTTCGGGTACTAGTTCTCTGGGTATCCAGAGCTTCCAAGCATACTCATCGTGAACTTGCTCTCCTGTCAAGTGCTCGGCTTTTCGATAAACATAACCGCTGTCGGTCTTGAGATCAGGAAAATTGGCTTGATTTGCTTCTACTTTCTCTACAAGATCAACGTAATCCGAGGACTTGAAATGTTCAGAGTTAAGATCAACGAGCAACCCTTCTCGCAGGTCCAAAGCGGCTATTGTATCCTCGTTGACGCGAGACAATGAGTCGGGAACTATGTTAAGGGAACCCTTACGATGCTCAATGTCGAAATTATACCTTTGCAACGCTAAAGCCCATCGAGCTAAGCGTGAATTTAGGTCATGATTGGACATTAACCATTTCAATGACGCATGATCGGTTATGATTTTAAACTTATGCCCTTCTACATACGCCCTAAAATTCTTAAGAGCAACAATCGCTGCTAAACATTCTTGCTCGGTAACTGTATAGTTACGCTGAGCCTTGTTCAGTTTCTTCGAAATGAACGCAATAGGACGCTCGTCTCCTTCTTCAGAGACTTGCACTAAGACTGCACCTACACCGGTTTTACTTGCATCACAGTGTATTGCAAATGGTTTAGCAAAATCGGGGCTACACAAGACCGGAGCCTCACTAAGACAACGTTTTAACTGTTCAAAAGCTTTTATTGCCTCATCCGTCAAACTAAACTTTCGTTTCGTGGTCATCAGATCAGTCAGAGGAGCGGATTGTGCAGCAAAGTTTGGAACAAACTTGCGATACCACCCACACAAGCCCATAAAACTTCTCAAGCTGCGCAAACTTCTGGGTAGCGGAAAATTTGTAATAGCAGCCACCTTTTCAGGGTCGGTGCGTATTCCTCCGTCTCCTATTATATGGCCTAAGTAGCGCACACGCAGCATGCAGAAGTGACTTTTGCCAATGTTGATCGTCAAACCTGCACGCCTTATGTGAAGAGCTACCTCTCTTAGCACTTCGAGATGCCTTTCAAAACTAGCAGAAATTACCAACAAATCGTCTAGATAAATGAACACCTCATTTCTGAGATGTGCTGGGACGACCTTGTCCATTAAGCGCGACATAGTGCTCGTGGCATTACACAGCCCGAACGGCATGACTTTAAATTGGTAAAGGGGTCTACCAGGAACTGTGAACGCTGTTTTGTCACGAGATGCTACGTCTAAAGGCACCTGCCAGTAAGCGTCCTTGAGATCAAGACTAGATATGTACTCTGCTTTTGGTAAACGACTCAAAATGACACTAATTTGGGGAAGTGGATAAGCATCCTTTTCTGTGAAACAGTTTACCTTACGACAATCCAGACAAATCCTAACCTTTCCAGGTTTGGTTACCATTACGATGGGGGAAGACCAAGCGCTTTCAGACTCCTCTATCACATATAATTCTAACATCCTATCGATCTCGGCATACATAGCCTTCTCTACAGCGGGTGAGACGGGGAAATGGCGTTGTTTTATTGGTTTAGCCGTACCCACATCGATCGAATGCGAAATTAAGTTGGTCTTGCCGAGACCTTCTTGACTAAAAGAGGGAAAACAATTCATTACGTTCATTAATTTGGCTCTCTCAGCCTCGGACAAATCATGTTGATCGGTTTCGACCTTGCCGTTATTATTAGAAGCCTCTAACTCGGAAATATTTAAGCTTTTTGGAAGCAGATCGTACAGTCTCCAGAAATCTATTCCCAAACACAAATTTTGCTTCAGTGAGGGTATTATGTAAATCATCAATGGCTTTTTAACGTTACCGTATTCTACATCAACTTTCACTCGGCCTACTATTTGTTGATATTTTCCATCTGCAGTGGAGGCATTAGCTTTGATTGCTTTATAATCGTGGTTATCTAATACTTCACAAGCTAAATTTCCTACAATACAACTAATTGCAGCGCCAGAATCTAGTAAACCATAAATTGTACGATTTAGAAGTCGAATTGGTAAGAACGGTCGAGGATCCTTGGGTCCTTCAGGAAGAGAGCTAATATACTCTAGACCGAGTTTGCACTCCCTAACATTCTGCCAAAATACTTGTAAACGCTTTGAACTACGAGATTTATGCTGTTTCATTTCAGGTATATGGTCCACGTCCGGGATAACCAAGTTTTTTAATTCTTGGATTTTGCTATGAAGCAAAGAACTAGCAGATAGTTTTTGTTCGTCAGGGAGAGTGGGTGACACAACTATAGCTGCGTCAACTATTCGTCGGTCATTGTGGCTTGACTCCGAACGGCAATCGAAGACTTCTGTCTGAATGGCAACTTCGACATGCCGGGTTTGTAGTTTTTTGAACACTTACTACAATTTGGCTTGTATGTGTTGGCTGCTCCACAGCCGTAACAAAAGACTCGTCTTTCAGATACACAATCCTGATATCTATGCCCTTCCTTGCGGCAATTCCAACATAACAAAGAAAAAGCTTCGATTTCTACCTCATTTTCGGATTCTATTCCTTCAATACCTTCTTGGTCTTGATTCAGCTCAGAGACTTCTCGCTTAAAAGTAGAACTTCGAGCGTATCCCGAATACCGCTTTATATCGGCCAAAAAGTCTTCACGTCGACGACAAATCTCTCTTAACTCCGAAACAGATTGAATTTCAATATTTAAAAGTTCGTGTCTGATTTCGGGACGTAAGTTGTTCTTCAGGACCCGAACTAGTTTATGCGGCGTCCATGGAACATCTAGCTGATCAACTAATACTGATATAGTCTCATAAAAGCAATCAAAAGTTTCATTTTGCTTTTGCTTAGTGTTCCTAATCAACTCCTCGATATCTCCGTCATCCCTACTCTGTCTAAACTGTAGACGTAAGGCTGAACAAAATGAATCCCAGACAACTTCGCCATGTGCTTTGTGATAACGCCAATAGAATTCATTGGCTTTCCCGTCAAAAAGCACGCTTGCATTCTTACAAAGTACAGCAAAGTTTCCTTCTAACGTTTCCTTCGTGAGCGTCTCTACCCTGTATATAAAATTGTCTACCGATACCCCTACTCCTGAGTATTTAATCTTCCATCCATTTAGTATATGCACAACTTTATCTGGTCGGTTCAGTAAGTCAAACGTGGCACTTCTTTGGGAACCAGGAGAAACCATATGAAGACGGGAACTTCCCAGAGGTTCATTCAATGAATCGGACCGACTATCCATACGTCCTATACCTTGAGCAGCAAATTGCTGAATATTATCAACGCGACTAGTTTGTGACGCCAAAGCTCTTGTTACACTGTCTGTTACAGAACTTTGAATTAGTTCTGTCACTTTATCCGAAAGAGTAGAGAGTAGTCTCCGTTCCATGGCTAGTAAAGTAATAGCGTTAGCGGTTATTACGCTTGCCGCATTATTACCACTGTTATTGGTATTTGTGTTAAGTCCTGATGTAGAAGGTCCTCCATCTACCGGTGAGTTATCAGTACCATCAGACAGCTGCTTACTTTTTGATCGACTGCGAGTTTGTAGCGTCGAACTATCAGGTGGCTTCCCAGCTGTGGGCTTACAAGCAGACTTGCAAACTGGACATTGTGCACTTTTCTTAAAATGAGCTTCTATACACTTCTTGTGAAATTCATGTTGACAAGAGGTTGTAAACTTTTCGACGACGTTAATGTCGTCTTTACATATCGGACAAACGGCAGCTGGGCCGCCTTCGGCCTCCCTATTCGGAGATCGGTCTAGACCCATAATGCACACAGATAACAATACAATATTCTTTTTAGAAAAACCCAACAAAAATATTTTGACGACAGCTAACCAACTGCAACCAAAGTTTTAACCAAGTAAATTTATTTATATTTCTATAAAAAATTTGGAAAAAAAAACCCAAAAAGAGTATATAAAAAAATATGCGGAAAAGATATTACTGAACTCCTTGCTAGATGTTACACAAGTCGAAAGGTATTAAAAGTAAAGATTCTCGGAAGCTATAGAAAGTACGGAAATAAAAGAATGACGCTTAAGTTTATAGAACCTATTCCATAATGCAAAAGGAGGGAAGTAGTTACTTCTTTATCACGGACAGCGGACAGTGGCCTGTTCTAAAACAGATTTGCATGTATTCCAGCTTATGACAAATGAATTTAATACTTCTGGAAAAATAATAAATTAAAGATTTTCACCAACTACTTGTGGATACGGCGCAGCTCTAAAGTGATGCCAGTATTTTCCTAACAGTAAAGTTAATATCTATCTTTAATTTAGAGAAAATTGTTAGTTCAACAACTTGGTGTTTTAAGCTGGGCCAGAAGAAGTTAATCTAACTTTTGTCCTTCTGTTTTCCTCAGACTAATAGCAACCTAATCATTTCTACTAAATTTAGGAAAATTCTTAAGTTACTTTTAATTTCGGACAGCTAGAAATATTAATATTCACTTAGCATGTTTCCCAAGACAATTAAAAATTAACCAAAAGAATTTTAAGAAAAATAGAAAATAAAGTTGAAATCAAAAGAAAGAAAGAAATTGAATTTATTTACCAGTGAGTCTTATCGAATAAAAATTATTCAGTAAGGCCCCTACAGGTTGAGCGCCACTTTTCTTATTAATAATAATGAATTATAACTGTAGCGTGTAACGTTCGACTAAAGTGTTTGAATCGAGGAATCTGTACTTGCGGGGCACGCTATAGGGTCCGGCACTAACTCGTCGGCTTTGGGGGTGTTGTTCTTGCTTTATACAGATCCTGACACTATCTACACATTATTATTAACAGACCAAGAATTGAGCGTGCTTGCGACAAAATCCTAAGTTGGTTAACTAAACCGGAAGAAAATATAAATAAATTCGGAAAAACGAGAACTCAAAGAATCGAGAAAAAGGGATAAATGAAAGAAAAGAAAGAAATTAAAGATAGGAAAGTGAGAAATCTTAACGAATGCGAAGCCTGGGATGTTGTTGAGCTCGCATGTTGCCCTCCCTACCTATGATCACCTGCCGCAAGAGCATAGCTCTGGTGACCCCTTATCTACCCTACGACCGTGAAAACATCAGCTGAGTTCAGTTAATTGGGGGTTTTAGGCCTCCATTTTAATAACCAATTTACGGAGATAGAACATAATTAATATTCAAGAGAGATAGCATATAATTTCAATCGCAATATAGTAATGGGTATATAGTTTAAACAATGGCATGGGTATGTAATAATAATTGTAAATAATAATAATGTAAAAATAAGGTATGTAAATTTTAAAGTTTAGTTTAGATTTCAATTTGTTTCAGTGTACAAGGCCAATTTCTTTCGTTCGCTTTAATTTACTCAAGATCGATTAAATGTTTTGACTTCAAATTTCTTTCAGTGTTTAAACCAAATATAAATTCAAATAAATTCTTTTCATGCTTGCGCAAGTACTTAATAGTCACTAATATTTTACATTATTGTATTCATTAATTAACAGTTTAGTTTATAAAATTCATCAAAAGGCAAACTTAATCATTAGATTCGGGACTCAAGTTTTATTTAAGTGGCCATTTAAGGGAAAGTTTATGTTTTGTTTTCAAAATATAAGGATGCATAAAGTATGGAAACAATTAAATAACTCACGGCAACTTATCCTTCGGCGAAAGATCGATCTCCCGACTCTGGTGTGCTGTAAAAGATTATGGCGTCATGCACCACAGGGTTAAGATATACTCAAAAAACACTCGATATTTTGCAAAACGATTTTTAAATAAACTTTTAGCCATTATTTGTCCCGATATCTTAGACGCGAAAATAGGTAATTAAATTTAGGTGGTATTTAGGATAAACTAATTAATTTTAAACACTTCATTATATTTTATAAATTTTCCAATGACTTTGTTTCCATATGGTTTCGACTTTAGATGCAGGTTAGAAACGTTCGCAAATTTTCTTGCATGTGATTGGGTAGATTTTAGAAATTTTCTCCACAAAGACAATAGAGGGTTAAACCCATTTGAAATTATAGGTTGGGTTTGGCTACGCCCGCGTCTGTATGTGCAGACCGTGGCTGCATGAGGGTGCTTGTGTGCAAGTAAATCAAGGGAAAATATCACTAACAAAAATATGAAGTTCGGCTTCGAAGACGTCGCAAAAATTTATTCGCACATGTCCACTGCTGCTGCTCATGTGTGTGTAGACTGCCAAAAGATCACGCGCACGTGTGTTGGATTTGCGGCTGTGTAGGTGTGTAAACGCATAAACCGCCAGGTGCGCGAAAAAACCGCCGTAAGTTCGCTGCGCATGCGTTGAAGCTGCTGCTGCTGTTGATGTATGCGACACTGCTGGTGATCACATGCGCGTCCCCATGTATATGTTTGGCCTCATGGGGATAAAGTGCAGGTGTGTTTGTAGGTTACATACACGTGGGTTTTATGGGGGTGCTCCAGTGGACATCACATGTGATTAAGTTGGTTAGGTACACCTGGATTTAGGGGGGTGCTCCCGGAGACATCCGTAGATTCGATGGTTGGGTACACCAGGTTTTATGGGGGTGCTCCCGGAGACATCCGTAGATTCGATGGTTGGGTACACCAGGTTTTATGGGGGTGCTCCCGAAGACATCCTTAGATTCGATGGTTGGGTACACCAGGTTTTATGGGGGTGCTCCCGGAGACATCCGTAGATTCGATGGTTGGGTACACCAGGTTTTATGGGGGTGCTCCCGGAGACATCCGTAGATTCGATGGTTGGGTACACCAGGTTTTATGGGGGTGCTCCCGAAGACATCACATGTGATTTCGACAGTTTGAGACGCCTGTTGACCTCGACTTTACATCCCGCTAACTGGGCACAACCTTTCGATTGGGAGCGGAAACGGTAAAAACCTAATAAAATACTCTGTCCTCTAACATATCTACCTTTCGATTGGGCCCCGATGACGTTTTGGGGTTATGATGGGTTTTTCCCGGGTCTTTAACGGCCGTAATGTCGCCAAACCTGCCCAACGGAAAACTTGCTGCTGGCCGGGACGCACGTTAGGAGCCGGGCCGACTCTATTTTCCCTAAGACACGGATGAGATTAGGTACGGAAAACTAGCAATTCGGCGGGGAACTTACGGGAAACGTTTTAGCTTGGCTGCTCTCTTTATTTAACTTTTCACTCTCGAATCGCAATACTAGCGATATGCACGCGTACCCGAGTTTAGGTTTCGAATTTTCTGGATGGGACTCGGAACTTTATTTTCTTGTGCATGTGCACGCCACGACGGTTCGATTGAAAAGAAATAGAACGGATCCGGAATATATTGGCCTAGGCTGCCGGCGGAAATGCATCGCAGCTGATTATCAGGTCATAAACTTTCCGAAGCTACCCTGGACCGGCTGATGCTACGATATTACGATAGTCCCTATCAGTTGGCATCTCCAAAACCCAAAATACTGATTAAGCGAAGCTGCCAATTAGGGTTTAAACCGAGCTTAGATTAAACTGGAAAAATCAATAGACTACTTTCAGGCTGAACTAAAAGAAACGTCGCTTCAGTCGCCGCTACATTAATCCAGAGAAAGCTATAGTCATCACTCTCTGAAAAGAGTTTGGCGCTATTTTTAAACCGAATGGTAATCGCGTGAAGCGATACGAACCAGTTCAATTTTATGAAAACCCGACATTAAGTCAATCCATGAGAAATATTTTGATCTAAAATATCATCGATTCTAGGGAGTGGAAATTTATCAGACAAGAGTTTTTTTTATTAATTTGACGATAGTCACTTACTAATCGCCATTTTTTATTTTCCGAATTTGGAAGTGACTTTTTTGGTACTAACAAAAGTGGGCTATTATAAGGTGATACAGAGGGTTCCACTACATTGATGAGTTTTTGGACTTCTTTTTGAATTTCGTATTGTTGACTATGAGGATTTTCACGACCCTATAAATTATATATATTCTTGATCAAGATCACAAGCCTAGTCAATCTAGCCATGTCCGTCTGTCCGTCCGTATGAACGCTGAGAAAGCTAGAAAGTTGGGAATAACCACACATATTCGTTGGCTTCCTACGCAGCGCAAGTTTATTTCAGCCGAGGGCCACGCCCCCTCTAACGCCTACAATCGCCCTAAGCAATTTTAAAAGGTGTCTGACGCCCACACCTTTCAAAATTTCTGAAAAGTAAATATTCATTTTTTGTGTTTATCAATACCTTTTTGAAATGTAAAAGAAATTTTTCAAATCGGACCATTCGTTAAAAAGTTATGCGTGATCAAAGTTTTATATATCCATCTCCCTCGCACTCCTTTGAGTAACGGGTATCTGATCTCTCTTGTTTTTTATATATACGGGTTCATCATCAGTTAGCCTCAGCTTTTGTTTATAAATATTATTGGTAGTGATCGATTCGGTTTCTAGTCCGAATACATCACTTTACTGGGTGCACAATGCTGTAAGCTGTTCATTGAATTGAGGCGGGAAGTTTTTTGCAATTTGGGATAATACAATTTTTTTGTCTGGTTTCTAAGTCCGTTTTTACTACTTCGTAGTTTGAAAGTGGTTCATGATGAATATTTTTGATATAAACTACTTGATCTGTGTTTGTGGTGTTTAATAATCTTATATATGCACTAGCTATACCCGAAGCGACTTCGTTCGCTTAAAATTAGTTTGGAGTACGGTTGTCAGGACTTTCTTATTTCCAGAAAAATGGCCACTTTTTTTTAATATGATTACTTTTAAAACTTCTGTGTAAACAACATTTTTAGAAGATCCTTAAGGATCGACAATAGGGCTTCTGGCAGAGCTAATGAGAAAAGCAATCTTCTCTAAGATCTAGTCCAGCCAGCTTCCAAGTCTGCCCCTGCGATTAATTTATAGTTATTGCTAAGCAAACTTTTAGAGGGAATTGTAGCCTCTTAAATTGAAACGACAGACCGGACGGTATTAATAGGATCCCGTTTTCTCCTTCGCGGATCCCGTAAGTACTGTTGCTTCGATTACATTTGGGGGACCTAAATTTCGCAATAACATTTCGGGTGCTCCAATCTTAAGAGACAGATTATACTGCGGAATCCCTGAACAGGGTAATGAACCGCGTTGTCAAGATCAGGGACAGAGTCGACCGATTTATAGGAGACTTCTAAACCATCAAATGAGTTTAGCAATAATTTATTGGTACCGGTTGCTCTTTTATTTTTCGTTGTCAAAACGGAACGATGTGTTAGAAAAACAAAGAACCCTTTTTTGGCTTGTTTTTTGCCCAAATAGGTCGTAAAATGGGAAATATACGATTAAAGAAAAACTTTAAAGTTCCTGGTTTTAAAATGAACTCAAAAAAATGATCAAAATGTGTACTAAAGGGAGTTTTTTAAACCAAAATTGAAATCATAATTGTGAATTTAAACACTACCTCCTTGCCCCACCACGGTCAATCATGTGCATGTTCTTTCTCTCTTTAGGCAAGCTCTCTCTCAGAGAGTTCATTGTGCGCTTGATCGACCCCATTTTTTACACTTGCTACTGTCCTAACGCTTATTATCATTATATCCTTCTCACTTTCATAAAACGAATTGTGGCAAGGAAAAGCAAGTGTATTTTTTATCATAGCCCTCTTCTAACTTGCGATCTCATTCTTGTCGAATCCTTAAAAATTAAAAACATATAATAAACTAGCTATACCCTGCGCGACTTCGTTCGCTTAAAAGCGAGAATAATAAGGCTACTGGCAGAGCTAACTCTAGAGCATGCGACATAAAATTGTCCATGAGAAAAGCAATCTTCTCTAAGATCTAGCCCAGCCAGCTTTAAAGTCTGCCCCTGCGATTTATTAATAGTTATTGCAAAGCAAACTTTAAGAGGGAATTGAAGCCTTTTAAACTGAAACGGCAGGCTGGATGGTATTAATGGGATCCTGGGTATAAACACTGTTTCCCCCTTCGCGCATCCCGTAAATACTATTGCTTCGATTACATTCTTATGAAGACCTTTTATTTGCAATCGTGTACTTTGGGGGATTCAAATTTCGCAATAACATTACGGGTGCTCCAATCTTAAGAGACAGATTATGCTGCGGAATCCCTGGTGGATTCAAAGAATTTAAAAATTCAACAGGGTAATGAACCGCACTATCAACATCAGGGACAGAGTCGACCGATTTATAGGAGACTTCTAATCCATCAAATAAGTTGAGCAATATATTATTAATACCGGTTGCTCTTTAATTTTTCGTTGTCAAAATGGCGCGCTCAGAAAGCCAATCTAAGCTTTTACATGATATGTTTGAAATGTCAGGAAATATTTTGGATGTAAGGTCTTGAACGTTTTTCACTACATTTCCTAAGCTTTGGACGCCATTCCCAATTTTTAAAAGAGATTCGGCAAAAATTCCTGCAAAACTATCTCCTCTTAAGTGCACTCGCATATTTTTCGTGAGCGCTAGTTTTTTTATCTGTGGCCATAAAAATGAAGATTTTAAACAGGCCTTTATTTCATCAGCTCTTGTACCTCTTGGCACAAGAGGAAGGGTTTGGCGAAAGTCTCCAGCTAGCAGGACTGTAATACCACCCATCAACATACTATTCTCATTAATATCTTGCAGGGTTCTATTTATGGCTTCAAGCCCACCTTTATGTGACATGGTGCACTCATCCCAAACAATCAACTTACAATCTTTAAACACCGCAGCCATATTACATTGCTTTGAAATAGAGCAATGAGGTGTTTCTAAATTAACTAAATCCAAAGGAAGTTTGAATGTAGAATGAGCAGTTCGACCTCCATTGAGCAGGGTAGCAGCTATACCAGAAGATGCTACAGCTAGGGCTATTTTTTTTTGAACTTCGAACTTTTGAAAACAATAAATTAATCAGGAAGGTTTTACCTGTCCCTCCAGGTGCATCCAAAAAAAATATTTCACCCATCTCAGCCCCAACGCTTTGTAAAATTGTATTGTATACATATTTTTGCTCGTCTGTAAGCAAATTTTCGTTGTTAGCAAGGAGAGTGTTGTTACTTTCATAACTTATTTCCCTTTGATTATCGGTATTATATTCTTCCAACTCGGCTTCAGGAAAAATTGGTTGAGGAAGACCATATTCCTTAAGACATGATCCACCAATAGACAATACAAAATGTTCAATGCTTATTAGGCATTTGTTATAGACTCTTTCCATAATTTCGTTATTATTGTCAGAGTGTTCGGGCATTTGTAATGAATGAAGTATATATTCCGATAAGAAAATCTTGTACTTATTCCAAAGACCTAAAGGATCCGAGAGTTGACAAAAACTAACATAATTCCAAATAGATCACGTAAGTTTTTTGGAACTTGACAAACGCTAGCTTCTGCCAAAAGTTTTGTCCCAATGACTATCATCCTCAAGTAAGCCCAATGCTTTGCAAGCCAATTGAAAGGTACTGTATATTACGCCATTTACAGTTTTTAAATACAAAAATGAAGTTGGACCTCGTACCTCATGGAGTAAAAGTCTAAGAAAATAACATTCACTGTTATGTGGGTGAACGGTATAAACCCTGCCCAAAGCTGAATCTTTTTTAACTCCGGAAAAATTAGGTACGTCACTGCCTCGTTTTCTTCTAAGAAACTTTATATTGTTCCATGTGTAATAGGATGGAACTTCAACATATAAAAGAGTTTTGGCGAAATCATCAATTTTAAAAAGTTCAAAGAAAGCGAGAAGTGTTGTATTCAAAGGAGTGTTTATCTTCTTCGCTATTTGATTCGGATCATTTGGATTAAAGTACAGACAATTGCATAACTGCTGGAAATCATTCATGTATAGGGAAAGCGAGGATTCTCCACACGGCTTCCGAACTGCTTATATATCTTCCATTTTCATATGTTTATACCAGAGCATGTAAAAAACAGTTGACTATTTCTAGCTGTCTCAAAATAACTCTCACTTTGGGACCCTTTGAGCAAATAGTCACATAGAAACTGTTTATTTTGTTTCAAAAGGTTTTCGGTCTTTGCTCAACAAGTAACCGATTTTTTTGTTTCTAAACTGTTTCGGTTGATCAAAGACCGTTTGAACTGAACGGAGAACAAAAACGGTCTTTTGACTTTTTATACCTATGTGTTTAAACAACAGGTATGTTCTATACACCAAAAATTTTGTTTGTTTTTTCTTAATATTTTAAACAAAATTAAATTTTTAAAATTTAATTTTTTAAAATAGTTGGATTTTTTATTTTTTTAAATTTTAAACAAAGAGTATTTTGGATTTTATTATTGTCTCTTCAGCTTGAACGCGAAGTACAGAACTTGAGCAGACCAATATTTCCAGTTATACTTTTACCCAATGTAAAATATGAAAAACCGCGAATTCTTCAGAAGATGAAGATGATTTACTCGTTTAACACTATCTCTTAGACGCTTTATCAAACAAATAAAAACCGCGAGTTCTTTAGAAGTTGAAGGCCATTGTATATATTTACTCGTATAACGCCATCACTTAGAGGCTTTATCTTACAAGACTTAGAACCGCGAATTGTTCAGGAGATGATGGCCATTGTATATATTTACTTGTATAACAGCATCACCTATGGCGCTTTATCATAAAAGTTGAAAAACCGCGAATTCTTTAGAAGATAATGGTAATCAGCACAGGTGCTAATAATTACGTTAATTAGTATATATATGTATTGCCTTAAATATTTTAAGGGTGCAAGGCAAGGGAAAGGGAGAAGTGTCAGAAAAGACCGTTTTTACTGAGAATTTTAAACAGAGCATGTAAAAAACAGTTTATAGTTTTTTCGTTTGCTGTCTCGGTCTGAACGAAACCGAAAAAAACTTAAAAATTTGGTTTCGGTCTGAGCGAAACCCTTCATTTCAGTTTTTTTCGGTTTTTGGTTGACCGTTCTCAACTGAAAATAAATTTTTTTAGTCCTTCAAAAACCGTTTTTTGGGACCGTTTGGATGAAACGGTCCCAAAAAACTGTTAGTAGATGAACAAAACTTTAAAATCAGAGCATGTAAAAAACAGTTGACTATTTCTAGCTGTCTCAAAATAACTCTCACTTTGGGACCCTTTGAGCAAATAGTCACATAGAAACTGTTTATTTTGTTCAAAAGGTTTTCGGTCTTTGCTCAACCAGTAACCGATTTTTATACCCGTTACTCGTAGAGTAAAAGGGTATATTGTATTCGTGCAAAAGTATGTAACAGGGAGAAGGAAGCTTTTCCGACCCTATAAAGTATATATATTCTTGATCAGGATCACTAGCCGAGTCGAACTAGCCATGTCCGTCTGTCCGTCAGTCCGTCTGTCTGTCCGTCTGTATGAACGCTGAGATCTCGGAAACTACAAAAGCTAGAGGATTGGCATTTTGCATGCAGATTCTTGGAGTTCCTACGCAGCGCAAGTTTGTTTCAAACAGGTGCCACGCCCCCTCGAACGCCCACAATCGCCCTACACCATTTTTTGATAGTTGTCTGGCGCCCACAACTTTAAAGATTTCGGAAAAGTAAAAATGCAGTTTTATTCTGTTTATCAATACCTATCGAATTGTAGAAGAAATTTTTCAAATCGGACAATCCATTAAAAAGTTATGAGCAAAAAATGAAACAGCCACTAGATGGCGCTAGTAGCTTTGACGCGTGCATATATTAATCTCTCTCCCACTCCCTTTAGCTGAGTAACGGGTATCTAATAATCGAAGTACTCGACTATAGCGTTCTCTCTTGTTTAACTTCATTTCGTCGGTCTTCAAGGGAAAATGAAGCTTGATCGCTGCCTTTATTGACATTTTTGCATACGTATTTTATAGACTTAACTGAACTGCAGGCTTCAACATTTATGTGTGCTTCCATTGCACGTAATAGTACCGAATTATATGGCACAACCCAGCGATTGTCTAAAATATTACCATTTTTTTCAACAGTAAAGCCATCATCATCTGAAGCCCTTCTTCGATACAGAGGATAACTATTAATTCCTGTTACTGTTTCCTTTGAAAGCTGACGGGGAAATTTTTTTGAACATTTGCCATCTTTCATGCACGGTGAAGTACGGTTTAACATTCCGCAAGGTCCATGAATCATATTGGGCTTAACAATATTATGTAGCACGGGATCTTTCTGTGGGTCTGGAATTTCTGCACATATTGTATCGTCTATTTGATCAGCATAAATTCGATTTTTAAGCCAAAGTAGTATATGGACATGTGGCAGCCCACGTTTTTGCCATTCTACAGTGTACATGAAACATTGAACTTCTCCAAACAATTCGGCCTTAACTTAAAGAGCCTTTAGTGCTTTAACTTTTAAATGAAATACTCGTGCTATCATGGCGGTCATAGGCCATCTGACCGGGTAATAATGACTCTGTAATGTCTTTCCACTTAGGATTGCAAGTAAATGTTATAAATAAATCAGGACAGCCATAGTGCCGGACATATGTCATAGCATCCTGAGTTTTCTCATGCATATAACGTGCAGAACTCGTGAATGAAGATGGTAAAATAACCATTTGGCCCAGCTGAGCTGGATTTACATCTTGTCTACCTATAGCGTCTTTAAGGTGTATATAGCTTTCAGCCCTAAGTTTTTC
The DNA here is from genome assembly GCA_035046095.1 of Drosophila pseudotakahashii. Lineage (NCBI taxonomy): Eukaryota > Metazoa > Arthropoda > Insecta > Diptera > Drosophilidae > Drosophila > Drosophila pseudotakahashii. The sequence continues at coordinate 1,109,647 of JAWNOE010000059.1, forward strand.
CTGATTGTTTCGAATAAAATTAAGCCGTTCTGCTTCCATTTTGGCATACATATCGACTAAAAACTGACTAAAAAGAGCTTGGGAATAATTTTAATGATTATCTTCACCCTCTCGAATCATTTTTTATTATTGATAGAGGATCTACTTGCGGTATATCAATTGAATATCCATCCTCTCCATGTGGAAAGAGAAGCGGATACTGCAAAGCGTCATAGGAACGGTGTAGTTCATTAATTTTTTGTAATTTTCAGTTATGACTTTCAAGAATAATATCTATCTGCTTGAACTGCTGACCAACAATAAGTAAAGCTACTTCACTTGTTCGCGGTGCATTATAGCAACCTTTGTGAGATCCAGATGGTGTGCGATCAGCATGAATTATCATTTTGTAGTCAGTAGTGTTTGCAAGAACTTTGTCAATAGTTGATTTTAAATCTTTAACGAACGGATTAGTTTTATGCAACATAGATTGTAAAGTTTGTACCAAATCACGATTCACATCAGACGCATTTTTACATCTCAGTTCTGTTTCCTTTTTATCCTCACCAACAAAATATTGTAACGACCCTGTTTTGGGAGGCGATATAGCTCGCCGTGGTCAGGGCTCGCGACAGATATTTATAGTTCCTCTATAGATCGATTTACCTTCCTTTCCCCAATAATAACACAGAGGGATGGAGCTATAATGTAGGCGTGTATTTCGTAGTAATTGTAAAGTGAGGTTTTGTCGGGTGATGACGTATATGTGAGTCGACACTGCTTGCTTCGGTGGTTCGGTGCTACGGGAGGGCTGAAGGCTGGACTGCTTGCTGTTGGCTTGGCGTTCCGGGAGGGCCGAGTGGTGAACTGCTTGCTGTCGGGATCCGATGCTACTGAAGCTGTGTGATAAACTGCTTGCCGCCGTTGGTCCAATGCTACGGGAGCGTGTGTGATGAACTGCTTGCCGTCGTTGATCCGATGCTACGGAAGCGTGGGTGATGAACTGCTTGCCGTCGTTGATCCGATGCTGCGGAAGCGTGGGTGATGAACTGCTTGCCGTCGTTGATCCGATGCTACGGAAGCGTGTGTGATGAACTGCGGGATGGGCCGAGTGATCGTGTTGACGTGGCAGATGGGCCGAGTGGTCGCGTTGGATTTCTAGTGGGTTTCGGGAATGTAGGGCATCGTTAGTTTCGGTCTGCCGGGCATCGTTAGTTTCGACCTGCCGTTTCTACATCCGTTTCGTTTCCGGGTCGGGAGCCGGAAACGTGACGTCTGGGGGAACTCACTGAGGTGGGCCTGAATTACGTAAACCGGGCCGCCTCAGTGATCACGACTGGGTCTGGGCTGATTTCTAGGAAACCGCACCGGGACGCCAGTGATCCTCACCAGGTCGTAGAGCCGATTTAAAACCGCACTCTTACGGATCCACCACCAATACCAAGATTATCTACCAGAACACTTACCCACACGTTTAAGGTGCTCCTCGCGGCTCCTCCGACAGATTGATCGGCTTCACTCCGGGATAGTCCATTGAAGAGAGCCTCCGCGGGGTTACCCATTTTGTCTGGGGACGCTGATAGTCCGCCAGTTGGTGCCTTTTTGTGCCGGCGGTTGTCCTGGGCATGGGGGGTCGTGCTTCGTTGTCCGTTGTTTGCCGTGTCGTTTTCTTGGTCGTTGTTGTCGCCAATGTTTGCCGTGTTGCTGCTGTGGTCGTGTTCCTGATAGTAGTTGTCGCCGCCGTTTGCCGTATTGATGCAGTGGTCATATTCGTGGTCGTAGAGGTCGCCAGCGTTTGTCGTGTTGTTGTGGTGGGTGTCGTCGAGCGTGGGTTTCGATATGGTGCCTGTCTGCCCACCGGGGCAGCCCTGGTTGGCTTCCGGCAACCAGCTGGACCTGCCACGTCCACGGCTCCGAGTACGACTACTCTTCGCCGCTGCTGGTTGAGCCTTTGCAGGTTCTCCCTTTGCAAGGGAGTTTTGTAACTTTTTGTCCACTCTGAAACACGGGCGAATGTTTTTTTAATTAGTTGGTTTTGTGAAGTTGTGCGTGCTTGTTAGTCGAGGGTTTCTACATGGGGTTTCAGTTCATTTACGTAGGTTCTGTGCGTCTTCCCGGTCACCGTGTGTTTTATTGTTGCAATCACCGCTGATATGAAACCTGTGACTTTGAATGGGCCTTCGTATTTCGGAGCTAGCTTTGTTCTGTTTTTATTTCTTTTGTTCCCGTTCATTTTTGCTGTGAGTCCTCCGCATTGTAGTGTCGCGTTGCATTGTTCCAAGAAGTCTATCCCCAGTAGGCGGTCGCCGATTACCTCTTCGAGGATTAGCAGCGTTGTTGTGCTTGTTTTGTTCCCGAGTTGTATTGGCACTTCCAGTGCCTCTGTGACCGTTCTGTTTGTTCCGTCTGCTAGTCTAATGGCTTCGGTTACTTGCTTTTCTGTCCCATGCCTGGCTATGCTACTGGCTAGTTTCCTGGCGATGAAACTTCTTGTGGCTCCTGTGTCTATGGCCCCGCGAATTCTTGTGTTGCCTATATTTACTTGTGCCAGTAGTCGTCGGCCGTTAAAGTTTATTGATGTTGCGGGTGTGGTGTTTGCCCTGGGTGCCCGCTCTGCTCCCATGGGCCTCTGGCGATTCCCGATGTTTCGTTCCGGCGACAGCAATGGATTGTTCGTATTCCATCATGTCCGCATATCCAACAGTACATTCTTGGCGTGTTGTTGCACTGCTGTCCTCTGTGTCCCTCTTCTTTGCACCTTGAACATCTATTATTCATACTGAATGATCGTGTTATTCCTCTGTTTAGTGCTTGTGGGGGTTCCTGGGGTCTCCATTGGTTCCTTGTTTGTCTCCCGAAATTTCCCGGTTGCTGCTGTTGTGTCCAGTGGCTTTCCGGTGTGTGCTGTGTTGAGCGTTCCTGTGGCTGGAGAGCCTCGAATTCCTCTGCCAACTGTAGGTATTCCGCTAGGGTTCGGCATTCCCCCCGTTTAGCATACTTTTTGAACTCTACTCGACTGTTTCGGTAGACCCACTCTAGTTTTTTTTCTTCCGTGAGACTGGTGAATCTCATGATCTTCCGGAGTTCCCGTGCGTAGTCCTTTGCTGGCTCGTTTGTACCCTGGTGCCTGCGTGTTATGTTTTCCATTGCTTTCTCCTCGGAGTCCGCTGGTCTGTAGTATCCCAGGAATTCTTTCTTGAAGCTTTCCCATGATGTCATTGGAATTGGGTGAGTATGCCACCAGTCCAGGTGGCTTTCCAGTTGTGCCTTATTGCAATTGGAGATCCAGATTCGAGTTAGTTTGTCTGCCATTTTATCTGTACTGTGTTGAGGAAGAGGGTAAAACGATCTTTGTGTTGTTTGAGGTTTATGTCTATTTGTCTTTAATCTGTTCGGGCGCCACTGTATCGACCCTGTTTTGGGAGGCGATATAGCTCGCCGTGGTTCCTCTATAGATCGATTTACCTTCCTTTCCCCAATAATAACACAGAGGGATGGAGCTATAATGTAGGCGTGTATTTCGTAGTAATTGTAAAGTGAGGTTTTGTCGGGTGATGACGTATATGTGAGTCGACACTGCTTGCTTCGGTGGTTCGGTGCTACGGGAGGGCTGAAGGCTGGACTGCTTGCTGTTGGCTTGGCGTTCCGGGAGGGCCGAGTGGTGAACTGCTTGCTGTCGGTATCCGATGCTACGGAAGCGTGGGTGATGAACTGCTTGCCGTCGTTGATCCGATGCTGCGGAAGCGTGTGTAATGAAATGCTTGCTGTCGTTGATCCGATGCTGCGGAAGCGTGTGTTATGAACTGCTTGCCGTCGTTGATCCGATGCTGCGGAAGCGTGTGTGATGAACTGCTTGCCGTCGTTGAGCCGATGCTACGGAAGCGTGGGTGATGAACTGCTTGCCGTCGTTGATCCGATGCTGCGGAAGCGTGTGTAATGAAATGCTTGCTGTCGTTGATCCGATGCTGCGGAAGCGTGTGTTATGAACTGCTTGCCGTCGTTGATCCGATGCTGCGGAAGCGTGTGTGATGAACTGCTTGCCGTCGTTGAGCCGATGCTGCGAAAGCGTGCGTGATGAACTGCTTCGTGGTGTGTAGCATGAGGTCGCGTCGGCGCTGCGGATGGCCGAGTGATCGCGTTGGCGCTGCGGATGGCCGAGTGTGAACTGCTTCGTCGTGCGTACTTCGTGTACGTCGGGTTCGTAGTGTTCTGGGTCGTTGGGAACGATCTACTTGGATTTCTAGTGGGTTTCGGGAATGTAGGGCATCGTTAGTTTCGGTCTGCCGGGCATCGTTAGTTTCGACCTGCCGTTTCTACATCCGTTTCGTTTCCGGGTCGGGAGCCGGAAACGTGACGTCTGGGGGAACTCACTGAGGTGGGCCTGAATTACGTAAACCGGGCCGCCTCAGTGATCACGACTGGGTCTGGGCTGATTTCTAGGAAACCACACCGGAACGCCAGTGATCCTCACCAGCCGATTTAAAACCGCATTCTTACGGATCCACCACCAATACCAAGATTATCTACCAGAACACTTACCCGGATATTTCTCCTTGTTGCTGATGTTTCCTCTAAGATCGTCGGAACGCAAGTGACTCATCTGGGGTCTTGCCTCTGCTGCGGTCGATACTGAGAATCCTGCTATCGATACCTCGTTATCGGGTCTCTAATATAGCAATGGTATTCGGCTATCGAAGTATCGGTCGGGTTAGTGTGGCCAGACCTGGTATTTGACTATCGATATATTAGTGTGACCAGCGTATCCGTTTGGGCGCGCGTTTTGAATGTGTGCGATTTTGGCGCGTATTTTGAATGTGGTGCGGCGTAGTGAGAATAAAAAGATAGATGTGTTTTTGGAATGTTCTTTTTTTTATTGTTTGTGACGCTGGGTCGTCACAATATATTTGAAGAAACTGTGCATCTTTTTCCTTTGTAGGCCATAGACTGCCAATTAGGTGATATACCTGACCCTGAACCTTAAAAGTTGGCATGAAACCTTTTTCATAAACTTTATTACAGCCAAATGAAGTCATTTGAAATAATGAATTGTATTTTCGTAAACGATCTAAGAAGTGGGCATGCTTGGGGCGACCGCCTAGGATTAGGCTCTTAAGGGGCTCAGGTAATGTTTGAAGTTGAGGAAGTTTAACTTGTCCGGAACTACAGCAAATGCCGTCAGATTCTTTCTTCCATTTCAAAGCATTGCAATAGTTGCATTTCTTATTCATTGGACCAATTTCAATCATTTTGTCAGCACTATACGCTATTTGGCAATTATATGTAAGTCCAGACATTTTCTTTTCTTTTCATAAAAGGTTACCTTTTGACGACTTATTAGCGTAATATTCCTTATTTGTAACTTTGATTTGTTCTGTATTTTTTTAGCACCCTTTATTTGGTTGGACTTAGTTCTATCAGAAATAGAGCTCTCCTTTTGGGAGCTTTTTTTTTTGTGCTAGCCTCAACTAATCTTTGTGACGGTGAATCTGTTAACGGTGATGATTCATACAAAAGAAGTACATCGAAATGTCCATTTTCAAGATCACCAGAAAATTTCAATAATTTAACAGGGTTATCTTCTGAACCAAAACCGCTATGAAAATTTCCATTTCGAAAAACATGAAAGCAAACTGAATATACATTAGCAGCTGCTTGAAGCTCACACGCTGTTCCGTAAGTACGGGACTTCATCATTTTGTCTTCATATTCTGCAGAATTTAGGAAATTAAGTCCATTAGAGTGCACTTGAAAAAAATCCCAATTGTTAGTTACGTGAGCCACAATTTCCTGGCGAATCACTCCAGAGAAATGCTGTGAGCCTTTTAAATGATATGAAATGGCTCTAAACAGGCAAGCACCATCGCCAATTATTTTAATCACCATATGAGGCACCAGCTCACCATTTATAATTAGGTTCTCAATTGACATTTTAAAACTTTAAATTTGTATTAAAGGTCAAAGATCAAATTAAACTTTTACCCAAGTTTTTATTGTCAACTTCAATTAAAGAAGTTTAAAAACATCGATTTAGTTATGCCAACTTAAAAAAGCCAACAGTAACTCGCTAATCAATGTTAAAAAGAAACGTTAATAGCGCTCAAGCACAGCTTGCTTATATTTAAAATAAAAATTGACTTCACTGATCAACGTTAAATATTAACGTGAAAGTGTGCATACATTGTAAGGAAATGGATAACTAACTAATTTAATAATGAAAGTCAGCTTTGACTCCGCTTCTCAAGAATTTGATTAGCGTCTATACAAAACTTGTATAGTGGAAATAGAAAAAATAACTTACGTGTAAGAATTTAAATTAACTTTAGGCACAGAAAAATTTTAAAATGTTTGCGCTTCACAATAGCATTCACTTGCTGCTCAGGCATCCAAAATAAAACTAAACTTCTCGCGCATGCTAGCGGTTTATTAGTTTCCTTTATTTTCTTGCAACGCAGGCACAAACACAAACATCGAAAGATGTGGATGTATGTATGTATGTAACCGTCCCTATTACATAAGTAGCTTTTAACTTTTTCGTTTTCATGTTCAAATTCGTGTAAGAGATGGAACGCATCTAAGAAGACAGAAAACGAAAACCCGAGGAAAAGGAAAAGCCAGATAAGATAATAATAAAGATCCACCCAATATAATACGTATTTTTTATTGATTTTTTTTTTGTTTTTTTATTTAAATAGAAACTGTTATTAAATTAAATTTAAAACTAAGAAAAGGAAAAAAGAAAAGATTAAATTAAGGTAAGGACTAAAAGCTAATTAAAAATTGAAAACAAAAAGAAAAAATTAAATTAGCTTGAAATGTCTTGCTTCTGGAGCTGTTGCTGCAAACCCTGGATTTGCTGCGCCATCATTGAGCCAGGTTGTTGCTGGAGCGGTTGACCCGGCTGCAGCTGGTCATGATCTTGCCGCTCATCACCGGGGGCTCGCGCCTGCGTCTGCTGCTGTTGCTTTTGAAGCTGCTGTTGCAACATGTTTATTTGCTGCACCAGCTTATCCGCAGAAGGGCCAGGCTGAACATTCTGCGGCGGCACAGTCAGCAACGGCACTGTCTGCAGCGGCACTACCTGCGGCGGACTCCACGATTGTATTTGCTCAAATAGGTCGTAAAAAGGGTGATATACGCAATTAAGTAAAATTTCAAAGATCGTAAAATTAAAATGAAGTCAAAAAAGGATAAAAATGTGTACTAAAGAATTTTTTTTTAAAAACAAAAATTGAAACCAAAATTGAGAGTTTAAGCCCATACCCCCTTGCCACACCACTGTCAATCTTATGCTCAGTCTTGTCCCTCTCTCTTTGGGCAAGCTCTCTCAGAGAGTTCGTTGTGAGCATGAGCTCTCTCAGAGAGTTCGTTGTGACCTATACACTTGTTACTGTCATAACAAAGATCTCGCTCATTATCATTGCATCCTTCTCACTCCCAAAAATTGAATTGTGGCAAAGAAAAGCAAGTGTATTTTTTTTTGTATAGCCTTCTTCTAATACTTGCGATTTCAATTAGTCAAATCAATAAATTAGTCAAATAATAAATTCAGTTTTATAAAAAATAAATTTAATCCAAGTAAAAGTCGTGAATTTGTATTTTAATTTGCGCACAAATATATCTGTTTGTAAATTGAATTTTTAAATGAAATAAAAACATTTGTTCACACACGCAAAGGTTGGCATCCCATACAAAAGTAGCGAAGTAACTTAACTGGGAAAATACCCAGATTCCGCATATGATCGACTAGCTATACCCGAAGCGACTTCGTTCGCTTAAAATTAGTTTGGAGTACGGTTGTCAGAACATTCTTATTTCCAGAAAAATTGGCGCGTTTTTTTTAATATGATTACTTTAAAACTTCTGTGTAAAAGATATTTTTAGAAGATCCTTAAATATCGAGAATAAGGCTACTGGCAGAGCTAATGAGAAAAGAAATCTTCTCTAAGATCTAGTCCAGCCAGCTTCCAAGTCTGCCCCTGCGATTAATTTATAGTTATTGCAAAGTAAACTTTTAGAGGGAATTGTAGCCTCTTAAACTGAAACGGCAGACCGGACGGTATTAATAGGATCCTGATTTCCTCTCCGCGGATCCCGTAAATAAAGTTGCTTCGATTACATTCTTATGAAGACCATTTATCTGCAATCGTGTCCCATTGCATAACTGTGGGGGACCTAAATTTCGCAATAACATTTCGGGTGCTCCGATCTTAAGAGACAGATTGAATTTAAAAATTCAACAGGGGCAGAGTCGACCGATTTATAGGAGACTTCTAAAAATTAGTTTAGCAATAATTTATTGGTACCGGTTGCTCTTTCATTTTTCACTGTTAAAATGGAGCGCTCAGATAGCCAATCTTAACATTTAATGATGTGTTAGAAAAAGAAAGAACCCTTTTTTGGCTTGTGATTAGCACATAGGCGCACCTAAAATTTATGGAGGGGGTCATATAATTTAAATTTTTGCTCAAATAGGTCGTAATATGGGGGATATACGATTAAGGTAAAACTTCCAAGTTTCTGGGTTAAAAATGATCTCAAAAAAATTATGAAAATGTGTACTAAAAAGAGTTTTTTAAACCAAAATTGAAATCATAATTGTGAATTTAAACCCTACCTCCTCTTGCCAAACCACGGTCAATCTTATGCTTGTTTCTTTCTCTCTTTAGGAAACTCTCTCTCAGAGAGTTCATTGTGCGCTTGATCGACCCCATTTTTTACACTTGATACTGTCCTAACGCTTATTATCATTATATCCTTCTCACTTTCATAAAACGAATTGCGGCGGAAAAGCAAGTGTATTTTTTAGTATAGCCTACTTCTAACTTGCGATCTCATCCTTGTCGAATCAATAAAAATTAAAAACATATATTAAATGAATGTGATCCATGTGAAAGTCGCGAATCTTTGTACTTGCTTTCAGTTACAATGTTATCAATGCAATTTTATTGAGCGCACAAATATATTTGTTTGTAAATTGGAATTTGTTTTTTCAAATTTTCAAGTTTTGAATGTAATGAAAACTTGTGTACAAACACGCAAAGATTGCCATCCCATGCAAAAGTAGCGAAGTAACTTATTTTTCCAGGTTCCGCATATGAACGATAATTATTAGTTTTAAACTTTACAAATAACTTAGAAAGATTTAGCATTGGCTGAAAGAAAGGTAATCATTTTATCATTTACACACACACACACACAATACAAATCAAGAAGTAACGAATTTGTTTGCTTACAGATCAAACTTCCGTACTTGTTCAGAAATTCGAATCTTAAGATTTTGCCTTTGCTTACAAAATATGTAGTAAGTTTGTATGTTTTCTTCCATGACCGAAATTAAATAGGGCTCTTACTTCTGCAACAAAATAAAAAAAAATACTTTTTGAAAAAAAAACCTAAGCATTTGATCCACAGAACTGACTATTGATCGAAAATCATATTGATCGGAGCAGCAGTATACGATTTTAAAATCCAAAACAAATTTTAACTTAAATTGCCCCTTTCCCCTCCCCTTTTCACACAGCACTTCCCCCTCCCCCTCATCAGTTTTCTTGGATCTTGCTCTCTGGGCCGTCGCTCTCTTGGCATCCGCTCTCTGGGTTTCGCTCTCTCGGCAGGCTCCCGCAAAATGAGACGCAATAACTTATAAAATCTAAATAAATTCTTTAAAAATACTAAAAAAAATTTTAAAAACTTGAAAAATTAAACTTAAGCATTTGGGACATAGAATAACTAATGAACCAAAAATCATCTTGATCGGAGCAGCGGTTTGGATTTTTTAAATCTAAAAGTTTACTTTAAATGTAGCCCCCAAATTATGGGGGATATCGAAATTTCTTTTAGAAATCTAATTAGGCCTTTTCAATACCTAAAAGTCGGCGAGTTCCAAATTTAAAAATTCCAACCACTTTAGAAGTTAAGCAATCAAATAGACCAAATTTTGAGCTTCCAAATATTAATGTTGGAGCTGATTGGGGCCACTGGGGGGACATGTCGGATCTTAGTGGGCGTTTAGATCCCCAATGGAATACTGTGCTGTAGGGCTGTAGTCGTATCCCCTTAAAAATCGGTCTTTCATTTCATAATCTTTAGAGATGAATTTAATCCAAGTGAAAATTTAATTCTGTTTTGTATTAAAAACGCGAAAACGTGTGATTGCAGGGAAAATTTACGATTTATTTGGACGACGAAAGGGAGTTTGCGCAATGAAGTTCATATAACAACTAACTCTTTAATTTCAGTATAAAAACGCTTAAGCCTAACTTAACAAAGGGGGCGAGAGACGGGGCGAATTCGCGATAGCGGTTAAAACTTTATTGCGCTCCCGCTCCCGCCTTACACTATTCAACAAATTTCATTAAAACGCGCAAAGTGCGCGAACACCGCCCCCTCTGAAGGACCGTCGTCTTCAGCATGCCACAGGCAACACCGCCAGCCTATGGACCGCTCGCCGATACGTCCCATCCTTAGTCCTTACGTCCGCCACTCGGACCTTGCCGTCAGCGCCGACGTGCACCGCCACGATCCGCCCGATCATCCACTGCTGCGGCGGAAGATTTTCCTCGGCGACGACGACGAGAGCTCCCACGTCGTCGTTTGGAACCTCCTGGTGCCACTTGTTCTTCGCCTGGAGGCTCGAGACGTACTCCCGGGACCATCGCTGCCAAAACCTGTGCCTGAGAGACGAGACACTGCGTTATCGTCGTAAGCAGGTTGGGCTGACTTGGTCAGGGAGCGCTGCTGAGGGTGGAGCTAGGAGGGGCCCGCCGATCAGGAGATGGCCTGGGCTTAAAGCTTCGCCGTCGTTGGGATCCGTGCTGATCGCTCCGAGGGGCCTGGAATTGAGAACGGCCTCCACGCTGGTGAGAAGAGTTCCGAGCTCCTCCGCGGTCAGTATGTCTTCGCCGACCGTCCGAAGGAACAGGTGCTTTGCAGACTTCACACCTGCCTCCCAAAGTCCGCCGAAGTGAGGTGCTCTGGGCGGTATGAACGCAAACTCGCATCCTTTTCTTGATGCGAGTGTTGCGATACCGCCCCCCTGCTCCTCCAGACGGGCCCGGAACTCTCTCATGTGGCGATCGGCTCCGACGAAGTTCGTCGCGTTGTCGCACCACACCTTCTCCGGAATCCCGCGTCAACTCACGAACCTTTGGAATGCCAACAAAAACGCATCAGTGGTGAGGTCGGACACTAACTCTAAGTGGACCGCTTTGGACGCAAAACATACAAACAATGCCACGTATGATTTGTACGGTGGCTTACCACGGATACGATACGTTGTGTTGAATGGGCCACAAAAATCAACACCACAGATATTAAAAGGGCGGAGAGCTCGAAGTCTGTCAAGTTCCCCTCTATAGAAAATAAATCTTACGTTTGCAATGAGTAGGTACAAAATAGTATCGGAGTGAAATCTCTCATTCATGACTAATTTTAGTTTACGATCTCTTAGCAATATGATATGTTTACACCGCTCATTTGGGTGAAAAAATCACACGTTTTAATGAGACAGCACACGATAGCAATCGCAAAATCCCCATAAGTCGGGTTCTTAGAGATCTGAGTCTTAACAGTCCATAACAATAAAGTCTCCCATGCGCAGCGAACAAGATTTCAGGGACTGTTAATTAGAAAAACAACAAACACAAATATCATTTCTTTTTAGAATATCAAATCGAGCCGGCAAAGTGTCGTCACAGAGTAAACCTCGAACACCCTCAGTTCGAGAGAAGATCGGCGAAATTTGCGAAGATTAGCGACTCATATCCAAAAGGGTTTTCCAGGCCGGAATTTTTAAAAATTAAATTAGCGAAGTAGTTAGAATTCGGTGATTTTTGGAGGCCGATTCAGTCAGTGGTGAATCCTTAGAAAAAGCTAGATTGTCGTGGACTTTGAACGTTTAATAAATAAAGGCATTAATTCGCCGGCGATTTGAATATTGTTTTCGATGTCGGCTTATGCAAAAAGTGCGCAACATAATCGCCCAATGAAACCGGTCAGGGGATCCCGGCATTGCTTATTTATTTGTATTTTATTTTTTGGTTAGGCTTTTGAGCGTTTATATAAACCCCTGGGCTTTGGACATTATGTGATTTTCCCGATCGGACTTCTTTGTGTTGCATGATTGATGGCCTTGAAATGGCGCAGTATAAAAATTAATTGGTCAAGTTTGAGTTTTGGCAAACAATAGTTCCAGACTCTTTACATAATTGGCTGCCTAAGCTGGCAACTCAAACAAATAACTTCCGAATTTATGTGCATTTCGCTGAATAAATAACCAGAGCACTTTAATAATGAACTGCCAATGCTAATATTTGTATATTAAAATCAATCAAATAGAAATAATTTGTGCCTGGCCAAAATGAATATTATCACATTAGCCAGCGGGCTGGGATGTGGTGGCATTCAGAGCCATGACGATATGAAATATTATTAAAATGCCAACTAATGAACGTGATGTTAATTTTGTAAACACAAAACACACAAGCGCACGCAATCAGTGCTCTGTAATATTTTCGCATTTTAGCCGCCGTTTATTGTTATTGGCGTTTTCCATAGTTTTTCCCCTCCACTCCACTAAACAAATTGAATTTTCCGCGCCCGGGCAGGGATTTTCTCGATCGTAAAATTCAGTTCTCTTGGAGTAACACTTATTTCAAAGGGCTGCGACACTTTTTTGCACCTTTGAATAAACCGAAAGACCCACACGAAAACTCTTAGAAGCCTTATGTGCGACGAAAAAGACTCTATTTTCTGAAGCACATAGTTGGGCTCTGGAATTATCATAAGCGCCAATGCTGACTTGCGTAATTCCGTCGACACGACATCAGCAGGTACTTCAAAGTGTCGATTTACAGGCCAATCTTTTTCAGCATCAAGCTAAAACGACGGCCCAGCGAACCAAATGGACGCTGTGAGTTCCCCAACGTCACATCCCCGTGACACGATGTCCGCTGGGTTTACTTTCGTGGGGACATGTCGCCAAGTTGCTTTTTCCGACCACTCTTGGATCTCTGCAACTCGGTTTGAGACGAAAACCGACAACGACGACGGATGCGTTTTGATCCAATGCAGAGTGATCTCCGAGTCCGTCCATAGGAACACCTTTGTGATCAGAAAATTAAGCAATGGTCTTACACGATTATAAAGATCCGCAAGAAGGTGAGCTGCGCACAACTCAAGGCGGGGCAAAGTTTTCGTCTTGAGGGAAGCTACTTTGGATTTTGCTGTCAATAAAGATACTTTTAAACCTTATGCTCGCATGGAAGCGTCAGCGAAACCATGTATTTCTGCCGGGACTTTGGCGTCTGTATGAACGAATCGCGATACCTTGATCTTGGGCAGCTGCAACAGCGTTCCCTTAAACGCTTCCCAAGATGTCTGCAGTTGCATCGGCAGCGACTCGTCCCAGTCTAACTTTCGAAACCACAGTTCCTGCAACAACATTTTTGCCCTAGTCACTAGAGGACACAATAGGCCAAGCGGATCGAAAAGTCGGGCAGTCACCGACAGTATGTTTCGGTTTGTCGCACGAAGATCCAGGAAAGAGTCATCCAACCGAAATTGAAAGTAATCTTTACCCGGTAACCAAACCACGCCAAGGGTTTTAGTTACGTCTGAGTCTGCCGTTAGCGGCATGACAGCGCTTTCAGATGCGGACAACTCTGAGCAGTTAGAAAACCACCTTGGCGGCTTTTGGACACGAATCCTGTGCGATCTCTCCAAGTCGCATTAAACACCGAATCGCCAGATAGGGTGCGGGCGAAGTTCCATAAGTTACGGTGTTCAGCTTGAAGATTTTTAGAGACTCAGATGGATCTCGTCTCCACACTATGAGCTGAAAGTTTCGGTCAGCTTCGTCAACCATTACTTGACGATACATCTTCTTTACGTCTGCTGCAAGCGCAAACTTGTGCAGTCTGAACCGAAGCAGGGTCGAATACAGCTCCTCTTGAATGGTGGGGCCAACCATCAAGATGTCATTCAACGCGACCTGCGTCGATGTACGGCTCGAGGCGTCGAATACCACTCTCAACTTTGTTGAGGTGCTTTGAGGTCGCAGCACGCATTGCTGCGGAATAAAATAGTGCGGACTGTCTAGAATTTTATCGTTCGTGGAGGACATGTGGCCCATGGCTTCATATTCTTCCATGAATTCCAGATACATCTTTTTTAAAGAAGGATCTTTGGATAATCTTCTTTCAAGCGACAAAAATCTACGTTTCGCAACTTCATATGATAAACCAAGAGTGTTTGGGTCAGATTTGAACGGCAGACGAACCGAAAATCTCCCGGACGACAATCTTTGAGTATTTTTCTCAAAGTGTTGCTCACAAAGTTGCTGCTCAGGAGTGTGGACCTTGGCCTTGGGCGGCAAGTCCTCCACAGACCAAAATTTCTGCAGGGTTGTGTCTATTGAATCCAACACTTCCTCCTGGCAGCTGAGATGTACCAACTTTTCTGCATTTCTTATTTTTTCTGAGGCACAATTCCCTGACACTATCCAGCCGAGAACTGTTTTCTGCAAAATGGGAAACTCAGGCTCTTGCTTTATCTGGCCGACTGACAATAGTTCAAAGAACGAGTCTGCGCCAATGAGCATATCTATTTTTTGGGGCTTGAAGAAGAATGGATCTGCCAATTGAATATTTTCAGGCACCCTCCAGCCCCCGGTGTTCACCGTTTGATCCGGATGATAACCAGAAATATTTTTAATATGTAAAATTCGGACGACAATTGACTGCTACCCACTCGCGACTTGACCAACGTGTGTATTTTCTTGGTTGCTTGAGCATTAGTTCCACCAATGCCCCGCAAGCTCAAACACACGTCCTGTCTCTTAATCTGAAGTCTCTGAGCGAGCTCATCGGTCACAAAATTTACCTGCGAACCGGAATCGAGCAACGCTCGAGCCAAAACTAATTCGCCACTTTTTGTTTGGACGCTTACGATGGCTGTGGCAAGAATTACTCTATCCGATGCAGTCGCATGCAAAACATGCGAAGTGGATGGATTATTCTGCAAGAGCGAGGGCTGAGGAGGAGGTGGCAACGCGAGATTTGATGGCGAATAAATGTGCAGCAATGTGTGGTGTGAGGACTTACACACCCTGCATCTTTTCGATTTGCATCTTTTTACTGTGTGTCCCTTACAGAGGCAGTTAATGCATAAGGGAGCCTTCTTTGCGAAATCGAATCTTTGCTGAACTGTTAGGGCAGCAAAAGCAGTGCAATTTCCTACTTGATGTTCTGCTGAGTTGCAATACACACACACTTCGGGGTCGTCCATGGCAGCAACAAACGAAAAACTCCTGTTTCCATTCTTCTTAGGATAAGCCTGGCTCTGCTGAACAACTTTTGGCTTACACGCTTCTTCGGCAACCATATGCTGTTAGCGCTTGTTCAGGGCTGACTCACACTCGCTCCAAAGAGGAAGCGAGGTATAATCTAACTGTTCTTCCCATTTTCTTTTAGTTCCTGCATCGACTTTGCCCATTACTAGATGGATGAGGATGGCATTCGTAATACGTTTGTCATCCCCAATGGACAAAAGAGAATCGTACAGCGCTGTGACTGTGTCGATCAGGTTTCTCAAGGCTGTAGCTGATGGCTGGGAAATCTTTGGCAGATTAAATAGTGTCGATATATTGTCAAAGAAAATAAAACAATCATTATCGTACACCCGCCTTAGGCTAGCCAGGGCTTTTGGATAATTATCCGCGGTAACTTGGAATGCCCTGACTGTTCCTAGCGCGTCTCCAGCCAAACACGATATTAGATGGTTAAATTTTTCGATATCGTGCAGCGTGTCATCTTTGTCAACGAACGTTTCGAAAAGGCTTATAAAATTTTTATATTCGGAATGTTTTCCGCTGAAAGTTGGAAGAGCGACGCTTGGCAAACGGCATTGGGGTGTGCGCGTTGCCGGCGGAGCAGAATTGTCAACGCTCTTGCGCTTTGCTTCGGCAATTAGGGAAATTAGCAACGATTTTGCTATAATTGCTGTCTCTTCGAACTCTTCGCGGTACACATCATCTCCATCTTTCGCTTCGATTTTGTTTTGTATAAGCAAAGCATTTTCTATGTGCGTATTTAGGATTTCTTATCGACATTCTAACTCAACCGCATTTAAAGAGAATCGACCCTCATTTAAAAATCTTTGCGTTCGCGCCATACTCCTCATATACCCATCTCGTTGGTTTTTTAACTCTTCGATTTCCTTGTTTCTACTTTCTGTTTTCGGCATTTTATTTTTGTTTTTGTTTGTTTTGGTATCGAAGAGTTTTAAATTTAATTTATTTTAAATTTTTTTTTTTTTGTTAAAAATTATTAGTATGTAGTGTGTTTTTTTTATATAAATTATTATAAAATTAAATAAATTTAATAATAACCAACGAGAGGAATAAGCTGAATGCAAGCAGTGTGGGGGAGTTATTTAAATGAATTAATTTATTTTAACAATTTAATAATTATAATATGCCGAGCGCACGTAGTGTAGGGGAGCACACGCCAAGCTCAAACACCAAAAAACGAACAAGCGTTTAGGCAACGTCAACGCCTGCACCGTTCTAGCGATCGAAAACGAAAACGACGGAAGAGAACTCGAAAGAACGGGCTGCGCTGTCTGTGTGTGTGTGTATGTGTGTACGGCTGGCGGCGCTCAACGCAATGCTAACGGAGAATGATGCACTGACCGATAACTAAGGGCAACGAATATATAAACCTGACGCCTAAAGGCGCGGGAAATGGCGAAAAGCGAGTGAAATTTGAGAAAAATGCGCGGCAGAAAATTTGCCGAGGATTTAATTCTGGAATTAGAACTTTTCACAATTCTCAACTTTTACCCCTTTGATTTTTTGCAAAGCTATAGTTGGTGTTCACTACTACGAGAAATGGGGGAATTTTGTTTTTTAAACAACCAGGATGCCGACTAATATTTATTTGATTTTGGTCCAAAGCGATTCACTTATGCATATATGTATTTATAATTCGAAATATGTATATATGTATGTATGGATGTATGTATCAGAATTATAATCGTTAGTGCATGCAAGCTTTATTTATTTCTTGGTTAGAATGCTCGCTATCTACCGAATTTTTCACACGAATGCAAAAAGTTGAAAGATGGGCCAAAAAACAATTTACGACACGCCACAGATTAACTTTCAACTTTTAGCACTCTATACCTGGTGGGACGAATCACATCCGTCGGTAACTTCCCTCTTCGAATCCATATGACTTCCTTCCTGTGCGTAGGGAATTAAAGCGGTGAATTTGGCGATAACGGCGGTTGAGAACTGCAGCGGTCAACATTTTCCAGCGGCAGCAACGACGAATTAAATCGGCAGCAACAGGCGACAAGAGGCGGCAACAAAAACAACGGCAGCAACGACGAATTAAATCGGCGGCAACAGATCACTTTAATGTTTAAAAAAGTCGGCCGGCTCGATTTGTTTGATTTTTAATTTGTTTGTTTCACCAAAAAAAAAAAACAATAATTCGAGTTCCACTGCTAATAACGTCGGGGTCACCATGAAAATTTAATACTGTTTTGTATTAAAAACGCGAAAACGTGTGATTGCAGGGAAAATTTACGATTTATTTGGACGACGAAAGGGAGTTTGCGCAATGAAGTTCATATAACAACTAACTCTTTAATTTCAGTATAAAAACGCTTAAGCCTAACTTAACGAAGGGGGCGAGAGACGGGCGAATTCGCGAGAGCGATTAAAACTTTATTGCGCTCCCGCTCCCGCCTTACACTATTCAACAAATTTCATTAAAACGCGCAAAGTGCTCGAACACCAAGTAAAAGTCGTGAATTTGTATACTTTTTAACAGTGACAATGTTATTAATGCAATTTTAATTTGCGCACAAATATATCTGTTTGTAAATTGAATTTTTAAATGAAATAAAAACATTTGTTCACACACGCAAAGATTGGCATCCCATACAAAAGTAGCGAAGTAACTTAACTGGGAAAATACCCAGATTCCGCATATGATCGATAATTAATAGTTTGGAACTTTACAAATAACTTAGAAAGATTTTGCATTGTCTGAAAGGAAGTTAATAATTTTATTTGTATTTAAGCACATCATATACTTTTAAATAGAAACACACACACACAATACAAATCAAAACATATCCAAATATACATACCTACATAAACACATATCTGAAGAAGTAACGTATTTGATTGCTTACAGTTCAAACTTCCGTACATGGCAGAAATTCGAATCTTTAGATTTTGCCTTTGCTTACAGAATTTGTAGTAAGTTTGTCTATTTTCTTCCGTGGCGGAAATTGTAGTAGCCGCGAGGTAGGTGTTCACTAGAAATTGGTATAAATCTCCAGCGTTTAGATGTCTTAGGTGTTGTTTGCCCCCATTAACACGATAGATTTTCATTGTTACCCCTTGTCAAATGTCTTTTATTACTCAGTTACTTCATGTTTAGAAAACCCGACATTAACTTCGTTGTTCAACGACGGACCGTATAAAGAGGCTTAATTACAAAATTTCATATTGCTTCAGTTCAATAATAATTCAAATTCATTTCAAGATTTGTTCTAAAGTTACTTTCGTTTCAATTTCAAAATGGGTTTAATTAAATTTACGTACTATTTTATGTGATGCTCATATGTGTGCCTTAGCGTTAAATCCCGGTCAAATACAAAATGTTCGCATATAAAAAGTAAGCCGATAACGGCGGTCACTTACGGAAATAAATCCTTCGCTGCTGTTTCGCTGGGCCCATTGAAGGTGCTGTGTGATTTAGTCTTGAAAGAGTGTTGTTATTTGTTATTAAACGGGCTAAGTGTTGGCGTACATAATAGGCATTCACATGATTTACAAGCTAAATGAAAAGAAAAACTAACGTAAGAACGTGATCGGAATTCAAAGGAGACAAATTATAAGTATAAGTGGAAAGCTCAATACGACTTCCTTAGTAGCGATTCCTAGTGCGGTCGCTAATTGATGGTTGCGCTGGCTCGCATGCTTCGGCAGCGACGACGGACTCCACAATATACGCTCACATAGCCGCTTGATTCACGATGATCCCAACCCGTTACGTGATCAGCTTGGATCGCCCTCACGCGGGGCTTGTGTTCTGCTTCCGCTGGGGACTCCTTTTTACAGCCGGTCTACTATGGTGGTGATCGGGTTATTCGGGGCTGCTAGGTTATCGAAGCACGTGAGATGTTGCAGCGCACCACTGTCCGAGAAGGAACAACGTGATCGTGGTCTTGCGCCGGTTTCCACGCGGTTTTCCAAGCAAGCGCCAGCCGAATAACCTTCCTCCAGATGGGATCCAGGGGTAAATAGATGTGTCGCACTGTCTCTCCTTAGTCTGAGGGCGCTAACAAGTCGGGGAGACGCGCCGGTGGGCGTGGCCCGACCGCGTGTCAATCCTTGGCATCGGAGTCTCAGCTGCACGTGTTGTCTGAGGCACACTCTTGCTGAGTGCAACAATCGTAGCGCTAGGCCGGTCGTAGTGGATTTGCACTTTATTTAGTTGAAAGCGTGGAAGCGCCTTGCGTACGGACCGGCCTTCTGTTTGCATGGAAATTTTCACTGTTAGGTTATGTTCACCGTTTCAGATTTTCTGTCCGTATAAATACCCGCTGAACTTTATTCACGCGCCGGTGAAACAGATTTATGTTGATATCCTCTTCAATCGTCAGTTGTGGCTCTTTATGGGTACTCAAATTCCACGTGGGGAATGGACTTGTGATTAGTTTAGATTCGTCTCACAGATGTATGACTTAATTGCCAAAGATCACAAAACGAAATGAACGCGCTGCTGTCCGACAATGCGCTGGCAACGTGCACTGGAAAGTATTCCTGATTTCTCCTCTTCCTCTGTTCTTCTTCGCACGCTTTGACTGTACGCAAGGGCGAGAGGGAAGATCTAGCTCTTTGTGTGCGAGTAGTGCGACTAGTATGATCTACGTTTTACCCTAACTTTTGACTTGCGGCGTGTACGAATTGGGATGAGAGTTGAGTTATTCCGCACTCGTAATGTTTTATGTTTTCTAAGCCAACCTGACCCCTACACCACAGTTAATTATACCAGAGTCTCATCTCGCAGAATCGTTAACTGAAAAAGGTCAGGCAAATGCTGGTGCTCTGATTACGTTTTAATGTCTTTTAAATGATAGACGCCCAGATGTTTACCAGACTCGTTTACTAATTCGTAATATACGTGACTTATTTTCTTTGCTACCTTCTACTACGCGCGTAAACTGTGTCACCCGCATTTAAACTTATCGTACGGCTACGCAAATCGTAAACGTTTGCATTGGCTGCATGGGTTTCTCTAATCTTTTCCCTAGCTTGGTATCATCCCTCAGTGAATGTAGCTTCCTCAAGAGATCATAGTCCTGACCGTTCATGACCATATTCTGTCCGAAACAAAGGTAGTATGGGGAAAACCCTGTGCTTCGATGAACACTGGCTCTAAGAGATGCGCTAATTTCGTCCAGATTCCTATCCTATGATCTGCTCCAATGTCCTAATGCCCCAATCGCTGCCAAAACGGATCGGTTGACTCGTTCGCTCGCATTCGCTTGCGGCGAGTAGATTGCCGTACACACATGTGCTACACTGAATCGAGTTAAGAATGCTTTGAAATAGCCAGACTTAAATTGAGATCCGTTATCCGTTAATATGGATTCCGGAACACCGAAGGTAAAGAATACATGTTTTTCTAAGAAATCGCAAATCTTATCCGATGTAAATTTTCGCAGTGGGTGCAGGAAATGAAACTTAGTACAATGATCGACAATTATTAGGAGACCTATGTTGCCACTTTTGGAACGAGGATATGGGCCTAAAAGGTCCATATACAGTTTCTGAAATGGTCGTACGGAAGTTGTTGGATTACCCATTGGCGGTCTTAAAATCTGGTTGGGACTTTTAGTGGACTTGCAGATTGAACATTTAGATACATAGTCTCGAATCTGAGTTACCATACCGGGACAAAATAAATATCTTTTAAGTTTCTCTATCATTTTCGTCATTCCTACATGCGCGGAGTCAGGACAATCATGAGCGCGGTATACAACTGGCTCGGTCAACGACTTCGGCACCCACAATTTCCATGATTCGGCATCTTGAAGTGCATCGCCTTTGGACGGCTCGGTTCGTTTGTAAACAAACTGGTCAACTACTTTTAGTTCCGGTAGTCTGCCCTGATTCTCCTTAATCCGTCTAATGAGATCTAGGTACGCTTCAGATTGGAATTCTTTAGAAGACAAATCAACTATGGGACCTGGATCTACTACTTCGCAAACTTCGATTTCTTCTCGACGCGACAAAGCGTCTGCTAAGACGTTCTGCGAACCGCTTCTGTGCTTTATCGTAAATAATAATCCTTGCAATCGAATCGACCACCTGGCTAAGCGTCCCGCGAGATCCTTTTGCTTCATAAGCCATTGCAAAGACGCGTAATCGGTCACGACACAAAACTCTTGCCCTTCTATATAGGCTCGAAATTTGTTAATACCCTTGATCACAGCTAGGCACTCAAGCTCGGTTACAGAGTAATTACGCTGCGCCTTCGTCAGCTTCTCTGACATGTACGCAACTGGTAGCTTGATTCCGTCCTCGTTCTCTTGTGCCAACACGCAGCCAAGACCGTAAAGACTTGCATCGCAGAGCAGAATAAATTTCTTATTGAAATTAGGTGTTCTTAATACCGGTGAAGAAGTTAGCTTCGACTTAAGTACATTAAACGCCTCTTCTGCTTCAGGGTTCCAGCTAAACGACTTGTTCTTTTTGAGCAACTCGGTCAGAGGAAAGGTGATCGACGCGTAATTATCAACAAAGCGCCTGTACCAACCGGCAAGTCCGAGAAATCTACGGAGCTGTTTGACCGTGGTCGGAACTGGGAAGTTATCGATGGCGCTAACTTTACTTGGATCCACTTTCAGCTGTCCGTAGCCGATTATAAATCCAAGATACTTTATCTCTGTCATACAAAATTTCGATTTCGCGACGTTGATCGTAAGATTGGCTTTACGAAGGTACGACGCGATCTCTTCCAGTAGCTTTATGTGGGATTCGAAGTCGTCTGATATCACTAGGAGGTCGTCCAAGTATACGAACACCCTAGTACGTAAGCTAGCTGGTATAACTAAGTCCATAAGCCTACACAGTGTTTGAGCGGCGTTACAAAGGCCAAATGGCATAACTTTGTATTGATACAAAGGCCTGTTCGGAATCGTAAAGACTGTACACTGCCTCGACTTCTCCTCCAGCGGAATCTGCCAGAACGCGTGCTTCATGTCCAGTCCTGTGATATAACGCGCTGGCGGCAATCTGCTGAGGATTCCGTCTACGTGAGGGAGTGGATAAGCATCCTTCACGGTCAGCTTATTCACCTCTCTCGAGTCTAAACACAATCGAATTTTCTCACCCCGCTTAACTAGGACGCAGTTGCTGCTCCAAGGGCTTCGCGATTCTTCTATAACTCCTAAGGCAAGCATATTCTCGATTTCGGCAAACATCATTTTCTCCTTTGCAGGTGAAATTGGCCAGTGGCGTTGCTTTACCGGCTTCGCCTCGCCTACGTCGATGGAATGTTCTATTAACTGCGTTCGACCTAATCCCTCGGTCTCATATGAAGGCAACCTGCTGATTACGGCTTCTAGCTTCACTTGTTGTTCGTTTGAAAGAGTATGAACTTTCGGGGCTTCTACTAAATCATCCTCCCGACCTACGTCAAGTTCAGAGACTGATTCTTTTTCGTCTATTATCTTGTTTAGCAGACCAAAATCACGCCAGAAATCAATACCAAGGTACACGTCTTGTTTCAGATCAGGTATAACGAAAAATTCGATTTTACCGGTGCGATTCCGATATGTGACGTCGATAATAAGTCTGCCGACCACAGGACACTCTGCGTTGTTCGCAGTTTTGATACGCCCTGAGCATTTACGCAATTCCGGACAACATGCTATATCTTTGGCGGCGCTGCCACCGATGCAACTGATAGTCGCACCCGTATCGAGCAAGGCTACGTATCGTCTGTTAAAAATATCAATTTCTGTGTATAAGCGGTTATCAGAATTGAGAAAAACAGCTGCGACTAACTTTTTCCGGCTTTGCCGGACGTTTAACCAGAACTGCCGCATACGAGAGGTTGAACGTCTGGGTTCTCGAGATGGTCTACAGCTGCTAACGTCTCCAAAAATTCTTTTCCTAGCTGCTGCATATAGTTCTTCTCGGATATGGTATGGCTGGTGAGGTGTAAATCTGTCAGAAGTGGGTTTTTCGAGACTACTACTTTGAATCTTCAGACCCGAACTCTCGAATAGATCGGTCTGTGTACCACAGTTCTTTGTAAATGGTTCGGATGCGGCGCGTGGACTTTTGTCGACGCATCCCGTTGACGGTTTTCCGGCTGTTTACAGTTCGGACAGTTCGGCTTGAAAGTGTTTTTAGCTCCGCAACCATAACAGAAGATACTGCGGTCCTCGAGACCTTCGTCGCCAATTTTTCACAATTCCAACACTTTATTGAATTTCGCTGCAAGGCGGAAACTTCTCCTGCATCACTATTCTCTGTCTCCTGTTCGAGTTGGGAGATGGTGGGACGCCCGGGAAAATTGCTCTTTCCTACATGCGGTCTATTCTGCTTACAAAACTGTTCGTGAGTACGTATCTCTTCTCTCAATCTCACTAATGTGGTAATACGCAAGTGCATTAACTCATATCTAAGAGAGGGTTTTGCATGACGAATGAGAAGTTGGACCAAAGATTCTTCGGAAATCGTGGTACTTAGACGCGCAACTAACTTTTCTACTTGGAACTGGTATTCCTCAAATGGTTCCCTTTCCGCTTGGCGTCTGTTGTTTATCGCTTCCCATATGTCCATGTCTGTGTCTACATCCTTAAAATTTTCCCTAAACTCTAGACAAAACTCATTCCAAGTAAACTGACGGCAAGCTCGGTGGAATTTCCAATACCACTCATTGGCCTTGCCTACGAAACAAAGATGTAAGTGATCGCACAGCAGCTGGTAATTGCCGTTTAGGTTCTGCTGCGCTAGGGATTGTACTCTATATAGAAAATCTTCCATCTGTAACCCATCCTTGGCTCCGTCGAATTTCACGTGCCAGCTTTTGATGATACTGGGGACTTTCTCCGGCTGTACCGATGAGTAAGACCTGAATGAATTATGGCTTGCTTGGTAAATGCCAGAGCTAACGTTTTGGTTTACGGTTGGCGGATTCAGCCCTAATGGTGGTTGCGATTGACCGGCTGGGAACGCTGGCCTGTTTGTATCGTCGCCAACCCTTCTCCTATCCGGGGAATTCGAATGACTGCCTACCTGCAAATTAGACAGTTGCGACTGAATAAACTGCGTGAGGTCATCCCTCAGTTGTCGCTGCTGAGATTGCATTGCTGCTTGTACTGCTCTTCCTATTTCTTCCGAATTATCTGCTCTGGAAGATTCCAGAAAAGAATCCGTGTTTGCGCTTCTATCGTTCTGTTGACCTGTACCCTGTTGTTGTTGGGACCTAGTAACCATGCCTCTGCGTGGTGCAGAGCCTCTTCCTCGACCTCTTCTTTCACCCCTGCCTCGGCCTCGATTAACGATTTGGCTATCACCTCTATCAGCTGCAAGATTATCTGTTGCTAAGTTCGCACTATTCGTTCTGTGATCCGAATCAGTCATTTCTGCTAGCATATTATTATTAGATACAGACAACTGCTGCACGGTGCATGCCTGATTACAGGTTGGGCAAGAATTCGATAATATCAAATGATCCGTAATACATTGGTGGTGAAATCTGTGGTCGCATGCCGAAACTGCTGTTAGGTCTTCAAAGTTTAATGGTCTCGCGCATAAAATGCAAACCGCTGTATCCTCGTTCGCAACGGTTGCCAGATTCTCAGTACTATGGCGTACTGACATGTTTCAATCCAAAAAAAAATTAACTAATTTCTTAAAATATTCTTCAAATTGGTCCGTGTTTTCCAACGAGCTAATTATCGGTTTCGTCCGCTTGGTATTCTCTCTAAATGTGCTCTATACAATTGAATTACACCAGTTTACAAAAAAAAATTGATGAAATACGCACTTCATGAAACTATGATTTTCGGTTAAGGTTCATCTCCCTGAGTAAGAAAAGGGCACTTTTAATTTTTTGTATGTTACATTTTTTTTTTAAAGTGTAAAAAACGTTTTTGACGCTTTTTTAATTTCTAACTGGAGCTGTGATTTACCGATTTCGGCCATCGATGACTCATTTTACAGGTAATAGAATGCCCTCTAACTTTCTCATACACAGCATTGAGATCCATTAGTTTAGAAACTACAAGTTGTCAAAGTTGAAAAAGTTGAAAAAAACGCAAAAATGCTGGAATAAATGGCTTCGTTAAAAATACACGCCTAAAAACCGAAATTAGTTTTATGTTCTTTTCTTAAAGACTGAACTTTAACGAAGAATTTGAGCCATTGATCACGACAATCCGTCGGTAAATCGATTTTTGCCAGATTTTTATCCGTATGTACCCAGTTTCAGCATTTGGGAGGAACGGCCGTTAAACCGTTTTTTAAATTTTCAGTGTTGGGCAACGTCTGAATTTGGTGCAAGTAGTTATGCATAACGTCAGTTTCCAAGCTATTAGTGCTGTGCAAGCTGAAAAGTATGCGGTTGCAGTTACGAGGAAATCATTTTCATATATTTTTCAATTTTGCGCTTACGGCTCCTTCATTTACAGTAAGACTAGAATAAATTATTTGTTTTGGGGAAGATTTAATAGTAACTTTTTTGGATGTAATAGTAATAGTTTTATTTACACATAGATTACGATTGTTTTATTTAATGCAATATTAAACAAAACCTTAAAAATAGTTTTGGCTTCTAATTTGCTTCTTGTAGGATATATTGTCCGTTTCCCTAATAAGAAACCAAATATAGTCACCCATCATAGCGGCATCCCAAAAGCCGTGATATCGGCGCTCAATGTCCTTCATTTGCTGGTGGAACCGCTCCCCATGTTCATCACTTACAGCTCCCAAATTCTCCGGAAAAAAGTCCAAGTGAGAGTCGAGAAAATGAATTTTTAGCGACATATGCACTCCTGCCAAAACCAAAAAAAAGCCATAAAAAACATTACTTTTAAAAGCATATGATACCTTACCCATAGCTTTATAGTTTTTAAGCAGGTCCCTTACAATACTTTTGTAATTTTTCCCTTTGTTATTTCCAAGAAAGTTTTCTACCACCAGCCTAAAAGATTTCCACGCTGCCGCTTCTTTAGAAGATAAAAGTGTTGCGAATTTATTGTCCTTTAAAAGTTTCTTTATTTCAGGACCAGCAAAAACGCCCTCTTTAATTTTAGCGTAGGACAGTGATGGGAAAATGCTGATTAAATATGAAAATGCAGTGCTTTCTTTGTCAAGGGCTTTGATTAAGTTTTTGACTAGGCCCAATCGACTATATCCTATAGCTACCATTCAAAATATCGGACCAAATTTGAAACTTGTTGCTATTTTTAGTTTCAATTTCTTTTTTATTTATGTATTATTGCATTTAAATCATATTTAAGCGGATAAAAAACCACGCCTTCGGGTTCTTATCCGCCTACAAATATTAATCCGTTAGTTTTTATTATTACCTGTAAATTACTTGAAAATAAAAAAAACCCAATAATAATAAGACACAAAAATTCCAATAATAGCAAAAAAACTAAATTGTTAAAATATAATAGTAACACGATATATTTAGGTCAGGTCATCGAAGAGCTCAAATGCTGATGCTGATAGAACAGACTTTTTTGAATGAGGGAGCTTTCTTTGGCCAGTAATATAAGGATCTGAGCTCAGAAGCAATATGTGCATCAAATCTTTATTTGTGTCAATCCGAGAAGTGTGCTGCCTTCTAAACATTTTGATGTCCTTATTTTTAGACTCTCGCAAAACAGCTGATTTGACCTTAAAGAAAAAAAGAGATACTGTTTGTATATTGTTGATTATGGACACATCTGCAAATATCTGCAGCTAGCTTTAACTTTTTTTATACCTTAAGGTATTTACAAATACACTAAATAAAAATTGAATCGGGGAATCTTGGGGGATCATAGTTAAATGTTTATGTAAACACAAAAAGAACGAACACAAAAGCTGCTAAAAACATTAGAAAGTAAACAATTAATTTCATAATAAGGACAACACAAGTTAGCTTTTATAAATATTGCAACTTAAAGAAAATACCTTTAACTTCAAAATCCATATCACAGAATATTAGTTTTAACACGAAATAAGAGAAGTACTCGCTTTCAAAGTTGAATGTTGCTGCGAAGAATTAGTGATGCGCGCAGTTTTGCTTTGCGAATAAACACGTGCTCACGACTTTAGGTCTTTTTATAAAAAGTACCGATAGTTTCCCAGAAAAATCTGGGAAAAAAAGCTTGAGCATTTTAGAGAAAATTTGCATACCCTTTTCCAATTTTGGGTTCAGTCGATTTTTTGAATTTTGGCCTATGGGGGAAACCACAGTGACGCGGAACGCCTGCCGCAATTGCGGTGAGTCGGGGCATTTCAGTCGGGAGTGCCGGAATAACCGACAATTCTTTTGTTGGGACTGTGGACGGCGCGGAACACGCACGGTGGAGTGCTGTCGACGGCCTCAGTCGGGAAACGGGTCGAGTCCCCGCGACACGCGGCAGCCGGTGGGGACGAGCACCACCAACAACCCGCAGTAACCGCACCGCTCAGAGTATTGGAGGGCCGGATAGTGGCCGAAGTGGAGATCTTTGGACAAAGGAGACTAGCAACCGTCGACACAGGGGCGTCCCGCAGCTTTATTAGTAGAGAATGCGCTATGGCTGTGGGTAAACCTGACCAATTCAGGGAAGTTCGTACGGAAATCAAACTCGCCGATGCGTCCAAGGTCGAAGTCTCTCAGCTGTTGGTGGCGGACATAACGCTTGGACGACAGCAAGTGCAGGTTCCCCTGCTAGTAATGCCGTCCATGCTCGAGCCCATGATTGTAGGGTTAGACTTCCTCTGCAAGATGGGGACAACCATACGATGTGGCTCCGCCAGACTGGTACTAACCGCCGGACTCAAACCGGATCAACCCAATAACCCCCCGCCGCAGACGCACCACGACCGGGCAGCCACCATCATAGACGGGAGACCAAGGCTCGAGGAGACGGCCAGGAACGCCGAACTCGAAACGGAGTACAACAACCCACGACCCACGGCCGGCCGGGTCAAAAGAACACCCACAACGGAATCACGGCCAACAACCCCGACGCCCACACCGGAGGAACAGCCTCAGGAAACCCCGGGGCAGACTGAAAACCCCGAAGCACACGGGGAAACAAAAGAAGAGGAGGAGATGGCCAGGAGAAGTATGAAGGACAAGTATACTACGGAATGCACAGAGTGTATAGAAAGCCGATCGACGGAAGGCAGGAAGGACGTACGAGTAGTTGGACACGGGAATCTAATAGACACCGGCAGCTAGCTAGGAGACGACGAGGAAAATTCATCAGGCGGCGGAGTGGAACCGCTAACCGCAGACCAAGAGGCGGAAATTCACGCGTTCCTGGAAGAACAACTGGCAACATTAGCAGGGATGACAGGGGTCTCAAATATCGCCCAACACTTTATTGCGATGCGAGACAACAGACCAATAAAATAGCGATACTCCCCGAGAAATCCAGCGATGCAGCAGATAATTAACCAACAGGTGGACGAGCTGCTCGCACAGGGTTGCATCGAACCCTCACGCAGCCCACATAGTGCCCCAGTAACCCAGTGGTTATCGTACGGAAAAAGACAGGGAAGTGGCGAATGCGCGTGGATTATCGCCAGCTAAACGCTCGGTCCACACCCGACGCCTATCCGCTGCCCAGGATCAATCACATCCTGGAAAGGCTCCGAAAAGCAAAGTTCATATCCACACTGGACCTACGGAACGGCTACTGGCAGATACACATGGCAGTCGAGAGCCGGGAGTATACCGCATTCACGGTTCCGGGACGCGGGCTGTTCCAAGTGAGGGTCATGCCGTTCGGCCTGCACTCCGCACCAGCGACCTTCCAGCGCGCCCTGGACAGCGTAATTGGCCCGGACATGGAGCCACATGCGTTCGCCTACTTGGACGATATTATCGTCATCGGCGCTAGCCTGGAAG
Source organism: Drosophila pseudotakahashii (assembly GCA_035046095.1). Lineage (NCBI taxonomy): Eukaryota > Metazoa > Arthropoda > Insecta > Diptera > Drosophilidae > Drosophila > Drosophila pseudotakahashii. The sequence continues at coordinate 1,138,785 of JAWNOE010000059.1, forward strand.
AGCATAAAGAAAACCTGCGAGAGGTCTTCGAGCGGTTAAAGAGGGCTAACCTACGCCTCAACGAGGAAAAATGCTCGTTCTTCTGGAAAAGGCTTGCATATCTGGTCCACGTAATCAGCGAGAAAGGAATACACACGGACCCCGATAAGGTTGCTGTAGTTCGGAAACTAAGTCCCCCAGCTAACTTGCGAGAACTCCGACGTTGCTTGGGGATGGCCTCGTGGTATCGTAGGTTCGTTCCAAACTTCGCCTCGGTTGTTCAACCAATGACAAACCTACTCCGGAAGAACCAGAAGTGGAACTGGGGAAAGGAAGAACAGACCGCGTTTAACCTATTAAAGGAGAAATTGACCGCTGCACCCGTGTTGGCCTGCCCCGACTTTTCGGCGAAAATGACACTACAGACGGACGCCAGCAATTACGGGTTGGGTGGAGTACTCAAACGATCGATGGCCAAGAACGGGTGATCGCGTATGTAAGCCGGAAACTAGACGCCGCCGAGTTAAACTATTCGCCAAAGGTACTACTGGCCCGGGATGTTCCGCGACGTAGGCACTTATGTCCGAAGATGCCTTTCTTGCCAGAAATACAAAGCGTCACAGCAGAAACAGGCAGGGAGGATGCTTACTCGGCAGGTCGAGGAACCCTTCGCAGTCCTCTGTGCCGATTTCGTGGGACCGTTACCACGATCTAAGCAAGGAAACACCATGCTGCTCGTCTTCTTCGACGCCTTCTCAGGCCTACGATTACAGCAGTGGTGAGAAAATTTTAGAAAGTGTATTTGATGAGGAGTGTAATAATTTTTCGTCAGAAATGTTGATATCAGAACTTTTGTATGTTGAAGGTGCGATCGTCACTAGTTTTTATTTGATATCAGAAGTTTTTGTTTGTTTACATTTGCTCTCACAGGAGCTAATATATTCATTTAAATTTAGATCGTTTAACCATAATTCTTAAACTTTTGGATTTTAACGAATTAACTTAAAAAGGCGTTCAAGCATTTTAAAATAACTTTAAAGCGAGGTATAGCACATGTCTGTAGCTTTAGTAGTGTAGAACTTACGATCTAACAAAATTTAGCTTTTTTTTAAGCTTTTTTCCCGGTAAAGCAGCGGGAAGTCGTAAAACAAAAGTTTCCTATTTGTTACTCCTTAAAACAATTGAAATGATTCCATGACCCTAAAATACAGTTTGGGTACGCACATACATAATTTAATGCTTGGCCAGCATTAATTTTATGAGCTGGCAAAAGTCGCTATTTTCGTTTCTTAATAACTTTTAAACGTGACTTTTTACAGTAATGTGTTATATACCAAAATTTAAGGAATCTCAAGGGCTATATAGTTTAAAGTTTTAAAGAAAATCGTTAAAGCCGTTTTTGAGAAAAATAAAAAAAAACTAAAAATAACCTTTAAAAAGAAAATGGTTTCGTGCATAACTTTTTAGCTATTGCATATACATAAATAGTGTTGAGAAGTATTGTACTTCAAAATACCTTTAATGTGAGGTAAAGCACAAGTCTGTAGCTTAAGTATATCGCAAGTAATGGGCTTACGAAATTTAGCCATTTATAGCTGTTTTCCCGCTAAACTAGTTTTTTCAAAAGTGGTAGAACTAATGTTTCTTATATCGAGCTGTTTAACACCATATAAAATTTCCAGGATTTTAAACCAACGTTTTGGACAAGCGCACAAACTGACAAACAGAATTAAATTTTCATTTTGGGAAGAAGAAGAAAATCTTATTTTGGCTATAACTTTTGAACGGAGCATCGGATTTTGTCATACGACCCCTCATTCGACGCGTATTTGCAATTGAAACACACCTAAATGCTAATTTATCCTAATTTATCCCCACCGGCCCCAACAGCTCCAAAATTTGACATTTTCACTATTTTACTTTCTCCGCTCCCTCTTCCAAGCCAATTGATTTTCTAAAAGTCTTGGTATGCAATCCTGTTTTTGCGATACCTTTCGATTGGTGTATCACTCATTATGATCGGACCATCACAGCAGATTTTCAATTCTGCGGCTATATATAGTAGTCGCCTTCGCACACTCTCCTTGTGCGCTTCGTCACTACTTGGACTGCCGTCCATAGTGATGTTGCTAATAGCACAATACTGTCGTCATGTTTTCTGTCTATTTTTAGGCAACGTTCGTACTCTGGAAACGTTGTACCGTTCCGTTTGACGTTCTATGCAGAGGGGGTAATTTACAATACTAATTCCAAAGTTTCCTGTTCATTATACCCTTGCAGAGGGTATTATGATTTCAGTCAGAACTTTGCAACGCAGTGAAGGAGACGTTTCCGACCCCATAAAGTATATATATTCTTGATCAGCTTGACAAGACGAGTCGATCTAGCCATGTCCGTCTGTCCGTCCGTCTGTCCGTCTGTATCTACGCAAACTAGTCTCTCAGTTTTAAAGCTATCGGGCTCAAACTTTCTCAAAAGTCTTCTTTCTATTGCAGGTAGTATATAAGTCGGAACCGACCGGATCGGACAACTATATCTTATAGCTCCCATATGAAGGATAAAAAAAAAAAACGTACAAAAACGTACAAAAATTCTAGCTTTGGTGTTTTTTGAAATATTACCTTCTACTTTTGGGAATACTATTTTTTAAATATTTCTGAATTTCGAATAAAACTTTAAAAAAATCGGATGACTATATCATATAGCTGCCATAGGAACGGTCGGAAAATTAAATGGTAATTAATAGGAAAAAAATTATATCTTTGGTGATTTTTATTACATTCTTTTCTTCGCTGGGATATGGCTTTTCTTTATCATTTCAAAATTTCGAATAAAATTTAACAAAAAGCAGACGGCTATATTATATAGCTGCCATGGGAAGGATCCAAAAATTAATGCCAAAGTAATACGAAAGCAGCTAAAATTTGGATTGTTGTAACATATACGAAAGTTAATTTAAATAAATGTTTTTGTAAATGAATGGGAATGATCTGCAAGGGTATATAAGCTTCGGTTGGCCGAATCTAGCGTCCATTCTTGTTTTGATTGACTTTATAGTCTGAATTAAAAGAGCTTTCGTTGTCCCAGTATAAGGTTTTTATTTTTGGAAACAGATTGACAAGTTGAAGTAAAGGTGTTTTAACGTACGTAGGTTGGTACGGGTGTTTTAGCAATAGTCTGTTTTTCGGGATGGTGAAAGGGAAATTTCGAGCATACCTTACAATTCGTTAGTATTTCAGCAACAATTCTTGTCATTTTGGATAATAAGTAGTTTTAAAGCTATCGGGATGAAAATTTCTTAATAGTCTTCTTTCTATTGCAGGTAGTACAAATGTCGGAAAGAGCCGGATCAGACCACTATATCTTATTGCTCCCATAGAAATAATCAAAAACAAACATTGTTACTTTAAAGGAAGTAGGCGTTTTGATTTTTGACATTTCAAAAACATTTTTTTTAATAGGAGTAATATATTTGTTTTACCTGCAAGGGTATATAAACATCGGCTGGCCGAAGTTTATATTTTTTCTTGTTTTATTTTGAAACAGAACATAGTTTTTGGTTGCTGGATGCAAATCAATTTAACGGTCTGACTCTTCACTGTGATTAGTGGCGGCGTCAGACACACCACTATCTTCTAGCGCCTTTAAATTTTGGCGGAAAAGAGCATCCGCCACTTGATTCTGTTTGCCAGAATACGCTTTCCAGCATATTATTTTGTCGATTGTGTTTTTTGGTGATACAGCTGATGTCAGGGGCTTGTGATCTGTGCAGATCAAACTCAAACTCTTTAATGTCCATTCTATGGCTAAGAGTTATATTTGCTACTTTATATTTGCCGCCACGTGCTCCTTGTCAATGCGAATTGCGCGTGAATCATGGTAAAAGCGCGGTTACCTTGAGATAATAAGGCACCTATGCCATGCTGTGAGGCATCTGTAGTTGGGTCAAAGGGTTTATTAAAATCTGGATACATGAGGCTTACTTCCTCTGATGCTCAACTATTTTTCAGTCATTCAAAGGCTATTTTTGGGCTTGATTTAAATTTATCTCACTTTTTCTAGAGTGATTTGCACATACTTTACCATTGTCACCCTTTAGAATATTTATGAGCGGATGAGCGATGGTAGCAACCCCTTTTATAAAACATCTGTAATAACACAGGAACAAAAAATTAAACTTTGTGAAATTTCCACGAACCATTTTAACTTTTCCATGATATTTGGGTGCTCCTGAGTAAAAGTCCCATACAAAATTATTTTCCATCACCTACAGGTTCCGCGGTATAGCTAAGAATACATAAAACCGATGTTTGCCGACATTTTGAATTACGTGGCCTATAAAATTAGACTTACCTTTATTATTTTCGGTAGGACCTACTCCTGGAAATTTTATATGGTGTTAAACAGCTCGATATAAGAAACATTAGTTCTACCACTTTTGGAAAAACTCGCTAGTTTAGCAGGAAAACAGCTATAAATGGCTAAATTTCGTAAGCCCATTACTTGCGATATACTTAAGCTACAGACTTGTGCTTTACCTCACATTAAAGGTATTTTGAAGTACAATTCTTCTCAACACTATTTATGTATATGCAATAGCTAAAAAGTTATGAACAAAACCATTTTCTTTTTAAAGGTTATTTTTAGTTTTTTTTTATTTTTCTCAAAAACGGCTTTAACGATTTTCTTTAAAACTTTAAACTATATAGCCCTTGAGATTCCTTAAATTTTGGTATATAACACATTACTGTAAAAAGTCACGTTTAAAAGTTATTAGCGACTTTTGCCAGCTTATAAAATTAATGCTGGCCAAGCATTAAATTTTATATGTGCGTATCCAAACTGTATTTTAGGGTCATGGAATCATTTCAATTCTTTTAAGGAGTTACAAATAGGAAACTTTTGTTTTACGACTTTTGAAAAAACCCGCTGCTTTAGCGGGAAAAAAGCTTAAAAAAAGCTAAATTTTGTTAGATCGTAAGTTCTACACTACTAAAGCTACAGACATGTGCTATACCTCGCTTAAAAGTTATTTTGAAATACTTGAACGCCTTTTTAAGTTAATTCGTTTAAATCCAATAGTTTAAGAATTATGGTTAAACGATTTAAATTTAAATGAATATATTAGCTCCTGTGAGAGCAAATGTAAACAAACAAAAACTTCTGATATCAAATAAAAACACCTCTTAACGAGGTAAAAACTAGTGACGATCGCACCTTCAACATACAAAAGTTCTGATATCCACATTTCTGACGAAAAATTATTACACTCGTCATCAAATACACTTTCTAAAATTTTCTCATTCGGTTTGATATGTTAATAGTCGGCTACTTATCATTTTTTATTTAGTTTCCTAAAGTCTATGACCAGCCTCTTTTCTCGTGGCTATCTTTGTCAACACCTTTTTTATCTACAACCCAGATGGGATTATTGTAGGGTAATTTTGACGGTCGAATAATGCGATAAGTTTCCGTTGTTGACGAAATCCAGCAAATTCAGCAAATTGAAGGGCCTCTATACCGCTTTCGTATTCTATTATATTTTTTACTAAATTAATATTAGCATTTACCTCCTTTAGGAAGTCCAGCCCACAATACCATCAAATTCCTTTAGTTATTGACCCAATGAGAAATCCGCAATCGTACTTGCGCGTGTGTGACTTATCCTTTGGAGCTGTCCTGTCACGGTCAACAAAATGTTTCCAGACCTTGCTCTGGAGAGAATTGCTTTAAGCATTTTATTTTTTAGAATTCTAATTAATATCCGATTAAAATCCCGCCTAATCCCATGATCGGTAGGTTAAGAAAGAAATAAGTACCCTGTGGCGATCATGTTTTGCCATCTGGTATCGCCAGGAATTCCCCGGACTTGCGAAATTATAGATTTATCTAAAATATACATTTGGTCACACTCTTAAGAAACCACGCTACGAAAGCACACAAGAAAAGAGATCTCCTTTCAATATTCAATTCAGCTTATAAAATACAAAAACAAAATACAGAATAAAGTTTAAACTTTACAACCTTTGCGTTTTAATAAAGTTCAACATATTACCTTGGTTATTAGGCAACCATAACTGGTGTCCCCCGACAATTCGAACATCTGCAATCAAAGCGAACAAAGTCCAATTTACTCAGAGCCTCAACATAACCTAACACAATGCAAGAACGAAGATTTCGTCGATGCGCAGGAACCATTGCAAATTCCTGATGCGAGTGCCGTTAACTCAGTATTTGCCAAAATGCCCTTTCCTCAACTACATTCCATCACGAACATCGAAATGTTTTTCACCAAACTGGAGAGCTGGATTTTGCGCAGCAGTAATCGCGTACGCTGATCCCAAATACCTTGATCAAGTGCACGATCTTGTCAATAACCCACCACAAACAAACCCGTACTCCACACTTAAACAAACAATTTTGTCTAAATTTGCCGAATCTGAAATGGTGCGCCTCGACAGACAGGCGACAGGAATTCAACTCGGCGATGGTCGTCCAAGACATCTACTCAGCCAACTTCAGCAAACAAACGCCACTAATGACAAATCGGTTGTGCGTCGCTACTGGATCAAGCGCCTACCACCACCTGCACGTGCTGTAATCGTAGGCCTGCTTGAAAGCTCTCCCAACACCACCCTCGCACAGCTCGCAACTGCTGCCGATGCTGTGATGGATTCTCTTAACTACGACACATCAGACCACATGTGTGCGGTATCACAGCAAAACACCCACCATGCTTCACAGGAGGATCGCATCACACAACTGGGTAAGCGCCTGGACGACAATGACAGGATTCTGCAGCAGATCAACAACAAGCTAAGTCAACTGCTTGGCACCACAAATCAGCAACGCGGTCGGAGCTACAATCGATCGCCCAGCAACAATAATTACCGGAGCAACACACCATCCAGGGACAATTCTAACCCTCAATTTTGCTGGTACCACAATAAGTACGGAGACAGTGCCCAACGTTGCATCCAACCGTGCTCTTTCCACACCAACAACAGTTCAAAAAACTAAGCACCACCGTTGGAAATCAACAGGGCAGCTCCGACGGTCGTAACGCAAATGCCTCACATTGCTCAAAGTAAACATCTGCAGAATTTCGTCCTCCAATCGTCTCTTCGTTCCAGACTCCAAATCGGGTAAAAGTTTTCTCATCGACACTGGAGCTGACGTATCTGTTATACCACCAAACACAATTAATCGACATATTGCAGCTACTAATAACCATACACTATTTGCAGCCAATGGAACAGCAATTCAAACTTATTGCACCACTCGCCTTACGCTGGATCTCGGTTTACGTCGCCCCATCACATGGATTTTTACCATATCCGACACGAAAATCCCAATCAATGGTTCAGACTTCTTGCAGCACTTTAACCTACTGGTCGACGTTAAAAACTCAAAGTTAGTCGATGTCGAAACACGCCTATCATGCTGCGGTATATTCAGCCAACAATCAGTTTCGGAGATCAAGACATACAACATTTACTGCGAATTTTCCAAACTACTGGAAGAATTTAAGGACATTTCGCAGCTCCTGCACAAGCAACAGCCACCAACGTCACACATTGCATCGAAACCAAAGGATCTCCACCATTCGCTAGGCCCAGGAGGCTAATTCCAGAAAAATTCCAAGCAGCAAAAAGTGAGTTCCAGTACCTAATCAACCTTGGCGTTTGCCGCCCGTCAAAAAGCCCTTACGCCTCCCCGTTACACATGGTCCGTAAGGCTACTGGTGAATGGCGTCCATGCGGTGATTACCGAGCTCTCAACGCACAAACCATCCCAGATCGGTATCCCTTACCGCACATACAAGACTATACTCATATATTTTACGGGAAACACGTTTTTTCAAAGATCGATCTAAACCGAGCTTACCATCAAATCCCCATCGAGGCTCGAGACATCCCTAAGACGGCCATAACTACTCCTTTCGGTTTAGTTTAGTTCCCACTGTGCCTAATAATCGGCTTTCCACTGTGCCTAATAATAGGTCTTCCGCTGTGCCAAAAAACTAACAGGTTTATTTTTGGCTTATCAAAATGTTAGAGGACTAAATATGAAGCTACCAAAGCTTTATGCTGACTCCTCCGCATTTACTGAAGATATTTTGGCTTTTACGGAAACTTGGCTAAAACCAGAGATATCTGACTCTGAAGTTTTGTCAATGAACTTTAACTCCTACAGGACCGATCGCTTCCCGCGTAGGGGGGGTGGTGTACTGATTGCCGTTACCTCTAGTTTAACATCGGAGAGACTTAACATTCATATCCCTAACGATATTGAATTTGTTAGTGTCAAAGTTTCCATTCAATCCTTATCTATTTTTGTAACCTGCTCTTATATTCCTCCTGGCTCTGATTTAATAATTTATGAGCACCATCTGTCTGCTATAAAATCTGTTCTATCCTTTCTTTCCAACAGAGACCTTTTGATTGTTTTGGGTGACTTTAATCTCCCTAATATCTCTTGGTCTCTTCCCACTGACTCACTTGTCGCTACTCCTTTATCCGCCCATGATTTTGTGGATGGCCTTTTAGAATTATCGTTACAGCAAGTAAGCTTTATACGAAATTCATTAAATAGACAATTAGATCTAGTATTTGTTTTAGATCCGCATGAAGTCACTGTAGCTAGAATTGACGCACTTGTTGTACCTGAGGACTTATATCATCCAACTTTGGAATTGACAATTGGCCACCCCTGTACTGATACCCTTTCTCCTTTAGTTCCTCAAACTAAAAGGAGATGCTTTCGTAAATGTGACTATAATAAACTAAACTACATGATTTCGCAATATAATTGGACTGATTTGTACAATTGCATGGATATTGACAGTGCAATTGAACTTTTCTATAGCGTTTTAAACACTTTTTTTGACGAATGCGTTCCTGACAGTCTTCCTCCGAAGCTAAACAGGCCTCCTTGGTTTAACAATGCGCTTCAAAGACTTAAAAATCTTAAATCCAACACTTATAAAAAGTATAAAAAAACGGGTAAGCCATCTGATTTTGCGAAATTTGTTGTGGCTCGTTCAGATTTTAATGTTCTCAACAGTCATTGCTATTCCATATATTTAAATCGATGTAAATTCGAGTTTTCAAATGATCCAAAGCAGTTTTATAACTTCGTTAATGCCAAGCGTAAGTCTTCGGCATTGCCTTCATCGGTTCGTTTAAACTCAAAAGAGGCATCGTCGGATTCTGAAATTGCGGATTTATTTGCCGAGTTTTTCCAAACAACTTATAGTTCGGCTGCTTGGTCAAACCCTATCTACCCTAACCCCTTAAATAGGGCTAATTGTATTTTTACCCCTGTAATTACCGAAAGTTCTCTTTTAAAGGATTTAGCAACAACAACGCCAACGTATTCTCCCGGTCCTGATGGACTCCCTGGGAGTGTGCTTAAGTTTTGTGCTTCAACCATTTGTAAACCGATTCTTAAACTTTTTCATTTGTCTATTTCATCATCAGTTTTTCCAACTATCTGGAAGGACTCTTTCATTATTCCACTCCACAAAAAGGGTGCGAAGGCGGATGCCCAGAATTATAGAGGCATTTCTAAATTGTCGGCAATTCCTTAAGCATTTGAATGTATTATTACTTCTCATTTGCAGCATTTATGTTCCTCGCTAATATCACCGTGTCAGCATGGTTTTGTTAAGCGAAGATCGACCACCACCAACCTTCTTGAACTGTCATCTATTGTAATAAATGGATATAAGAATAACATGCAGACTGACGTTATATATACAGATTTTAGTAAGGCCTTTGACTCTGTTAACCACTCTCTCCTTTTATTCAAATTAGATCAGCTTGGGTTTCCATGTAATCTATTAACTTGGATTTCAAGTTACTTGAATGGTAGGACTCAGAGGGTTATATTTAAGAGCGCTGTTTCTAAAATGATCAACGTGACATCTGGAGTTCCTCAAGGTAGTCATTTAGGCCCTTTGCTGTTTACTTTGTTTATTAACGATCTTCCCTCTATTGTAGCTCATTCTCGTGTACTAATGTACGCTGACGATGTTAAGCTTTGTTTATCATATAAAGATGTAGGGTCCGGTTTCAACTTACAGTCAGATATTGATTGTTTTCAGGGATGGTGTGAGTACAATCTTTTAAATCTGAACTGCCTTAAATGCAACGTTATGACTTTTTATAGGGGTACTCCTACGTTTATTAGTTATTCTCTTCAAAATACACCACTGGACCGTATATATTCAATTAACGATTTAGGTGTTCTTCTCGACCCAAAACTTAAATTTGATTGCCACATAATGGCCACTGTCAATAAAGCTATGAGTGTTTTTGGGTTTATAAAGCGTTGGTCAAAGGAATTTGATGACCCTTATACAACCAGATTATTATATACCTCCCTTGTCCGTCCTATTTTGGAATATTGTTCTTCAGTTTGGAGTCCACAATATCAAGTGCACATCGACCGTATTGAGTCGGTGCAAAAAAAATTTCTCCTTTTTGCCCATCGTAGTTTGAACTGGGATCAAAACGTAAGGCTACCTTCCTACCAGAGTAGATTACTATTGCTTAATTTACCTACACTTGAAAACCGTAGAATAATGCTTGGTACTATTTTTATGCAAAATCTTATAAAAGGTGATATTGACTCCGTAGAACTGGTAAACCGTTTAACTTTTAATGTTCCCGTTAGACTAACACGAAATTATTACCCTCTTAATTTGCCTCGATGTACATCAAATTTTACTCTGCATGAGCCCTTTCGTGTTCTATGTAAAAATTATAACAATCTTTATCATTTAATTTGCACTTCAACATCTATCCCCGTATTAAAAACTAAAATTTTATCTCATTTGCTTCAATCTTAGTTGTAGTATTTGTAGTACTTGTTTCATATATTTTCCTCGCGAACTCGCATTTTTGCCCTAATTGATAAAGGGTCCCGCGCGTAACAAGCACGTGCTTGGTATCGTTGGGCCACTTGTTTGTACTGCTCGTAGTGCATCAACGTCCATCATATTTAAATTCACCCACATGACATTCGGGTTGTGCAACGCGGCACAAACATTCCAACGATACATGCATACCGCACTGTCAGAGATGGATTTTGTCTTCGTTTATGTCGATGACATTGCCGTCGCATCGGTCAACATGGAGCAGCACCAACTTCACCTCCGCAAAGTGTTCGAGCGACTACGGCAATTCAACCTCACCATATCGATCCAAATGGCATCAAACCACTTCCAGAAAAAGTTAAGGCCATCTCGGATTTCCTCTACCCAAAATCGTTAAGGAGCTACGCAGGTTCTTGGCAATGATTAATTTTTACAGACGATTCTTGCTAAATGCAATTGAGCACCAGGCACCACTAAATCAACTTATCCCTGGAAATAAGAAGAATGACTCAACTGCAAGCACTTGGACTGCCGCCACCATTCAAAATTTCGATGAATGTAAACGAACCCTTGCAGAGGCAACACTACTTGTCCACCCAGCGCCGGCTGCGCCACTGTCTCTCTGTACAGACGCAAGCGATTTCGCAGTGGGAGCTGTGAACATCAAGTCGTCGACAATCAGTTACAACCACTGGGATTTTTCAGTGTAAAACTAACAGAAACTCAACTCAAGTATAGCACATGTGATCGTGAGCTCCTCGCTATATACCTCAGCATCAAACACTTTCGCTAAATGCTAGAAGGAAGAACATTTGACATTCGCACAGATCATAAACCTTTGGTATACGCATTTTCGAAAAAACCGGAAAAAGCCTCTTCACGACAACTCCGGCAACTGGATTTCATCAGCAATTCACCACCTCTATTGTTCACGTGGCTGGTATAGAAAATACTACTGCTTATACGCTATACGCTATCTCGCATCTCATCCATCGACAGCGAAATTATCGACTACAAGTAACTCAGCATCGCACAAGCAAATTGCGAAGAGCTAAGACGACTACTTAGCGACAACACCACAGCATTGCAGTTAAAATCAATCAGCATTCCCAACTCTACAAACTCGGTAATTTGCGATCTATCCACATCCAGCGTCCGACCTTTTGTTCCAGAGCCACTAAGGAAGAACGTCGTCAGCAAACTACACAACATTTCTCACAGTGGAATTGGATCAACAATAAAGCTCATCAAACAACGGTTCGTATGGCCCTCACAAGGACAATGCACAAGGACATTTCTCAATTCGTAAAACACTGCGAACCTTGCCAAAATCGAAAATTTCCCGACACGTCCGCTCGCCGCTACAGCACTTCACGCTTCCTACTCAAAGATTTGACCACATCAATTTGGATCTCATCGGGCCATTACCCCAATCAGGTCAATATAGATACTGCTTAACAATCATCGACCGCTATACACGTTGGCCGGAAGCCATCGCAATCGAGGACATGCACGCCAACACGGTAGCCTCAGCACTCATCGGCTCGTGGATCTCAAGATTTGGAGTTCCTGCCCGCATCACAACAGACCAGGGAAGACAGTTCGTGTCCAAATTGTTCCACGAATTGTCACGAATGCTAGAAATAGATCACCTTCGCACAACAGCATATCACCCGCAAGCGAATGGAATCATCGAACGCTGGCACAGAACAGTTAAGGCAGCCATCATTTGCAAAAATCGCGTAAATTGGCCACAGAAGCTTCCAATGATCCTGCTCGGGTTGCGATCATCATTTAAGCCAGACATCCAAACAACATCAGCACAACTTGTGTACGGCACAGCCATTCGCCTCCCAGGGGAATTTTTTCATCAACAGTCAAATTTCCAACCGCAGACTGAGTTCGCAAAAGAACTGGAGGAGATTATGCAAGAAATACGACCAACCCAGACGTCACACCACGACTCATCTAATCCTTTTGTTTTTAAAGAGCTGGAACATGCAACTCACGTTTTCCTACGCAACGACACCGTCCGTGGATCCCTTCAGCCGCCTTACGATAGACTCTTTGAAGTAAAGGAAAAGCAAACCAAATACTTCACCATAGACACCGGCGCCCGATGCGTTAAAGTTTCTATTGATCGCCTCAAGCCAGCCTTCTTAGAGGCTCAGCAGCCAACACCAACACCTTCACCAAATCCTTCCAATAACTCCAACATCAGGACTAAGGACATCACGACGACCCCTACGGTTAATCAATCATCAAGACCTCGTCGCACAATTAGACTCCCTGTTCGTTTCACAACATGAACTCTAGGGGGGATTACTGTGGCGATCATGTTTTGCCATCTGGTATCGCCAGGAATTCCCCGGACTTGCGAAATGATAGATTTATCTAAAATATACATTTGGTCACACTCTTAAGAAACCACGCTACAAAAGCACACAAGAAAAGAGATCTCCTTTCAATATTCAATTCAGCTTATAAAATACAAGTACAAAATACAGAATACAGTTTAAAATTTTCAACCTTTGCGTTTTAATAAAGTGTAACATATTACCTTGGTTGTTAGGCAACCATAACCCCAATGTCGGTTGGGGCTCAAGAGCTGGATCAAAAGATTTCCAGAAGCAGAAAAAAACTAAGCAATAGCGCACTTAAAGCACGAACACTTGTGGGTGAAAACTGTGGGAGTAATTCTATCTAAAAGCTAATACTTAGCGATTTTTAAGGTTTCCTGTGAGTCTTTTGGATACAACTATTTCAAAAAATTTCCTTCGTGCACCCACCCACACCCTCACAATATACTCAATGTATCCTATTCATTTCTTTAACAAAGTTAGAGAGCGACATTATAAATTGGTTGGAGCTCATTTCATTTCCACAAATAAAGCTCAAAAGAAAAATATAAACTTTTTTGGTTAAAAACTGTGGGACTATTAACATATTAATCATGAAAGTTCGCATTTAACCGATAGTCCTTGGAGTCCTTTGGTCCCGAATTTCCAAAAATCTTTTTTTAGTGCCCCTCCTCTAAAATACGATTCAGACCCAATTTTGTTTATTATTTAAGGTCTTTTGGTTTGGGCTGGGGGAACATGACGAAAATCGACTTCTACTCTTTTGTAGTAATACAAGAATCTCAGCTTTATAATCTATACCCCGATTTATTTTCGTTTTTTTTTTTAAGTTTAATTTATTTATTTTATTTATTTTCCTTCGATTCTATGACAGCCATAAGAATTCAATGACCGATAAAAGCTATAAGATACATTTTACCGATTAGAATCATTTTTTTAAAAAACAAGTTAAATTAAATAAAAATAATGGGAAAACTACAGCTCTATAAGTAATTTATTAATATTTTTTTATACAAATAAATTTTCTTTTACTTTTTTAATTTCTAAAAAAAGAACTTCACTAAAAAATTTTACCTAATACCGTTTTTTTTTACATATTTCATTGCCTCTAGCAATATGTTATGATCCTTGTTGGGGCCTGAGGCTAGATCAAGTCAGTGCCGTGACTCCCCGAACCCTTACCACCGCACGCATAATAATGAATTAAACGTTGACTCCTTAATAAATAACCAACGGTACACAACACAGTAAACTGCTCGACCATATTAAAATTCAAATTTAAACAAGAAAGAAAGCTATTTCGAGTAAAATTTTTTAAAAATCGGATGACTATATCATATATCTGCCATAGGAACGGTCGGAAAATTAAATGGAAATTAATAGGAAAAAAATTATATCTTTGTGGACTTTTATTACATTCTCTTCTTCTCTGGGATATGGCTTTTCTTTACTATTTCAAAATTTCGTATTAAATTTATAAAAAGTTCGGACGGCTATATTATATAGCTGCCTTAGGAAGGATCAAAAAATTAATGCCAAAGTAATACGAAAGCAGCTAAAATTTGGATTGTTGTAACATATACGGAAATTAATTAAAATTTATTGTTTTTGTAAATGAATAGGAATGATCTGCAAGGGTATATAAGCTTCGGCTAGCCGAAGCTAGCTTCCTTTCTAGTTTTCCATTAATTTTGCGATCGTTCCTATGACAGCTGTATGATAAGTCATCCGATTTTGATAAAATTAAATTCGAAATTCAGAAGTATTTAAAAAGTAATTCTCCCAAGAGTATAAAGAAATATATAAACAAATACCGAAGCTATAATTTTTTTCCGATCCTTTCTATGGGATCTATATGATATAGTTGTCCGATCCGGCTGGATCCGACTTATATACTACCTGCAATACAAAGAAGACTTTTGGGAAAGTTCCATTCCGATAGCTTTAAAACTGAGAGACTAGTTTGTGTAGAAACAGACGGACAGACGGACGGACAAACGGACATGGGAGGACCAGCCCCCCACCCCCACCCGGAACTTAAACATGTAAAATTTGATTTTTTGTTGCAGTTGGAGTCTATGATGAGATAGATTCTATCAATAGTTCAGGACGATGGTTTCGATGGCGCCCCCTGTGGGGAATCTGGAGGACGATCTGGGAATTTGAATTAATCCCGGTTCGCTCAGGGATTACTATTCCGTGGCCAGTTTTGAGAGAGGCAAGGGAATAGGCGATGATGATAGACAGATATTAAGATACTAGCAGCCTAAAGGCTGCACGCAGCGGGTAGTCTTAAAATAAGTGTTTGTGCCAAAAAATTGAAAACAAGTGAGTGTTAGCGTGTAAATATATAATGAGAATGAGGAAATTTTAGAAAGTGTATTTGATGACGAGTGTAATAATTTTTCGTCAGAAATGTTGATATCAAAACTTTTGTATGTTGAAGGTGCGATCGTCACTAGTTTTTACCTCGTTAAGAGGTGTTTTTATTTGATATCAGAAGTTTTTGTTTGTTTACATTTGCTCTCACAGGAGCTAATATATTCATTTAAATTTAAATCGTTTAACCATAATGCTTAAACTATTGGATTTAAACGAATTAACTTAAAAAGGCGTTCAAGTATTTTAAAATAACTTTTAAGCGAGGTATAGCACATGTCTGTAGCTTTAGTAGTGTAGAACTTACGATCTAACAAAATTTAGCTTTTTTTTAAGCTTTTTTCCCGCTAAAGCAGCGGGTTTTTTCAAAAGTCGTAAAACAAAAGTTTCCTATTTGTAACTCCTTAAAACAATTGAAATGATTCCATGACCCTAAAATACAGTTTGGATACGCACATACAAAATTTAATGCTTGGCCAGCATTAATTTTATGAGCTGGCAAAAGTCGCTATTTTCGTTTCTTAATAACTTTTAAACGTGACTTTTTACAGTAATGTGTTATATACCAAAATTTAAGGAATCTCAAGGGCGATATAGTTTAAAGTTCTAAAGAAAATCGTTAAAGCCGTTTTTGAGAAAAATAAAAAAAAACTAAAAATAACCTTTAAAAAGAAAATGGTTTCGTGCATAACTTTTTAGCTATTGCATATACATAAATAGTGTTGAGAAGTATTGTACTTCAAAATACCTTTCATGTGAGGTAAAGCACAAGTCTGTAGCTTAAGTATATCGCAAGTAATGGGCTTACGAAATTTAGCCATTTATAGCTGTTTTCCCGCTAAACTAGCGAGTTTTTTCAAAAGTGGTAGAACTAATGTTTCTTATAACACCATATAAAATTTCCAGGATTTTAAACCAACGTTTCGGGACAAACAGACAAGCGCACAAACTGACAAACAGAATTAAATTTTCATTTTGGGAAGAAGAAGAAAATCTTATTTTGGCTATAACTTTTGAACGGAGCATCGGATTTTATCATACGACCCCTCATTCGACGCGTATTTGCAATTGAAACACACCTAAAAAAATGCGAGGAGCCATTTATCCCCACCGGCCCCAACAGCTCCAAAATTTTACATTTTCACTTTTTTACTTTCTCCGCTCCCTCTTCCAAGCCAATTGATTTTCTAAAAGTCTTGGTATGCAATCCTGTTTTTGCGATACCTTTCGATTGGTGCATCACTCATTATGATCGGACCATCACAGCAGATTTTCATTTCTTCGTGTATATATAGTAGTCGCCTTCGCACACTCTCCTGGTGCGCTTCGTCACTACATGGACTGCCGTCCATAGTGATAGTTAATATGTGTACCATTGTCAATCTTAATCTAAATACTTCCCGTGTTCATTTGTAAATTTGTCCGGATTCAGACCGGAAAACCGTAGTTGTCCTCGGTGTTGCCTGTGAGAAAGGTCCCGAGTCTTGGTTTTCGGCGGGGGAGATTACAGCGCGTGTTTACATACTTTGGCCTGTCCCTTCTTTTCCCCAGGAGCTCTTCAGGATTAGGCGACACACTAGACACAAATAGTGTATGTCCTTGTTTGCGCCTCGTTTTATTGTTAGCTCCACCAATACATGCATGGTAGAGGAGTGACGTGGTGTGAGGAGTGACTCCGACTGACCGAAAATGGGTGATGCCCCTGCGGAATCCTCCAGGGCATCCATCGTTGGGTGGGCGTGCTTGGCTAGGTCATCAATAGCCACCAAAACATTCCATATTTCCCGTCATTTGTAACAATAAAAATAAGTCGGGTTTTTCTTCCTGACGCTATAACTCCAATAAGCACGAACCGATTTCCACGGTTTTGCTTTCGTTGAAAAGGTCTCGGGCTCCGTGAGGTTTATAGCAAACAAAGATAAGGAAAAATTTCAATAGGAAAGCGGGAAAATCATTTTTTTTTAATAGACTTCAGCACTTTCAACCACTTCCAGTTTGCCTTGCGTTCGCAATGACAATTAACAAGTCGCAAGGCCAATCGCTTAGTGTTTGCGGGATAGATTGTTACGTACGCCCTCTCCTTCAATTTATTTGATGGAGAAAGATGCACGTAGAAAAACAACATCGAATCTCAAGGCAAGGGAGGGGGGCGATCGAAACATTGACTCACCGAAAACAAGCAAAGGAATGTGCAATTTGACGATCTTTTGAATGGCATATAGTCAGAACAACGACCGTAACCTTACACCAGTAGCTGGCAAAGTGCATCAGTCGGGCATTGACACTACCGATAGGGGAAATCATAGGTGGGAACACCCAAATAACCCAACTTATCACGAGGGTCGAGAACAAGCTCTATACTGGTATAAAAGACCGTAGCCGGATAGAGAAGCTAGACAGAGTTCACTCTGATCTCACGGCACTATAGTGTGAGCACTATACTCCCGACGCCGCCAACGACTGCAGCCAAGACCGGAATCCTGAAGATAGTCCTGTTTGCAGTCGATGAACAGTAAACATATCCTGGAAGAGCAGTCCTACTACACCCTCGTCCTAAAGAAGAATTATTTTTATTATCAAGGACTTCATCATGGGAGGAACTAATTCCAAAGTGGACCATAGTACGGCCAATGTGATCAACACCGTCAAAATAATCGATCACAAGGACGACATTCAGGACGTGAACCATAATCTGAAGATCGTCATCGCTATGTTTGCTTTCGTAATCATCCTGCAAGTGGTCAAGATGTACAAGCGATCCGTGCAAGGACGCCGGGACCAAAAGCACGCCCTGGAACAGGCGATATGCCGCCAGGTCTAGAAAAGAAGATAAAGTACAAGAAACCTATTCAAAAATCATAAAAAAAGTGACAGAAAAATAAAGGCAATGAAATGCCTTAATTACCGACAAACGTGAAGCAAAACAAAAAGAAAAAAAACAAATTGTGAACTCAGGCATTTATGAATGCAAGTGCAACAGCAATAATATCAAGTGAAGTGCAGTGACATTGGAGACGCCGCTGCTTGAGACCCTACCGTAGGAACAGACGTGTGCCGCCGAGGGATCTACATACATACATATAATATATATATATATATATATACAGTTAGTGATTGTGTTTAAGAACAAGATTTTTTTTTTTGTGTGTGTTCTAACGATAGTGTTTTGCACGTATATATATATTTGTTTCTAATTTCTTCAAAAAGCCCAGGATCTAGTGCGTCGAGATCTCATCGCCCAGGACAAAAAGGGGTAAGTTTGTCGGAACACGGTTCCTTTTCCTATACCAAATGTATATATATATCCGTGCACCATGATTAACCGTCAGGCCCTAGCGGTCACTCTTAGAAAGGAACCACATTTTTATATTAAAGTTCGGTATCTATTGTCTAAAGTAAATTCGCCCATTACTATAAATGATTTGGAACTTCTATACATTGAGACCTTCAGTCTGGATTTTTCCCCACTTTTACATTGTACTAAAGTAGAAAAAGCCATAGTTTGTGCCACAGTACCCAAGACTACTGTTTATTCTAAAAACTTCTCTAATGAACTTCTTGGGGAGGTTAGCACCTTTGTCATCCATCTGATGAACTAATTAGCTAAATAATACAATAATTAAAACAACACACTAATACCGTACCAGCTATTGTTAACTATATCTTTACCTAAGTTAAACTTTTTATAATATAATAAACATTGACTTTTCAGCCGCGAGTATCAGCCTTGTGTTTGTATGAACAATCACAAGAGCCCTCAGAGCGACGTTTGTAGTCGTGAATAGTCAGCAATTTGCTGACGTGTGCACCCTGTACGGGTGATAAATTCGATACTCTCCGCTAACAAATTTTGTTGGTCAATTAAAAATTAAATTCATATGTATTCCTAACCATAATATTACTCATAAATGGCACTAGCCAATATTTTATTCAATAAAATTGTAATGTGAAAACGAACTTAAAAACATGAAGTGCTAAGTTTTCAAACGGGGGTTGCTGACGCGATAAGTGGAGTAGGTGAAGAATAATGACATAACTTTTGACGAACAACCTTGACAATAGGGGATCGTATTGCGCGGTCCGCGACGATCGATTTGGCACACGATTGTGTAAAGGGGAGGGAATGTGGCCGAAACATTGCCCGATCGTGTTACGATCAAGCAAAAGCTTAGCTTGTGGGGCAATGTAGACTGATGACCGACGGACTTTACAACTTTTACTGTTTTCAGGCATCTTTAATATTTATTCTCGTTATGTTGAAGAGGAGAAAGGCTTACCAAGGACCCACCCCATCCGGCGAGCTTATGCCGGCAAAATTGGTGCCTGAACATCGGATGTCTTTCCTTCGGCCCAAGTCCTTTCAGGACTAGGGCACTAATATGCCCACGTAACAGAATTGGCGCCCAACGCGAAAGGATTTCATATTCTTTAAGAAATTAGGATCAAGCATCTAAATACCGATACTATTTGGATTAGCGTACCTAGGGATGGCATAACTTCCAACTTTGAATGCCAGAAATGACTTGACTATATCTAGAACAAGGGAGTTAAGTAGTTTAATAACAATGCTAGCTAAAATGTTATTATTTATTTTAAATTTAAAGTCCGCAACTTCTGCGACAGTCAGATTTGATCAGTCAGGGACTCGTCTCAGAATAGGGGGTGACTTTATACATTGTTTCCTTTTTAAAATCATAGATATCCTTTGTTTTATTATGGGTAAAGTTACTAAGAAAAATTCTTTAAAGCAAATAGGAGGTTTCCTTTTATAATATTATGTAACTATGTGCCGACTGACAATTATTTTAAAATTAACGTAAATACAGTTTAGAAAGTGCTTTTTGGCCGACGCTACACGACGTACTAGGCGAAGCCCGGTCGTTTGATAGGCTCGAGTTCAGAAAGAGCAGGAGCGCAGACGTTACGGTAACGCATTTAGCCATTGCGGTGCGGATCTATTGTGCGATTGTCGATCCAGGACAGAAAAGGTGGGTGGGGGAACTGACAGGAAACGTAAAGCCGACGCTACACGACGTACTAGGCCAAGAGTCTGGTCGTTTGATAGGCTCGAGTCTTTACGGCATCCTTTGACATATTTGGGCGGGGGACGTATTTTAGTTTCTCTGGCCGACGCTACACGACGTACTGGGCTAGATGGTCCGGTCGTTTGATAGGCTCGAGTCCAGAGAAATAGGAAAACCGCTGTGGATCCCGAGTTTGATCGGTCAGATAGCAGCAGGTTGTGGAGCCCGAGAATGATCGGTCAAATAACCTGATTTCCGACGACTGGCGGGAGGGGGATTTCGGACAGACTTTTCTTCTAGGCGCAGCTAGTTCCCGTTGTGAACGTTAAAGCTGACTAGAAGGGAAGAAGAGCTGTTAGTTCAGTGGAACCCAGTTGTGTAGAAGCTGCTAATACCTCTAGTTAGGGATATTTGTTTTTCTTGTTTGTGGGGCTTAAATATCGGACGGATTCTTCACCAAAGAGATACTTAGTAATCGCAAAACAGCACCCCCCATTATCTTTGATTTATATTCGCAAACCTTAGTCAGCAGTACTTGGCTGATCGCGCGAGTGAACGAAAAAGAATAAGACAAGGGTAAAGTGTGTGTCATTGCTCAAGAGTACCAGCGAAACACAAGTGAAAAAGATATTTAAGCGACTAAAAGAATCTTTGGCCCAAATGAAGGGGACAAAGAAGAAAGTGCTTTTCCAATCCACGACGGGAAGAATTACCCGATCGACAACACGGGGAGCAAATCAGGCACACAGGAGTGCAAGTGCTGACGCCACGCCACGGAGAACCAGTTCTCTCGACAGAGACAACCTAAGTATCTTCCGCGAATCGGAAGAGCAAGAAGAAAGTAGATCCATTGAAGACAACATGGACCAATTAGACGAAACCGAAGGAGCTGTAGGGGGAGAAAATTTTCCTCTGGGTCAGCCAAAGGGACGCTCAAGTATGCTCCCACAGTATGAGGCCAACCCGACAAGCAGTTTAGAAGCTGCCGAGAGAAGAGAGCAGATAATGCGATCAGTGATTAAACAAAATAATGAGACACAGGTAGCCATGCAAGCGCAGATAGAAGCGTTAAAGGTGCAAGTAGTGGAACTACGATCCTCACAGTCCATGAGGGTGGAGCCGCCAGTATTACCACCACCACCTCGGTTTCCGGCACACCCATCTGACAGCTTCTTGTGCTACCAAGAGACGCCGCCTCCCGAACCGCTATCGCAGGAGACTCTCAACAGCCAGAGGCATCGGCTTCGAGATCCCCGGCGCCCCGACACATCCCAACACCACCAACCCCGAAATAACGGCCCGGACACAAGTTATCCCCGACACCCAGAGTACGACCGAAGCCCCGGATTCCCGGCGTTGAAAGGAGTCCGACTAGACAAATGGAATCTGAAGTTTGATGGGAACAGCCGCAGTATGACGGTCGAAAGTTTCTTGTTCCGCGTCGAACGGTTGCAAGAACTTTATGGAATAGACCAGCGACAAGTGTTCCGAGAATTCCATAGCTTGTTGGTAGGAGTTGCCAGCAAGTGGTATTGGCAGCTGATGGAAGATCGAGCCGAGGACTACGAGTTTGACTACTACTCGTTAACCAGGGAAATGAAACGCGCTTTTTCCTCCTCCGGGAGTGACTTGATGAAGATCAAGGAGTTGATGGAGCGGCGACAAGGGCAGAACGAATCTTTTAGCGACTATGTATCTGATATGCATAACTTGCATTTCCGATTGCAGAACAAGCTAGAAGAAGAGAAATTTGTGGAGCTTATCAAGGACAATCTAAATGCCCAGATGGGAAGCTTGTTGCTGACATCCCGGATTAGGTCACTAGCGGATCTGAAAAAGGAAGGACTTAGAGTGGACCGCTGGTTAAGGAGTAACGGCAGGGCCGCGCGAAGCAGGCCGGTCAGTGAACTCGAGGATTATCAAACACCACAAGATTTTCCGGACGCTGTGACTGTAGAAGAATTTAACCGGAAGCGAAGAGACAACCGATCGGGGCTAGAAAACGGGCAGGGATGCCGAGGACCACTCCACGAGTTAGTCTGCTATAAATGCGGCAAATCAGCTGACTTCTACAGAAAACATCCAAAAGAAGATCCCTGCCTTACGAGATTCCATGACGCCACCTGCCGATTGTGTGAAAGGATCGAAGGCGATGCAAACGCTAACCCAGCGGCTTTTCCGCGGAGTCCGTCAGGCCAGACCGGGACAGCCGGGCGGATCAAATCAGTCACATTCCCGTAGAGACCACCATTCCCAGACAGATCTCTCCCCATAAGAGCCTAGAACAACGAGAGAGGGAGTATGAACTGGCAAGACAGCGTATCTTCCAAGGCTCGGAAGATACGGACAACACGACACGGGACACACGGAAGATGCAGAGACTATATGATGCCCGAGCAGAATATCGCAAGCTCAAGCAGAAAGTAGTAGACACGGTAGTGAGCATACAAAACGATAACCGTTTCTTTGCCAAAACCAAAGTTGACGGAGAAGAAATACTAGCGTTACTGGATACAGGCGCTAGTGCGAATTGTATTGGCAGAGGAGCGGAAGGCTTCCTAAGGAACCGGACACGGCCCAAAAGGAAGCTCAAAGAAGAATGTGTGCGCACCGCTAGTGGCGGCGAAACCCGAGTAGTCGGAGCCATAACCCTACCCGTGGAATGGAAAGGAAAGACCAAGGACCTGGAATTTTTGATAGTACCAGGTCTGACACAACGTTTTTATTTCGGAATTAACTTCTGGGATACGTTTGGCCTAACATTCCTTGGTAAGGGCGGAACCGAGTTTGCAGCCATCGAAGCACCACCGGAGTATGACTTAATGACCGGAGACTTGGATATGAACGATCCTCCTAAGCCCGAAACCGCTTACATGCCTCATCAGCAACACAGTAGGCTGAGACGAGTAATTGAGACATACCCATCATGTCTGGATAAAGGTTTAGGAAAGACCAGCTTGGAGCAACATATAATAGAAGTAACCGACGAAGACCTGCCGATCAAGCAGCGGCATTATCCGATTTCCCCAGCCAAGCAAAAGCTGGTGTATGCCGAGCTAGATCGCATGATTGGCCTAGGTGTAATCGAAGAGAGCAACAGCAGCTGGAGTTCACCAGTGACTCTAGTACAAAAAGGACAGAAAAATCGCCTTTGCCTCGACGCACGCAAAGTCAATTCCCGGACAATCAAAGATGCATACCCATTGCCACACATCGAAGGCCTGTTAAGTCGTTTACAGGAAACATACTATATTTCCGCAATCGATTTAAAAGACGCGTTTTGGCAAATACCCCTGGAAACAAAAAGTAGAGAGAAAACCGCATTTACAGTACCCGGCAGACCACTATATCAGTTTACAGTCATGCCGTTCGGCCTGTGCAATGCAGCGCAAAGAATGTGCCGACTAATGGATAAAGTAATACCGGCGTCGCTTCGCGAGAATGTATTCGTGTACCTCGATGACCTACTGGTTTGTTCACCTACTTTTGAAAAACACCTAGATATGTTGAAGCAGGTCAGTGACTGCCTGCAGCGCGCAAAACTGACAATAAATGTCGACAAAAGTAAGTTTTGTTATAGCCAGGCCAGATATCTAGGCTATGTAGTAGGAGGGGGATGCATACGAACGGACGATTCGAAAATCCAGTCAATCCAGGAATTTCCTCAACCAAGCTCTCCCAAACAGATGCGGAGGTTTTTGGGGATGACTGGCTGGTACAGGAGGTTTATTCAAAACTATGCTCAAACAGCGGCACCTCTTCATGATTGTTTGAAGAAAGACCGCGTTAAGAAATTTGAATTGTCCGAAGAGGCAATTAAGGCGTTTGAAGAACTAAAAGCTAACATGGCATCAGCACCTGTACTTGTCACCCCTGACTTTAAAAAACCCTTCACCATTCAGTGCGATGCATCAACAACTGGAGTAGGAGGAGTTTTGTTTCAGACTGATGACTCAGGCGGCGAACATCCGATCGCCTACATGTCAGCCAAACTAAACAAGGCACAGCGGAATTATAGCATAACAGAGCTAGAATGCTATGCCGCCCTTCTCAGCATCACCAAATTCCGAGCTTACGTAGAAGGAATGCCGTTCAAAGTGATCACCGATCATGCTAGTCTAAAATGGCTGATGGGTCAAAAGGATCTATCCGGCAGATTAGCACGGTGGAGTCTGAAGCTGCAAGCGTTCGACTTCACCATCGAACATCGTAAAGGAGCACTTAACGTCGTACCCGATGCCCTCTCACGAGTGTATATGGACGAGCTACAGAAAGAGAAAGCAGCGGAACAGGATGTCCAGATAGACTTAGACTCACCAGCGTTCCAATCCCCGGAATATGTAAAATTGGTGCACGCAGTAAACCAGAATGAGGGAAAAATCCCAGACGTACAAACAACGGACGGCTTTGTATACAAGCGGATAGGGTTCAGCTCAGGGGATGCCGTCGATGAAACTCGAGCATGGAAGCTCTGGGTTCCCGCCGAGCTGCGATCTGACTTAGTCTGGAGAGCACATCATGCCATGACCGCAGGGCATGGGGGTTTGCACAAATCCCTAGCCAAACTGAGACAGTTTTACTACTGGCCAGGGATGGCAGTAGTGCAAAAGGTAGTGAAAGAGTGCGAAGTCTGTAAGATCAGCAAGACCACCAATAAAAAAATTCGACCACCCGGGCCGGTCAAAGGTTGTTTATCGACTTTATGGGGCCGTATCCGAGAACCAAAACTGGGAACTCGGTGATTTTTGTATGCCTCGATCATTTCTCCAAATTTGTCTGGCTGCAGCCTATGAGACATGCCGTGGCATCAGAAGTGTTCAAATTCCTCGAGACCCGAATTTTCCATCAGTACGGAGTACCCGAATACATACACTCTGACAATGGAAAACAATTTGTGTCTCAAATGTTTGCCGAGCTAATGAACCGCTACGGTATTCGTCACGTGAGAACGGGGCTCTATTCCCCGCAAGCAAATGCAGCGGAGAGGGTAAACCGATCGGTGCTTCAAATTTTGCGGGCAACAATTGCATCGGATCAGCGAAATTGGGATACCCAGCTAAGCCGAATAGAATGTACCCTTAGGAGTGGCCGACACGAATCGATAGGCATAGAACCCTACTATGCAATGTTTGGGACACAAATGGTGACACACGGTACTGCATACCCTATCTTAAGGAAACTAGGTGGAATCCAGACTGGAGACCCAGAGATAAGCCTACCGGATAAAATGGATCTTATCCGACAGAAAGTGAGCCAGGGACTAAACAAGACCCATGAACGGGCAGAAAAGGCCTATAACACCCGCAGCAAACCGGTGGAATTTTCCGTTGGACAAGTTGTCTATCGAAAAAACTACCGGCAGAGTAACAAAGCGGAGGGATACCATGCCAAACTTGGCCCGAATCGGGTTCGCTGCGTTGTACTTCAGCGCAAGGGCAAGGCGTTATACGAGCTGGGAAATATCGGTGGGAAGAGTGTTGGCATATTCCATGCCAAAGACCTCTATTTCGCTTGAACTCCCTCTGGTTGGAATTCGAGGATCAGTCCCATTTCAAGAGAGGGAAAAGCTCGGAACGTCGGAATTGGACTAGGGAACATGGAATCCGGGAGAGCGGGTCCGTTATATAAACCTCGGCAAGGGGACTGCTGTCATTCAGCATGATGAAGACCACTCTAGAGCAGCAACAAGGAATTACCGAGACCGCTCGTAAGGTGCAAGCCTTACGGGGGTCTATCGAAGAATGGGACCACCGCGTGACGGTGGTCTCCAACAAAATAAAGGAGGCGCATGACAGCATGCGTAGAGACTTCCACTGCATCCATCAGCTGTGGACGGAAGTCCAGGAATTCAGGAAAGAAGAGCCGGACCGGTGAAATAAGAGACGGATTTCCCGTTGTAAACGCCTTATCCGGCAACGTCTGAACTACGAGGAGCGCCTCAAAGGTCTACTACAAGGACTGCAGGAGGACCTTGAGCAAGCCCGGATATCCTTGAACAAACAACAAAACAAGGAGCTGGAGTTGATCGCAGGCTTGCACAAGGCCATAATAAAGTTGGCCAGGACCAGTCCAGAGCGAGCTTTGCAGGCCAAGAGGGACCTGCTAGTAATTTTATAAAAAAAAAAAAAAAAAAAAAAAAAACAAGATAATAATAAATAAATAATTAAATTATAAATACAAATATTTGTCATCTCTGGGGGGAAAAGTGCAACAAGCAAAACCTCGAGCGACACCGCGATGATAATCCAATCGCAGAGGTGGGTAATGTTGGCTGGCCGCAGCACCCATGCTCGTACACGGAAATACGATATATTTTTGTGTTTTCCTGTCTTTGCTGACTACAGCGCATATTTTCTTTTTCCAGGTGTCATTTTTGTGTTGTAATTTTTGTTTTCTTTTAGGTATGTGTGTATATGTATTTATGTTTCTGTCCAGTGACGGAAAGTTTTTTTCAGATAACCCCTATACACAATCGTCCCCATCGAAAAACCTACCTACATAATTATCCGTATGATCCTATTTTGATTGCCAATTAATTATTCTTGTTGCGTAAATTGATAATAGCCCGGTTAGAGCAGTCGGATGAACATGAGACTCTTGGTACAGGAGTGGGTCGAAGCCACACGTTTAAGGGCGCCTAAATAATGAGAAAGAAAAACAAAACAAGCACTAATTCGTTGGTCGTACGAAAATTCCTTTTTGCGAAGTCATTCCATGCGTGTCCGTATCGATCACTTCGAGCCTGTTACGTACGCCCTCTCCTTCAATTTATTTGATGGAGAAAGATGCACGTAGAAAAACAACATCGAATCTCAAGGCAAGGGAGGGGGGCGATCGAAACATTGACTCACCGAAAACAAGCAAAGGAATGTGCAATTTGACGATCTTTTGAATGGCATATAGTCAGAACAACGACCGTAACCTTACACCAGTAGCTGGCAAAGTGCATCAGTCGGGCATTGACACTACCGATAGGGGAAATCATAGGTGGGAACACCTAAATAACCCAACTTATCACGAGGGTCGAGAAAAAGCTCTATACTGGTATAAAAGACCGTAGCCGGATAGAGAAGCTAGACAGAGTTCACTCTGATCTCACGGCACTATAGTGTGAGCACTATACTCCCGACGCCGCCAACGACTGCAGCCAAGACCGGAATCCTGAAGATAGTCCTGTTTGCAGTCGATGAACAGCAAACATATCCTGGAAGAGCAGTCCTACTACACCCTCGTCCTAAAGAAGAATTATTTTTATTATCAAGGACTTCATCATGGGAGGAACTAATTCCAAAGTGGACCATAGTACGGCCAATGTGATCAACACCGTCAAAATAATCGATCACAAGGACGACATTCAGGACGTGAACCATAATCTGAAGATCGTCATCGCTATGTTTGCTTTCGTAATCATCCTGCAAGTGGTCAAGATGTACAAGCGATCCGTGCAAGGACACCGGGACCAAAAGCACGCCCTGGAACAGGCGATATGCCGCCAGGTCTAGAAAAGAAGATAAAGTACAAGAAACCTATTCAAAAATCATAAAAAAAAGTGACAGAAAAATAAAGGCAATGAAATGCCTTAATTACCGACAAACGTGAAGCAAAACAAAAAGAAAAAAAACAAATTGTGAACTCAGGCATTTTTGAATGCAAGTGCAACAGCAATAATATCAAGTGAAGTGCAGTGACATTGGAGACGCCGCTGCTTGAGACCCTACCGTAGGAACAGACGTGTGCCGCCGAGGGATCTACATACATACATATAATATATATATATATATATATATACAGTTAGTGATTGTGTTTAAGAACAAGATTTTTTTTTTGTGTGTGTTCTAACGATAGTGTTTTGCACGTATATATATATTTGTTTCTAATTTCTTCAAAAAGCCCAGGATCTAGTGCGTCGAGATCTCATCGCCCAGGACAAAAAGGGGTAAGTTTGTCGGAACACGGTTCCTTTTCCTATACCAAATGTATATATATATCCGTGCACCATGATTAACCGTCAGGCCCTAGCGGTCACTCTTAGAAAGGAACCACATTTTTATATTAAAGTCCGGTATCTATTGTCTAAAGTAAATTCGCCCATTACTATAAATGATTTGGAACTTCTATACATTGAGACCTTCAGTCTGGATTTTTCCCCACTTTTACATTGTACTAAAGTAGAAAAAGCCATAGTTTGTGCCACAGTATCCAAGACTACTGTTTATTCTAAAAACTTCTCTAATGAACTTCTTGGGGAGGTTAGCACCTTTGTCATCCATCTGATGAACTAATTAGCTAAATAATACAATAATTAAAACAACACACTAATACCGTACCAGCTATTGTTAACTATATCTTTACCTAAGTTAAACTTTTTATAATATAATAAACATTGACTTTTCAGCGGCGAGTATCAGCCTTGTGTTTGTATGAACAATCACAAGAGCCCTCAGAGCGACGTTTGTAGTCGTGAATAGTCAGCAATTTGCTGACGTGTGCACCCTGTACGGGTGATAAATTCGATACTTTCCGCTAACAAATTTTGTTGGTCAATTAAAAATTAAATTCATATGTATTCCTAACCATAATATTACTCATAAATGGCACTAGCCAATATTTTATTCAATAAAATTGTAATGTGAAAACGAACTTAAAAACATGAAGTTTTCAAACGGGGGTTGCTGACGCGATAAGTGGAGTAGGTGAAGAATAATGACATAACTTTTGACGAACAACCTTGACAATAGGGGATCGTATTGCGCGGTCCGCGACGATCCATTTGGCACACGATTGTGTGAAGGGGAGGGAATGTGGCCAAAACATTGCCCGATCGTGTTACGATCAAGCAAAAGCTTAGCTTGTGGGGCAATGTAGACTGATGACCGACGGACTTTACAACTTTTACTGTTTTCAGGCATCTTTAATATTTATTCTAGTTATGTTGAAGAGGAGAAAGGCTTACCAAGGACCCACCCCATCCGGCGAGCTTATGCCGGCAAAATTGGTGCCTGAACATCGGATGTCTTTCCTTCGGCCCAAGTCCTTTCAGGACTAGGGCACTAATATGCCCACGTAACAGAATTGGCGCCCAACGCGAAAGGATTTCATATTCTTTAAGAAATTAGGATCAAGCATCTAAATACCGATACTATTTGGATTAGCGTACCTAGGGATGGCATAACTTCCAACTTTGAATGCCAGAAATGACTTGACTATATCTAGAACAAGGGAGTTAAGTAGTTTAATAACAATGCTAGCTAAAATGTTATTATTTATTTTAAATTTAAAGTCCGCAACTTCTGCGACAGTCAGATTTGATCAGTCAGGGACTCGTCTCAGAATAGGGGGTGACTTTATACATTGTTTCCTTTTTAAAATCATAGATATCCTTTGTTTTATTATGGGTAAAGTTACTAAGAAAAATTCTTTAAAGCAAATAGGAGGTTTCCTTTTATAATATTATGTAACTATGTGCCGACTGACAATTATTTTAAAATTAACGTAAATACAGTTTAGAAAGTGCTTTTTGGCCGACGCTACACGACGTACTAGGCGAAGCCCGGTCGTTTGATAGGCTCGAGTTCAGAAAGAGCAGGAGCGCAGACGTTACGGTAACGCATTTAGCCATTGCGGTGCGGATCTATTGTGCGATTGTCGATCCAGGACAGAAAAGGTGGGTGGGGGAACTGACAGGAAACGTAAAGCCGACGCTACACGACGTACTAGGCCAAGAGTCTGGTCGTTTGATAGGCTCGAGTCTTTACGGCATCCTTTGACATATTTGGGCGGGGGACGTATTTTAGTTTCTCTGGCCGACGCTACACGACGTACTGGGCTAGATGGTCCGGTCGTTTGATAGGCTCGAGTCCAGAGAAATAGGAAAACCGCTGTGGATCCCGAGTTTGATCGGTCAGATAGCAGCAGGTTGTGGAGCCCGAGAATGATCGGTCAAATAACCTGATTTCCGACGACTGGCGGGAGGGGGATTTCGGACAGACTTTTCTTCTAGGCGCAGCTAGTTCCCGTTGTGAACGTTAAAGCTGACTAGAAGGGAAGAAGAGCTGTTAGTTTAGTGGAACCCAGTTGTGTAGAAGCTGCTAATACCTCTAGTTAGGGATATTTGTTTTTCTTGTTTGTGGGGCTTAAATATCGGACGGATTCTTCACCAAAGAGATACTTAGTAATCGCAAAACAGCACCCCCCATTATCTTTGATTTATATTCGCAAACCTTAGTCAGCAGTACTTGGCTGATCGCGCGAGTGAACGAAAAAGAATAAGACAAGGGTAAAGTGTGTGTCATTGCTCAAGAGTACCAGCGAAACACAAGTGAAAAAGATATTTAAGCGACTAAAAGAATCTTTGGCCCAAATGAAGGGGACAAAGAAGAAAGTGCTTTTCCAATCCACGACGGGAAGAATTACCCGATCGACAACACGGGGAGCAAATCAGGCACACAGGAGTGCAAGTGCTGACGCCACGCCACGGAGAACCAGTTCTCTCGACAGAGACAACCTAAGTATCTTCCGCGAATCGGAAGAGCAAGAAGAAAGTAGATCCATTGAAGACAACATGGACCAATTAGACGAAACCGAAGGAGCTGTAGGGGGAGAAAATTTTCCTCTGGGTCAGCCAAAGGGACGCTCAAGTATGCTCCCACAGTATGAGGCCAACCCGACAAGCAGTTTAGAAGCTGCCGAGAGAAGAGAGCAGATAATGCGATCAGTGATTAAACAAAATAATGAGACACAGGTAGCCATGCAAGCGCAGATAGAAGCGTTAAAGGTGCAAGTAGTGGAACTACGATCCTCACAGTCCATGAGGGTGGAGCCGCCAGTATTACCACCACCACCTCGGTTTCCGGCACACCCATCTGACAGCTTCTTGTGCTACCAAGAGACGCCGCCTCCCGAACCGCTATCGCAGGAGACTCTCAACAGCCAGAGGCATCGGCTTCGAGATCCCCGGCGCCCCGACACATCCCAACACCACCAACCCCGAAATAACGGCCCGGACACAAGTTATCCCCGACACCCAGAGTACGACCGAAGCCCCGGATTCCCGGCGTTGAAAGGAGTCCGACTAGACAAATGGAATCTGAAGTTTGATGGGAACAGCCGCAGTATGACGGTCGAAAGTTTCTTGTTCCGCGTCGAACGGTTGCAAGAACTTTATGGAATAGACCAGCGACAAGTGTTCCGAGAATTCCATAGCTTGTTGGTAGGAGTTGCCAGCAAGTGGTATTGGCAGCTGATGGAAGATCGAGCCGAGGACTACGAGTTTGACTACTACTCGTTAACCAGGGAAATGAAACGCGCTTTTTCCTCCTCCGGGAGTGACTTGATGAAGATCAAGGAGTTGATGGAGCGGCGACAAGGGCAGAACGAATCTTTTAGCGACTATGTATCTGATATGCATAACTTGCATTTCCGATTGCAGAACAAGCTAGAAGAAGAGAAATTTGTGGAGCTTATCAAGGACAATCTAAATGCCCAGATGGGAAGCTTGTTGCTGACATCCCCGATTAGGTCACTAGCGGATCTGAAAAAGGAAGGACTTAGAGTGGACCGCTGGTTAAGGAGTAACGGCAGGGCCGCGCGAAGCAGGCCGGTCAGTGAACTCGAGGATTATCAAACACCACAAGATTTTCCGGACGCTGTGACTGTAGAAGAATTTAACCGGAAGCGAAGAGACAACCGATCGGGGCTAGAAAACGGGCAGGGATGCCGAGGACCACTCCACGAGTTAGTCTGCTATAAATGCGGCAAATCAGCTGACTTCTACAGAAAACATCCAAAAGAAGATCCCTGCCTTACGAGATTCCATGACGCCACCTGCCGATTGTGTGAAAGGATCGAAGGCGATGCAAACGCTAACCCAGCGGCTTTTCCGCGGAGTCCGTCAGGCCAGACCGGGACAGCCGGGCGGATCAAATCAGTCACATTCCCGTAGAGACCACCATTCCCAGACAGATCTCTCCCCATAAGAGCCTAGAACAACGAGAGAGGGAGTATGAACTGGCAAGACAGCGTATCTTCCAAGGCTCGGAAGATACGGACAACACGACACGGGACACACGGAAGATGCAGAGACTATATGATGCCCGAGCAGAATATCGCAAGCTCAAGCAGAAAGTAGTAGACACGGTAGTGAGCATACAAAACGATAACCGTTTCTTTGCCAAAACCAAAGTTGACGGAGAAGAAATACTAGCGTTACTGGATACAGGCGCTAGTGCGAATTGTATTGGCAGAGGAGCGGAAGGCTTCCTAAGGAACCGGACACGGCCCAAAAGGAAGCTCAAAGAAGAATGTGTGCGCACCGCTAGTGGCGGCGAAACCCGAGTAGTCGGAGCCATAACCCTACCCGTGGAATGGAAAGGAAAGACCAAGGACCTGGAATTTTTGATAGTACCAGGTCTGACACAACGTTTTTATTTCGGAATTAACTTCTGGGATACGTTTGGCCTAACATTCCTTGGTAAGGGCGGAACCGAGTTTGCAGCCATC
Organism: Drosophila pseudotakahashii; assembly: GCA_035046095.1. Classification (NCBI taxonomy): domain Eukaryota; kingdom Metazoa; phylum Arthropoda; class Insecta; order Diptera; family Drosophilidae; genus Drosophila; species Drosophila pseudotakahashii. Next base: position 1,171,907 of record JAWNOE010000059.1, read on the forward strand.
GAAGCACCACCGGAGTATGACTTAATGACCGGAGACTTGGATATGAACGATCCTCCTAAGCCCGAAACCGCTTACATGCCTCATCAGCAACACAGTGGGCTGAGACGAGTAATTGAGACATACCCATCATGTCTGGATAAAGGTTTAGGAAAGACCAGCTTGGAGCAACATATAATAGAAGTAACCGACGAAGACCTGCCGATCAAGCAGCGGCATTATCCGATTTCCCCAGCCAAGCAAAAGCTGGTGTATGCCGAGCTAGATCGCATGATTGGCCTAGGTGTAATCGAAGAGAGCAACAGCAGCTGGAGTTCACCAGTGACTCTAGTACAAAAAGGACAGAAAAATCGCCTTTGCCTCGACGCACGCAAAGTCAATTCCCGGACAATCAAAGATGCATACCCATTGCCACACATCGAAGGCCTGTTAAGTCGTTTACAGGAAACATACTATATTTCCGCAATCGATTTAAAAGACGCGTTTTGGCAAATACCCCTGGAAACAAAAAGTAGAGAGAAAACCGCATTTACAGTACCCGGCAGACCACTATATCAGTTTACAGTCATGCCGTTCGGCCTGTGCAATGCAGCGCAAAGAATGTGCCGACTAATGGATAAAGTAATACCGGCGTCGCTTCGCGAGAATGTATTCGTGTACCTCGATGACCTACTGGTTTGTTCACCTACTTTTGAAAAACACCTAGATATGTTGAAGCAGGTCAGTGACTGCCTGCAGCGCGCAAAACTGACAATAAATGTCGACAAAAGTAAGTTTTGTTATAGCCAGGCCAGATATCTAGGCTATGTAGTAGGAGGGGGATGCATACGAACGGACGATTCGAAAATCCAGTCAATCCAGGAATTTCCTCAACCAAGCTCTCCCAAACAGATGCGGAGGTTTTTGGGGATGACTGGCTGGTACAGGAGGTTTATTCAAAACTATGCTCAAACAGCGGCACCTCTTCATGATTGTTTGAAGAAAGACCGCGTTAAGAAATTTGAATTGTCCGAAGAGGCAATTAAGGCGTTTGAAGAACTAAAAGCTAACATGGCATCAGCACCTGTACTTGTCACCCCTGACTTTAAAAAACCCTTCACCATTCAGTGCGATGCATCAACAACTGGAGTAGGAGGAGTTTTGTTTCAGACTGATGACTCAGGCGGCGAACATCCGATCGCCTACATGTCAGCCAAACTAAACAAGGCACAGCGGAATTATAGCATAACAGAGCTAGAATGCTATGCCGCCCTTCTCAGCATCACCAAATTCCGAGCTTACGTAGAAGGAATGCCGTTCAAAGTGATCACCGATCATGCTAGTCTAAAATGGCTGATGGGTCAAAAGGATCTATCCGGCAGATTAGCACGGTGGAGTCTGAAGCTGCAAGCGTTCGACTTCACCATCGAACATCGTAAAGGAGCACTTAACGTCGTACCCGATGCCCTCTCACGAGTGTATATGGACGAGCTACAGAAAGAGAAAGCAGCGGAACAGGATGTCCAGATAGACTTAGACTCACCAGCGTTCCAATCCCCGGAATATGTAAAATTGGTGCACGCAGTAAACCAGAATGAGGGAAAAATCCCAGACGTACAAACAACGGACGGCTTTGTATACAAGCGGATAGGGTTCAGCTCAGGGGATGCCGTCGATGAAACTCGAGCATGGAAGCTCTGGGTTCCCGCCGAGCTGCGATCTGACTTAGTCTGGAGAGCACATCATGCCATGACCGCAGGGCATGGGGGTTTGCACAAATCCCTAGCCAAACTGAGACAGTTTTACTACTGGCCAGGGATGGCAGTAGTGCAAAAGGTAGTGAAAGAGTGCGAAGTCTGTAAGATCAGCAAGACCACCAATAAAAAAATTCGACCACCCGGGCCGGTCAAAGGTTGTTTATCGACTTTATGGGGCCGTATCCGAGAACCAAAACTGGGAACTCGGTGATTTTTGTATGCCTCGATCATTTCTCCAAATTTGTCTGGCTGCAGCCTATGAGACATGCCGTGGCATCAGAAGTGTTCAAATTCCTCGAGACCCGAATTTTCCATCAGTACGGAGTACCCGAATACATACACTCTGACAATGGAAAACAATTTGTGTCTCAAATGTTTGCCGAGCTAATGAACCGCTACGGTATTCGTCACGTGAGAACGGGGCTCTATTCCCCGCAAGCAAATGCAGCGGAGAGGGTAAACCGATCGGTGCTTCAAATTTTGCGGGCAACAATTGCATCGGATCAGCGAAATTGGGATACCCAGCTAAGCCGAATAGAATGTACCCTTAGGAGTGGCCGACACGAATCGATAGGCATAGAACCCTACTATGCAATGTTTGGGACACAAATGGTGACACACGGTACTGCATACCCTATCTTAAGGAAACTGGGTGGAATCCAGACTGGAGACCCAGAGATAAGCCTACCGGATAAAATGGATCTTATCCGACAGAAAGTGAGCCAGGGACTAAACAAGACCCATGAACGGGCAGAAAAGGCCTATAACACCCGCAGCAAACCGGTGGAATTTTCCGTTGGACAAGTTGTCTATCGAAAAAACTACCGGCAGAGTAACAAAGCGGAGGGATACCATGCCAAACTTGGCCCGAATCGGGTTCGCTGCGTTGTACTTCAGCGCAAGGGCAAGGCGTTATACGAGCTGGGAAATATCGGTGGGAAGAGTGTTGGCATATTCCATGCCAAAGACCTCTATTTCGCTTGAACTCCCTCTGGTTGGAATTCGAGGATCAGTCCCATTTCAAGAGAGGGAAAAGCTCGGAACGTCGGAATTGGACTAGGGAACATGGAATCCGGGAGAGCGGGTCCGTTATATAAACCTCGGCAAGGGGACTGCTGTCATTCAGCATGATGAAGACCACTCTAGAGCAGCAACAAGGAATTACCGAGACCGCTCGTAAGGTGCAAGCCTTACGGGGGTCTATCGAAGAATGGGACCACCGCGTGACGGTGGTCTCCAACAAAATAAAGGAGGCGCATGACAGCATGCGTAGAGACTTCCACTGCATCCATCAGCTGTGGACGGAAGTCCAGGAATTCAGGAAAGAAGAGCCGGACCGGTGAAATAAGAGACGGATTTCCCGTTGTAAACGCCTTATCCGGCAACGTCTGAACTACGAGGAGCGCCTCAAAGGTCTACTACAAGGACTGCAGGAGGACCTTGAGCAAGCCCGGATATCCTTGAACAAACAACAAAACAAGGAGCTGGAGTTGATCGCAGGCTTGCACAAGGCCATAATAAAGTTGGCCAGGACCAGTCCAGAGCGAGCTTTGCAGGCCAAGAGGGACCTGCTAGTAATTTTATAAAAAAAAAAAAAAAAAAAAAACAAACAAGATAATAATAAATAAATAATTAAATTATAAATACAAATATTTGTCATCTCTGGGGGGAAAAGTGCAACAAGCAAAACCTCGAGCGACACCGCGATGATAATCCAATCGCAGAGGTGGGTAATGTTGGCTGGCCGCAGCACCCATGCTCGTACACGGAAATACGATATATTTTTGTGTTTTCCTGTCTTTGCTGACTACAGCGCATATTTTCTTTTTCCAGGTGTCATTTTTGTGTTGTAATTTTTGTTTTCTTTTAGGTATGTATGTATATGTATTTATGTTTCTGTCCAGTGACGGAAAGTTTTTTTCAGATAACCCCTATACACAATCGTCCCCATCGAAAAACCTACCTACATAATTATCCGTATGATCCTATTTTGATTGCCAATTAATTATTCTTGTTGCGTAAATTGATAATAGCCCGGTTAGAGCAGTCGGATGAACATGAGACTCTTGGTACAGGAGTGGGTCGAAGCCACACGTTTAAGGGCGCCTAAATAATGAGAAAGAAAAACAAAACAAGCACTAATTCGTTGGTCGTACGAAAATTCCTTTTTGCGAAGTCATTCCATGCGTGTCCGTATCGATCACTTCGAGCCTGTTACGTACGCCCTCTCCTTCAATTTATTTGATGGAGAAAGATGCACGTAGAAAAACAACATCGAATCTCAAGGCAAGGGAGGGGGGCGATCGAAACATTGACTCACCGAAAACAAGCAAAGGAATGTGCAATTTGACGATCTTTTGAATGGCATATAGTCAGAACAACGACCGTAACCTTACACCAGTAGCTGGCAAAGTGCATCAGTCGGGCATTGACACTACCGATAGGGGAAATCATAGGTGGGAACACCTAAATAACCCAACTTATCACGAGGGTCGAGAAAAAGCTCTATACTGGTATAAAAGACCGTAGCCGGATAGAGAAGCTAGACAGAGTTCACTCTGATCTCACGGCACTATAGTGTGAGCACTATACTCCCGACGCCGCCAACGACTGCAGCCAAGACCGGAATCCTGAAGATAGTCCTGTTTGCAGTCGATGAACAGCAAACATATCCTGGAAGAGCAGTCCTACTACACCCTCGTCCTAAAGAAGAATTATTTTTATTATCAAGGACTTCATCATGGGAGGAACTAATTCCAAAGTGGACCATAGTACGGCCAATGTGATCAACACCGTCAAAATAATCGATCACAAGGACGACATTCAGGACGTGAACCATAATCTGAAGATCGTCATCGCTATGTTTGCTTTCGTAATCATCCTGCAAGTGGTCAAGATGTACAAGCGATCCGTGCAAGGACACCGGGACCAAAAGCACGCCCTGGAACAGGCGATATGCCGCCAGGTCTAGAAAAGAAGATAAAGTACAAGAAACCTATTCAAAAATCATAAAAAAAAGTGACAGAAAAATAAAGGCAATGAAATGCCTTAATTACCGACAAACGTGAAGCAAAACAAAAAGAAAAAAAACAAATTGTGAACTCAGGCATTTTTGAATGCAAGTGCAACAGCAATAATATCAAGTGAAGTGCAGTGACATTGGAGACGCCGCTGCTTGAGACCCTACCGTAGGAACAGACGTGTGCCGCCGAGGGATCTACATACATACATATAATATATATATATATATATATACAGTTAGTGATTGTGTTTAAGAACAAGATTTTTTTTTTGTGTGTGTTCTAACGATAGTGTTTTGCACGTATATATATATTTGTTTCTAATTTCTTCAAAAAGCCCAGGATCTAGTGCGTCGAGATCTCATCGCCCAGGACAAAAAGGGGTAAGTTTGTCGGAACACGGTTCCTTTTCCTATACCAAATGTATATATATATCCGTGCACCATGATTAACCGTCAGGCCCTAGCGGTCACTCTTAGAAAGGAACCACATTTTTATATTAAAGTCCGGTATCTATTGTCTAAAGTAAATTCGCCCATTACTATAAATGATTTGGAACTTCTATACATTGAGACCTTCAGTCTGGATTTTTCCCCACTTTTACATTGTACTAAAGTAGAAAAAGCCATAGTTTGTGCCACAGTATCCAAGACTACTGTTTATTCTAAAAACTTCTCTAATGAACTTCTTGGGGAGGTTAGCACCTTTGTCATCCATCTGATGAACTAATTAGCTAAATAATACAATAATTAAAACAACACACTAATACCGTACCAGCTATTGTTAACTATATCTTTACCTAAGTTAAACTTTTTATAATATAATAAACATTGACTTTTCAGCGGCGAGTATCAGCCTTGTGTTTGTATGAACAATCACAAGAGCCCTCAGAGCGACGTTTGTAGTCGTGAATAGTCAGCAATTTGCTGACGTGTGCACCCTGTACGGGTGATAAATTCGATACTTTCCGCTAACAAATTTTGTTGGTCAATTAAAAATTAAATTCATATGTATTCCTAACCATAATATTACTCATAAATGGCACTAGCCAATATTTTATTCAATAAAATTGTAATGTGAAAACGAACTTAAAAACATGAAGTGCTAAGTTTTCAAACGGGGGTTGCTGACGCGATAAGTGGAGTAGGTGAAGAATAATGACATAACTTTTGACGAACAACCTTGACAATAGGGGATCGTATTGCGCGGTCCGCGACGATCCATTTGGCACACGATTGTGTGAAGGGGAGGGAATGTGGCCAAAACATTGCCCGATCGTGTTACGATCAAGCAAAAGCTTAGCTTGTGGGGCAATGTAGACTGATGACCGACGGACTTTACAACTTTTACTGTTTTCAGGCATCTTTAATATTTATTCTAGTTATGTTGAAGAGGAGAAAGGCTTACCAAGGACCCACCCCATCCGGCGAGCTTATGCCGGCAAAATTGGTGCCTGAACATCGGATGTCTTTCCTTCGGCCCAAGTCCTTTCAGGACTAGGGCACTAATATGCCCACGTAACAAGATTCAGAAAATCATTGTTTTTCACATGAGCAGTTATACGTTTCGTGTTCACGAGTTGGGAAACCATCCGCTTTGTTTGTGTTAACGTCAGACCAAACAACAAAAAATGTTGTTTACCAAAAAACACTTCAATGACACGGATAACACAGGAACACAAAATCAAACTTTGTGAAATTTCCACCAACCATTTCAACTTTTCTATGATATTTGGATGCTCCTGAGTAAAAGGCCCATACAAAATTATTTTCCATCACATACAGGTTCCGCGGTATAGCTAAGAATAGCAAAAACCGATGTTTGCCGACATTTTGAATTACGTGGCCTATATAATTAGACTTACCTTTATTATTTTCGGTAGGACCTACTCTTAATACATCACGGCACTACAAAAAAATAGTCCCCATCGTGCCCCATTGCCCATATCTTTGGAATCCGACGCCAAAGTTGAAACTCCCAAAATTTTCACAATTTCTGTGATGAAAAAAGAATTCTGAGAATTAAATCTTAAATGGAAGTAATTTTAATTATTCATTGAATCTGTTGTGCATAATGCCTTTTTATGCGGATATTTTATTGGATTTATTATACCAATAAAACCGTTGTTTTAATTTTTATATCTACTCCTAAATGTTGTCAAATTTTAAATAAGTCAAGGCATCCTATAGAATGCGAGTAAACATGTATATTTTTCTATGTATGTTCGCTGAACGTCTTTCGTAGTTCTAGAGGTTGTATTTGTATTTTGGCTGTGTACCTGTGTAATTTGCGGACACGTGGGATTCAGTATTTACTTTGTATTCACTTCCATTTACTTAGAGAATTTCAACTAAATAAACCTTTATTTTTGTAGTTAAAATGAATTCTTTACTGTTTTGAAATGAAAAAAAATTTGTCCTTTTCAAATAAAAAACAAAAAAAAATTTCTTCATCTTTTAATCACCAAAAGAAATAAAGCCATCTGGTGGCGAAACGGAGTTCGCCGGGTTTGCTAGTTTGTAATAATTTGAAATTTTGCAGTGTTGCCATGACTTTTAGTAAGAAAAGGTGACAACTCTCGTTTTCAACGATTCAAACAAATTTTCAACTGCCTCGAGGTTGTTGAATTGCTGAAATTTCTGAAAGTTGACCTTGTATGGAACAGCTGATTAACAGCCGACCAAAATTCAACAATTCAGCAATTCAACAGTTAAGGGACAATTCAACAGTATTTCGCTTCAGCGGCCTTTTTCAGCGTTAAGCCTAGAATATTTTTCCGATTTTAACCAAATTTTGTATGTGGTTTTAATAGTGTATTAAAACGGTACACTTCAAGTTTTATGCATTTAAATAGCAAAGTTGATCTGACCATTCCTATGGCAGCTATATGATATAGTTGTCTGATCCGAATGAATATCATATATGAATATCATACAGAATATGCGTTAGGATAAATAAGAACGACTGCCAAAGTTTGACTTTAATATCTTTAAAATTGAGGGAGTTATTAATTATGGCCAAAAAAGTCAATCATTTGTTGGATTTTGTCCCTATCTATTAGTTTTTCTTCTGCACTTAGTCTATACGGACGTCTTTGTACAGTCTTATGTTCATCAATTAGACGAATTTCTAATTATACTGTTGTTATACGCCTGTGTGGCATGCCAGTTATAAATCGATCTGAGAATTAATTTAAAATGTTTCTTAATATTATCTTATCATTATCAGCTAATTCCACATTGTCGTTAACCAGATTTTCTAAGATACTTATCGAAGTTTCATTATTCACAACATTGACAAATTGATTCTTATACATTGTTAATTTGTTAGCATCAATCATGGCCCCAAAACCTAGCTTCAATATTTCTCGACCAATTATAATATCGTACTTAAGGTAATTATCCATTACTACATGAAATAGGACTTCAACATTAAATTCGGAAATATTTACAGTTGCCAATACTTGTAAGTTGCTCTTAACAATGTCGTCACCTATTCCTCTTAGCACTACCGTATGCAATGCACTACATACAGATGCAATGTGACCAGGATTACCACACTTGAAGCAAGTAACTGCTGCCAGCTCTCGCCCAGCCAAAGGTTTGCCAGTATAATGATTAGGTTTTGCGTCGTTTCTCTCTTCTCCCTTCTTCTTGAGGCACTCAAACGCTTTATGTCCTATCTTGCTAGGAACTCTAGGAAGTTTCGGTTTTGTGTCTCTAAAATCGCCTGCAACACACTGTCAGAATGTTCTTGTGGCGATGGATCTCCCACTTCTGATGTCGGAGACAGGGGTCTCTTGGCCGCTTCTCGAGTTGGTTTTTCCGCCATCGCTTTATTTTCACTTGGGTCTATCTAAGATGCGTAGCAAGTCGCAATTACACACGTTGCCTGTTCGAAGGTTCTCGAAACAACAACAAAACATCCCTGAACACTCTACTACTCTGCACAACTCTATCTTGCAACAACAATTGGCCACACTCGGCTAAGGTGGGTTCCCACCTAGCCACGCTCTTGAAACCCTTAAACTGTCTTAGAAGGTCACACTTCTTTCTCTCAATTCTTTATTCGAAAATGACAAGTTTCTCTCAGTTACAATGGTTATATTTTACATTTATTTCTCTTATTATTAATTCTCTCGACAGATATAATTTTTTTCCTATTAATTTCCATTTAATTTTTCGATAAATATAGTCATCCGATTTTTTAAATATTTTATTCGAAATTCAGAAATATTTAAAAAATAGTATTCCCAAAAGTAGAAGGTAATATTTCAAAAAACACCAAAGCTAGAATATTTTTAGGTTTTTTTTTCGATCCTTCCTATGGGAGCTATAAGATATAGTTGTCCGATCCGGTCGGTTCCGATATATTGTGAGGAGTTGAATAACTCCCCACAGATAGCAGCAGCGAGAATAACGGATGGTCGGCCGCTTACCAGTTACGCGGCGAATTAGCGTAGTAGCGGCGCGGCGAAAAGAGTTTGGAGAGGAAACTCTGATGAAGAGAGTTTGGAGAGTGAGAGTTTGGAGAATAAATAATGGAGAATAAGAGATCGGAGAGTCTAACTGCGGAGAGAGAGAACTCTCCCAAAGAGAGTGTGGAGAAGTAGTGCGGAGAGTGAGAGAGTGGAGACTTTGCGGGCAGAGCCAGAGTGCCGTGTGCAAAAGGGAAATAACGGAACTGCACCGGACTTTGGACTCTGCCGTGAACTTTGGACCAGGAGGATGAGTGCCACATCTCAGCAGCAGAGCGGCACACAGGCGTGCCACGTGCACCAGGAGAATCAGCGGGACGGCTGCAACACAGGGATCTTCAGTTCGGAGCCGGGCAAGATGGACAACGGGTTCAAACAGGAGCTAAGGACTTTAGACCTGGAGTGGAGAGATGCAGCGGGCAGAGCGCGAAAGGGAAATAACGTCTCCCGGAGGCCCTATATAAAGCCGCCGGGCGCTGGCAACAGGACAGTCGATCACGAGGAATCAATCCGCCAAGATCAGTCAAGATATCAAAGTAAATAAGTCGGTCAATCAGTTCCAAGGAATCTACAAGTGAAAATACAAGTCAAGTCGTCGGGAGCAGCGCCGTGGGAGCCTACAAGGAGCCAGATCGCTACGTCGAGACGTTCGGGATTGGATCATCAGGAATCTCCGAATTGAGACACAGGTAGCTGAGGTCCAGTGGGCATCACACGGCTAAGTCAAGGCGAACTGTTCATACTCCTGTACGACTAAAGCCTCGCATTGCGCCTGGCGTGTCCCTCAGAGTCGAGCAGTGACGTCCTGCGACAAGATCCCATGAACTCGGGGCGAGAGCCGTCCAAACCCAGGGTGTCTTGTTTCAAACACTACTTTGGCGGGTCCCGGCGTCAGTCCAGTCCGTCAAGTGGAAATCGAACAGGTCCTGGCACGACCAGCCAGAAAGGGCGAGCCGTAGGCCGGTCATCATTTCAAGGCGCTTTCCTAAAGAGACGAGGCCAGTAGTCATCTCAAGGCGCTGTCCTAGAGAGAACAGGCCGTTGGTCACTTCAAGGCGCTGTCCTAGAGAGACCCAACGGATCTACGGTTCCCAAACCCCGAGTGGTACGAGCCAGAAAGGGCGAGCAGTTGGCCGGTTGTCATTTCAAGGCGCTGACCTAGAAAAACCCACGGTTTTACGAGCCCGGGACCGGCGTGTCCGTAACCCCAAGTACCAGAAGCCACGCTACGTCCAGCCTCACGACCAGCGCGTCCAGGAGCAGAGCAACGGACATCGAGCTACGCGAAGACGTCACGAACGAGCTAGCGGGTGAGGCCAGGGTGGAACGAACGTTTACACCAGGCGTAAAAGCAAGGGGAAGCACTAGGCAGCTTGCAGGTGACCACCTAGACTGTCAGCGCGATCCGAGCAAGAGCCTAGTGGGACCATCCGGGACAGAGCCAGGGACAGGCGGTTGTGCGTCTATAGACGTTACCCTGTAGAACGCAGCACTTGTTCATCCTAGTCTGAGAACGGTGACGCTTCCCTAAGCCCGCACGGGACGAACACATAACTTCTCTGAGCTAGCCGCACGAATCTCGTAGCGAGCAGACCTATAAAATCAGTTCGTTACAATATATACTACCTGCAATAGAAAGAATACTTTTGGGAAAGTTTAAGCCCGATAGCTTTAAAACTGAGAGACTATTTTGCGTAGAAACAGACGGACAGACGGACGGACAGACGGACATGGCTAGATCGACTCGTCTTGTCATGCTGATCAAGAAACGTATCCTTCACTGCGTTGCAAACTTCTGACTGAAATTATAATACCCTCTGCTAGGGTATAAAAACACTAACGGACCCTCCGGGACAGAGCAAAGGACAGGTGGTGGTGTATCGAAAGGAGAGACTCCTGGAGATTCCGGCCACTGTTCACCCTAGTCTGAGAACGGTGACGCTTCCCTAAACCCGCGCCACTGATCTCCTGGCGAGTACAAGGCGCTACAAATAGTCGTCGATTCCACGCATCAGAGACCAGCAGCGCCCATCGTCTTCAGGAAGGCCACGAGTGGCGATACCAAGGCCAGCCGAGCCTGCAAGACCACTGTACTGTTACACCCATAATAAAACCCACTAAGAACCCGTGAATTCTGAGCTTTCTCACTGATCTGCTGGGCGGTCACGTTTACATAAATTTGGTGGGACGAACACACAACTAGACTGAGCTAGCCGCACGAATCTCGTAGAGAGCAGACCTAATAAATCAGTTCGTTACATCTGGCGCCCAAATGTGATTGTCACAGTAGTGAAAGCAACTTAAAGAATAATAGGGATGAGGTGGCTTTACCGCCTCAAGTCAAAGGACTTTGCCATGTCGCACAGAGGCTAAACATCACTCTATAAGGAAAAACAGACGAAAAGAGAAGGGCACTGTCAGAATACTATTCTGAGACAAAGATCGACCCGAAACTGGCAGGGATCTGGACCGAGTTGGAACCAGCATACCCGGAGAAAACAAGCCCTAGCATCACGTTGACAACCCCCGAAGGGGAAGACCTAGTGCCAAGTCTGAGCGTTGACAACACCCAGCGGCGAGAAGTGCCATTACAAAATGGACTACGAATGAATTACTTCTCCTCTAGTAATAGGGAAACAATGGATTACAACATGGATTACTTAGCCATAGGCATGGCGGCCTTGTAATGTGGTCGGGACACAATCTGCATTAATAGTAATGGGAAAAGTATGCTAGGGCCGAATCACCTTTAGGTCTTCATTACGAATTCATAATACTTTTTCAAAAATGTAATGCAAAATGTAGAGAGACTATAAAAAATTCAATACAATTTGAAAAACGTATACTGTGTTGTAATGTTGTTCATTTATAAAAAAATAAAATATTTTTTCCACATGTAGGAATTGAACATGGGTATTACTGCATAATGGATGGAAAGGCTTACCTCTCGGCCATTGTCTGTGCTTTTTTTAGTTCGTTAAACTATACTCAAAGTTAATGTTGTTATTATTAAACTTCCGAAAAACGAACACATAGGCAATAATTATATCCGTTACTCGTAGAGTAAAAGGGTATATTGTATTCGTGCAAAAGTATGTAACAGGGAGATTTTTTTTTTTTTTTTTTTTTTTTTTAGTATAACTCATATAATTTTACATTAATCAGCCAACTTAATGGCTATAAAACGTATAGTACAAATAGGAACCAATAACTTGAATACATAACAGGATGGCGAGTAACAAATCTTATAACTTATAATAGAAAACTAAAACAACAATACAAAAAACGCATTACTGCTTCAGGACTCGTGAGACATGACGTCCTCTTGTCCAGAGATCGCCGGGGTGCCTTCGCTTTAGCCGTCTCCTGTTCAATGGGTTGGCCAAGGAAGCTGCTAGGTGGTTGGGGTGTCCTGTGGCGGTCGTTATACCGACTGGAGTGCCGGTTTATCTGGTCCCTGACAGAGGGCATGTGGAGATCGTTAGCCAGGTCGACGTTTCTGACGTACCACGGCGCATTTGTAATTGTTCGCAGCGCTTTATTTTGAACTCTTTGGACCTTCATGACGTTAGAGTCAGAAGCCACGCCCCAGAGTTGGATGCAGTACGTCATTGAGGGCACCACAATAGTTTTGAAAAGCAACACTTTGTTGGCAAGGCTAAGCTTGCTTGTTGATTTCAGCATCCAGTTTAGCTTCCTTAGCTTAGCGCGACATGTAGCTGCAATTTTTGTAGTGTGCTGTTTCCAGGTGAGCCGTTTGTCCAAGATCAGACCCAGGTACTGCGCCTGGGGAGATTGCGGGATGGTGGTGCTATGGAGCTCAACCGTTGGAAGGATCTGTCCTCTCAGAGTGAAGTTGCAGTGTTGAGACTTTCTGCCATTAATTGCAATATTCCACCTGTTTGTCCACTTGCCGTAGGAGTCAAGAAATTCCTGGGTTATTCTAGATGCTTCAATACGGCAGGTGGATTTTATATATCTATCTCCCTCGCACTCCCTTAGCTGAGTAACGGGTATCTGATAGTCGGGGCACCCGACTATAGCGTTCTCTCTTATTTTTAGGTGTGTTTGTGATTTTTGACGAAAGGAAATCGTTGACGAACAAAAAAACGAAGTCATAGGAGCTCTGATTACAACTTCAGTGTCGAAAAACAGCGTTCGTAATTTTCTACACTTGTAATGCATTTTTTCTCCAGACGCAATTCACATGTTCGCCGCTGGGCATACAAAAAGAGAGTCAAAAGAGAAATGCAAGCCAGGAGAGGAAAACAACAGCACCGATCCCTAATCCCAGCCAGCCAGACTATGCAAAGGTCGCGAATGGTCGTTCAGATTCGAAGGTGTTGAGAAACCAAGTGGACAAGTAGACAAACCAGAACAAGTGGAATGGTCCGCCAACACATACGGCTTGGACTTAAATATGATTCCCCGAGCTATGCCAGAATTGCTCAAAGAGAGGGCATTAAGTGACTCCAACAACAAGCAGTGGAGAACTTGGGCGGAATTCATCGAAAGCTTTTAATGACGGTTAGACGGTTGTAAAATCAGAATGGCGAAAAGTCTTACAGGAGGGCCGCGAGGCTCTGATGAGTTTTTTGATTGGAATAAAATAAAAAACATAGGATAGGCCATTTTTAAAGTGGTTAAAAAAATTTGCAAAAAATCGTGGACGTAGCTTTGATAAGCCCTTAGACGGTTGTAAAATCAGATTGGCGAAAAGTCTTACACGAGGGCCGCGAGGCTCTGATGAGTTTTATTTTGCTTGGAATAAAATAAAAATCATAGGATAGTAGAGGTGGAGAAAACATCGATGTTTAATGATATTTTACAAACATCGATGTTTCCTCGATAAACATCGATGTTTTTTTGAAGTAAAAATCATTTTTTGACCGAGCTGGACTGGTTAAAGTTATTTGAAAATAAAAAAAAAACCTTGGATATGTACAAAAAGCTAAAGCGTATGTTAATATGTTTTTATGTTCTTTCTTTTAATCTTAAAAATTTAATTTTTCTATCTTAAAAGCCCAGTTAGTAAAAATATATTTTGATTTAAAAACACCGATGTTTTTGGTTCCGGTCTGTCTACTGCTCTTGGTAGCCATCTTTTAGCTAAAAGTAAAATACCCTCTGCAAAGGTATTTATGTTCATTTTTATTTGTGTAATGGAAATACATGCCAAGCCAATTCAAATGTCAATTTTTATTCAAAAACATCGAGAAACATCGATGTTTTTTGACATAAACATCGTTAACATCGATTTATTTGGGGGCCGAATCGAAAAATGTTTGATGCAAAATTGTTTAGAATAAAAATATCTATCGATCTATATAGGTAGGAGCCAAATCCGAGGTCTACAAGTTTTTCAAAAATGCATTAGAAAAATCAGGTATCCACCATTTGGTTTACTGCTCCCCTTACAGAGGTTGTGCCAATATGCACGCTAAAACAGGCTATTAACCGTTAATTCAATATTCTTGTCTGAAAGTTTAATCAAAATCAAACCCACAGATTTTGAGAAAAACGCCTAACAGTGAACCAACATCAGATTTTCCCCATACAAGAAAGGGGCCCAAAATTTATTTCACCCGCGGCTTCCCTCGTAGAGGTTGTGCCAACATGCATTTATGGGCAGATTGGAGGTCGTCTTAAGAACGTTTCGTGAAAATTTCATGAAAATTAAACCCGCAGTTTTTGAGAAAATTCATGTATTTGTAATTATGGATAATTATAATAATTATTCCTGTGGAGCCATGACATAAACCATCAATATAATAATATTTTCCATATGGGGTTATTCCACTACAATGTGCGGCTCATTCATTAAAACATTCATTAGAGGCTTAGAAAGGGACAAATATATATGCATTTACTGGGATTTGTTTGGATAAGATGGCATGGTCACTCAGAATTTAAACGTTAAATTTAAACTTTAATTCAAATAACTTCAAAGCTGTAAAATTAATAGTGTGTATTGTCATAAAAGCAGACATTTTTAACACGCTTTAAAAATGTTTTGGGCTGTACAAAGTATTTGTACATACGTATTTATATTTAATTGTATCAATTTTATAAAACTTTAAAGACGCATGACGTTATTTTTAGTTAGAAACGGAGTAATTAGGCCGCTGAAATATTTTTTGTATTGTTCTTATTTTTTTATATATTTATTATTGATACCATTTCACATTTGCTCTAGTGAATGAGCAAAATTGTACTTTTTAGATTCAGTTTTGCTCATTGCTCATCGCTCCAGGTAATACCGTCAAAAAAATACCGAAAATGCCCATCGGTTTTTACAATTTTTCTGATTGATTGCAGCCGACATATATCTGTCTTGCTCGCACCTACGTAAAATCGTATAGGCAGAGAAAAATTTGGTCTAATGAATAAGCCAAACAATGTAGTGGAATACCCGCAATACAAACTTTACATAATTAATACAGCTCGCGTAGAGGTTGTGCCAACTTGCACGGTATCGCAATCGAAGGGGCATAATTATAAGTAATTTCTGAATTAATATTAGCGAAATCAAAACAAGAGAGAACGCTATAGTCGGGTGCCCCGACTATCAGATACCCGTTACTCAGCTAAGGGAGTGCGAGGGAGATAGATATATAAAATCTTTGATCAGGCATAACTTTTTAACGAATGGTCCGATTTGAAAAATTTCTTCTACATTTCGATAGGTATTGATAGTCACAATAAAACTGCATTTTTAGTTTTCCAAAATCTTTAATGGTGTGGGCGCCAGATACCTTTCAAAAAATGGTGTAGGGCGATTGAGGGCGTTAGAGGGGGCGTGGCACCATTTTGAAATAAACTAGGAACTCCAAGAATATGCATGCAAAATGCCAATCCTCTAGCTTTTATAGTTTCCGAGATCTCAGCGTTCATACGGACGGACAGACGGACAGACGGACATGGCTAGTTCGACTCGGCTAGTGATCCTGATCAAGAATATATATACTTTATAGGGTCGGAAAAGCTTCCTTCTCCCTGTTACAAACTTTTGCACGAATACAATATACCCTTTTACTCTACGAGTAACGGGTATAACCACAGATTTTGTAAAATTCATGTATTTGTAATTATGGATTTTCCCACGCATTTATAAAAAAACGTAATTATATCGATATATTATCAACTAGCAACTTTTTAGCGCCCATTTCGAAAAATAATATATATTTTTATAGAAAATTCTCAATGTAATTTGTATACACCCCCTAATTGGACTTGCCTTTTTGATCATTATACTCGTTACTCGTAGAGTAAAAGTATGTAAAACAAAGTAACAGGGAGAAGGAAGCGTTTACGACCCTATATATATAATATAATATAATATATATATATATATATATATAGCATATATATTCTTGATCAGGATCAAGGTTTTTCGATATAGCCATGTCCGTCTGTCTGTCTGTCCGTCCGTATGAACGCTGAGATCTCGGAAACTATAAAAGCTAGAAATTTGGAATTACCAACACAAATTCTTGGGCTTCCTACGCAGCGCAAGTTTATTTCAGACGAGCGCCACGCCCCCTCTAACGCCCACAATCGCCTTAAACGATTTTATGTGTGTGTGTCTGTGTCTGGCGCGAACACCTTTAAAGATTTTGGAAAACTAAAAATTCAGTTTTATTGTGTTTATCAATACCTATCGAAATGTAGAAGAAATTTTTCAAATCGGACCAATCGTTAAAAAGTTATGCCCGATCCAAGTTTTATATATCCATCTCCCTCGCACTTCCTTTAGCTGAGTAACGGGTATGTGATAGTCGGGGCACCCGACTATAGCATTCTCTCTTGTTTTAATGTATAATTCATCCAAATCGTGCCAGTGCTTTAGTAGAAATAAGCATTTTATTGAGTTTGAAGATATATAATAATATATTTATCTCTTAAGATTATAAAATTGGGGATCTAAACGCCCACTAAGATCCGACATGTCCCCCCAGTGGCCCCAATCAGCTCCAACATTAATATTTGGAAGCTCAAAATTTGGTCTATTTGATTGATTAACTTCTAAAGTGGTTGGAATTTTGAAATTTGGAACTTGCCGAATTTTAGGTATTGAAAAGGCCTAATTAGATTTCTAAATGAAATTTCGATATCCCCCATAATTTGGGGGCTACATTTAATGTTAACTTTTCGATTTAAAAAATCCAAACCGCTGCTCCTATCAAGATGATTTTTGGATCATTAGTTATTCTATGTCCCAAATGCTTAAGTTTAATTTTTCAAGTTTTTAACATTTTTTTTTGGTATTTTTAAAGAATTTATTTAGATTTTCTAAGTTATTGCGTCTCATTTTGCGGGAGCCTGCAGAGAGAGCGAAACCCAGAGAACGGATGCCAAGAGAGCGACGGCCGAGAGAGCAAGATCCAAGAAAACTGATGAGGGGGAGGGGGAAGTGCTGTGTGAAAAGGGGAGGGGAAAGGGGCAATTTAAGTTAAAATTTGTTTTGGATTTTAAAATCGTATACTGCTGCTGCGATCAATATGATTTTCGATCAATAGTCAGTTCTGTGGATCAAATGCTTAGGTTTTTTTTTCAAAAAGTATTTTTTTTTATTTTGTTGCAGAAGTAAGAGCCCTATTTAATTTCGGTCATGGAAGAAAACATACAAACTTACTACATATTTTGTAAGCAAAGGCAAAATCTTAAGATTCGAATTTCTGAACAAGTACGGAAGTTTGATCTGTAAGCAAACAAATTCGTTACTTCTTCAGATATGTAGGCATGTTGGTATATTGGGATATGTTTTGATTTGTATTGTGTGTGTGTGTGTAAATGATAAAATGATTACCTTTCTTTCAGCCAATGTTAAATCTTTCTAAGTTATTTGTAAAGTTTAAAACTAATAATTATCGTTCATATGCGGAACCTGGAAAAATAAGTTACTACGCTACTTTTGCATGGGATGGCAATCTTTGCGTGTTTGTACACAAGTTTTCATTACATTCAAAACTTGAAAATTTGAAAAAACAAATTCCAATTTACATAAAATTGCATTGATAACATTGTAACTGAAAGCAAGTACAAAGATTCGCGACTTTCACATGGATCACATTCATATCTAAAGATTATAAAATGAAAGACCGATTTTTAAGGGGATACGACAATAGTCAATTCTGTGGATCAAATGCTTAGGTTTTTTTTTCAAAAAGTATTTTTCAGTTTGTTGCAGAAGTAAGAGCCCTATTTAATTTCGGTCATGGAAGAAAACATACAAACTTACTACATATTTTGTAAGCAAAGGCAAAATCTTAAGATTCGAATTTCTGAACAAGTACGGAAGTTTGATCTGCAAGCAAACAAATTCGTTACTTCTTCAGATATGTAGGCATGTAGGTATATTGGGATATGTTTTGATTTGTATTGTGTGTGTGTGTGTAAATGATAAAATGATTACCTTTCTTTCAGCCAATGCTAAATCTTTCTAAGTTATTTGTAAAGTTTATGTTGGAATTTGAATGTTCAAATGTACAAAAGTCACATGGATGTAACATTCATGTCTGCATGAATGCATGTGTACGAGAAGTAGACGCACATTCCGATGTCTCAGGGAAACAGCTAAAAGTAACGAGACAATCGTGCTTCTTCTTCTCATCTTTTCGTCGTTCTTTTGCTCTCTCGATATTCTCCTTCACTTCTATTCTGGCATCGAGAGCGTGCGGTTCATACAGTATAAATCTGCTTAATTATTTATTCATTGGAAGGTGGTCTGCTTAATACTTAATTGTATTATATCCATTTATTGACAAAACCATAGGTTATGGGCCCAGACACAATTGCAGTGAATAAATAATGGTGCTTTAAACGTTACAATGTGAAAGTGCATAAAAGTGAAAAAGTGATATGTGTGTGTGTGCATACGAATATGCGTATCTACATACATGCGGTGGTCCATGAACAACAAGGAGCGATTCCTGAACTATAGAGAGTTAAATTGGTTTTATATATAACGCTGCGAAAAATTCGCTGCAAAACAATTTTATATTTCCAGGAAGAAGCTACATACATATCACCAATTCGCCGTGATCTTTCTAGAACTTCTACGAATTCGCCGAGAACACATACACACACACAAACGCTTCGACAAATTGGCCGCAAATCTCCACGTTGCGACGGGACAGTGTTGCCAGACAGTGCTGCTGCTTAAAAAAAGACATTGTTGCAGGACAGTGTTGAGCGACGTTAATGCTGTTGAAAGATGCTGGCCGCTGTTGCTAAATATTACTTTGAAAAGTTGTTGTTGCGGAATTATTGCTGTTGAACGTTGCTGGCCGCTGTTGCTAAATATTGCTGTGAAAAGTTGTTGTTGCGGAATTATTGCTGTGGAAGGTTGCTGTTAGGTGTTGCTAAGAAGAGTTGCCAGGTAGTTGTTGCGGTATTTTTTTATAGAGAACCATACAATGGATAAAGGAAAAAGGAATATCAAACCGTTTGATGGAGAAAAATATTCAATATGGAAGTTTAGAGTGAGAGCGTTGTTAGAGGAGCACGATCTTTTGAGGGTTATAGATGAAACTCATGCAGAAGTGACCGATGAGATAAAAAAGGCAATGCAAAAAGCTTAATAATTGAATATTTAAGCGATGCTTTCTTATCTTACGCTAACAGTGAAAGCACTGCTAAGCAGATTTTTGCAAATTTAGATGCAATTTACGAAAGGAGAAGCTTGGCATCGCAACTATCTCTGCGAAAGAAGCTTTTAGCCATGAAATTAAAAGGTGACACTTCACTCCTCAATCATTTTAATTTCTTCGATGACCTCATTACTGAACTTATCGCGTCAGGAGCAAAGTTAGATGACATGGATAAAATTTCCCATTTACTCCTAACTCTTCCACCCAGTTATGATGGAGTTATAACCGCAATAGAGACTCTATCAGAAAGTAACTTGACTTTAGCTTTTGTAAAAACACGACTTCTTGACCAAGAGATTAAGCTTAGGAATATTAGTAAGGATACGAGTGTTAAAGTCTTGCAAGCAGTAGGTAAAAGAGAGTTCAAAGATACAAAATTTAAAAGTAACGCAATGCAGAAGTTCAAGAAGAATCCGTCTAAGCCAAGTTTCAAACCGAAGCCAAAATGTTTTCATTGCGGCAAGCCAGGTCATTTAAAGAAAGATTGTTTCCTTTTGAAAAGGCAACCGAATCAGAACTTTAGTGAAAACAAAAGGAAAGATGGGCAGGCTCAGATGGCAACAGCAGCAACAAGCCAACTAGAGCGTAGTTTTGCCTTCATGTTGAGAAATGCAACTTCCAGTTCAATGGCAAGCGAGGCTGAGTTTATCCTAGACTCAGGTGCATCGGACCATCTTATAAATGACACAGCACTGTTCTCCGAATACGAGCGTTTGCAATCAAATGTGGCCATCGAGATTGCCAAACGCGGAGAGTTTATCTACGCTACAGCCAAAGGCTGTATCAATCTTAACAGCTGCGGAAACCAAATCACCTTGCAAAACGTTTTGTATTGTAAGGATATTCCACACAACTTACTATCGGTAAAGAAGATGCAGGATGCAGGCATGACCATCGAATTTAACCCTGGAGGTGTAAAAGTATCTAAAAATGGTAAACTGGCCTTTAATGGAATATGTGAGTACAATGTACCTATTATCAAATTTCAATTGAACGGTAAAATATTTACGTCTAAAATTTCTAATAGTGCTGAGTATCGATTATGGCATGAAAGATTAGGCCACATAAGTGTAGGAAAATTTTTAGAAATAAAACGAAGTAGTCTTTTTGAAGATACTAATATTTTAAAAAATATTGATTTAAACCATGAATTATGCGAGGCTTGTATAAATGGCAAGCAATCTAGATTAAAGTTTCAAAAATTTAAGAATAAAGAAAATATTACACGACCATTATTTGTTGTCCATTCCGTTGTCTGTGGTCCAATAACACCCTCTACCATTGATAATAAGAACTACTATGTAGTTTTTATTGACCAGTATACACATTACTGTGTGACCTATTTAATTACTTATAAGTCGGATGTGTTTTTCGTTTTCAAAGACTTTGTAGCGAAGAGCGAGGCTCACTTCAATTTAAAAATTGTTAATTTATATATCGATAATGGAAGGGAATATCTTTCAAACGAAATGCGTGATTTCTGTGTCGAAAAAGGCATCAGCTATCATTTAACGGTTCCTCATACTCCACATTTGAATGGTGTATCAGAACGGATGATTCGAACAATCACCGAAAAGGCTCGATCTATGATCAGTTGTGCTAAACTCAATAAGCATTTTTGGGGTGAGGCTGTTTTAACAGCAACCTATTTAATTAACAGAACCCCAAGTAGAGCATTGCAAAATATAAATAAAACACCATTTGAGATGTGGCATAACAAAAAGCCACTGTTGAAATATCTTAAGATATTTGGATCGACGGTATATGCTTTAAATAAAGTTCGAAAAAGAAAGTTTGACGAAAAGTCAATAAAAGCTATACTTGTTGGATATGAACCAAATGGTTATAAATTGTGGAATGAGGAATCGAGGAAATTTATGATAGCAAGAGATTACGTACGCCCTCTTCTTCATTTTATTTGATGGAGAAAGATGCACGTAGAAAACAACATCGAATCTCACGGCAAAGGGAGAGGGGCAATCGACCCGTTGACTCACCGAAACAAGCAAAGGAATGTGCAATTTGACGATCTTTTCGGTCAGAACAACGACCGCGATCGACCTACTGGTAACCATACACCGGCAGCTGGCAAAGTGCATCGGTCGGGCGTTGACGCTACAGATAGGGGAAATCATAGGTGGGAACACCTAAATAACCCAAATATCACGGGAGGCAAGAAAAAGCTCTACACTGGTATAAAACACCGTAGCCAGGTAGAAAAGATAGACAGAATCTAGTCTGGTCTCATACTGACGGAAACCACTAGCTCCGAGGGAGGACGATTTCCTCCATGGGCTTCGGGCATCTGCCCACGGAGTCCAATGCCACCAGGAGACAGAGTTCACTCTGATCTCACGGCACTATAGTGTGAGCACTATACTCCCGACGCCGCCAACGACTACAGCCAAGACCGGAATCCTGAAGATAGTCCTGTTTGCAGTCGATGAACAGCAAACATATCCTGGAAGAGCAGTCCTACTACACCCTCGTCCTAAAGAAGAATTATTTTTATTATCAAGGACTTCATCATGGGAGGAACTAATTCCAAAGCGGACCATAGTACGGCCAATGTGATCAACACCGTCAAAATAATCGATCACAAGGACGACATTCAGGACGTGAACCATAATCTGAAGATCGTCATCGCTATGTTTGCTTTCGTAATCATCCTGCAAGTGGTCAAGATGTACAAGCGATCCGTGCAAGGACGCCGGGACCAAAAGCACGCCCTGGAACAGGCGATATGCCGCCAGGTCTAGAAAAGACGATAAAGTGCAAGAAACCTATTCAAAAATCATAAAAAAGTGACAGAAAAATAAAGGCAATTAAATGCCTTAATTACCGACAAACGTGAAGCAAAAGAAAAAGAAAAAAACAAATTGTGAACTCAGGCATTCATGAATGCAAGTGCAACAGCAATAATATCAAGTGAAGTGCAGTGACATTGGAGACGCCGCTGCCTGAGACCCTACCGTAGGAACGGACGTGTGCCGCCGTGGGATCTACATACATACATACATATATATATATATACAATAAGTGATTGTGCTTAAGAACAAGATTTTTTTTTGTGCGTATTTTAACGATAGTGTTTGCACGTATATATATATATGTTCCTAATTTCTTCAAAAAGTCCAGGATCCAGTGCGTCGAGATCTCATCGCCCAGGACTGAAAGGGGTAAGTTTGTCGGAACACGGTTCCTTTATCCACTATATATATATATATCCGTGCCTTTTGTTTTTAATTATCTAACGTAAATCTTCCAACTTAGGCCTCTTCAAGGCATTATAATATTTTTATAATTAATCAGTAAGCTTTTGTCTTACTTTCTATAATATAATAAACATTGACTTTTCAGCGGCGAGTATCAGCCTTGTGTTTATATGAACAATCACAAGAGCCCTCAGAGCGACGTTTGTAGTCGTGAATAGTCAGCAATTTGCTGACGTGTGCACCTTTGTACGGGTGATAAATTCGATACTCTCCGCTAACAAATTTTGTTGGTCAATTAAAAATTAAATTCATATGTATTCCTAACCATAATATTACTCATAAATGGCACTAGCCAATATTTTATTCAATAAAATTGTAATGTGAAAATGAACTTAAAAACATGAAGTGCTAAGTTTTCAAACGGGGGTTGCTGACGCGATAAGTGGAGTAGGTGAAGAATAATGACATAACTTTTGACGAACAACCTTGACAATAGGGGATCGTATTACGCGGCCCGCGACGATCCATTTGGCACACGATTGTGTGAAGGGGAGGGAATGTGGCCGAAACATTGCCCGATCGTATTACGATCAAGCAAAAGCTTAGCTTGTGGGGCAATGTAGACTGATGACCGACGGACTTTACAACTTTTACTATTTTCAGGCATCTTTAATATTTATTCTCGTTATGTTGGAGAGGAGAAAGGCTTACCAAGAACCCACCCCATCCGGCGAGCTTATGCCGTCAAAATTGGTGCCTGAACATCGGATGTCTTTCCTTCGGCCCAAGTCCTTTTAGGACTAGGGCACTAATATGCCCACGTAACAAGATGTTGTGGTGGATGAAATAAACATGTTAAAATCAAGAGTTTTACATGGAGAAGATTCTGAGGTTCAAAGTAATATTGTTGAACAAAATATTGAATCTTTAAGTAGAGAAAATGAAGAGTTGGATTTTCCTTTGGTGGAAAATGAGGAATCTGTTGATTCTGAGTTAAGTGAAAAACTCAATGAAAATTCCACATGTCTAGAGAATGCCGATCCAGTTGTTGAAACTGGTGATAAATTAAAAGAAAATAAAAATGATGATGAAATCAGACGCAGTGAAAGAATTAAAAGTAAACCCAAATTATCATATCGATTTTTAGAAAGATGTCTCATGAATACTCTAATATGCTTAAATGATATTCCTAATACCTTTGATGAGATTAAGTTTCGTGAGGATAGATCTTTCTGGGAGAAAGCTATACAAGATGAACTAAATTCTCATTTTCAAAATAATACTTGGTCCTTAGTGAATAAGCCAGAAAATAAAAACATAGTTGATTGCAGATGGGTATTTAGTATAAAACAAGATGAATTTGGGAACTTAGTGAAGTATAAAGCAAGACTTGTAGCGCGGGGCTTCACTCAAGAATATATGACTGATTACGATGAGACATTTGCACCAGTTGCACGAATTTCCAGTTTTAGATTTTTGTTGGCACTTTCAAATCAATACGATTTAATGGTTCATCATATGGACGTAAAAACTGCATTTTTAAACGGAACTCTAAAGGATGAAATCTACATGAGCGTTCCAAAAGGCCTAAATCACACTCATGAGAATAAAGTATGTAAACTTAATAAAGCTATATATGGTCTTAAGCAAGCTGCTAGATGTTGGTTCGAAGTTTTTAAAAGTGTGTTGAAGGATGTTGGATTTGTAAACTTAGGAGTTGATCGATGTATTTATATTTTGGATAAGGGAGATATTTCGAGAAATATATATATCTTGTTATATGTGGATGATGTAGTAATTGCTACAAACAATTCTGATACAATGTCCAATTTTAAATCTTACCTTCATGACAAGTTTTAAATGACCGATTTATGCGAAATTAGACACTTTATTGGCATAAAAATTGATAGAACTGATGGAGAGATTTGTCTTAGTCAATCAGCATATATTAAAAATGTATTGAGAAAATTTAATATGGAAGATTGTAATTCAGTTAATACTCCCCTTCCAAGCAAGTTAGACTATTTAGCTCTGCAATCAGAAGAATTATATGATGCACCGTGTAGAAATTTAATTGGTTGCGTGATGTACATTATGTTATGTACACGGCCCGACTTAAGTACTTCAATAAGTATTCTAAGCAGATATACAAACAACAACAATAAGGAACTATGGCAATGCCTTAAAAGAGTTCTTAGATATCTGAAGGGAACTGTTAATATCAAGCTTAGATTTAAGAAAGTAGCTAATTTTAATAATATTCTTACAGGATATGTAGATTCCGATTGGGCTGGAAATGAAACTGACAGAAGAAGTACCACTGGGTATCTTTTTAAAATGTTTGAAAGTTGTTTGGTTTCTTGGAGTACCATGAAACAAAAGTCAGTTGCTGCTTCATCTACTGAAGCAGAATACATGGCCTTGTTTGAAGGAGTAAGAGAAGCTCTTTGGCTAAAATCACTAATAAATGAGATTAATCTAGAATTAAGTGGTCCTATAGATATTTTTGAAGACAACCAAGGTTGTATAAGTATTGCAAACAATCCTACTTGCCATAAAAGAACAAAGCACATAGATATTAAGTATCACTTTACAAGAGAGCAAATTGAAAAGAAACTAATTTGTGTAAAGTATATTCCCACAGATCTGCAACTAGCCGACATATTGACGAAGCCATTACCATCTGCACGGTTTATTTCCCTGAGAAGCCAGCTGGGACTGTCTGAATAAACCAACTACGAGCCGTATAACTATTGCTGAACATTCATCACCTTTAGAAGCCAAACATGAAATGGATCTCATGAAGTCCTTGTAATTAATTTAAATTTTCATATTTACTAATCTTAAATAATTGAATCAAATTTATATTCCTGTTTAATTTCATTTGTCTAAACTTTAACTTATGTTAATTTTTTGAATGGATCTAGTTGGGTTTTACTGGGTTTCCCCAACTCTTGCAGCAAATGCTGGATCTAATGTATCCCCAGAATTAAAAACGAAAAATGAAATGAAGAAACAAATTAAAATTAAAGCTCAAACTCATGTCAAGAATTGAAGTGATAATCAATGTAACTTTTGAGGTGGCGTGTTGGAATTTGAATGTTCAAATGTACAAAAGTCACATGGATGTACACGCATACATTCATGTCTGCATGAATGCATGTGTACGAGAAGTAGACGCACATTCCGATGTCTCAGGGAAACAGCTAAAAGTAACGAGACAATCGTGCTTCTTCTTCTCATCTTTTCGTCGTTCTTTTGCTCTCTCGATATTCTCCTTCACTTCTATTCTGGCATCGAGAGCGTGCGGTTCATACAGTATAAATCTGCGTAATTATTTATTCATTGGAAGGTTGTCTGCTTAATACTTAATTGTATTATATCCATTTATTGACAAAACCATAGTTTAAAACTAATAATTATCGTTCATATGCGGAACCTGGAAAAATAAGTTACTACGCTACTTTTGCGTGGGAAGGCAATCTTTGCGTGTTTGTACACAAGTTTTCATTACATTCAAAACTTGAAAATTTGAAAAAACAAATTCCAATTTACAAACAAATATATTTGTGCGCTCAATAAAATTGCATTGATAACATTGTAACTGAAAGCAAGTACAAAGATTCGCGACTTTCACATGGATCACATTCATTTATTATATGTTTTTAATTTTTATTGATTCGACAAGGATGAGATCGCAAGTTAGAAGTAGGCTATACTAAAAAATACACTTGCTCTTCTTTGCCACAATTCGTTTTATGAAAGTGAGAAGGATATAATGATAATAAGCGTTAGGACAGTAGCAAGTGTAAAAAATGGGGTCGATCAAGCGCACAATGAACTCTCTGAGAGAGAGCTTGCCTAAAGAGAGAAAGAATCAAGCATAAGATTGACCGTGGTGTGGCAAGAGGAGGTAGGGTTTAAATTCACAATTATGATTTCAATTTTGGTTTAAAAAACTCTTTTTAGTACACATTTTGATCATTTTTTTGAGATCATTTTTAATCCAGAAACTTGGAAGTTTTACCTTAATCGTATATCCCCCATATTACGACCTATTTGAGCAAAAATTTAAATTATATGACCCCCTCCATAAATTTGAAGTGCGCATATGTGCTAATCACAAGCCAAAAAAGGGTTCTTTCTTTTTCTAACACATCATGAAAGAAAGGGTTCTTTCTTTTTCTAACACATCATGAAATGTTAAGATTGGCTATCTGAGCGCTCCATTTTAACAGTGAAAAATGAAAGAGCAACCGGTACCAATAAATTATTGCTAAACTAATTTTTAGAAGTCTCCTATAAATCGGTCGACTCTGCCCCTGTTGAATTTTTAAATTCAATCTGTCTCTTAAGATTGGAGCACCCGAAATGTTATTGCGAAATTTAGGTCCCCCACAGTCATGCAATAAGACACGATTGCAGATAAAAGGTCTTCATAAGAATGTAATCGAAGCAACTTTATTTACGGGAACCGCGAAGAGGAAAACAGGATCCTATTAATACCGTCCGGTCTGCCGTTTCAGTTTAAGAGGCTACAATTCCCTCTAA
Source organism: Drosophila pseudotakahashii (assembly GCA_035046095.1). Lineage (NCBI taxonomy): Eukaryota > Metazoa > Arthropoda > Insecta > Diptera > Drosophilidae > Drosophila > Drosophila pseudotakahashii. The sequence goes on from JAWNOE010000059.1 coordinate 1,199,555, forward strand.
AAGTTTGCTTTGCAATAACTATAAATTAATCGCAGGGGCAGACTTGGAAGCTGGCTGGACTAGATCTTAGAGAAGATTTCTTTTCTCATTAGCTCTGCCAGTAGCCTTATTCTCGATCTTTAAGGATCTTCTAAAAATATTGTTTACACAGAAGTTTTAAAGTAATCATATTAAAAAAAAACGCGCCAATTTTTCTGGAAATAAGAATGTCCTGACAACCGTACTCCAAACTAATTTTAAGCGAACGAAGTCGCTTCGGGTATAGCTAGTAGATATATATATTTTGGTTTCAATTTTGAACTTTAATCTTTTTTAAAGTTTAAAGTAACAGGGATTGTTTTCAGCCATACTGCTGAACTCCACTATCGCATATAAGTTTAATTACATATTTTTTTTTCTTAAGGCATAAACGTTCAAAACGTGCAAAAATTGAGGAGATTTTAAACGATTTCGGATGTGATCTCGACGCTTCATTGTTACTGATCGTGGGTTCAATATGATCAAAGTTTTTTCCAACTTTCAGAAAATTCATTGCGTTAATCACTTGCTTAACAACGCCATTGAAAAAGCAATAGATCCCTGCGGGAAAATTCCTCTGGAAAATATGTAATTTTCATTAGGTTGCGGAAGGGAAAAACCTCCTTACCCCCTTACATTTCTTCCATCTCTCGTTTCAAAATACACGGGGGTGACACAAAAAAGTGAGGGGTAAATGAGGTTTCTATGTGGATCTCTGGCAGTAGAATGCAGGGCAAAAACCATTGGTTTTTCTCCTTCCCGAAAATTAGGTTTCCAACATGTACTCAGTTTTGGTTTTCCTCTACCTGCAATATTTGGTTTTTCACACGCTCAAAGTTTTGGTTTTCCACTGCTTTGCAGTATCTGATTTCCCACAATAAAAATACATATTTTCATGTAATATTTGTACGTGTATTTATTAATAATATTTGCAGTAGAAGCATTTGAATTAAAAATTGTTAATGTCTGAAGCATTCCCGGTTTTCTCTTGGCCGAATGGAGGTCTTAGGTATCTATGTCTTGTAAGGCTGTCTTCTGAAAATATCAAAAATAATTAAGATATGAATGTAAGACTAGGAATAATAATAAGAGTAATTACCATTATTACATCTCCGTACAAAATGAAGGGATCTCTTCAGAAATTATGCCATGGCCGATCATTTACCCTCTGATCAGCTGTTTTATGTCGGGTATCTACAACAAAAACTATGAGAAGAAAAAATAAAATATGGCAAATGCAGGCGCAACAGTTCTGGTCCCAAGAAGTCTCAATCGGCCTGGCTGAAATAAATGTAATAATTTGATTACATATGTTAAATATTTATGTTTATACAACCATTTAATGAACACCGCACACCATTTACCACTGGTGAAGATTAAAAACATTTCAAGTGACACTGAAATGCAGAATTTGTGTTGAAAATAGCATCTGGAGGTGAATTTATTTATAAATGGCGAAAACTATTTTTGGTACTAACCTCTGTAACGCTGAAATAAAGATTATTAAACGACAACATTTATTTTATCACTCACCTTTTTCTTGATTTTTAGAATTAACTGAAATTTTTTCACTTTTTTTCACGAAATTTTATACTGATGTGACCGCACATCATATATTTGATAATACCAACATTTCGAGGATAGATAATAGTTGGTCATAATTTCGTTGCATCTTAAGGTCACACTTTGCCCGCGAATAAATATTTCGTTTATAGATCGATTTAGCGTCGCTTGTGAACGGTTGTGTTTACCTTTGTGCTCTAAGTTTTTTGTGTTTTTCAGTGTTTTTTTGCGAGTGTCTTGCGTTGCATATAATTAATTCGCGATCTTGCGCTCTTATACTTTTCGTTGTTTTGTGTATTTGCGGTTTTGGAATTTGATCCCAGTGCCAAATTTACTAGAGGTATTTTTTCAACATTTTATTCCTATTTCTTTGAATAACCTTTTTTGTCCTTTATAATGGCTCTTATCTGTACCAAGAAAAGTTGTTCTCTTCCGACGACAACTAAAGATTCTTTTATAATCTGCTGGATCTGCGAATCGGTCATGCACGTCAAATGTGCAGGATTTACTGGCAGAGTTAAAGACTTCATTGAAATGCATACCGGTCTCATGTGGGCATGTGAGTCCTGCAAGGATATGACAGTCGAGATGAGCAGCTTTATGAGGCAGACTCGAGACGGTCTATTGAACCTTTCACGAGTTTTTAAACAGCTCAATGACGGGTTCAATTCTGTTTGTGAACAATTTAATAATAAGAAATTATTATTAACCGAGTCGCCTAAACGAAAAAAGCCAGCTCAGAGGCAGTTAATAAGACCGTGAAGCAGAACAAAATACTGCACACGGTAGCTGCAGCAGTTCCTGTCAGCACAGGGGTAACCGAGCCAACTGTGCCTATGGAAACAGCCAGATCCGGAGGTGACCCTGTTTCTGGAAGCCAACTAGAGGCACATAATTCGGTGCTATTCCCTATCGATACAGTAGGAACCGCTTCTGGGTCCCAGACGAGCGAGGTTCAGAGGGGTCGAAAGAGACTGTCGGTTGTTCCACAGAGGAAGCAACTATTCGTATCTAGATTTACCCCAGATACAACATCCGAGGATGTTTTGGAATTTATTCGTAAAAAATTGCCATCCGAGGACATTGCAGTTAAACAATTTCGTTTCTCTTACGCTCATAGGATATCATCTTTTAAAATATTTGCTCCGCCTGATTTGTTTAAAGAACTTCTTTCTGAAAGCTTTTGGCTTAATGATGATTTGGTTATAAAAGAATTTGTTCCAAATAAACCGAGAACAAATAACAGGCCTCCCATGGTGCCAAAAAACTGAAAAGTTTATTTTTGGCTTACCAAAATGTTAGAGGACTTAACATGAAGCTACCCAAGCTTTATGCTGACTCCTCGGCATTTACGGACGATATCCTGGCATTTACAGAAAGAGATAACCGACTCTGAAGTTTTGTCAAACAGCTTTAATACCTACAGAACCGATCGCCATTCCCGTAGGATCGCCGTTACCTCTACCCTAAATTCGGAGAGAATTCACTCTCATGTCACCAATGACATAGAATTTGTTAGTGTAAAAGTTTCCCTGCAATCCTTGTCTATTTTTGTTACATGTTCTTATATTCCACCTGGCTCTATTCTATCCTCTCTTTCCAACAGAGACCTTTTAATTGTTTTGGGTGACTTTAATCTCCCTGATATTTCTTGGTCCCCTTCTACTGACTCACTTGTCACTATTCCCTTGTCCGCCCATGTTTTTGTCGATGGCCTTTCTGAATTTTAGTTACAGCAAGTTAGCTTTATACGAAATTCATTCATTAAATAGACAGTTAGATCTTGTGTTTGTTTCAGAGCCGTCTGAAGTAACGGTATCTAGAATTGACGCTCTTGTGGTACCAGAAGACCGATACCATCCAACAATGGAATTGACAATTTGCCTCCCCTACCTTGATACCCTCTCTCCTTTAGTTTCTCCAACTAAAATGAGATGCTTTCGTAAATGTGACTACAATAAACTTAACTTAATGATTTCGCAATATAATTGGACAGATCTTTATAACTGTGTGGACATCGAAAGTGCCTCTGAACTTTTCTATAGCGTTCTAAACACTTTTTTTAATGAATGCGTTCCTGATAGGCTTCCTCCAAGGCCGAACAGGCCCCCCTGGTTTACAAATGCTCTTCAAAGACTTAAAAATCTTAAAACAAACACTTATAAAAAGTATACAAAATCGGGTAAGCCATCTGATTTTTCGAAATATGTGGTGGCTCGATCTGATTTTAATGTTCTTAACAGTCATTGCTACTCTATGTATTTAAATCGTTGTAAATTTGAATTTTCAAATGATCCGAAGCAGTTTTATAACTTTGTTAACTCTAAACGTAAGTCATCGGCTTTGCCTTCATCGGTTCGTTTTAACTCAATGGAGGCTTCGACAGATTCTGAAATTGCTGATTTATATGCCGACTTTTTCCAAACCACTTACAGCTCCTCTTCATGGTCAAAATCAAACTACCCTAATCCCTTAAATAGGGCAAATTGTATTTTTTCCCCTATAATTACCGAAAGTTCTCTCTTAAGAGATTTAACAACAACAGCGCCAGTTATTCTCCCGGTCCTGATGGACTTCCTGGGTGTGTGCTTAAGTTTTGTGCAAAAACCATTTGCAAACCTATTCTTAAACTTTTTCATTTGTCTATTTCATCATCAGTTTTCCCAACTGTCTGGAAGGACTCTTTTATTATTCCACTTCACAAAATGGGTGCGAAGGCGGATGCCCAGAATTATTGAGGTATTTCTAAATTGTCGGCAATTTGCCTTTGAACGTATTATCACTTCTCATTTGCAACATTTATGTTCCTCGCTAATATCACCGTGTCAGCATGGTTTCGTTAAGCGAAGATCGACTACCACCAACCTACTTGAATTGTCATATATTGTAATAAATGGATTTAACAAAAAAATGTAAAGCCTTTGACTCTGTTAACCACTCTCTTCTTTTATTCAAACTAGACTTGCTTGGGTTTCCATGTAATCTTTTAGCATGGATTTCAAGTTATTTGAATGGGAGGACTCAGAGGGTTATATTTAAGAACGCTGCTTCTAAAATGATCAACGTGACATCTGGAGTGCCCCAGGGTAGTCATTTGGGCCCTTTGCTGTTTACTTTGTTTATTAACGATCTTCCCTCTATCATAACAAATTCTCGTGTACTAATTGTTACGTAGGCGTATTAGGGCCCTGTCCTGAGGACATGGGCCGAGGGAGATGAGTCCGATGTTCAGGCACCATTTTGCCGGCTGAGCTCGACGGATGGGGTGGGTTCTTGGTAATCATCTCACCTCTCCCGCATAACCAGAAAGAATTATTTAAAGTGCCTGGGAAAAATAATAGAGATCGTCTGTTTAGTCTGTCATCTGTCTCAGCTGCCCGTAAATTCCCCGAATAGCTAACTCGAGCACTTAATCGAAATACGATCGGCAGCTTGTGGCTGTTACCCTCCCCTTTCACAAATCGTGTGCCATTGGATCAGTGCTAGCCTTGCAATCTGATCCCCTAATGTTAATGTCGTCTGTCAAGAAGTCGTCGTCATTATTCTAGACCTACTTCACTTGTGGAATCAGCACCCCCTTTTAAACGTGAACCTAGCAACTCATGTTGAGACTTTTCCTCACACGATAAATTTTAATAAATAGATATTGAAATAAATCATAACGTATAGGCTAAGAATCTTTGTTTATGACACTGGCATTACCAATTAATGACAAGGTATTTTTTTACGGAAGGTATCGAATTGATCGCTTGTAAAAGCGCGCACGTCAGCAAAAAGATTTGCAGACTATTCACGACAAAAAGGTCGCTCTGTGGGCTGCTTATATTTGAACATGCAAATATAAGAGCGGATACCTCCCGCTGAAAAAGAAAATTTTATTGAATAAAAAAAAACTGAATACAGAGTTTACACTATTATAGACATATTACCTATACATATGGTTAACATGGATATTAAAAGTAGTTAAAATTAACTAAGAGGTAATAAAGTAAATTAACAAAATAGTGCCCAATAATAAAAAAGGTATGCTAATAATTAGAAATCATTAAATGTAGTTAGCTTACTCAGTTAGAACTAAATTTTATTAACATGCACTTGTGATATAAATGCTTAATATTATTATAAATATAGGTTAATTAGAGGTACTTAATATTTTAAGTATAATTTTAAAAGTATAAGTATTTAAGAGTACTTAATGGTAAAATTTAAAAATAATATTATTTTTCGTAGTACGGTTCTACACTACTTATTAAGATAATATTCTTTAAGATAATCTATGAAAGTAAAGATTTGATTCCCGGAACATATTATTTACGAGTAATTACAAACTTCATAATTCTCCCGAGAAATTGATTTTCTTCAATGACAGAATATACCTTGGTAAACGGAAGGGTAGATATAACAATCGCTTTCTGAGTGTTAGTGCAATGGCTAATCGGAGAAAAATCTAAGTTGTATAGATCCATATATTTTTGTTCGAATTCATTAACAGATATTGGAAGTGAACATTTCATTAAAACATATTCGGATCGACTATTAAAATCTGAATCCTTCTCATAAGTTTTAGCAATAACTTTCGTAGTTAACATTATGTATTTTTTTGTATATGCACAAATATATATATATATAAGAAAAATAAAATATAGAGAGTGGAACTTGGGTTCCGTAAAACTCACCCTCTAATATCTCCAGCGAAGAGAGCTCTCCTTACTGTTGTACAGGCTGTAACCTTGAAGAATTGTTAAATATATATTTGTGCATGTCTAAACTCTTTTGAGGACCCAATATGTGGTTATGCTTCACTTATCACACTAAGTTATACATATGGTTGAGATTAAGTTCGCACAACAAAAATAATAATATATAATTTCGCCGATCGAGCGTTTTTCGTGGCACACGACTGTCGCGGGTAGACGGGTCTTCACTCCACTCCGATTCCACTCCACTCCAGTAGATTTATACTTTGGCGCCGTTGGCGGTTTACTATTTCATGCACTTATCTTCTCGGCACACTTATACTGCAAACTGATTATTGTGTTGTACTTTTCGCAATGCTCGGATGTTCATCGCGATTCGGATTAAATGGAGCACGGCAATAAAAACGAGAATATAGAACACTTCCGCGATTTGTCGATTGTGGTCTATTATTTGTATTTGGCAATTAGGATCTATGTCCTTGGAGTTCGTTCCTCCCATGGTTTTGTTAATGTTATGGTATAATTGTTTCTTTTTTTCTTGTTGATTTCAACTTATTGCTGCGAAATGGTATTTAAACCCAGAGCGCGTTCGATATCACTATTGTTCACTGTGTATTTCTTCCTCAAATTGCGCTTGTGCATTACATATGCATTCATAGCCACATTAAGGAGCAAAAGGACAGCAATAATGATCAGGACGTTGTATAGTTTATCAATCTGTTCTGAGTGATCGACTACTTGAACATTGTTGACAACATTAGCTGAGTCGTTGTCGGCCTTGGAGGTCTTTCCTCCCATATTGCATATGTTTTGGCCAGGACCAACTATATATTGCTTTGTTCCTGGATCCTTTAGTCCTTTTTTTTTTTTTTGCAGGACTATTGTCAGGATTGGCTTCGTCCTCTCTTTTTTTTTCAGGAAGACTAAGAATGTCCTTAGTGTTAAGGACTAGGTTCTTATGCCTTTCCTTGGATCCTGTTAACTTAGCCTTTTAGGTTCACTGTTCACTTTTTGCCCGATTCTTTTTTTTCTCATCCTCCCTTTTCAGATGCGGCTCTTTATAAAGGTTTGCCGGGACTAAGATCGGAAAGAGGTGAATTCCATCGTTCCTATTAAAATTCCCGTTCCATCCAGAATCTCTTCTCATCAATACACCCAGCTTGAACTCCCACATGGTGAAGTTAGAGTGCCACGCCGGTGCATCCACCTGCAAAGTGTCCAATTTCCGTGTGTCAGCGGTATTTAAATCAGGCCACGCAAGTGCATCCACCTGTTCACCATAGGTGTCATCTTCTTGTTTCTGCATCCGGCGCGTGCCGCCGGCCACGTGGAACTTTTCTGCATGCTAAGCGTTTCCCACGGCAATTATGTAACTTAGCAGGTGGGGTTAGATATTCTTACGTAATTGACAACGGTGGTTGACACGTGACCTTATTGTTTTTGCACCTGCTGTCTGCATGATCACTTACATAACTGATTGTTGTCTTTATCGGATGATGTTGTCACACTTGGTAGATGTAACAGGCTCGAAATCATCGATGTGAATTTCTCATGGAATGGTTTCGTAAGAAGAAGCACAAAATCTGCGAGTGTGGCGTCCTTTAATGTGTGGCCTCGACCCATACCCTGAGCGTATCCTGTTCTACCGACTGCGCTAGCCGGGCTATTGCATAATTTGAAACATGAGTTCTTTTCTTTTTTGTTTTGTTTATTTCTTTTTATTTATGTTCTTATCTATATTACAAACTATTTATATTGCTATCATCCTCCTGCTGGCGCTTCATTATGTCGCCGTCTCGCCAACAACCGTTCCTCTTCTCTCTTTAGCCGAGCCAGGAGTAGACTCCGTTTATTAAGGGCACTCCTTTTATCGTCGAATTCGTTGACGAGAGCCCTCGCCTCATGGACGAGCTCCCTTGTTAACGCCTGTTCCTCCTTCAAATTTTTCATTTGCCGGAGGGCATTCCAGTGTTTCTTTATGGCGATGTCCTCCACATCGAGTGAAATCCTGTCGTCGTGCCCTCAAATACCGGGTCCATCTATTGGTCTCCAGCATTTGGTCAAGCTCTGCTTGTACCAAATCAATATATTTGGTCAGCATCTGCATCAGTCTCTCTTGTACCGAGCGATTTCCGTCCCGGATCCGCGTAGACTCCCGGTAGATCTCCTGGATCTCCTCTTCGAATAGCTGAAGATTTTCTGCCGACATTGTCCTCTTTCGTGGATATTCTCCAATGTTTGGATATTTGGTCTTTCCTTATATAGCTTTTCAGTTTTGGACGAGGCTTCCTTTCCACCCGTAGGCAGTACCCCCCTTTCCTGGGATTTAAGCTCCGATGCCTAGAATCTGCTTACTTTGCTTTTCCGTTTCAAAATTTTATTCTCATCAGACGAGAAGAGACAAATTTTGAAATCCTCCAATTCTGATATTGGATCACGCTGTGAAAAGGTCTTTAGCATGGTAGACCCCGATACTCTTCCCGGTGGTATTTCCCAATTCATACAAGGCATTGCCATGCTTTTTTAATACCACACATCGGATTCGATTGGGTCCTAGTTTGGCGTTATAGCCTTCGGCTTTGTTACTTTGCTTGTAGTTTTTTCGGTAAACCACCTGCCCTACTGCAAATTCAACATTCCTACAGCGGGTGTTATATGCCTTTTCAGCTCGTTTGTGGGCGTGGTTTAGTCCTTGACGCACTTTTTCTCTCACTAAGTCCATTTTATCTGGTAACGATATTTCAGGACTTGCGGATCGAATGCCTCCCAGTTTTTTCAGTATGGGGTACGCAGTCCCATGGGTGATCATGCGTGTTCCAAACATCGCATAGTATGGTTCCATGCCGATGGACTCATGTAATCCACTTCTGAGAGTACAAGCAATTCGGCTTAATTGTACATCCCAATTTCGCTGATCTTGTGCGATTGTTGCCCGTAACATTTGGAGTACTGAACGGTTTACTCTTTCAGCCGCGTTGGCTTGAGGGGAGTAGAACCCCGTTCTCACATGTCGTATACCATATTTATCAAGGAGTTCAGTGAAAGCTTGCGCAACAAACTGCTTACCGTTGTCTGAATGTATAAATTCAGGTACGCCAAATTGGTGAAATATATGGGTTTCCAAAAATTTGATGACTTCGGCCGAAACGGCTTGTCGCATTGGTTGTAGCCATACAAATTTCGAAAAATGATCCAAGCATACGAATATTACTGTGTTTCCAGTTTTGGTTCGGGGATACGGGCCCATAAAGTCAATGTACAACCTTTGCACTGGCCTTTCGGTAACCTGTTGGTTACCCATTGGAGGTCTTGTTGTCTGGTTGGAGGTTTTGCTGACTTTACAGATTTCACATTCAGTTACTACTTTCTGCACGTCGTTGGCCATAGACGGCCAGTAGTAGAACTGTCTAAGTCTTGCAAGGGTCTTATGTAATCCTCCGTGCCCGGCTGTGATAGCATGATGTGCCTTATACACCAGATCAGATCGTAGATCTGTAGGGACCCAGAGTTTCCAAGCTCTGTCATCTCTTATGGCATCATTTGATGTGAAGCCCATTCGTTTATAAACGTATCCCTCGATTATCTCAGTATCGGGAATTTTTCCTGCACTTTCTTCAATCGTATGAATTAATTTTTCGTAATCCGGCGATTGAAATTCTGCAGAATTTAGATCCAGGTGCAATTCCATAGTATTGGCGTTGGCCATTGCAACCTCATCCATATGTACTCTTGATAGTGCATCGGGAACCACATTGAGGGATCCCTTACGATGCTCTATTGTGAAGTCAAAAGCCTGTAATTTTAAACTCCACCTTGCTAATCTACCGGACAAATCCTTTTGGTTCATTAGCCATTTTAAGCTAGCATGATCGGTAATTACCGTGAAGGACATTCCTTCTACATATGCACGAAATTTACTAATGCTAAGAATTGCAGCATAGCATTCAAGCTCGGTAATGCTGTAGTTAGTCTGTGCTTTATTTAGTTTGGCAGACATGTAAGCTATGGGGTGTTCACCACCTGCCTCGTCTACTTGAAAGAATACCCCCCCGACTCCTGTTTTTGAGGCGTCACACTGGATAACAAATGGTTTTTTGAAGTCCGGTGTAGTTAGAACGGGAGCTGATACCATGCCATCTTTCAAAGCCCTAAAAGCCTTTACTTCCTCTTCATGCATCTCAAATTTCTTAAGACGCTCCTTCTTCAGACAGTCATGAAGAGGTGCTGCAATTATTGCATAATTTTGTATAAAGCGTCGGTACCATCCTGTCATGCCCAAAAACCTCCTCATCTGCTTTGCAGATTGTGGCTGGGGGAATTCTTGTATTGCCTGAATTTTTGTATCGTCAGTTTTGATGCATCCCCCAACTACAACATAGCCTAAATATCGCGCTTGGCTATAGCAAAACTTGCTTTTTTCTACATTGATGGTTAGTTTTGCTTTTTGTAGACAGCTGCTAACTTGTCGTAACATTTCAAGGTGTTTTTCAAATGTAGGTGAACACACCAGGAGATCATCCAAATACACGAATACGTGTTCTCGTAATGCAGCTGGAATTACTTTGTCCATCAGCCTGCACATTCTTTGTGCAGCATTGCACAATCCGAAAGGCATTACAGTGTATTCGTACAAAGGTCGACCTGGCACTGTAAAAGCTGTCTTTTCGCGACTTTTCGCTTCTAGGGGTATTTGCCAAAAGGCATCTTTCAGATCTATTGCAGAAATGTAGTATGTCTCTTGTAGTCGGCTCAAAAGACCTTCAATATGTGGTAACGGGTATGCATCTTTGATAGTCCGGGTATTTACTTTGCGAGCATCAAGGCAAAGCCTGTTCTTAATACCTTTCTGCACTAGGGTTACTGGAGAACTCCAGCTACTGTTGCTTTCCTCAATCACACCCAATTTTAACATCCGATCCAATTCGTCATAAACCAGCTTTTGTTTTGCTGGTGAGATCGGGTAGTGCCGTTGCTTGATCGGCAAGTCTTCTTCCGTGACTTTGATTATATGTTCCTCTAGGTCAGTTTTGCCTAGTCCTTTATCTATGCATGAGGGATATGTATCTATGACTTTGGTCAACTCCTCTTGTTGTGTTGCCGTAAGCTTGTGTGGTGTGTAAGTGGTCTCGGGCTTCGGAGTTCCTTCATCCAGATCGATTTCGGATATTGGAAGCGAACTTGTTATCTCATTCCATCGCTTTCCTATGACTGGTAAGCCGAAAGCGATCCAGAAGTCAATGCCAAAGTAGAATCTTTGGTTTAACCCAGGCACGATCAGAAATTCGAGATCCTTAACTTCGCCTTCCCATTCGACTGGTAGAACTATAGCTCCTTTGACTTGACTTTCTTCACCGCTGGCGGTGCGAACATTTTGCCCGTCCATCTTTGATATCTTCTTAGTTCGGTTCTGTAAGAAGGCTTCAGCCCCTTTTCCGATGCAGTTTGCGCCAGCTCCTGAGTCAAGTAGGGCTACTATTTCTTCTCCGTCCACTTTTGTCTGGGCAAAAAGCCTGTTGTCATTTCGCTTATGCACCACGGTATCTATGACCTTTTGTCTAAGCCGATGACCATCAGCTCGCCGTCCATATAATCTTTGTATTTTCCGGTGGTCTCGGGTGGCATTATCTAGTTCTTCTGTGCCTTCAAAAATGCGTTCCCTGATTTGGTAGTACTCCTGCTCTCTTTGAGGAAGGCTTTTATCTGGGGAGATTTGTTTTGGAGTGGGTATTTTTATTGTTTCGGGGTGGACTCCGTCTGCGTGGTTACCCCGTTGTTCGCCGGCAGACTCGTTTGTAAACACACCGGAGCAGATGTGGTTGCAGAATCTCTTAAACCACATACTCTGCAGGTGGTTTCGTGGAAATAGGAACCACATTTCGGCTCCACAGTCGGATGTTTGAGGTAATAGTCCACTTCTTTATGGCATTTAAAGCAAGAAAGTAGATGGAGTGGTGCCGTGCATGTTTGAGTGGTCTGGTATGTTGTCCGACCTGAGTTCTGGTTTGTATGCCCTTGGCTTTTCACCTGGTCTTTACGGTATTCTGGCCTACGGTTTTGCTGATAGGCTTCTACTAGTGCCAGATCTGATTCATCCTCGTATTCAGGGTATCCCCCAATCTCATCCACCCGCCTTGACCTTGACTGATTACCTTTTAACCATCTTTCTGCCTCGGCTCCTTGCCTTCTCAATTCTGCTACTGATTTTGTAGGTGTTATTAAAAGGAAAGGTCCCATGGTGGCATTGAGATTTCCTTTCAAGATCTTTACTAGATCAGGCTCCGGAATTTTTTGTCTCATTTTAAAATGCAAGTTGTGCATTGCTGCTAGATAATCCGCAAGTGTTTCGTTGGATCCCTGACGACGCTCTACTAACTCCTTGACTGTAACGAAGTCATTGTCACATGTGGAGAACACTCTGCGCATTTCCTGGGTCAATCCACTATAGTCAAATTCGTATTCATGCATCTTGTCCTCCATTAGCCACTTACCACTTTGCAGCAGCGCCTGTCAGTAGGCAATGGAATTCCCGGAATACTTGTTCGCGGGTGATTTCGTACATCTCTTGTAGCCTCTCTACGCGGAACAAAAAACTTTCTACTGTCATCCCCTTGCTTGATCCATCAAACTTAAGGTTCCATTTATCTAAGCGTACTATTAGATTGTTCCGGTTGTAGTTATTTCCTTCCCCGGCCCTTGCATCGTGTTCCGTCCATGAGCTTGGTGCAGCTGGTGGTGGCACACTATTTTGGCCTATTGAATGCCTATTTAGGCGTACTGGTGGCGGTGCCATTGGTGTCGGGGTTTGTTGAGTTCGCCAGAAGCTATCTCCCATATTTATCCCGGGGTTATTATTTGGAGTGCCAATTGCTCTATCCGACTGATTACCACCTCGAGTTTGATTCATTTGCGCCTGCAACCCGGTCATCTGAGTTTTCATCCCAGTGACTGTTTCTTTTAATTCATGGTTTTGCTTTATCAAAGCAGACATCATTCGTTCGATTCTTGAAGAATTTATATTTCCTGCGAGTGCATTTTGTGGTAACGGAAGTATACTAGATCTTCCTCTTGGGGGTCCGAAATTTATGTCTACACCTCCCACTGCTCCTTCATCACTTCCTACATCTTCCAAATTGCCTAAGTTATCAATTTTAGAATTAAAACTTAGGGATGTATTTTTCTCTGGAACTCTGCTGGTGCTAGTATTCCTACTAGTTCTTCCTGATGCTGCCGCGGCTAATGCAGCCTGTCGCATAGCAGTGGCTCTGGTATGACGACCCGGAAGTGGTACCGCGTATAGCGAAACTTTCTTTCTTGCCCCCGCCATTGTCACTTGGTATTTTTACTTGACACGTATATATATACTATGTAATGAAAATATAGTATACGCGAGCGCCTAAAATCACACTTCATTTCGCGAGTCGTATGTAGATAATATACAAAAGTAAATATAATGTAGATACGTACAAGCCTCTGATAGTTGACGTGACTGAATCAGAGCATACGTAAGTTCACGAGAAAGGTTATATATATATTAAAATATATATATATATAATATAAATATATGCAATTATTTTTCAATAGAATATTATCGCATGGATATACAACCTAGTTGTACACAGATTATCGAATACAATATAAAAATTAATTCAGGGGTGCTGAGTTACTATAAGTTATTTTTCGGTCAAGAAACTGTCCAGTATTTAAGCCCCAGAATAAAATCAAAAAAAAGGTCCCTAACCAAGAGTGCTAGTTGAACTTCTGCGCACGTGGTTTCATTCAGCTAACAAGCCCTTGTTCCTTCCTCTAAGGAGCCCTTTGGCTGCGGTTCGCACGTGGAACTGGCTACACCTACAAGAAAGATCCGTCCTAAGCCCCCCCCCGCCCGTCGTCGGAAATCAGGTTAGATCCGTCCATGACCTCTACTGATCTGGTAGTTGTCTACACCTGCTGCTGTCAGACCGATACGTTCGGGATCCACAACAGGTTCCCTATTTCTCTGGACTCGAGCCTCACAAGAGTACCTGGCGTGGCCTAGTACATCCGGCAGCGTCGGCCAGAGAAACTTAAATCGTCCACCCGCCCAAGTAGTTGTGGCTATCATACGGACTCGAGCCTCACAAGAGTACCTAGCTTGGCCTAGTACATCCGGCAGCGTCGGCCGTATGATTTCCGTCAGTCCCCATCCCCCCATTCAGTCCTGGATCAACAAACGACTGATGTAACCGCACATCTCCAGATCGGGGATAACACACTATATAAAACCCGCTTTAGCTGTGAGTGCGTCATCCTATCGTCTGTGCTCCCGCCCTTCCTGGACTCGAGCCTCACAAGACTACCTAGCTTGGCCTAGTACATCCGGCAGCGTCGGCCAGAAAGAACAACTACAGTTTATTTACGTTAATTAAAAAGTTTGTCTGCACTAATTTAGGTAGTATTATCCAAAGGACCAGGAATTGCACAAAAATTAATTTTTAGAATTATTCTATTATAATTACATCTTTTAAATAACGTGCATAAAATCCCCTTTCTGATACTGCAGGTTTCTGAAAACGGGATTACACGCACTTGGACTATTTTCGTTAAGTATACATCGTTCTCGTACCGCTAGAAATCAAAACTGATACCAAAGTTAAAAAAGGTAAATTAGGGATATTAAACATGTCCTTTTCGTTGGGCGCCATTTCTGTTACGTAGGCGTATTAGGGCCCTGTCCTGAGGACATGGGCCGAGGGAGATGAGTCCGATGTTCAGGCACCATTTTGCCGGCTGAGCTCGACGGATGGGGTGGGTTCTTGGTAATCATCTCACCTCTCCCGCATAACCAGAAAGAATTATTTAAAGTGCCTGGGAAAAATAATAGAGATCGTCTGTTTAGTCTGTCATCTGTCTCAGCTGCCCGTAAGTTCCCCGAATAGCTAACTCGAGCACTTAATCGAAATACGATCGGCAGCTTGTGGCTGTTACCCTCCCCTTTCACAAATCGTGTGCCATTGGATCAGTGCTAGCCTTGCAATCTGATCCCCTAATGTTAATGTCGTCTGTCAAGAAGTCGTCGTCATTATTCTAGACCTACTTCACTTGTGGAATCAGCACCCCCTTTTAAACGTGAACCTAGCAACTCATGTTGAGACTTTTCCTCACACGATAAATTTTAATAAATAGATATTGAAATAAATCATAACGTATAGGCTAAGAATCTTTGTTTATGACACTGGCATTACCAATTAATGACAAGGTATTTTTTTACGGAAGGTATCGAATTGATCGCTTGTAAAAGCGCGCACGTCAGCAAAAAGATTTGCAGACTATTCACGACAAAAAGGTCGCTCTGTGGGCTGCTTATATTTGAACATGCAAATATAAGAGCGGATACCTCCCGCTGAAAAAGAAAATTTTATTGAATAAAAAAAAACTGAATACAGAGTTTACACTATTATAGACATATTACCTATACATATGGTTAACATGGATATTAAAAGTAGTTAAAATTAACTAAGAGGTAATAAAGTAAATTAACAAAATAGTGCCCAATAATAAAAAAGGTATGCTAATAATTAGAAATCATTAAATGTAGTTAGCTTACTCAGTTAGAACTAAATTTTATTAACATGCACTTGTGATATAAATGCTTAATATTATTATAAATATAGGTTAATTAGAGGTACTTAATATTTTAAGTATAATTTTAAAAGTATAAGTATTTAAGAGTACTTAATGGTAAAATTTAAAAATAATATTATTTTTCGTAGTACGGTTCTACACTACTTATTAAGATAATATTCTTTAAGATAATCTATGAAAGTAAAGATTTGATTCCCGGAACATATTATTTACGAGTAATTACAAACTTCATAATTCTCCCGAGAAATTGATTTTCTTCAATGACAGAATATACCTTGGTAAACGGAAGGGTAGATATAACAATCGCTTTCTGAGTGTTAGTGCAATGGCTAATCGGAGAAAAATCTAAGTTGTATAGATCCATATATTTTTGTTCGAATTCATTAACAGATATTGGAAGTGAACATTTCATTAAAACATATTCGGATCGACTATTAAAATCTGAATCCTTCTCATAAGTTTTAGCAATAACTTTCGTAGTTAACATTATGTATTTTTTTGTATATGCACAAATATATATATATATAAGAAAAATAAAATATAGAGAGTGGAACTTGGGTTCCGTAAAACTCACCCTCTAATATCTCCAGCGAAGAGAGCTCTCCTTACTGTTGTACAGGCTGTAACCTTGAAGAATTGTTAAATATATATTTGTGCATGTCTAAACTCTTTTGAGGACCCAATATGTGGTTATGCTTCACTTATCACACTAAGTTATACATATGGTTGAGATTAAGTTCGCACAACAAAAATAATAATATATAATTTCGCCGATCGAGCGTTTTTCGTGGCACACGACTGTCGCGGGTAGACGGGTCTTCACTCCACTCCGATTCCACTCCACTCCAGTAGATTTATACTTTGGCGCCGTTGGCGGTTTACTATTTCATGCACTTATCTTCTCGGCACACTTATACTGCAAACTGATTATTGTGTTGTACTTTTCGCAATGCTCGGATGTTCATCGCGATTCGGATTAAATGGAGCACGGCAATAAAAACGAGAATATAGAACACTTCCGCGATTTGTCGATTGTGGTCTATTATTTGTATTTGGCAATTAGGATCTATGTCCTTGGAGTTCGTTCCTCCCATGGTTTTGTTAATGTTATGGTATAATTGTTTCTTTTTTTCTTGTTGATTTCAACTTATTGCTGCGAAATGGTATTTAAACCCAGAGCGCGTTCGATATCACTATTGTTCACTGTGTATTTCTTCCTCAAATTGCGCTTGTGCATTACATATGCATTCATAGCCACATTAAGGAGCAAAAGGACAGCAATAATGATCAGGACGTTGTATAGTTTATCAATCTGTTCTGAGTGATCGACTACTTGAACATTGTTGACAACATTAGCTGAGTCGTTGTCGGCCTTGGAGGTCTTTCCTCCCATATTGCATATGTTTTGGCCAGGACCAACTATATATTGCTTTGTTCCTGGATCCTTTAGTCCTTTTTTTTTTTTTTGCAGGACTATTGTCAGGATTGGCTTCGTCCTCTCTTTTTTTTTCAGGAAGACTAAGAATGTCCTTAGTGTTAAGGACTAGGTTCTTATGCCTTTCCTTGGATCCTGTTAACTTAGCCTTTTAGGTTCACTGTTCACTTTTTGCCCGATTCTTTTTTTTCTCATCCTCCCTTTTCAGATGCGGCTCTTTATAAAGGTTTGCCGGGACTAAGATCGGAAAGAGGTGAATTCCATCGTTCCTATTAAAATTCCCGTTCCATCCAGAATCTCTTCTCATCAATACACCCAGCTTGAACTCCCACATGGTGAAGTTAGAGTGCCACGCCGGTGCATCCACCTGCAAAGTGTCCAATTTCCGTGTGTCAGCGGTATTTAAATCAGGCCACGCAAGTGCATCCACCTGTTCACCATAGGTGTCATCTTCTTGTTTCTGCATCCGGCGCGTGCCGCCGGCCACGTGGAACTTTTCTGCATGCTAAGCGTTTCCCACGGCAATTATGTAACTTAGCAGGTGGGGTTAGATATTCTTACGTAATTGACAACGGTGGTTGACACGTGACCTTATTGTTTTTGCACCTGCTGTCTGCATGATCACTTACATAACTGATTGTTGTCTTTATCGGATGATGTTGTCACACTTGGTAATGTATGCTGATGATGTTAAGCTTTGTTTGACATACAACAATATAGAGTCTGGGTTCCGCTTACAATCAGACATTGATAATTTTCAAGTATGGTGTGAGTATAACCTCTTAAATTTGAACTGCCTGTCTTCTGAAAATATCAAAAATAATTAAGATATGAATGTAAGACTAGGAATAATAATAAGAGTAATTACCATTATTACATCTCCGTACAAAATGAAGGAATCTCTTCAGAAATTATGCCATGGCCGATCATTTACCCTCTGATCAGCTGTTTTATGTCGGGTATCTACAACAAAAACTATGAGAAGAAAAAATCAAATATGGCAAATGCAGGCGCAACAGTTCTGGTCCCAAGAAGTCTCAATCGGCCTGGCTGAAATAAATGTAATAATTTGATTACATATGTTAAATATTTATGTTTATACAACCATTTAATGAACACCGCACACCATTTACCACTGGTGAAGATTAAAAACATTTCAAGTGACACTGAAATGCAGAATTTGTGTTGAAAATAGCATCTGGAGGTGAATTTATTTATTAATGGCGAAAACTATCTTTGGTACTAACCTCTGTAACGCTGAAATAAAGATTATTAAACGACAACATTTATTTTATCACTCATCTTTTTCTTGATTTTTAGAATTAACTGAAATTTTTTCACTTTTTTTCACGAAATTTTATACTGATGTGACCGCACATCATATATTTGATAATACCAACATTCCGAGGATAGATAATAGTTGGTCATAATTTCGTTGCATCTTAAGGTCCCACTTTGCCCGCGAATAAATATTTCGTTTATAGATCGATTTAGCGTCGCTTGTGAACGGTTGTGTTTACCTTTGTGCTCTAAGTTTTTTGTGTTTTTCAGTGTTTTTTTGCGAGTGTCTTGCGTTGCATATAATTAATTCGCGATCTTGCGCTCTTATACTTTTCGTTGTTTTGTGTATTTGCGGTTTTGGAATTTGATCCCAGTGCCAAATTTACTAGAGGTATTTTTTCAACATTTTATTCCTATTTCTTTGAATAACCTTTTTTGTCCTTTATAATGGCTCTTATCTGTACCAAGAAAAGTTGTTCTCTTCCGACGACAACTAAAGATTCTTTTATAATCTGCTGGATCTGCGAATCGGTCATGCACGTCAAATGTGCAGGATTTACTGGCAGAGCTAAAGACTTCATTGAAATGCATACCGGTCTCATGTGGGCATGTGAGTCCTGCAAGGATATGACAGTCGAGATGAGCAGCTTTATGAGGCAGACTCGAGACGGTCTATTGAACCTTTCACGAGTTTTTAAACAGCTCAATGACGGGTTCAATTCTGTTTGTGAACAATTTAATAATAAGAAATTATTATTAACCGAGTCGCCTAAACGAAAAAAGCCAGCTCAGGGGCAGTTAATAAGACCGTGAAGCAGAACAAAATACTGCACACGGTAGCTGCAGCAGTTCCTGTCAGCACAGGGGTAACCGAGCCAACTGTGCCTATGGAAACAGCCAGTTCCGGAGGTGACCCTGTTTCTGGAAGCCAACTAGAGGCACATAATTCGGTGCTATTCCCTATCGATACAGTAGGAACCGCTTCTGGGTCCCAGACGAGCGAGGTTCAGAGGGGTCGAAAGAGACTGTCGGTTGTTCCACAGAGGAAGCAACTATTCGTATCTAGATTTACCCCAGATACAACATCCGAGGATGTTTTGGAATTTATTCGTAAAAAATTGCCATCCGAGGACATTGCAGTTAAACAATTTCGTTTCTCTTACGCTCGTAGGATATCATCTTTTAAAATATTTGCTCCGCCTGATTTGTTTAAAGAACTTCTTTCTGAAAGCTTTTGGCTTAATGATGATTTGGTTATAAAAGAATTTGTTCCAAATAAACCGAGAACAAATAACAGGCCTCCCATGGTGCCAAAAAACTGAACAGTTTTCAAGTATGGTGTGAGTATAACCTCTTAAATTTGAACTGCCTGAAATGTAACGTAATGTCCTTCCATAGGGGTACTCCTACGTTTGCTTCAGAACTTGCCACTTGACCGTATATATTCAGTAAATGATTTAGGCGTTCTTCTGGACCCGAAGCTTAAATTTGACTGCCACATAATGTTGACTGTCAACAAAGCTATGAGTGTTCTTGGGTTTATAAAGCGTTGGTCAAAAGAATTTGACGACCCTTATATAATCAAATTATTATTTACCTCCCTTGTCCGTCCTATATTGGAATATTGTTCTTCGGTTTGGAGCCCACAATACCAAGTACACATTGACCGTATAGTTTGAACTGGGATCAAAACTTAAGGCTACCTTCCTACCAGAGTAGATTATTATTGCTTAATTTACCGACACTTGCAAATCGTAGAAAAATGCTTGGTACTATTTTTATGCACAATCTTATAATAGGTGATATTGACTCTGTAGAACTTGTAAGCCGCCTAAATTGTATTATTCCCGTTAGACTAACACGTAATTATTACCCTCTTAATTTGCCTCGATGTACATCAAATTTTAGTCTGCACGAGCCTTTTCGCGCTCTATGTAATAATTATAACAACCTTTATGATTTAATTTGCATTTCAACTTCTATCCCGGTATTAAAAACTAATATTTTAACTCATTTGCTTCACTCCTAATTGCTTCTTTATTTTTGTTTGCGCCAAAGCGGCGCTTCCCGTTTCCTGGGAACCGGCCCTGGAGTCTTAACAGCCGAGAGAACAGTTTCCTCCAGATCGCTTGCATCTCGCTCTTTCATATTGTTATTGTATCCACTCCGCTCTCCAGGCCGCTCTAAAACTTCCATTCCGTAGCTTAAGTCAGTTCTAATTTACAAGTGTACAAGTGAAGTTCGAATAAACCGTGGAGTATCTCTATTTTATAACGTTTAAAAAGCGCGTTTTAATTTTCAATCGGAACTCAAGAAACAACCCCTGCTGGAAGAGCCCGCCCCCCGCCATTACATGATCCATCGACCGGGTAATTCTAAGGTTTGAAGAAGTTTGAAGTACCAGCGTTCAACCGCCGGATTTTTTCCAACTTCCAAGTTCAAGATAAGTACGAATGTTCCATAATTCCATTGCCGACCAGTCAGATATTTCCCAAGAACCCAATTAGAGGTCTGCATGAATGCATTCAAACTGACAAATGAATCACTCATTCTTAAAACTTGTATAAGTTTTTCTGTATTCATTACTTTAAATATGAGTGAATGCAGTACTTGTGACTGTATTGCCAAATACTGTACTCACTTTTCCAGTCAGAATAACTTAAAACCTAATGAAAGAGACGAAAAGTCGTTAGTCGTAAAATATTGACGGGTTTATTAATACATTAATCGCTATTTAAGACATTTTCATTAATGCTGTCTATGTTGGAGTTTAAAAACATTATTTTGTTGACCATGTCTTCAGTCGAAGCAATTTTGGAACGCTTTGCGGAAATTAGATTTTTTGCAATTGAAAACGCCCTCTCCGACGGAGCGCTACTTGCTGGGACCGCTAAGATTTGTAGGCCTAGTTTGTATAATAATGGAAATTGTTTCTTATTATTAAACCACCATTGCAGGACATTAAAGTCGTCACTGTACGAGATTTTAACGTGTTTATATGTTTCGATTTCATCATTAATTGTATTATAAAGGCTATTGCTTCCGACAACTTTCACACTACTGCACTTTTTTTTTTACTCAGAGTACAGTACTGTACAATAGTAATTGAGACGACACTCATAGTATTGTTCAGATTGAGAAGCATACACATAGTATTAAAAAAGTGTTGCAACTCTAAAATAGTGTACTCAGTTAATATCGGTAGAGTGGGTACTCTCTACAATATTGTATGAGTACACTAAATGTGAGTACCGTGTACAGCTGTACAGTACTGTAAGTTTTGAAATAAATACATTCATGCAGGCCTCTAAAACCCTGCATGTCTTTAGTGCGGACATCACGAAAATGTATAGGCAGATCTGGGTCGATCCAAAGCAAAGGATTCTTTTCCGAAACAAGGAAGGTGACATTCGAGACTACGAGCTGAAAACCGTAACATTTGAGTGCTGAAACAGCTGGCTGATGACGTCGATCAGCAGTTTCCAAAGGCCAGTCACATAATCCGCAACTTCATGTATGTTGATGACGTTTTAGCAGGATCGAATTCTCAACAAGAAGCTCAACTTACCATCCAGGAGTTAGTAACCGCTTTGAATTCGGCCGGTTTTCCGCTTAGAAAGTGGACTTCCAACCACAAGGGGGTTTTAAAGGACATTCCAAATGAGCATCTTCTCCATTCTGAGTTCCTGAACATTGATGCCGAAAGCACAGCCAAAACTCTCGGCATTTGTTGGAGAGCAACCACCGACGAGTTCTACTTCGTGCCTCCAGAAATATCCGTCAAGTCCTCCTATACTAAAAGAGAAGTTCTCTCCCAGATCGCAAAGCTGTTCGACCCCGCTGGATGGCTTGCTCCGTTCATCGTCCGGGCCAAAATTTTATGCAGTGTGAGGAGTTGAATAACTCATCACAAATAGCAGCAGCTAGAATAACGTATGGCCGGCCGCTTACCAGTTACGCGGCGAATTTGCGTAGTGGCGGCGCGGCGAGAGAGGTTGGAGACCGAGAAGTGTAGAGTGAGAGTTTGGAGACTTCGAGGTCAAGAGAGAGAACTCTCACAAAGAGAGTTTGGAGAGTCATGGCGGAGAGTGAGAGAGTGGAGACTCAGCGGGCAGAGCCAGAGTGCCGTGTGCAAAAAGGGAAATAACGGATCTGCACCGGACTTTGGACTCTGCCGTGAACTTTGGACCAGGAGGACAAGTGCCACATCTCGGCAGCGGAGCGGCACACAGGCGTGCCACATGCACCAGAGGAATCAGCGGGACGGCAGCAACACGCCGAAATACAATTTGAGGCCGTGCGAGAATGGCAACGGACTCAAACAGGAGCCAGGGACTTTGGACCCGGAGTGGAGAGATTCAGCGGGCAGAGCGCAAGAGGGAAATAACGGTTCCCGGAGGCCCTATATAAAGCCTCCGGGCGCTGGCAACAGGATCAGTCGATCACGAAGAGTCAATCTATCAAGATCAGCCCAGATATCAAAGTCAATAAGTCAGTCAACCAGTGCCAAGTAATCTACGAGTGAGAACACAAGTCAAGTCGTCGGAAGCATCGCCGTGGGAGCCTACAAGGAGCAAGATCGCTACGTCGAGACGTTCGGGATTGGATCATCAGGAATCTCCGAATTGAGACACAGGTAGCTGAGGTCCAGTGGGCATCACACGGCTAAGTCAAGGCGAACTGTTCATACTCCTGTACGACTAAAGCCTCGCATCGCGCCTGGCGTGTCCCTCAGAGTGAACAGGCCAATTGTCATCTCAAGGCGCTGTCCTAGAGAGAACAGGCCGTTGGTCATTTCAAGGCGCTGTCCTAGAGCGACTAGGCCAATTGTCATCTCAAGGCGCTGTCCTAGAGAGATCAGGCCGTTAGTCATTTCAAGGCGCTGTCCTAGAGCGACTAGGCCCGTCGTGATTTCAAGGCGCTGTCCTAGAGAGAACGGACCGTTTGTCAGTTCAAGGCGCTGGCCTAGAAAGACCCACTGTTTTACGAGCCGTGACCGGCGTGTCTGTAACCCCAAGTACCAAAAGCCACGCTACGTCCAACCTCACAACCAGCGCATCCCGGAGCAGAGCATCGGACATCGAGCTGCACGGAAACGTCACGAACGAGCTAGCGGGTGAGGCCAGGGTGGAACGTTCGTTTACACCAGGCGTAAGGTAAGGTGAAGCACTAGGCAGACTCCAGGTGTCCACCTAGACTGTCAGCGCGATCCGAGCAAGAGCCCAGTGGGACCATCCGGGACAGAGCCAGGGACAGGCGGTTGTGTGTCTATAGGCGTTGCCCTGTAGAGCGCAGCTCCTGTTCACCCTAGTCTGAGAACGGTGACGCTTCCCTAAGCCCACACGGCTGATCTCCTTGCGAGTCCGAGGCGCTACGTGTGGTCGGCGAGTCAACGCATCGGAGCAGAACATCGCCGAGCGTCCACAGGGAGCTAAAGGAAGCTACAAGACCGGAGCACGGAGTCAACGAGGAAAGCGATCGAGCTAGAGGCAGCATACCCCGAGAAAACAGCCCCTAGCATCACATTGACTCCCGCCGAACGGAAAGACCTATTGGCAAGCCTGAGCATCGACAACATGCAAAAGGAGGCACAGAAGAGAGTGCCGAGCCCGTAAAAGAAAGAGGCAGAGTGTGTACAGAAAACAGCAGCACCGGTACGGAATCCGGCTCCGACACCCAGCCAGCCAGATTATGCAAAGGTTGCGAAACAAGTCCGCGAATGGTCGTTTAAGTTCGACGGCATTGAGAAACCGTTCGAGTTTCTGGAGCAAGTGGAGTGGTCTGCAAATACATGCGGCCTGGATTTGGATATGATTCCCCGCGCCATGCCAAAATTACTGAAGGGGAGGGCATTGAAGTGGTTCATCTCCAACAACAAACAGTGGCAAACCTGGGCGGAATTCATCCAGAGCTTTAACACATACTTCCTGCCGAGAGATTTTTTCTCCACACTTTCGGACAAAGTTAAGCAGAGGAAGCAAGGCTACGGGGAGACGTTTAAGGACTACATGATCGACATACAGGCAATGATGAGGCCACTTAATTATTCGCCAACAGAGGCCCTCAGTATCATCCGGCAGAACTGCACACCGAACCTAAAGATCGCCCTCAGAGCATACACAGTGGCAGACCTGGATACACTCATGGACCTAGCCGACGAGTTTGAGGAACTGGAGAAGGAACGGGAGACATTTGCCCAGGAAAACAAATTCGCCAGGGCAAAACCAGCAGCTCAGGCACAAACGATGTGCAGACGGTGCGAGGACACTGGCGACCAGGAACCCCGTGGGAACAGTCAATGGACACCGCCCCTACAAGCCCACCGACAGCAGGCAACCAACCCACCGTATGAACGCCAGCGGGCGCCGATACAACATCAACAGAGGCAGCCAACAAACCCCTTGTGGAGGCCACCAATCACAACGCAGAGACCACGGGAGAGCACCTACATCACAGACCCCCAGGAGGCCTGCCGAAAGTGCGGCGGCCACGGGCACTGGGAACGCGGCTGCCGAAACCAGCGTTTGTTGTTCTGCTGGGTGTGCGGCAAAGTGGGTATCAGGAGCGTCGAGTGCTGCCAAGGAGCGGGAAATGGTCAGCGATCTCAGCCGCAGAGAGGCGGGCGGGGATCGCAAAATGCTTCCTCTCCAAACTAACTGGCAAGCTTATCGAGGAGGAGCAGCAGTTGTCCGCAGCGGTAACGATTGGTGGAGGCACGTATAAAGCCACAATCGACACCGGGGCAACAGCGAGCTTCATAAGCGAGGAACTGGCGGACAGTCTGGCTGCCCTTGGAAAGATCACAAGAACAAGACGGCAAGTTAGGTTGGCAGACGGGAGATGCGGCGGAATCGATGCACAGCTGGAGGTAGAAATCGCATTCGGAAATAAGCGATTGACCATGAGCCTGCTGATACTACCAGGGGTAGTGGATTTGTTGGTGTTAGGATGGAATTTCCTCACGCAAGTCGGAACGGAGATAAAGTGTGTTGGACACGAAATAAAAATACCAGCCAGAACCCGACACAATGGGTGGCTCGAGGAAAAGCTATCAGTGGCAGTCATGCAAGAGACAACTGAGGACAACGACACAACGGAATCACGATGAAGGACGACAAACCTATCAAGCAGCGATACTACCCCAAGAATCCAAAAGTTCAAGGGGAAATCAATGCGAAGGTAGACGAGCTCCTTCAAATGGGGTTCATAGAGCATTCAAAGAGCCCATACAGCTCCCCCATCGTGATGGTGAGAAAGAAGACAGGCAAGTGGAGACTATGCGTAGACTTCAGGCAGATCAACGCGAAGTCTGTAAAGGACGCCTACCCCATGCCCCGCATAAACTACATCCTAGATCAGCTTAAAGAGGCGCGGTACATAAGCAGCCTGGACCTGAAGGATGGATACTGGCAAATCCCACTGGAAGAAAGCAGCAGGCAATACACGGCTTTCACAGTGCCAGGCAAAGGGCTATTCCAGTGGAGGGTAATGCCATTTGGTCTACACTCGGCTTCTGCAACGTTCCAACGAGTTCTGGACCAAGTAATCGGACCCGAAATGTCACCGCATGCATTCGCCTACCAAGATGACATCATAGTGATCGGACGCACGCTGGAGGAACACACAGAAAACCTAAAAGAAGTGTTCCGACGCCTGAAGGAAGCAAACCTCAGGATTAACCCGGAAAAGTGCCAATTTTTCAAGAAAGAGCTGCTGTACCTAGGACACCGAGTGACTAGCAAAGGAATAGGTACAGATCCGGAGAAAGTAGCGGCCATCACCGAATTGGAACCACCCTCAACCGTCAAAGAACTTCGGCAATACCTGGGAGTAGTGTCGTGGTACCGCCGATTTGTGCCAGATTTTGCCAAAATAGTCAAACCACTGAACGACTTGTTACGCAAAGGCAGTAAATGGGAATGGACACAGGAGCACCAGATGGCATTTGAGGAAGTTAAGGCTAGACTTGTGGCAGATCCGGTATTAGCATGCCCAGATTTCAACAAAACGTTCACCCTGCAAACGGATGCCAGCGACTACGGTATCGGAGCGATTTTAACCCAAGACACAGAAAAAGGGGAAAAGGTCATATCCTATTCTAGCCGGACACTTAACGGCGCTGAGAAGAACTACTCAACGACGGAAAAGGAGTGCTTGGCAATTATCTGGGCGATCCGAAAACTCAAGCCGTATCTGGAAGGCTACCACTTTAAAGTAGTAACCGACCATATGGCCCTGAAGTGGCTCAACAGCATAGAAAGCCCTTCAGGAAGAATCGCCAGATGGGCCCTGGAATTGCAGCAGTACGACTTTGAGATAGCGTACAGGAAGGGACAGCTAAACGTGGTGGCAGACGCTCTGTCCAGGCAGCCATTGCCCGAAACGCTTAGGGGAATAAAGGAGACATCGGCGGCGGAAGCTTCAGCAGCGTGCAGTTGGTTTCAAGAAATGTGCGACAAGATAAGGTCCCAACCGCAAAAGTACCCGGACTACGTTATGGAAGGCGAGAATCTGTACAGGAGCATACCGCATAGAGCGGGCAGTGAGGACGTTGTCACATGGAAGATGTGCGTCCCTAGAGCCCTACGAGAAACAGTACTGTAGGAAAACCACGACTCACCAGCAGCTGGGCACGTAGGAAGCCGAAGGACAATAGCACGTCTATCAGCCCGATACTACTGGCCAGGTATGCATAGAGACGCCAGAGCCCACGTAAGGAAATGCGAAACCTGCATGAGATTCAAGCCGAATCAAATGCAGGCGGCGGGCAAAATGCTAACCCAAGTGCCAGAGGAACCATGGGCAACAGTATGCGCGGATTTCGTTGGACCCCTACCACGATCGAAGCACGGCAATTCAATGTTACTGGTGCTCATAGACAGGTTCTCTAAATGGACGGAACTAGTGCCGCTACGCAGTGCGACAGCCGAATCGCTTAAGAAAGCGTTTAGGGAGCGTATAATCGCAAGGTATGGGGCCCCAAAGGTGGTCATAACGGACAACGGAGTGCAGTTTGCGAGTGGGACGAAAAGTGGCCTGAGATCATGCTGGCCGTCAACTCAAGCATGTCGGAATCCACTGGATACACCCCATCGTTTCTTACCCAAGGCAGGGAGCCACGACTACCGAGCGCCCTATACGACAAAGAAACCTTAGGCACCGGACGAGCCACGGAAACCCCGGATGAAAACGCGCAGAAACTAAAGGAGATCTTCGAGATCGTAAGGCGGAATCTGGAGAAGGCCTCCCAGGAACAGGCTAGGTATTACAACCTAAGGAGGAGGCAATGGACGCCGGCGGTGGGCGACGTAGTCTGGGCCAAGGAACACCACCTGTCAAAAGCTGCAGAAGGGTTTGCCGCAAAATTGGCACCTAGGTATGACGGGCCCTACCAGGTCGTAGATTTCGTCTCACCAGTGATATGCAAAATACGGAACGTAAACACAAAGAAGGAACGGACCATACATGTAAGCGAGCTCAAACAGCAACAAACACAAGACACAAGCGAGCAACAGCAACAGGCAGACGCAACGGAAAAACAACAACATGAAAACTCCAGGGAACAGCCAAGAAACTCCAGGGAACAGCCGAGGAAACTCCGGGAAACCGCCGAGGAAACTCCAGGGAACAGCCGTGGAAACTCCAGGGAACCGCCGAGGAAACTCCAGGGAACAGCCGAGGAAACTCCAGGGAACCGCCGAGGAAACTCCAGGGAACAGCCGAGGAAACTCCAGGGAACCGCCGAGGAAACTCCAGGGAACAGCCGAGGAAACTCCAGGGAACCGCCGAGGAAACTCCAGGGAACAGCCGAGGAGACTTCAGGGAACTGCCGAGGAAGCTACAGGAAGCCGCCGAGGGATCTTCCAAGATAAACCGCACAGGGACCCCGACCGTGAGGCCACAGGGTTCTGTGTCAGGCATCACGCCTGAGTCATCCCAGAGGAGGAAAAAGTATGCGCCGAAGACCTTATCTACTTATCCTGAAGAAAGGGGGGAGACGGTACAGCTTTAGGGCTATACCGTAGCCAGCTGAACATTCCGGACAGAAAACAAGCACAACCAAATCACAGAAAACCCTGAAAGGTAAAACAGATGAATGTTGGTCCAGCCAAAGTGGCAACTCACCACGGATAAACAAACCCCGCTGCGGACAGAACGCGACAACTTTCGGCGCAGCCGCAGCCGAACCTGTCGGGGCATTGACCTAAAAACCCAAGGGCAAGGAAGGGCATGGTGGTCAGCAGCTGAAAAGAGAGGGGAGATTAAGAAAAAAAATAATAAACCACTGATATCGGTACTTACGAAAACAATTGTACAAACTCACCATGAACTAGGGACGGGGGCGCCTCGATAAGGCGGTCGATTGGCACTGGACGATAGTGCGATCGATGGGCACAAGCTAAATGGAAATATCACGGTGAATATCGCTGCGATCAGGTGGCAACGCTACACCTGCGATATCGATAGCGGATGATATCGATAGAGTATGAATATCGGTTCCGAGCGGAACCAGATCAGAGATCGTCGCGGGAAATTCAAACTACGGGCCCGCTGGCATATCGATAGCCGATGGTTATCGATGCCCAGTGGGACCAGATGGAGGATTGGCGCGGGAGTTTCAAAATTGCTGCAGAGATGCCGACTTGCGCCGTAGAAACTCTCGGAGTTGAAAGCGTCGAGGAAGCGTCGAGGGAGCAACGATGGAGCAACGAGGGAGCGCCGAGGGAAGCAGCAGAAGCAGCGCAAGGACTCAATGGCTAGGATACACGAGGAAACGCCGGAGAGTAGGAACGAGTCGTCTTTAAAATTTCCCGAAGTAAGGGGGGAATGTGAGGAGTTGAATAACTCATCACAAATAGCAGCAGCTAGAATAACGTATGGCCGGCCGCTTACCAGTTACGCGGCGAATTTGCGTAGTGGCGGCGCGGCGAAGAGAGGTTAGAGACCGAGAAGTGTAGAGTGAGAGTTTGAAGACTTCGAGGTTAAGAGAGAGAACTCTCACAAAGAGAGTTTGGAGAGTCATGGCGGAGAGTGAGAGAGTGGAGACTCAGCGGGCAGAGCCAGAGTGCCGTGTGCAAAAAGGGAAATAACGGATCTGCACCGGACTTTGGACTCCGCCGTGAACTTTGGACCAGGAGGACAAGTGCCACATCTCGGCAGCGGAGCGGCACACAGGCGTGCCACATGCACCAGAGGAATCAGCGGGACGGCAGCAACACGCCGAAATACAATTTGAGGCCGTGCGAGAATGGCAACGGGCTCAAACAGGAGCCAGGGACTTTGGACCCGGAGTGGAGAGATTCAGCAGGCAGAGCGCAAGAGGGAAATAACGGTTCCCGGAGGCCCTATATAAAGCCGCCGGGCGCTGACAACAGGATCAGTCGATCACGAAGAGTCAATCTATCAAGATCAGTCCAGATATTAAAGTGAATAAGTCAGTCAACCAGTGCCAAGTAATCTACGAGTGAGAACACAAGTCAAGTCGTCGGAAGCATCGCCGTGGGAGCCTACAAGGAGCAAGATCGCTACGTCGAGACGTTCGGGATTGGATCATCAGGAATCTCCGAATTGAGACACAGGTAGCTGAGGTCCAGTGGGCATCACACGGCTAAGTCAAGGCGAACTGTTCATACTCCTGTACGACTAAAGCCTCGCAACGCGCCTGGCGTGTCCCTCAGAGTGAACAGGCCAATTGTCATTTCAAGGCGCTGGTCTAGAAAGACCCACGGTTTTACGAGCCGTGACCGGCGTGTCTGTAACCCCAAGTACCAAAAGCCACGCTACGTCCAACCTCACAACCAGCGCATCCCGGAGCAGAGCATCGGACATCGAGCTGCACGGAAACGTCACGAACGAGCTAGCGGGTGAGGCCAGGGTGGAACGTTCGTTTACACCAGGCGTAAGGCAAGGTTAAGCACTAGGCAGACTCCAGGTGTCCACCTAGACTGTCAGCGCGATCCGAGCAAGAGCCCAGTGGGTCCATCCGGGACAGAGCCAGGGACAGGCGGTTGTGTGTCTATAGGCGTTGCCCTGTAGAGCGCAGCTCCTGTTCACCCTAGTCTGAGAACGGTGACGCTTCCCTAAGCCCACACGGCTGATCTCCTTGCGAGTCCGAGGCGCTACGTGTGGTCGGCGAGTCAACGCATCGGAGCAGAACATCGCCGAGCGTCCACAGGGAGCTAAAGGAAGCTACAAGACCGGAGCACGGAGTCAACGAGGAAAGCGATCACCGAGACGGCGCACCGTCGTGGAGAGACGAGCATCACTAGGAGGCACCGAGGACCACGAGTGGCGACACCAAGGCCAACCGAGCCATCAAGCCCACTGTAATCATACCCGCAATAAACCCAATTCGAACCGTTGAATTCTGTGCTTTCTCACTGATCTACTGGGCGGTCACGTTTATATAAATTTGGTGGGACGAACACATAACTTCTCTGAGCTAGCCGCACGAATCTCGTAGCGAGCAGACCTAAATAATCAGTTCGTTACAGTAGGAGATCTGGCTGCAAGAGTTAGGCTGGGATGACAACCTTCCCGACGAAATGACCCATAGATGGCAAGTGTTCCTGCAAAGTTATTCCAAGCTCGATCAAATCCGTATTCCGAGATGGGTCGGTTACCAGCCCCAGGTAAAAATCGAGCTTCACGGTTTCTGTGACGCTTCCCAAAAAGCCTATGGGGCTGCGCTGTATGTCAGGGTTGAAGTCGGTCAGCAGATATTGACTAATCTGCTTACGGCAAAGACCCGGGTTGCCCCTGTGAAAACTTTATCTCTCCCCCGACTCGAGCTATGTGGTGCCCTATTGCTGGCAGATATGACATCTACCATCCTTCCAAATATGCTGTCAAAAAGCTCTGAGATTTTCTGCTGGACAGATTCCACCATTGTCCTGGCATGGTTAAAGAAACCAGCCTGCTCCTGGACCACATTCGTAGCCAACCGCGTAACCAAAATAGCTCAAGCTACAAAGATTGAGAATTGGTCACATGTGCGATCAGAACACAATTCTGCCGACCTAGCTAGTCGCGGCGTGTCCCTGCAAGAGCTTTGCGATAGCACCCTCTGGTGGCATGGGCCCCAGTGGTTACAATTGCCCAAACTTCAATGGCCAGAAACTTCGGATCCACACCCAGTCACCGAGTTAGAGCAGCGCGCGGTGAAGGTTTATTTCGTAAAGCTCCCGCTGATGATGTCCTTGACCGTTTTTCCAGACTAGACAAGGCTTTACGAGTCCTGGCTTACGTCCAAAGGTTCCTAAATCGCTGTCGTAAGGCTCCGGTAAGTCCGGATAAGCAGCTTAGTAATCGGGAAATCCGGGAGGCTGAGAGGACCTACATAATACTTGCCCAGCGTGAAGAGTACGCGCTCGAGCTTCGATTGTTGCGAAGCAAAAAATCCATACCCGCATCAAGCCAAATTGCTAATTTGTTTCCATTTATAGACCAACATGGACTCTTAAGAGCATGTGGTCGCTTAACTGCCTCCAAGGTCCTGCAGTATGACGATCGCCATCCTGTATTACTCCCGTACAGCTGTCGGTTATCTCGTCTTCTTGTCCAATTCACGCACCAGATTACGCTTCATGGCGGCAACCAATTGATAGTACGCTTGATGCGATCCAAATATTGGATTCCTAAAGTCAAGAATCTGGTAAAGGGCGTGGTGAATTCATGCAAGGTGTGCACCATTTATAAAAAAAGACTGCAGACCCAATTGATGGGCGATATTCCGACTGATCGAGCCTCTTTTTCCAGGCCATTTACTTACACCGGCGTCGATTACGCCGGCCCCTTTGAACTAAAAAACTACACAGGGAGAGCATGTCTCATCACTAAGGGATATGTTTGTGTCCTTTCCTACGAAGGCCATCCATTTGGGACCCACCTCCGACCTTACAACTGAGAAGTTTCTAGCAGCGTTTGCGTGTTTTGTAGCTAGGAGAGGTTGTCCTCAGCGGGTCCATTCCGACGACGGCAAAACATTTCTTGGTGCCTCAAGTCTTATTTCCCGTGATTTTACGCAAGCACTAAAGGAGTCAGTGACTGATGCGTATAGCCATCAGGGACTCGTGTGGCGTTTCATACCCCCAGGAGCTCCTCATATGGGAGGCCTGTGGGAGGCAGGAGTAAAGAGTTTTAAAACGCTGTTTTACAAATCCACGTCCGCTCGCAAGTATACCTTCGAAAAGCTTTCCACGCTTCTGGCAAAGATTGAAGCCTGCCTTAATTCCAGACCACTCTCTCCAATGTCAGAGGACCCGACAGACTTGCTGGCACTGACGCCAGGCCATTTTCCGATCGGGGGTCCGTTGCTTTCGATGGCAACATCTCAAGGCCCAGCATCAACAATTTAGTTCGCGATGGAAAGAAGAGTATCTAAAGGAACTCCACAAGCGTTTCAAGTGGCTAAGTCCATCCAGAAATCTACAAATCGACGAATAGTGGTCATCAAGGACGATAACTTGCCATCAAATGACTGGCGGCTCGGCAGAATCGTAGCTGCTATCCCAGGAGCTGATACTAGAGTACGCGTCGTAGATATTCTTACTTCTCGTGGAACCATCCAACGTCCGGTCCACAAAGTAGTTCTCCTTCCTATGGAGGCTAAGGCAACCTCTAAATCTCCACAATAATGCCTTCTGTTCCCGCTGTCCTCCCAGTAACCATCACTAAAGCGACTCCCTTTCTGATATGTTCGTTGTTTTTTTGATTTCTCTTCCAAGAAGTTCAGAATGGCTCCTCGCCCACGCACTTCTCAGACCCTTGTCCATCCAACGTCCGGTCCACAAAGTAGTTCTCCTTCCTATGGAGGCTAAGGCAACCTCTAAATCTCCACAATAATGCCTTCTGTTCCCGCTGTCCTCCCAGTAACCATCACTAAAGCGACTCCCTTTCTGATATGTTCGTTGTTTTTTTGATTTCTCTTCCAAGAAGTTTAGAATGGCTCCTCGCCCACGCACTTCCCAGACCCTTGTCAGCAGATGTTCTCGAGGTATAAAATCCTACCGCTGCCGAGTCTGCCAGGGTATACATCCGCTACGGAAATGCAACCGGTTCCTGAGGCTAAGTTCGGAGAAGCGTCTCCGAGCAGTACTGGTGAACAAGCCACAATTGTTTGGCTCATCAAAACTCTGGAGGGAAATGCCGCAGTGGCGACGCCTGCAAAAAATGTGGACAGGATCATCACACCTTGCTCCACTTGCACGAGATGCTCGCGATAACTCGCCGATCGCCTTTCCAGCAACGCCACCAGTCGCCTGTCCAGGAACGATACCAGTCAGCTTCCTCGCAACGTCGCCATTCGCCGTCCCCGATCCAGCAGCAGTCACCACAGCAGCAGTCATCCGCATCGCAGTATCGGTCGTCATGCCCACCGGATCAAACTCGGCCCTCAAGCCAGCAAGCTGCGTCGATGGTGGCCCCATCCGTGACCTCGCTCCTCCAGCACAGGAGTCTACATATTCTGCCGACGGCCATTGTGGTCATCGACACCGGGGCCAATTGCTATGAGGCGGGCGCGCTTATCGACCCGTGTACACCCGTGAGCAGTATCGACAGCTCGCTGGCAGAAGCTTTTCGGCTGCCGACCACGAATGTTGGAGACGAACGAGTGTGCTCAACGACCATCCGGTCGAGGTCGGGCGACTTTACCATTGACATGGTCCTGAAGATCGACAACAGTCTGCGGATCCGAACACCGATTCGTGCGCTGGGCGATGAGGTTCAGGCCAAATTCAATGACATACGATTAGCCGATGACCAATTCCATCGTCCGGCCACCATCTCCCTGGTGTTGGGAACAGACGTGTACCCGAAAGTGATCCAAGCCGGGTTCCTAAATCTTCAAGATGGGCTGCCCATCGCTCAGAGCACGGCGTTTGGGTGGATCGTGTCGGGAGCCTGCCGTCAGTCCTGATGTCCTGCTTCAAGGAACTCTCCCGCGGGGGGGGAGAATGTTCGCGCCAAAGCGGCGCTTCCCGTTTCCTGGGAACCGGCCCTGGAGTCTTAACAGCCGAGAGAACAGTTTCCTCCAGATCGCTTGCATCTCGCTCTCTCGTACTGTTAAGGGGTCTCCACTCCGCTCTCCAGGCCACTCTAAAACTTCCATTCCGTAGCTTAAGTCAGTTCTAATTTACAAGTGTACAAGTGAAGTTCGAATAAACCGTGGAGTATCTCTATTTTATAACGTTTAAAAAGCGCGTTCTAATTTTCAATCGGAACTCAACAAACAACCCCTGCTGGAAGAGCCCGCCCCCGCCATTACAATTTTCATTATGTGTCCCGTTTTTTTTGTTTTATGTATTCTTCCTCGCGAACTCGCATTCTTGCCCGCGTAACAAGCACGTGCTTGGTGTCGTTGGGCCTTTTGTTTGTACTGCTCGTAGTGCATCAACGTCCATATATATATTACTAGCTATACCCGAAGCGACTTCGTTCGCTTAAAATTAGTTTGGAGTACGGTTGTCAGGACATTCTTATTTCCAGAAAAATTGGCGCGTTTTTTTTTAATATGATTACTTTAAAACTTCTGTGTAAACAATATTTTTAGAAGATCCTTAAAGATCGAGAATAAGGCTACTGGCAGAGCTAATGAGAAAATAAATCTTCTATAAGATC
Source organism: Drosophila pseudotakahashii (assembly GCA_035046095.1). Lineage (NCBI taxonomy): Eukaryota > Metazoa > Arthropoda > Insecta > Diptera > Drosophilidae > Drosophila > Drosophila pseudotakahashii. The sequence goes on from JAWNOE010000059.1 coordinate 1,234,790, forward strand.
TAGTCCAGCCAGCTTCCAAGTCTGCCCCTGCGCTTAATTTATAGTTATTGCAAAGCAAACTTTTTGAGGGAATTGTAGCCTCTTAAACTGAAACGGCAGACCGGACGGTATTAATAGGATCCTGTTTTCCTCTTCGCGGATCCCGTAAATAAAGTTGCTTCGATTACATTCTTATGAAGACCATTTATCTGCAATCGTGTCCCCTTGCATAACTGTGGGGGACCTAAATTTCGCAATAACATTTCGGGTGCTCCGATCTTAAGAGACAGATTGAATTTAAAAATTCAACAGGGGCAGAGTCGACCGATTTATAGTAGACTTCTAAAAATTAGTTTAGCAATAATTTATTGGTACCGGTTGCTCTTTCATTTTTCACTGTTAAAATGGAGCGCTCAGATAGCCAATCTTAACATTTCATGATGTGTTAGAAAAAGAAAGAACCCTTTCTTTCATGATGTGTTAGAAAAAGAAAGAACCCTTTTTTGGCTTGTGATTAGCACATAGGCGCACCTAAAATTTATGGAGGGGGTCATATAATTTAAATTTTTGCTCAAATAGGTCGTAATATGGGGGATATACGATTAAGGTAAAACTTCCAAGTTTCTGGGTTAAAAAAAATACTAAAAAGAGTTTTTTAAACCAAAATTGAAATCATAATTGTGAATTTAAACCCTACCTCCTCTTGCCACACCACGGTCAATCTTATGCTTGTTTCTTTCTCTCTTTAGGCAAGCTCTCTCTCAGAGAGTTCATTGTGCGCTTGATCGACCCCATTTTTATACCCGTTACTCGTAGAGTAAACGGGTATATTGTATTCGTGCAAAAGTATGTAACAGGGAGAAGGAAGCTTTTCCGACCCTATAAAGTATATATATTCCCGACTATAGCGTTCTCTCTTGTTTAAACTTGCTACTGTCCTAACGCTTATTATCATTATATCCTTCTCACTTTCATAAAACGAATTGTGGCAAAGAAGAGCAAGTGTATTTTTTAGTATAGCCTACTTCTAACTTGCGATCTCATCCTTGTCGAATCAATAAAAATTAAAAACATATATTAAATGAATGTGATCCATGTGAAAGTCGCGAATCTTTGTACTTGCTTTCAGTTACAATGTTATCAATGCAATTTTATTGAGCGCACAAATATATTTGTTTGTAAATTGGAATTTGTTTTTTCAAATTTTCAAGTTTTGAATGTAATAAAAACTTGTGTACAAACACGCAAAGATTGCCATCCCATGCAAAAGTAGCGAAGTAACTTATTTTTCCAGGTTCCGCATATGAACGATAATTATTAGTTTTAAACTTTACAAATAACTTAGAAAGATTTAGCATTGGCTGAAAGAAAGGTAATCATTTTATCATTTACACACACACACACAATACAAATCAAAACATATCCCAATATACCTACATGCCTACATATCTGAAGAAGTAACGAATTTGTTTGCTTACAGATCAAACTTCCGTACTTGTTCAGAAATTCGAATCTTAAGATTTTGCCTTTGCTTACTAAATATGTAGTAAGTTTGTATGTTTTCTTCCATGACCGAAATTAAATAGGGCTCTTACTTCTGCAACAAAATAAAAAAAAAATACTTTTTGAAAAAAAAACCTAAGCATTTGATCCACAGAACTGACTATTGATCGAAAATCATATTGATCGGAGCAGCAGTATACGATTTTAAAATCCAAAACAAATTTTAACTTAAATTGCCCCTTTCCCCTCCCCTTTTCACACAGCACTTCCCCCCTCCCCCTCATCAGTTTTCTTGGATCTTGCTCTCTCGGCCGTCGCTCTCTTGGCATCCGCTCTCTGGGTTTCGCTCTCTCGGCAGGCTCCCGCAAAATGAGACGCAATAACTTAGAAAATCTAAATAAATTCTTTAAAAATACTAAAAAAATTTTAGATTTAGTTTAGATCCCCAATGGAATACTGTGCAAAAATTTGGATGTTCTAGCTCTTACGGTTTGGGCTGTAGTCGTATCCCCTTAAAAATCGGTCTTTCATTTTATAATCTTTAGAGATATATTAAATAATATTTTTCAGGGACCGTAATCATTAAAGGTTACGTATATTAAAGGAATATTAGGTATTTTTCGCCAATTCAGTGTACTACCAAACGAAGTTTTATTATTTAACAACACTTAGAAAATGGCGTAGGCCACGATCTGACGATCAAATTATTTTATTTCAGACAAAAGTTTAAAAATGTTAAAAATCAATAATTGATTTCTATGTAAGTTAATGGCAATCCTTTATAAATTTGATCGTCTGACCGTGGCTTAACTCTACAACTTTTTTTAATTTCATTATCTTAATTATTATTATGTGTATTATTTCTTGAAGATTTATGAATATTTTACAAAATCCAGTTTGTAGCTTTGAGGTTGCGAAACATGGATTTGAAATCATATTGGCACACAATCTTATTCATGCCGTGTGACATCTGAGTTTTGTTTTTGAGTAAAATAAATGAAAATCATCAATAGTTATTATGGTTACAATAATTATTATTGAATTTCATTTATTAGATAACAACAATTAATATCTTTTTTACGTTTTTAAAAATTATAAACAAATAAATATAAATGTGAGAACAATATTATAAGTAGCTGATTTTTTTGTTAAAAAATATTACAATCGGGATGACACAGAAATCACACAGCGCATAAGTGGCCTGAAATTGATGCTATTCAGAAACCCACCCAATTTAGCGCTCCGAATTTATCTATCCCCTCACCACTGCCTGCTAAAAAAAATAGGATTTCCAGTACACTAAAAACCAACTTCTCACTTTCCCGCTGGGAAATTGCACGGGGCAGCTCAATAGTGTGCGTGTGCAGACCGCAGTTTTACAGTATAAGTGAGGGCAGAGCGTGAGCAGAACAAAACCCTATGCTCACTTAATAGGGCGCTGCCGACCGCTGATTTACAAAAATATTAATTTAAATTAACTTGTTACAACAATCCAAATTTTAACTGCTTTCGTATTAATTTGGCATTAATTTTTTGATCCTTCCTATGGCAGCTATATAATATAGCCGTCCGAATTTGGTTAAATTTAATACTAAATTTTGAAATTTTAAGGAAAAGCCATAATCCAGAGAAGAAGAGAATGTAATAAAAATCAACAACGATATAATTTTTTTCCTATTAATTTAGAAATATTTAAAAAATAGTATTTCCAAAAGTATAAGGTAATATTTCAGAAAACACCAAAGCTAGAATTTGTTTTCTTTTTTTGTTCGATCCTTCCTATGGGAGCTATAAGAGTTTCATCACGATAGATTCAAAACTGAGAGACTAGTTTGCGGACGGACAGACGGACATGGCTAGATCTACTCGCCTAGTCATGCTGATCAAGAATATATATACTTTATGGGGTCGGAAACGTTTCCTTCACTGCGTTGCAAACTTCTGACTGAAATCATAATACACTCTGCAAGGGTATAAAAAAAATAAATATAAAAAGTATTTCGCGGCGCTCATGGCCATTCGCATTCCGGCCGTATGTCGACGGGATGCCATTCAACTGCATCACAGACCATGCCAGCTTGAAATGGCCCATGAAGGATCTATCGGGATTGTTGCGAGGTGGTCACTGCAGCTTCAATGATTCCACTTCATCACCCTTTCACGGTGTGTGGAGGAGTTAGTGTTGGATCCGACGGAGTTCTTGGGTTTCGAAACCACCAAGTTCGCTGGAATCGCTTACCGGACTTGAAGATCGAGGATGGTCTCATCTTCAAGAGAATCTCTTCAGCGAATCTGGATGATGAGGTGGAAGGTTCCTAGGGGAAACTGTGGATCCCACAGCGTCTGACCCACAGCTTGATCGAGCGTGCTCATACGGACCCAATAGCAGCTCATGGCGGAATAGGAAAGACTCTGGAAATCCTTCGACGGCAGTTCTACTGGCCAGGCATGGTTCCCCAAGTCTGCAAGGACACAAAGGCACCAAATTTCCGGATGCAGGTCGGTATTTGAGAACGAGTCCAGACGCTGTATATTGACTTCTTGGGGAAATATTCGAGATCAAAGAACGGTCATGCCTGAATTTCATCGTGGTGGACCATTTCTCCAAATTCGTATTCCTGAAGACCATGAAAAAAGCTACCGCCTCGAACGCCGTCGAATTTCTCATCCACAAGATATTTTAGAAGATCTTCCAAGAAGCGTTGGAGAGTTTCGGGATATCACACCTAAAGACTCCGTTATATTCACCACAGAGCAACGCAGCAGAACGAGTCAATGGAAGCGTGTTGGCAGCAATCCGGGACTGGAACGTGTACCTTCCGGAGAATGAGGTAGCCCTCCGAAACGAAATCCACTCGGCTACAGGAGAAGCGCCGCTCCTCACAGTATTTGGACATCAAATGTTCCTGAACGGCGCCAACTATAGGTAGGCGAGGAAGCTAAAGTCGTTGTGTGACCACGAAATGGCAGAAATGAAGACGGTCGATAAACTCCGAGTGATCCAGGAAAAGGTCCGAAAGAATCTGGAGACAGCTTATTGGGATAATCGCAGCCATATTGTCGAATGAGTCAGACGCAGCGGGAGTTTCTTGAATAAGTGTAGAAGAACTTGGACCAGCTCGCCTTTGTCTTTCTCAGACGGTGAGTCCGTTCTGGGCTATCAAGTCCCACTCGCTTTGGTGTCATCCGGCCGTCATTTTGCGTGGCGGTGAGAAACACCGTCACCACCGTTAGTCTGGCTGCAGGCCTCGATTGCCGCTGGCCTCCGGCGTCCGGGGTATAATCTCGCCGTGTGCTCAGCCCAGAACTGGCTGAAAGTCATAATTTTTAAATAAAATGTATACCATTGTTGCTTAATCTAAATACTTCCCGTTTTCATTTGTAAATTTGTCCGGATTTAGACCCGAAAACCGTAGTAGTCCTCGTTGTTGCCAGTGAGAAAGGTCGCGAGTCTTAGTTTCCATGCTTACATACCGTTTGGTCTGTCCCTTCTTTTCCCCAGGAGCTCCTCAGGATTAGGTGACCCGACACACGAATAGTGTATGTCCTTGTTTGGGCCTCGTTTCACTGTGAGCTCCACCGATACATGACTGGTGGAGCATATTTTTCGCGGCGCCTGTAGCCTTTTTCAAGGGAAGCGAATTTTTAGCTTTGACCGCGTAAATTTGAAGACGACGACAAAGTTTGGTCTTAAAGGCTAAAGAACGATAAATTATTTAATGGGAGAACAATAGTAACAATGTTAAGCACCAGTACTTACTGGGAATATTAACTGTACATGAAAGCCGAAATGTGCGAGTGAGTTGGGGGAGATGGTCCGGTCGTAGACCGCCTGGAATTGATTCCGGCCGTTGATGATGGGTGGGGCCTCTCTTGCGTCACTCGGGGCACCACAAGAAGGGTGGGTGCGCTGCGGCAACCACATCGAATGAGACTTTTACGTCATAATTTCATAATTGTCCAAGAATTCTATGTTTTGGCCTTGTTTACGTTTTGTTGTTATATATGAGTTAGTATATGTAGAGTAAGACGTCGTTACCCTTCAGTTCTGACATCACATTTCGGTGACAATTCATTAGGCCAAACGCTCGGCCGCTGTCGACGTCAGCAGAGCAGTCGGCGCAGAACGAGATGCCGAAATTAATATGCGAGTATATTGCGCTCTCTTTCGTTGTCTTTTAATCTGTCTGCTCTCGACGCTAGCAGAGACAAAATTTCGGCCGGTCCGTTATTCTCTTTTGCGCTTTACAGTTATGTTCAGTTAACAACCAAAATTTGGCCTGTAAAATTTGTGTGACACAGCGACACGTGTATGCCCTTACGTTTTAGGAGCATTATTGTATTTCGAAATAAAAAAATTAATTTAGTTTTATAAACTTAAATTAAAATACAATTAACTAATTTAGTTTGTTATTTAAGTTGATTTTATAATGGACCATTTTGTATAGGTCGATTAATATTTTTTAAATACTTTAATAGAACTTAATATAAAGGGTATAGAAGCATTGGCGCCAATAGCGACGCGTCGCGACGATGCAACAAAAGAAAACGGGAATGGAAAACATGACTTGCTGTATTTTTTGACTGTCAATCGAAGGGAACAACGTTCTTAAATTTGTGCGTAAACAATTTGTAATTTTCTGGTGTTTACCGAGTGCATTGAAAGTCAGGTAAGATGCATTTTAATTCATTTACATCTGTGCAGTTGATTTTATTTAAAATAATCAGAATGTCCCGTTTGCTATTGTTTCTCGGTGGTAAAACTCTTGCAATACATTTCCCGTGGCCAGCGCTAAAAATGCGTAGGATCTCGCTGTGGTTTCCACGCGATTTCAAAAGGTAAAACATATAAAAATATTTGTATGTAAAACACATTTTTAAAACATATTTCTTTAATTTTGTCAGGAGCCTTGGGCAAATACTCACAGGATCGGACAATTGCATAAGGAAGGCGATTTTAAATTTACAAATATTAAAAACAAAAAAACAAGGGTTAATAATTAATTGTACAAAAATGTAAGTAAAATTTGTTTTGGAACAAATAACATAAAAATGAAGAACAAATAAACATTAAAAAAAAATTGTACCCATATTATTTTATAATGTGCACGGAAAGAATTTTTTTTAGTAAATGGAATTGCTGATGACATTTTTAAAAAGTCATCCATGAAATCACCTATTACACAAGGTGACACTGTCACCGGTTGGTGACATCTAATATGAAAAATTCGTACAAGGCACTGGTGAAATCCCCGGTGACTTCGACAAAAATTTCATTTGAGCTGTCCCGAGTGAAAAAGCGGAACTCCCATACAATTTTCTCTTTGTGGTGTTATGAGTGCGTCACGAGGGACAAATGACCTGTCCCCGGTGATTCACGAGTGAAAAATGATTTCTGGAACTCAAGGGTGTTTAGTGTTTGGGAACTGTGGGACATTGGGGGTACTCCGCTCTGAGAATTCCGGTGCCGTTCCGTAACAACTTAAACATGTAAAATTCGATTTTTTATTGTTAGTTGCTGTCTAAAATTGTTAGCAGGGTAAGAAGAACTGCTAATAGACCTTCTAATTTGATTTTAAAGTAAATAATGCGAGCTAATGCTAGTAAAATGTTGCAGTGTTGCCCTTTTAGTAAAACAAGGTAACAAAGCTGGTTTTCAACGATTCAAAAAAATTTTTTACAGCCTCGAGGTTGTTCAATTGCTGAAACTTCTGAAAGGTGACTTTGTATGGAACAGTGTATTAACAGCCGACCAAAATCCATCAATTCAACAGTTTAGGGAATATGCTGAGAGTGTTCACACAAAGGGGTTTTCGATCCAGCGGTATTTTTCAGCGTTAAGCCCAGAACACATTGACGAAAACTGCTAGCTAAGCATAGGAGTAAGCGAGAGGAAAATAAGTAGCTAACGCCTTGAGCCGGGACCTTTTCCCACCGGTACTAAGTAAGGAAATACCAAAAAATACCAGAGCCGCGGCTCAAGGAATAACAAATTTGATCTTTGACTGTGCTTGTGCAGAAGCGGTTTGGCAATAACAAATTAAAAACGGAAGAAAAGACCCAAAAACAACTGAAAACACCTGCATTAGTTGCGCCAAAACATGCTAACAGCAAATTTAATGCTTTGCGACCTGGGTGTTCAACATTTGGTAATATTTTTAAAATTGCCGCCAATTGATATGTTTGCTGTTTGTCAAATCAGCTGATTTACAAAAAGACCATGCTACATGCATTGCGGTTAAACTCTGGAAACTTCGGTTACACTACAAAGAATAATATTTTTCAACTAGTGAAACTCTTAGCTGATCTGACTACTAGGCTTGAGGGGATTTTTGTTCTTGGCGTTTCGTGATTTTTTTGGGAAGGAACGCATTTGCCCTGCTATGTCCAAAATCAGCTGTTGTAAACAAATTTGTTGAATGACAATAAGAAATAACAATAACAAATCATATTGCCGATTCGAACAGCAATAAATTATCAATGGAGAACGAGAATCCTCAAAGCAAAAAAGGTTCCTTGGACCGTCCATGATGAAAACAGTCTCATCGACCTATAGGGCGAAAAGCTAGAAGACTTGCGAGGAACGGGTAAAAGCACTCATGTTAATGAGGAAATTTAGCAGGAGATCATGGATCAAAGAGTTATGTTTACCACACCATCTATGAAACAGAAGATAAAGTCCTAGCGCCGAAAGTATGTATATAAGTACATTACTTAAAAATATTTTGAAAATTACTTCTTACTCCCGGAGTTTCCAACTGGTCGACCATTTCCGAAAGGCCCATCTGCAAGCAAAACAAAAGAGAACGCTATGTCGAAAACTTCGACTATCAGATACCCGTAACTCAGCTAAAAGGAGAGCGGGGGAGATAGATATATGCAGTTGTCAAAGCTACTAGCGCCATCTGTCGGATGTTTCAATTTTTGATCATTACTTTTTAATGGATTGTTTGATTTTATAATTTTCTTCTACATTTCGAAAGGTATTAATAGACACAAAAAAATGGCATTTTCGTCGATGTGGGCGTTAGAGGCTCACGGCTGAAACTAACTTGCGCTGCGTAGGAAACCCAAGAATATGTGAGGTTAATCCAAACTTTAGAGCTTTTGCAGTTTCCGAAATATCAACGTTCATACGGACAGACTGACGGACACATACGCATAACAAACTTGCTCTGAATGGAAAGCAAAAAACCTAAATCTAAAGCCCCAACACTCTAGCTCTTATAATTTCCGAGATCACAGCGCTTTTCAATAAAAGTTCATTATGATGGTCAAAAATTGGACAATTCCTTCAGGTTTAAAATGCATGGCGCATACACCACGCTTTTATGAGAATCGAGGAGGAGAGCACCTGTACCATTAAAAAAAAGTTCGCAGGCGCTAGACAGACCTTATCGTCGTAAGCGATTGTGGGCGTTAGAGTGGGCGTGGCACATACGCAAACTTGCGCTGAAAGGAAAGGAATCTAAATCTTTTAAATGGCAGCTGAGGTAGTAGTAGTCTAATTGGCAAGAACTTTTACCCTGAGCAAGGTATAATTAAATAAATAAGATTTGCAAAGTTGCATGTCAATATAAACACATGTCATGTCATATAAAAACAGAAAAAAAGGGATATTTTCACAGCCTGCACTCAAAAAAAAAACGACTAAAATCGCCCTTGGTTTTAGAAAATCGCCTATGAATTTGCTTTACTGGCGATTTTGTCTATATTAAAGAAAATAGGTTCTTAATAACAATGGCTTTTTTTTCTAAAAAATAAGAAAAAAATCTGCAATTTAGAAATTTTACCTAGAAAGTAAAAAAGTTATGTCTTCCAATCTCTAAAGATTATAAAATGAAACACCGATTTTTAAGGGGATACGACTACAGCCCAAACCGTAAGAGCTAGAACATCCAAATTTTTGCACAGTATTCCATTGGGGATCTAAACGCCCACTAAGATCCGACATGTCCCCCCAGTGGCCCCAATCAGCTCCAACATTAATATTTGGAAGCTCAAAATTTGGTCTATTTGATTGATTAACTTCTAAAGTGGTTGGAATTTTGAAATTTGGAACTTGCCGAATTTTAGGTATTGAAAAGGCCTAATTAGATTTCTAAAAGAAATTTCGATATCCCCCATAATTTGGGAGCTACATTTAAAGTAAACTTTTAGATTTAAAAAATCCAAACCGCTGCTCCGATCAAGATGATTTTTGGTTCATTAGTTATTCTATGTCCCAAATGCTTAAGTTTAATTTTTCAAGTTTTTAAAATTTTTTTAGTATTTTTAAAGAATTTATTTAGATTTTCTAAGTTATTGCGTCTCATTTTGCGGGAGTCTGCCGAGAGAGCGAAACCCAGAGAGCGGATTTAAGTTAAAATTTGTTTTGGATTTTAAAATCGTATACTGCTGCTCCGATCAATATGATTTTCGATCAATAGTCAGTTCTGTGGATCAAATGCTTAGGTTTTTTTTTTCAAAAAGTATTTTTTTTTATTTTGTTGCAGAAGTAAGAGCCCTATTTAATTTCGGTCATGGAAGAAAACATACAAACTTACTACATATTTTGTAAGCAAAGGCAAAATCTTAAGATTCGAATTTCTGAACAAGTACGGAAGTTTGATCTGTAAGCAAACAAATTCGTTACTTCTTCAGATATGTAGGCATGTAGGTATATTGGGATATGTTTTGATTTGTATTGTGTGTGTGTGTGTAAATGATAAAATGATTACCTTTCTTTCAGCCAATGCTAAATCTTTCTAAGTTATTTGTAAAGTTTAAAACTAATAATTATCGTTCATATGCGGAACCTGGAAAAATAAGTTACTTCGCTACTTTTGCATGGGATGGCAATCTTTGCGTGTTTGTACACAAGTTTTCATTACATTCAAAACTTGAAAATTTGAAAAAACAAATTCCAATTTACAAACAAATATATTTGTGCGCTCAATAAAATTGCATTGATAACATTGTAACTGAAAGCAAGTACAAAGATTCGCGACTTTCACATGGATCACATTCATTTAATATATGTTTTTAATTTTTATTGATTCGACAAGGATGAGATCGCAAGTTAGAAGTAGGCTATACTAAAAAATACACTTGCTCTTCTTTGCCGCAATTCGTTTTATGAAAGTGAGAAGGATATAATGATAATAAGCGTTAGGACAGTAGCAAGTGTAAAAAATGGGGTCGATCAAGCGCACAATGAACTCTCTGAGAGAGAGCTTGCCTAAAGAGAGAAAGAAACAAGCATAAGATTGACCGTGGTGTGGCAAGAGGAGGTAGGGTTTAAATTCACAATTATGATTTCAATTTTGGTTTAAAAAACTCTTTTTAGTACACATTTTGATAATTTTTTTGAGATCATTTTTAACCCAGAAACTTGGAAGTTTTACCTTAATCGTTTATCCCCCATATTACGACCTATTTGAGCAAAAATTTAAATTATATGACCCCCTCCATAAATTTTAGGTGCGCCTATGTGCTAATCACAAGCCAAAAAAGGGTTCTTTCTTTTTCTAACACATCATGAAAGAAAGGGTTCTTTCTTTTTCTAACACATCATGAAATGTTAAGATTGGCTATCTGAGCGCTCCATTTTAACAGTGAAAAATGAAAGAGCAACCGGTACCAATAAATTATTGCTAAACTAATTTTTAGAAGTCTCCTATAAATCGGTCGACTCTGCCCCTGTTGAATTTTTAAATTCAATCTGTCTCTTAAGATCGGAGCACCCGAAATGTTATTGCGAAATTTAGGTCCCCCACAGTTATGCAATGGGACACGATTGCAGATAAATGGTCTTCATAAGAATGTAATCGAAGCAACTTTATTTACGGGATCCTCGAAGAGGAAAACAGGATCCTATTAATACCGTCCGGTCTGCCGTTTCAGTTTAAGAGGCTACAATTCCCTCAAAAAGTTTGCTTTGCAATAACTATAAATTAATCGCAGGGGCAGACTTGGAAGCTGGCTGGACTAGATCTTAGAGAAGATTTCTTTTCTCATTAGCTCTGCCAGTAGCCTTATTCTCGATCTTTAAGGATATTCTAAAAATATCTTTTACACAGAAGTTTTAAAGTAATCATATTAAAAAAAAACGCGCCAATTTTTCTGGAAATAAGAATGTTCTGACAACCGTACTCCAAACTAATTTTAAGCGAACGAAGTCGCTTCGGGTATAGCTAGTTTAGAAATAAAGGTTTTCTAAGAAATAGAAATACTGTTTTTTTTAAATGTAGAAAAATATTTTTCTAGAAAATACAAAAATTATGCTTTGGCAATCGGAATGAACTATGCCGGTTGTTTCTGTGACTTCACGTCCCCATTGTGTTGTTGTTGTTTTCGTTCTTGTTTGTCATCTTATTTTAATTTCCTTTAATTGCGCACATGGGTGGGTGTGATGTATATGTTTATTATGTACATGCACTTTAAGTTTTGTTACGTGGGCATATTAGTCCTTTCAGGACTAGGGCCGAAGGAAAGACATCCGATGTTCAGGCACCAATTTTGCCGGCATAAGCTCGCCGGATGGGGTGGGTTCTTGGTAAGCCTTTCTCCTCTCCAACATAACGAGAATAAATATTAAAGATGCCTGAAAACAGTAAAAGTTGTAAAGTCCGTCGGTCATCAGTCTACATTGCCCCACAAGCTAAGCTTTTGCTTGATCGTAACACGATCGGGCAATGTTTCGGCCACATTCCCTCCCCTTCACACAATCGTGTGCCAAATGGATCGTTGCGGGCCGCGCAATACGATCCCCTATTGTCAAGGTTGTTCGTCAAAAGTTATGTCATTATTCTTCACCTACTCCACTTATCGCGTCAGCAACCCCCGTCTGAAAACTTAGCACTTCATGTTTTAAGTTCGTTTTCACATTACAATTTTATTGAATAAAATACTGGCTAGTGCCATTTATGAGTAATATTATGGTTAGGAATACATATGAATTTAATTTTTAATTGACCAACAAAATTTGTTAGCGGAGAGTATCGAATTTATCACCCGTACAAAGGTGCACACGTCAGCAAATTGCTGACTATTCACGACTACAAACGTCGCTCTGAGGGCACTTGTGATTGTTCATACAATCTCGCCGCTGAAAAGTCAATGTTTATTATATTATAAAAAGTAAGACAAAAGCTTACTGATTAATTATAAAAATATTATAATGCCTTGAAGAGGCCTAAGTTGGAGGATTTAAGTTAGATAATTAAAAACAAAAGGCACGGATATATATATATTTGGTATAGGAAAAGGAACCGTGTTCCGACAAACTTACCCCTTTTGTCCTGGGCGATGAGATCTCGACGCACTGGATCCTGGGCTTTTTGAAGAAATTAGAAACAAATATATATATATATATACGTGCAAAACACTATCGTTAGAACAAAAAAATCTCGTTCTTAAACACAATCACTAATTGTATATATATATATATGTATGTATGTATGTAGATCCCTCGGCGGCACACGTCTGTTCCTACGGTAGGGTCTCAAGCAGCTGCTTCTCCAATGTCACTGCACTCCTTCTTGATATTATTGCTGTTGCACTAGCATTCATAAATGCCTTGGTTCACAATTTGTTTTTTTTCTTTTTGTTTTGCTTCACGTTTGTCGGTAATTAAGACATTTCATTGCCTTTATTTTTCTGTCACTTTTTTATGATTTTTGAATAGGTTTCTTGCACTTTATCTTCTTTTCTAGACCTGGCGGCATATCGCCTGTTCCAGGGCGTGCTTTTGGTCCCGGCGTCCTTGCACGGATCGCTTGTACATCTTGACCACTTGCAGGATGATTACGAAAGCAAACATAGCGATGACGATCTTCAGATTATGGTTCACGTCCGGAATGTCGTCCTTGTGATCGATTATTTTGACGGTGTTGATCACATTGGCCGTACTATGGTCCACTTTGGAATTAGTTCCTCCCATGATGAAGTCCTTGATAATAAAAATAATTCTTCTTTAGGACGAGGGTGTAGTAGGACTGCTCTTCCAGGATATGTTTGCTGTTCATCGACTGCAAACAGGACTATCTTCAGGATTCCGGTCTTGGCTGTAGTCGTTGGCGGCGCCGGGAATATAGTGCTCACACTATACTGCCGTGAGATCAGAGTGAACTCTGTCTCCTGGTGGCATTGGACTCCGTGGGCAGATGCCCGAAGCCCATGGGGGAAATCGTCCTTCCTCGGAGCTAGTGGTTTCCGTCAGTATGAGACCAGACTAGATTCTGTCTACCTTCTCTATCCGGCTACGGTCTTTTATACCAGTATAGAGCTTTTTCCTCGGCCCCCGTGATAGGTTTGTATATTTAGGTGTTCCCACCTATGATTTCCCCTATCGGTAGTGTCAATGCCCGACTGGTGCACTTTGCCAGCTACTGGTGTAGGGTTACGGTCGTTGTTCTGACCGTGTGCCACTCAAAGATCGTCAAGTTACACATTCCTTTGCTTGTTTTCGGTGAGTCAATGTGTCGATTGCCCCCCTCCCTTTGCCTCGAGATTCGATGTTGTTTTTCTACGTGCATCTTTCTCCATCAAATAAATTGAAGGAGAGGGCGTACGTAACAGTTTCAAATTTGACCTGTAATTATAACTGAAATGAGTATACAAATTACAAATTATACATATAAAAACCCAATAACTTACTATTTTGAGAAAAACATCTTGGTCGCCTTACGCGGGAATCGAACCGCTTGCCTCACAGTTTGCAGTCAAGCACTCTACCAGCTGCGCCACGGAAGCATCACGTGAGGCGCTGTACAAAATCTATTCACATTTTGTTCTCTTACTTTTAGTCAAATTGATCTGACTCTTTTCTCGTTATTTTCCACTAGTTGTTTATTTTATTGTGTTTGTTAATAATTATTGATTAACATTAATATTTATAAACAAATATATATTTTATTATGGTACAATAGTAGCCAGTGGCGGATATAGGATTTAGTTGTGGGGGGTGATACTAGAACAAATTTTTTGTTGCATACTTTTTGAATACCAATTTTCACCCCGAGTGGGGGGTGATATATCACCCGTATCACCCCCCGTGGATCCGCGCATGATAGTAGCCGTAAATGATTGTTTCAAATTTGAATAACTTAAAAATCATTTTTATCAAAATATAATTATACAAAAATAAAAAAAAAAAAAATTGCATGTTTTAATAAATATGTAAATATTACGCATTAAAAAAAAAAAAGACACCAATACATTTTCGCCTCGATGTGGGATTGAACTCACACTTGCGATTCTAAGCTTGTATAACATACTAGCTATACCCGAAGCGACTTCGTTCGCTTAAAATTAGTTTGGAGTACGGTTGTCAGAACATTCTTATTTCCAGAAAAATTGGCGCGTTTTTTTTTAATATGATTACTTTAAAACTTCTGTGTAAAAGATATTTTTAGAAGATCCTTAAAGATCGAGAATAAGGCTACTGGCAGAGCTAATGAGAAAAGAAATCTTCTCTAAGATCTAGTCCAGCCAGCTTCCAAGTCTGCCCCTGCGATTAATTTATAGTTATTGCAAAGCATTTTTAACCCAGAAACTTGGAAGTTTTACCTTAATCGTTTATCCCCCATATTACGACCTATTTGAGCAAAAATTTAAATTATATGACCCCCTCCATAAATTTTAGGTGCGCCTATGTGCTAATCACAAGCCAAAAAAGGGTTCTTTCTTTTTCTAACACATCATGAAAGAAAGGGTTCTTTCTTTTTCTAACACATCATGAAATGTTAAGATTGGCTATCTGAGCGCTCCATTTTAACAGTGAAAAATGAAAGAGCAACCGGTACCAATAAATTATTGCTAAACTAATTTTTAGAAGTCTCCTATAAATCGGTCGACTCTGCCCCTGTTGAATTTTTAAATTCAATCTGTCTCTTAAGATCGGAGCACCCGAAATGTTATTGCGAAATTTAGGTCCCCCACAGTTATGCAATGGGACACGATTGCAGATAAATGGTCTTCATAAGAATGTAATCGAAGCAACTTTATTTACGGGATCCTCGAAGAGGAAAACAGGATCCTATTAATACCGTCCGGTCTGCCGTTTCAGTTTAAGAGGCTACAATTCCCTCAAAAAGTTTGCTTTGCAATAACTATAAATTAATCGCAGGGGCAGACTTGGAAGCTGGCTGGACTAGATCTTAGAGAAGATTTCTTTTCTCATTAGCTCTGCCAGTAGCCTTATTCTCGATCTTTAAGGATATTCTAAAAATATCTTTTACACAGAAGTTTTAAAGTAATCATATTAAAAAAAAACGCGCCAATTTTTCTGGAAATAAGAATGTTCTGACAACCGTACTCCAAACTAATTTTAAGCGAACGAAGTCGCTTCGGGTATAGCTAGTTTAGAAATAAAGGTTTTCTAAGAAATAGAAATACTGTTTTTTTTAAATGTAGAAAAATATTTTTCTAGAAAATACAAAAATTATGCTTTGGCAATCGGAATGAACTATGCCGGTTGTTTCTGTGACTTCACGTCCCCATTGTGTTGTTGTTGTTTTCGTTCTTGTTTGTCATCTTATTTTAATTTCCTTTAATTGCGCACATGGGTGGGTGTGATGTATATGTTTATTATGTACATGCACTTTAAGTTTTGTTACGTGGGCATATTAGTGCCCTAGTCCTGAAAGGACTTGGGCCGAAGGAAAGACATCCGATGTTCAGGCACCAATTTTGCCGGCATAAGCTCGCCGGATGGGGTGGGTTCTTGGTAAGCCTTTCTCCTCTCCAACATAACGAGAATAAATATTAAAGATGCCTGAAAACAGTAAAAGTTGTAAAGTCCGTCGGTCATCAGTCTACATTGCCCCACAAGCTAAGCTTTTGCTTGATCGTAACACGATCGGGCAATGTTTCGGCCACATTCCCTCCCCTTCACACAATCGTGTGCCAAATGGATCGTTGCGGGCCGCGCAATACGATCCCCTATTGTCAAGGTTGTTCGTCAAAAGTTATGTCATTATTCTTCACCTACTCCACTTATCGCGTCAGCAACCCCCGTCTGAAAACTTAGCCCTTCATGTTTTAAGTTCGTTTTCACATTACAATTTTATTGAATAAAATACTGGCTAGTGCCATTTATGAGTAATATTATGGTTAGGAATACATATGAATTTAATTTTTAATTGACCAACAAAATTTGTTAGCGGAGAGTATCGAATTTATCACCCGTACAAAGGTGCACACGTCAGCAAATTGCTGACTATTCACGACTACAAACGTCGCTCTGAGGGCACTTGTGATTGTTCATACAATCTCGCCGCTGAAAAGTCAATGTTTATTATATTATAAAAAGTAAGACAAAAGCTTACTGATTAATTATAAAAATATTATAATGCCTTGAAGAGGCCTAAGTTGGAGGATTTAAGTTAGATAATTAAAAACAAAAGGCACGGATATATATATATTTGGTATAGGAAAAGGAACCGTGTTCCGACAAACTTACCCCTTTTGTCCTGGGCGATGAGATCTCGACGCACTGGATCCTGGGCTTTTTGAAGAAATTAGAAACAAATATATATATATATATACGTGCAAAACACTATCGTTAGAACAAAAAAATCTCGTTCTTAAACACAATCACTAATTGTATATATATATATATGTATGTATGTATGTAGATCCCTCGGCGGCACACGTCTGTTCCTACGGTAGGGTCTCAAGCAGCTGCTTCTCCAATGTCACTGCACTCCTTCTTGATATTATTGCTGTTGCACTAGCATTCATAAATGCCTTGGTTCACAATTTGTTTTTTTTCTTTTTGTTTTGCTTCACGTTTGTCGGTAATTAAGACATTTCATTGCCTTTATTTTTCTGTCACTTTTTTATGATTTTTGAATAGGTTTCTTGCACTTTATCTTCTTTTCTAGACCTGGCGGCATATCGCCTGTTCCAGGGCGTGCTTTTGGTCCCGGCGTCCTTGCACGGATCGCTTGTACATCTTGACCACTTGCAGGATGATTACGAAAGCAAACATAGCGATGACGATCTTCAGATTATGGTTCACGTCCGGAATGTCGTCCTTGTGATCGATTATTTTGACGGTGTTGATCACATTGGCCGTACTATGGTCCACTTTGGAATTAGTTCCTCCCATGATGAAGTCCTTGATAATAAAAATAATTCTTCTTTAGGACGAGGGTGTAGTAGGACTGCTCTTCCAGGATATGTTTGCTGTTCATCGACTGCAAACAGGACTATCTTCAGGATTCCGGTCTTGGCTGTAGTCGTTGGCGGCGCCGGGAATATAGTGCTCACACTATACTGCCGTGAGATCAGAGTGAACTCTGTCTCCTGGTGGCATTGGACTCCGTGGGCAGATGCCCGAAGCCCATGGGGGAAATCGTCCTTCCTCGGAGCTAGTGGTTTCCGTCAGTATGAGACCAGACTAGATTCTGTCTACCTTCTCTATCCGGCTACGGTCTTTTATACCAGTATAGAGCTTTTTCCTCGGCCCCCGTGATAGGTTTGCATATTTAGGTGTTCCCACCTATGATTTCCCCTATCGGTAGTGTCAATGCCCGACTGGTGCACTTTGCCAGCTACTGGTGTAGGGTTACGGTCGTTGTTCTGACCGTGTGCCACTCAAAGATCGTCAAGTTGCACATTCCTTTGCTTGTTTTCGGTGAGTCAATGTGTCGATTGCCCCCCTCCCTTTGCCTCGAGATTCGATGTTGTTTTTCTACGTGCATCTTTCTCCATCAAATAAATTGAAGGAGAGGGCGTACGTAACAGTTTCAAATTTGACCTGTAATTATAACTGAAATGAGTATACAAATTACAAATTATACATATAAAAACCCAATAACTTACTATTTTGAGAAAAACATCTTGGTCGCCTTACGCGGGAATCGAACCGCTTGCCTCACAGTTTGCAGTCAAGCACTCTACCAGCTGCGCCACGGAAGCATCACGTGAGGCGCTGTACAAAATCTATTCACATTTTGTTCTCTTACTTTTAGTCAAATTGATCTGACTCTTTTCTCGTTATTTTCCACTAGTTGTTTATTTTATTGTGTTTGTTAATAATTATTGATTAACATTAATATTTATAAACAAATATATATTTTATTATGGTACAATAGTAGCCAGTGGCGGATATAGGATTTAGTTGTGGGGGGTGATACTAGAACAAATTTTTTGTTGCATACTTTTTGAATACCAATTTTCACCCCGAGTGGGGGGTGATATATCACCCGTATCACCCCCCGTGGATCCGCGCATGATAGTAGCCGTAAATGATTGTTTCAAATTTGAATAACTTAAAAATCATTTTTATCAAAATATAAATATACAAAAATAAAAAAAAAAAAAATTGAATTTTTTAATAAATATGTAAATATTACGCATTAAAAAAAAAAAGACACCAATACATTTTCGCCTCGATGTGGGATTGAACTCACACTTGCGATTCTAAGCTTGTATAACATACTAGCTATACCCGAAGCGACTTCGTTCGCTTAAAATTAGTTTGGAGTACGGTTGTCAGAACATTCTTATTTCCAGAAAAATTGGCGCGTTTTTTTTTAATATGATTACTTTAAAACTTCTGTGTAAAAGATATTTTTAGAAGATCCTTAAAGATCGAGAATAAGGCTACTGGCAGAGCTAATGAGAAAAGAAATCTTCTCTAAGATCTAGTCCAGCCAGCTTCCAAGTCTGCCCCTGCGATTAATTTATAGTTATTGCAAAGCAAACTTTTTGAGGGAATTGTAGCCTCTTAAACTGAAACGGCAGACCGGACGGTATTAATAGGATCCTGTTTTCCTCTTCGCGGATCCCGTAAATAAAGTTGCTTCGATTACATTCTTATGAAGACCATTTATCTGCAATCGTGTCCCATTGCATAACTGTGGGGGACCTAAATTTCACAATAACATTTCGGGTGCTCCGATCTTAGGAGACAGATTGAATTTAAAAATTCAACAGGGGCAGAGTCGACCGATTTATAGGAGACTTCTAAAAATTAGTTTAGCAATAATTTATTGGTACCGGTTGCTCTTTCATTTTTCACTGTTAAAATGGAGCGCTCAGATAGCCAATCTTAACATTTCATGATGTGTTAGAAAAAGAAAGAACCCTTTCTTTCATGATGTGTTAGAAAAAGAAAGAACGCTTTTTTGGCTTGTGATTAGCACATAGGCGCACCTAAAATTTATGGAGGGGGTCATATAATTTAAATTTTTGCTCAAATAGGTCGTAATATGGGGGATAAACGATTAAGGTAAAACTTCCAAGTTTCTGGGTTAAAAATGATCTCAAAAAAATTATCAAAATGTGTACTAAAAAGAGTTTTTTAAACCAAAATTGAAATCATAATTGTGAATTTAAACCCTACCTCCTCTTGCCACACCACGGTCAATCTTATGCTTGTTTCTTTCTCTCTTTAGGCAAGCTCTCTCTCAGAGAGTTCATTGTGCGCTTGATCGACCCCATTTTTTACACTTGCTACTGTCCTAACGCTTATTATCATTATATCCTTCTCACTTTCATAAAACGAATTGCGGCAAAGAAGAGCAAGTGTATTTTTTGGTATAGCCTACTTCTAACTTGCGATCTCATCCTTGTCGAATCAATAAAAATTAAAAACATATATTAAATGAATGTGATCCATGTGAAAGTCGCGAATCTTTGTACTTGCTTTCAGTTACAATGTTATCAATGCAATTTTATTGAGCGCACAAATATATTTGTTTGTAAATTGGAATTTGTTTTTTCAAATTTTCAAGTTTTGAATGTAATGAAAACTTGTGTACAAACACGCAAAGATTGCCATCCCATGCAAAAGTAGCGAAGTAACTTATTTTTCCAGGTTCCGCATATGAACGATAATTATTAGTTTTAAACTTTACAAATAACTTAGAAAGATTTAGCATTGGCTGAAAGAAAGGTAATCATTTTATCATTTACACACACACACACAATACAAATCAAAACATATCCCAATATACCTACATGCCTACATATCTGAAGAAGTAACGAATTTGTTTGCTTACAGATCAAACTTCCGTACTTGTTCAGAAATTCGAATCTTAAGATTTTGCCTTTGCTTACAAAATATGTAGTAAGTTTGTATGTTTTCTTCCATGACCGAAATTAAATAGGGCTCTTACTTCTGCAACAAAATAAAAAAAAATACTTTTTGAAAAAAAAAACCTAAGCATTTGATCCACAGAACTGACTATTGATCGAAAATCATATTGATCGGAGCAGCAGTATACGATTTTAAAATCCAAAACAAATTTTAACTTAAATTGCCCCTTTCCCCTCCCCTTTTCACACAGCACTTCCCCCCTCCCCCTCATCAGTTTTCTTGGATCTTGCTCTCTCGGCCGTCGCTCTCTTGGCATCCGCTCTCTGGGTTTCGCTCTCTCGGCAGGCTCCCGCAAAATGAGACGCAATAACTTAGAAAATCTAAATAAATTCTTTAAAAATACTAAAAAAAAATTTTAAAAACTTGAAAAATTAAACTTAAGCATTTGGGACATAGAATAACTAATGATCCAAAAATCATTTTGATCGGAGCAGCGGTTTGGATTTTTTAAATCTAAAAGTTTACTTTAAATGTAGCCCCCAAATTATGGGGGATATCGAAATTTCTTTTAGAAATCTAATTAGGCCTTTTCAATACCTAAAATTCGGCAAGTTCCAAATTTCAAATTCAAACCACTTTAGAAGTAAATCAATCAAATAGACCAAATTTTGAGCTTCCAAATATTAATGTTGGAGCTGATTGGGGCCACTGGGGGGACATGTCGGATCTTAGTGGGCGTTTAGATCCCCAATGGAATACTGTGCAAAAATTTGGATGTTCTAGCTCTTACGGTTTGGGCTGTAGTCGTATCCCCTTAAAAATCGGTGTTTCATTTTATAATCTTTAGAGATTCATGCACGCACGCGTTAGACCCCTAGGCTACCACTAAAGAAAATTTTCTTCGATTTAAGGCAATTTTTTCTTATTTTTAAAGAAAATTTTCTAAAAAGTGAATAAGCACTCATGCTAATGAGGAAATCCAGCAGGGGCTCATGGATCAGAGAGTTATGTTTACCGCACCATCTGTGAAACGGAAGATGAAGTCCATGCGCAGAAAGTATGTATATAAGTACATTACTTAAAAATATTTTGAAAATTACTTCTATCTCTGCATTTTAGAAGTGGGTGCATTATGCCAAACTTGTAAGCCAAAGCACAAGTCAGTAGTTATTGTATTGTTTACTTGCTATTATATTTGTATACAATTAATTTTCAGGCCAAGCTTTAACTTGGCAAAACTGTCTTAAAATTTCCTTATACTAATCCTGTTTTAGAATAATATAATAAATAGCATAAGAAAATAGTTTAAAATATATCTGAACCTTCTTAACATAACCAACAACAGGTCTGCATACAAATTTCTGACTGGGGAGCGCCTAACCTCCAGTACCCCACATTCCGCTCTTACTATGCCTCTGTCTAGCCAATATTAATATGGCAAAATGTGTGCTTTTTTGGTCATTTCTAGAAAAATGAAACTCTAAAGAAGTACAATGTAATAAAAAGTCGCGTTATTTAATATCAAAACTTATGTAGCTTTTATATCTACAAACCATTATAATCCTAAACTTTATTAATAAACTACAGATAAGATACAATTATCTTACATGGGGGCTTAACCGTCGAGCATGTGAAAAATCTGTTGGTGTGACTGATTTCGGGGAAAAACCCAACACTTTGACTTTAACATTGCAAAAAAGTTAACAAAAATTATTCGTTCCGCGAAAAAAAACAAAAAATTCAATCCAGGTGGAAAACAAAACGGCAAGAAACCAGAAGATTCGCAAAATGCACAGCAGTGGCGAGGAAGAGGAGGGAAATACTATCGAGGAGCAAGTTAAGTTAAGCAGTGATTTAACACACGAAGCTGAATTTCAACAGGAGCTGAAATACAAAAACAATCGCAAAGAAGTGTACACCAACAACAACGAGTTGAGCGAAATTCTAAAACTGCATTTACATACTTAGCACAGTTCTGACGAAGAAGTTTCTCTTTTCATCCGCGTATCAAGGTTGTCACACATTTTTACGTTCTGCGTTGCCAGATCGCATACTTAAATGTAGTATTTTATATACTGTACATAGTTTTACAATAAATACTTAATCTATCTTGTTTATATGTTTATTTTATAATCTATTTTTAACCATTGGTTGTTGTTTAAGATATTAACAAAGAATTATCTTACAAAGCCAAAGTATGTGAACGCTCGTATGAAAATGAAGGGAACTGCCATGTTATTTCTGGAGTCCACTTCTGTTTCGGACTATGATACCCTATGCGAAGTACTTTTGGACGAATTTGATAAGACTCTGACTAGTGCTGAAGTACACAAGCAGCTTTGAGAGCGAAAGAAAAGCGACAACGAGAATTTTCACGAATATGTTTTGCATATGCGTAAGATAGCAGCTCTTGGAATTGTGGAGGATGCAGATGAATTAAAGCTTCGTGCCGATTTCAAATACCCTCTATACAGTGCGACCACTTTAAAGGAGCTACGAAGCCGATTTGAAACGATCGAAATGATGACGAAATCCAATATGCAGCACAAGCAAGCAGTGAATTAGAATGTCCTCGGTAAAGCAGGAAAACCAGAAAAGCGTTTCTATCTGACAAAAATCAGAGCCAGAGGCATTGCTTCAGTTGCGGCTCAACTGAGCATATGAGAGCCGAATGTAAAAATGAGTCGAAATGCTTTAAATGCAACGGAGGTGGGCATACTTCAAGGAATTGTCCAGGTAAAAAGTCAATTATCGGTGTAATCAGCGAGTCGAGGGAGAAAGTACTAGCGATCAACAAAAAGAGTGCCTAGTTGACACTGGAGCTGATGTGTCGCTTATGCGTATCAGGACCTACAAGGATAAGTTCTCTAAAATTCGCCTGCAGAAAAGTTTTGCCAAACTGTACAGGCTTGGAAACATTGCAACCTCGGTGCTGGGTGCACTGAATGTCGACATGGAGGTAGTTGGAATGCAAACACTACATAGGTTTCTCATCGTTCCCGACAGCCAAATTAATGTGAACATCATTATTGGATTCGACTTCTTAAAAAAGTTTAATGTTGTGCTGGAGAATGGAAAATGCGCTTTCGAACGAGGAGACGACATCGTTGCCGAGAACGACCATAACTTCTACAACGTGGTGAGTCATGAAGTAGAGCTAGACGTTCCATGCAAACACAAAACAACAGTCAAGCAAATGGTTGATGACTACAAGCCGTCCGACGTGAAGCTAACCTGCCCTGTAAAGATGACAATCATACCTAATTGCAACAACATAGCTTTTAGAGAACATCCAAGCCGATATTCACCAGCAGAAAGAGAAATAGTTCGCAAACAGGTGGAGGAATGGCTGCGGCAGGGAATGGTAAGAGAGACCTCTTCAGATGTTGCTAGTAAAGTTGTGCTAGCCAAGAAGAAGGACAAGACATACAGGCTGTGCAATGTTGCTAGTAAAGCTGTGCTAATTGTGCGTACGTTTTCGAAATCAACAATTAACTAACCCTCTAAGACTTGCGTGCCTGGAGGCACGTATTAGGTTTTTGGCCTAAACAAATAAACTAACAGCTTTTCAATAGTTTACATTATTTTTGGCGTTCGAGAAGCACACAAAATTATGAGTCTCAGCCATAAAATCTCTCCGATGTTTCTAACAGGACTTTATTATAATAATAATACGTGCCTTAAGGCATGCTTACGTCTTAGAGGATTAATTAGTTGTTGTTATTCACGTCTGTATAATGGGGAAGCAATTCGCTTTCAACAGACAGCCATTCTAGTTTTCACAAACATCAGAAGTTTAAACGACGAAGCTTTGAAATAATTCTCAACTAAATATTCCTAGATAGAGCTGTGAAAACATCGATGGAACAATCGAAACTATCGAGTTAGAGCCTTTGCGGCAATAATGAGATTTTTTTCAACTATCACGATAATATCGGACTGCGCACATCCTCTTCTCCAGCTGATGAAGCAGCGGTGACGCCCTGCCGAAATTTGCAAGTACTGGAAGTAGAGCTGCAAAAACATCGATAGTCGCTCCATCGATTGTTTTGATGGTTTGCTGACAAAACCTCGATACTATCACGATAATATCGCTCATATATAAACATTAGGGGCATTCATGTACAGATCAGCATAATAGGGGTATTCCTTTAGAAAATTATTTATGAAAGTAGAGCAATTATACTCCATTTACAATTATTGACAATTAATAGCCTCTTCCCATAGAGTCCATCCGTATGAAACGGTTGGAACTTTTGACAAATGTGAAACTCGTGTTCCCACAGAGCACATCCACCATCCGATAACAGCTGACTTGAAGAGCAGTTGCTCATCTCAACATTAACGAAGGGGGCTTTCAACATATGCTATAACGATTATGCATAGATATTGCTGACTGGGGGAGAGCCTAACCTCCGGTACCCCACACTCCGCTCTTACTACGCCTCTGTCTAGCCAATATTAATATGAAAAAATTGTAAACAAAACCAAATTGGTGCTGTTTTGGTTATTTATAGCAACTTTGGAACTTTATAGGAGTACATAATATTAGTTATTATTTACGAAGTGCAGAACATATTCTGAGACTTTGCTGCAAACATTATGTTTTCGTACGCAGAACAGCTTACATTTTGGCCCACTCACAGCAACCTGTTTTCAAATGCTTTTCCGCTCATAACAACCTACAAATAATTTAAGAAACAATGACCTTAAGCATTTTTTAATTTTTTCCCGGCATCGATTTGATTTGTTCTCGGAGTGAATGTTCCAATTCTCTCTGTCAAGAAGAAGAATTCAGAGTTGCACCGAAAAAACATCGCCTAAATATTACATAAAAGAGCCCGTCAAAGTCCGTCACAATTGGATGGCGGACTAACTGGGAACGGCAAAACGTTACGGACCATCCGTTCAAAGGATGGTAGATGGTGGATGGAGCTCTGTGCGAAGACCCTATAAGAACGTAATTAGTTTAAATTCAAGTGAGAACTTTTTATTACATATTTGGAAGGAAATATAAAATCACGTTTCCACATCCTTGTCTCCCTCTATAGTTTCATAAGGAATATATGTGAATTTCAGCTCTTTATATCTTTGCCATCCACCTACTTTTTCCCCGCAATCCATTTTAAAGGAACAACAACAACACCGAAACCATCAAAATTTGACTATTTTTGTCAAAAACGAATCAGTATTTATTAAATTTTCCGTATGGAAAATGTGCGTACCTTCTTATTCGTTCGGAGTCCATGTAATGAGACTTTTTTGAACAACTATCACGATAGTCTGAAAAATATCAAAGTCTGTCACCCGCGGGCAACCATCGATACTATCGATGTTTCCATCGTTTTTTTTGCAGCTCTAACTGAAAGGTCCGAGGTTCACTCCCCAGCGTGTGCATCTTCTATTTATACCACATCTAGGAATCTGTTATTAAGAATTACATACTTCTAGGCTGTGACATACTTCTTAATAAAATGATTATTTCTACCAAAGCACTGGCTCGATTTATATGAATTATACATTAAAATGATCAGAAGGGCAATTAGGGGTTGCATACACTTTATACGTTGGTAATTTTTTATAAAAATATATATATTATCTTTTCGAAATGAGCGCTAAAAAATTGCTAGTTGATATTATATCGATATAATTAGGTTTTTTTTATAAATGTCTTGGGTATACTCGCTGGCTGGACAGTGTGACCGCGTGGGAAAAGCCATAATTAAAAAGACTTGAATTTCTGGAAATCTGTGGGTTTCATTCCACTTAAATTAATTCACAAAACAGCTATAATTATGCCCCTTTGAATGCGATACCGTTCAAGTTGTCTCAACCTTTATGAGAGCTGTATAAATTCCGTAAAGTTTGCAAAGAAAAGTAATTTTTGTTTACATGGTTGATGTCATGGGTGTGAGATCTAACTGGCGCGGACAGTGGGAAACGGCGAATTTCAAATATTGACCATTTAACACCCCCACTGTAAATCAATTGTTCTTAAATACCATGGGTTTAATTTTAATGAAATTTTCACGAAACGTTCTTAAGACGATCTCCAATCTGCCCATAAGCCGTGCATGTTGGCACAACCTCTACGAGGGAAGCCGCGGGTGAAATCATTTTTGGCCCACTTTTTTGTATGGGGAAAATCTGAGGTTGGTTCACTTTTAGGCGTTTTTCTTAAAATCTGTGGGTTTGATTTTGGTTAAACTTTCAGACAAGAAGCTTGAATAAACGCTTAAAAGCCTGGTTAAGCTTGCATATTGGCACAACCTCTGTGAGGTTGCTATCTCATCGACGCTATTTTGACGTACATCTTAAAATAGTAATAAAATGTTAAGCAGCCAACCGCATTGAACACATGCAAACGTTTTTGGCGTTTCTCCGTGGTTTTTGGGTCTTTTCGTTCAATTTTAATTTTTTGTTGCCATACTGCTTTTCTACTAACTCATCGAAAGATCAATTTTTTATTTTAGCTAGCTCGCGGTTTTCGTCGATAGGAGTAGACCTCACAGAGTACTAGGCTTTATGAATAAGAATTCTGTATCGGAATTAACTCGCTTGAGCAGAAACACCATCTGTCTGAACGCAATTAGGGAATACCCCATATAAGTATTAGTTAGAGCCGAACTGTATAAATAGATTATCGATATTTCCGTAGCCACTGGGCTCGAGAAGGAACAGATTTATTTTTATAATTTATTGATTTAAATGGATCTCTACGACGATATAGACACTAAGCCACGGGAAAGCCAGATTGATGGCTGGTCGTCTGGCATTAAAATGTTGCAGACCCAGTTGGCGGTAAAGAATGCCGTAAAAAAACCTGTGAGTAGCTCTATCTAATTTCGTCGAACCTATGTACATAATATGTACCCCCCATGTACAAACTATGTACTACATACATACATATGTGTCAAAAATTTCTTTACTGCAGCTTATGACGCCGGTGGTCAACCTAAGAGCCAAGCGTCCCCTGGACCTAGAAGCTCCATCTCTTACTTCGATGGCTGTGTTGGTTGCTAAGCCCATTATCACGGGAAAGGCTCTACAGCCCGTGTTAGAAAGCGTGTATAAGGACGACTTTGATTTATCGGACGAGTACGACCCACAGTGGCCAAATGAATACGAAAAACTCAAGGAGAAAACCAAAGGCGGAGAAAAGTCCCGGACTAGCGCTAGTGGAAACGGGGGAGGAAGCAATCGAGAAGAACGTGACAGAGACAAGGAGCGTAAACGAGGCCGTATTGGTCGTCGAGAACTCCACAGAGAAGAAGTCTCACCTCCGAATATAAAGTTCAGCGGGTTCGGCCAGCGACAAAGCAACGATGACATGCACAGTCCGCAGTCCCCGGGCTCTGTGTCTAAACAAGGAGGGGGTGCCGCCATCGCTCCTCCTCCTTCACTGCATGAAATATCCATTGATAGTGGAGACGGACTCTCCAACGTTACCATACCGTATTCCGCAAGCTCAGTGGCCGCCAAAATTATGGCTAAATACGGGTTTAGGGATGGCCAAGGCCTGGGAAAGTTGGAGCAGGGTATGTCAATAGCGTTGCAAGTGGAGAAGACCTCAAAGCGGGGCGGCCGCATTATACACGAAAAAGACGTTTTTCTACCGCCCCCGTCACTGTCGCCACCTGCAAGTGGCTCTCCAACTTGTCTAAGTCCCAGCCACAATGGTATAACACTTAATCAGTTAAAAGGAACGACGGCTGCCAGCGGCGATATTGAGCCCAGCATTACAGAGATAATGAAATCACCAAGCAAGGTTGTTCTGCTTCGCAATATGGTAGGACCTGGAGACGTAGATGAAGAGTTGGAGCCCGAGGTAAAGGACGAGTGCAACACTAAATACGGGGAAGTAAGCAGCGTCATAATTCACGAAGCGTTCAGAACTGTACCAGAGGATGCCGTAAAGATATTCGTAGAGTTTAAGCGGATCGAAAGCGCCATTAAAGGTTGTTATATTTGCTTGTTTTATTTTTTATAAAAATTATCTAATGGTTTACTTTGCAGCTGTGGTGGACCTTAATGGTCGTTTTTTTGGAGGACGTCAAGTACGAGCGGGGTTTTATAACTATGATAAGTTTAAATGTTTTCAACTTAATTAACTTTCGGATTAAACCTAAAACTTTCTGTCGAAAAAAAGTAGATTTTTATATTATGGAGGTTTTAAGGTATTTATTTAACTAAATAATGAACAACTTCAGACCTAATAAACGTAATTCTAAGTTATATCAATGAAAATACCTTAGGCTGAGATGACACATTCAGTTTTTATACCCGTTACTCGTAGAGTAAAAGGGTATATTGTATTCGTGCAAAAGTATGTAACAGGTAGAAGGAAGCGTTTCCGACCCTATAAAATATATATATTCTTGATCAGGGTCACTAGCCGAGTCGATCTAGCCATGTCCGTCTGTCCGTCCGGATGAACGCTGAGATATTCTTTTGCTTCCTACGCAGCGCAAGTTTGTTTCAGCCGGGGGCCACGCCCCTCTAACGCCCACAATCGCCCAACGCCCACAATAAACGAGTTTAAAAAGTGTCTGGCGCCCACACCTTTAAAGATTTTGGAAAAATTCAGTTTTATTGCATTTATTAATACCTATCGAAAATCGGACCATTCGTTAAAAAGTTATGCCAGATTAAAAATTTTCTATCTCCATCTCCCTCGTCGGGGTACCCGACTATAGCGTTCTCTCTTGTTAATACAACTTGTTATCGTCACTTTATTGTAACAATTTTTTTTTGCTAGGCTTTCGAACATCAAAGATTATTACGGTTGACTATCAGATACCCGTTACTCAGCTAAAGGAAGTGTGAGGGAAATAGAGATATGCATGCAGCTAAGCAACTGCTTGCACTGCTTGAGTTCCATTATTTGCTCATACATTTTTAGTGAATGGTCCGATTTGAAAAATTTCTTTTACTATCAATAAACACAACAAAATTCCATTTTTTTATTTCAAATTCTTAAAAGATGTTAGCGCCATTCAAATTCGTTTAAGGGGTTTTTGGGCGTTAGAGGGGGCGTGACACGCTGATGAAATAAACTTGCACTGCGTATGCGGTTATACCACGACATTGTTCGGCTCATTCATTAGGACAAGCAAGACAGATATATGTCAGCTGCAATGAGCAAAATTGTAAAAACCGATGGGCACTCAGGGTATTTTTTTTTTGGCATTTTAAATTGCCTCCATACGGTACTACCTAGACCGATGAGCAATGAGAAAAATTGAATCTAAAAAGTGAAATGGGATCAATAAAAAAAAAATTAATTTGATGCTTTTTGGTCGAATTTTCAAACTTTTTGCAACTAGTTAGTTCTATATGTATATATAGAAATAAGAACAATAAAAATAATATTTCATGCTCAAATTTGTAACTAAAACTAACGCTTAAATTTATAATTTATGACATTACTGCGCCAATGAATGAATATTTAATTGCCGTTCTAAAAATTACTTCCGAATATGATAAAATTAAAAATAATTACACATGTACTTGGTACAGCCCAAAACATTTTACGAACGTATTACAAATGTCTGATTTCTTGGCAGATGACACTATTATTTTTTACAGCTTTAAACCTTGTTGATTTAACCAGTTAAAGTTTTTTGAATAACCATAACCAAACAAATCCTAGTAAATGTATATATGCATATTTGTCCCTTTCTAAGCCTCTAATCAATGCTTTAATGAATGAGCCGAACAATGTCGTGGAATAACCGCAGTAGGAACCACAAAAATCTGCATGGTGAAGTTTGAAGTTTCTTAGTTAGCTCATAGTTTTACACTGTAAGTTAGCTTTATATAAATAAAATAAATAAATGTGGGAATTGTGTGTTTGCTGTACACATTTCATTTAAGAAGCAACAACAAGTTCCATTTAAAAGTAACGACGAATAAAACTCATTTGAATTGTAACGAACAATTAAAATTTAAAAGTAACGCCATAATGATCAGCAACGGGAAAACCAAAAGAGGATTGCGAAAATGACGAGTGCGAATAAGAGACGACGAGAAGTTGGAAAATGCAAAACGACGAGATCAAGCGGCAAGGGACGAGCCGTTGAGTTTAATGAAGGAAGCCGAAGACGACGCATCAAGACGGGAGAGACGACGTTCGCGAATCATAAACTTATAAAAAAACCTCTAGACATTGCTATTCAAAGACGTTGTAATCTTTTAAACTTTAAACTTTAATTAAATATTCTACTAAACTTTAATCAAAACCCCACATTTTGAGGGCTCGCCGGGAAAAAGTGCTCGATTTCCGTACTTCGCAAGTGTGTGTGTGAATCGCAAAAGAGAATCGAAAAACGACGCAAATTTTTTGTCCAAACTTGGGTGGATAGAAATACAAAATATCACTGTGCCAAAATGCCGCAACTGGGTGAAATTATAGCCGGAACTCTTAAGTCAAGCAGCAAATCGAGCATTGTTGCATTACACAAGTTTGTGTTCGAAAGTGAAGGAGACAGAAACAACCGTAAGAGGCTTCGCGAATTTAGTGGTTTTTGCATTAGCAAAGAAAGTGATGAGTACAGGCGCAAAATTGCTTATATTAGCGAAAACATAAGTGACCGTGATTTTGTAAGCATTTGTGGTGTTCTGAAAATATCCCATGAAGTGGACGATATTTTCTCACACATTTTCAACAACCTGCAAAGTGAAAGCTTGCTAGAAGCCACTAATGACGAAGAAAGTGAGGAAGAGGATGACGAGGACTCAGTAGATGAAGAAAATCCTGAAAGCAATCATCTTTGCAATTCTCAAGTTTTCAACAGTGCCCAAAGCATAATGCAAAACGACAACGAAACGAGTGCGCAACGGAATGGGAAAAAGGCCGCCAATTCTAAGAACGGGCGCGAGAATCAGGCAAATGGCGTAGTGCGTGGTTCGGAGAACAGAGAGAGCAAGAACTCTCCACTTTTTGCTTTGAGTTTTCGCGATGTTGAAGAGTCGGTTCGTATTTTCGATGGTAGCGATGTTCTACCAGTGGAGACTTGGTTGCGCGAATTCGACGAAACGGCATCTCTAATGTGCTGGAGCGACTTGCAAAAACTAGTGTTCGCGAAAAAATCGCTAAAAGGTATAGCCAAACTTTTTGTCAGCAACGAACGTGGTTTAAACTCATGGGAATCGCTTAAAAATGCATTGCTTGACGAATTTCGTTCTAATGTAAGCTCTAAGCAAGTGCACAAACAATTAGATGAAACCAAACGCCGCAAAGACGAAACCGGGTACGAATACTTCTACCGCATGAAGGACATCGCCTCGATGTAAATTCAAATTATTTAAAGCAGTTTTATGACTTTGTTAATGCCAAGCGTAAGTCATCTGCTTTGGAGGGATCGACGGATTTCGAAATGATAACAAACAAATTTTTTTGATTTGATAGTTAACTGAAAAATACGTAAAACATATTGCAGTTTGCCAGCCGCATCTCTTATTTATGCGTTATAAAATGCCAATTTTTTACATATTTTTTAACTTTCATGGAAAATAA
Source organism: Drosophila pseudotakahashii (assembly GCA_035046095.1). Lineage (NCBI taxonomy): Eukaryota > Metazoa > Arthropoda > Insecta > Diptera > Drosophilidae > Drosophila > Drosophila pseudotakahashii. The sequence goes on from JAWNOE010000059.1 coordinate 1,266,823, forward strand.
AAAAAATATTGTTAAAATGTTGTTTTTAAATTGTCAAAAATCAAAACGCTGTCTTCCTACAAAGTTACAATGAATTTTTTAATTTTTTTGATTATTCCTATGGGAGCCTTAAGATATAGTGGTCCGATCCGGCTCGTTCCGTACTACCTGCAATAGAAAGAAGACTTTTGAGAAAGTTTCACCGCGATAGCCTTAAAACTGAGAGATTAGTTCGCATAGAAACGGACAGACGGACATGGCTAGATGGACTCGGCTATTGGTGCTGATCAAGAATATATATACTTTATGTGGTCGAAAACGTCTCCTTAACTGCGTTACAAACTTCTGACTGAAATTATAATACCCTCTGCAAGGGTATAAAAACAGAATTAAAAATACATTTTTTTTGGAGAAAAAAAAGAATTTGTTTTTAAATTTTGACATTGCCGCTCTCTAAGTACACCCCTGCCCACTCACTGTCTCAAATAATTATTTTAAAGGTAGTTCTAGTTATCTATCATAAGCCGTTTTAATCATTCAGTTATCCCTATTGGTTTAAAAGTTATGATTTATTTCCAAAAAAAAAAACCAAAAGGCGCCATTGTGCTGTGGTCAAAAGAATTTGATGACCAAGTTATTATTCACCTCACTTGTGCATCCAATTTTGGAATATTGTTCTTCAGTTTGGAGCCCGCAATATCAAGTGCATATTGAACGCATTGAGTCGGTGCAAAAAAAAAATTCTCTGTTTGCGCTCCGTGGTTTGAACTGTTATCAAAACGTTAGCCTACCTTCATACCAGAGTTAATTACTATTGCTTAATTTACCTAGTTCTCTTATTTTTCCTGGATGTACATCAAATTTTAGTCTGCATAAGCCCTTTCGCGTTCTATATGATGGACGTTGATGCACTACGAGCAGTACAAACAAGTGGCTCAACGATACCAAGCACGTGCTTGTTACGCGCGGGACCCTTTATCAATTAGGGCAAAAATGCGAGTTCGCGAGGAAAATAAATGAAACAAATACTACAACTAAGATTGAAGCAAATGAGATAAAATTTTAGTTTTTAATACGGGGATAGATGTTGAAGTGCAAATTAAATGATAAAGATTGTTATAATTTTTACATAGAACACGAAAGGTCTCATGCAGAGTAAAATTTGATGTACATCGAGGCAAATTAAGAGGGTAATAATTTCGTGTTAGTCTAACGGGAACATTAAAAGTTAAACGGTTTACAATGTAATAATTATTAAAATCTATCATTTAATTTGCACTTCAACTTCAAATCCTTTATTATAGGGACTTTTTAAAGAGCTCTATCCACCATCCACCATCCGTTGAACGGATGGTCCGTAAACTTTTACCGTTCCGAAAATGTCCCAGTTAGTCCGGATATTAGGATATTATTATCTTATGCTATTTATTCAATTATTTTACAATAAGATTAGGAGAACGCAATTGTTCGACAGTTTTGCCGAATTGAAATCCCCCTTCGTTAATGCTGAGTTGAGCAACTGCTCTTTAAGCCAGCTGTTATCGGATGGTGGATGTGCTCTGTGGGAACACGAGTTTCACATTTGTCAAAAATCCTAACCGTTTCACACGGATGGACTCTATGGGAAGAGGCTATAAGACGATGTTGCGGCATTTGGTCATACCGTCTTCTTACAGCGAGCTATCCACCATCCGTTGAATGGTTGATGGTCCGTAAGGTTTTGCCGTTCCGCAAATTTTCAAGTTAGTCCGCCATCCAAATTTGACCGACTTTGACGAGCTCTTTTATGCGATAGTCAGGCGATGTTTTTTCAGTGCAACTATGAATTCTTCCTCTTCACTGTAAAACAAATGAAAACATTAATGAAAACAAAAATACTGAAAACAAAATCATAATAATTTTTAAATAAAATTTAAGTCCATCTATGTCCGTCTGTCCGTTGCTATGCGAACTAGTCTCTCAGTTTTAAAGCTATCACGATGAAACTTTCCCAAAAATCTTCTTTCTATTGCAGATAGTACATATGTCGGAGTGAGCCGGATCGGACCACTAAATCTTAAGGCTCCCATAGGAATAATCAAACAAATATAAGAAAATTCAATGTAACTTTTTAGGAAGTAGGCGTTTTGATTTTTAACAACTTAAAAACAAAATTTTAAATAGGTACGCAGAGTCTGGAACCCCTGGATTTTTTTTTGGTATAAGCATTCTTTATTAACACGCCTCACAAGAAATGGTTCTTGTTTTCATGTTGTCGATAATATAGCAAAGTAAAAAAAATCCCGAAATCTGCGGGTAGGTGAGCCATAGTATGGCATAGGCATGTTACATCTGGGTTAATAAGTTACAAAAGTCGCCCGTGTCTATCACGGCCGAGGATCCATAGGTCCGTGGGGTGTCGTCTGCGGAGACGACGTCGGCCCAGTGGTGTTGCAAGACGTCTAGCCAGGCGGTTGGAATGCACCAGGAGCCGATCCCTGTAGCGATTCGAGAGCATAGTTATCATCTCAGTAACTGTTGGTACACCTGTGTCTCGAAATAAAACGCTATTTTCAACGTAATGATGCCACTTCACCCCAAGCATCCTCCGTAATGCTTATGTGATGCAAGTCTGAACCCTTCTTAGCGACGTGTCGCAAGCGGTGCCCCAGCATGTTATTCCCCAATTTAGGGTCGGGAGAACAATGGCTTTAAAGAGCCGCACCTTGGCCTGAAGGGATAATCCGCTATCTGAGCGAAGTAGCCAGTCCATTTTGTCTAGTTTCATCCTCGCTGACCCGCAGACACGGTCAATCTGACCCTTCCAGCATAGACGGCGGTCTAAGGTAACACCGAGGTATGTTACTCTCTGCTCGTGCTTAAGTCTATCACCATCCAAGTAAAGACTGCGGGATCGGCGAGGTCGAAGGGCAAAGGTGGCGTGTTGCGTTTTATCAACGTTTAGTGCAATATTCCAACGAGAGGCCCAACATTCAAACTCGTTCAAAAATGTCTGGACACGCCACGAGGCCGAGGAGGGGGTGCTGCCAGTAGCTAGGCATGCAGTATCATCAGCATATGTGGCAAGGAGAGTACCACGAACCACTGGGTTTGGGAGATCCGAAGTGTAAATTGTGTACAGAACCGGGCCAAGGACGCTTCCCTGTGGGACACCAGCACGAATTAGACGTAGTCCAGAAAGATGTCCACGAATGTCAACGGCAAACATCCTATGGTCCAGAAATGACACAATGAGCTTCCAGAGTCTCTCAGGCAGTAGTGGCATTAATTTATAGAATAGACCTTCATGCCAAACCCTGTCAAAAGCCTGTCTGACATCAAGAAAAACAGCCGAGCAATATTTATGACCTTCTAAGGCATCCAGAATGGGGTTCACGACTCTGTGAACCTGTTCGACAGCGGAGTGGTGACAACGGAAACCAAATTGATGGTTTGGTAGAGCGTCATTAAAGGTGTCAATATCCATAAGCCTGTTAAGTACGATCCGCTCAAAAATCTTGGAAAACGTGGACAGGAGACTTATTGGCCTGTAGGACTCAGGGGAGCACGGATCTTTGCCCTTTTTGGGGACCATTGTAACTAGAGCTCTTTTCCAAGGTGATGGAAAATGGCCAATGTTGAGTGACGCATTAAAGAGAAGGCAGAGCTGTGCAATGACAGAGTTGGGAAGTGACTTTGCAACTTTACCATCGACCTTATCCATACCAGGAGCTTTTGTTGGGACCAATCGTTTAATATGATCACGGAATTCTTCCTCATCCACTGGTCGCACAACAACAGGAGGACCGAAAGAGAGTCCAAACCTAGAAATTGTGGCTCGAACTTCCTGGTCAGTTGCGAAATCGAACGGAGTAAATCGGTTTTCCAGATCATCTACAAATACATCTGCTATTTCAGAATCACTGTGAGCCCAAGTGCCATCGCTTCGTTTAAGAGAAAACCTGTGAAGAGGTTGTCTTTTCAGATTTCGTGTGCATTTCCATAATGCAAAAATTCTGATTTTGCCAATCGAAGGACTTTTCTAAGTTCTGACTCGGCAGCCCTCCACCTTGCCAAGTCCAGGGTATGCCTTGTCCTCATCCAAACGCGGCGAAGTGTACGACCTTGTCTGGCCAAGACTGCAATTTCAGGTTTCGAAGAAGCCCATGTTGGCGGCGGTATAGGTACACTTCTAGCAGGAGGGGCGGCTTGATGGATCTTGTCTACCAAAACCTGAGTCAAAGCAGTGAGCCTGGCACTGAAACTTCTAATATCCGAGCCCCGAGGTAGAAGCCTAGTTTTGGTGATGACCTGATAGGCAGCCACAGAGAAATATATCAGGAGCGGGATATGATCAGAAGAAAGGCCCGAACATTCAGAGATGGAAAGGTGGCTGCACGGGATACCTCTATACACTGCAAATTAATGGCAGTCGGAAGATGATTATTAATCCAGGGAAAATGCGTGGGTCCCCCCGTGGACAGAATCTGCATGGTTGAGCTTGAGACAACAGACATCAGAGTGTTTCCACGAGGGCAGGACCGTCTGCAACCCCAGAAGCTATGGTGTGCATTCCAATCACCTCCAATAATAAAGCGGCTACCCACAGAGCCGAAAAGGCGCAGAAATTCCGCAGCTGGTCACAAGTGACGATGACCAGGAGGACAGTAGACAGCGCTAAACGAAATTCTTCCAAACGACGTGACCAAACTTATAGCAATTGCTTGCAGATGAGGCTCAGTTATTGTGGTGCTCAGGTGATAGTCCAGGGACGATTTAATAATGATAGCAGCACCACCACGATTTCTATCATCGGGGGGGTTGGCGCAGTGCACAGCATATCCATGGATTCGAAAGAATTAACGGCTGGTAAAATGAGTCTCTGAGATTAACAAAATATCAATGTTACGTTCCTGGAGGAAGTGCTCCACCTCCAAGGATTTGCTAACTAAATTGTTAGCGTTCCATATTATTTGATTTAATCCGTAGTTAGTCATTGCGGCGCGTTGACTCAATGGCGTGCTTGGACATCACGCTCTGTAGCATTTGCAGCGTCGTCGTCATGACTGACATCATTTGATCAAAACGTTCCAGTAGTATTTCAATTGCCGCCGCTTGGGCATTTACAGTAGCCTCTTGCTGCTTTTGAAAATTATTAATAAATTCCAAGAGTCTGTCCTGGGCAGGTTGTTCTACCACAGAGGCCTTAGTAGTATTTTCAAAATTAGGCTGACTTAGCGACTCAATAAATTTTTAAATGAATTTGATGACGTCAATGGCGGACTTGAGGAAACAGGAGGACGCAAAGGGAACCAAGCATTCTGGCTTGGGATCGGAGCAGCAACCGTTTGCTTTCGAGAACGTTGACGTTCTGGAGTGCTATTAGATTTGCGTTTCTCACACTGTTCTAGATAGGCAGGACAACTGCGGGAGGAAGCACTATGATTTGAGCCACAGTTGATACACTTAAACTGATCCTCTTTCTGTGCTGGGCATTTATCCTTCTCCTTGGTGTCATGGTCGCCAGCGCACCTAGCACATTTGGGTGAAAACATGCAAAAGTTTTTTAAATGATTAAACGATTGACATTTAAAACACCTTAATGGGCCCTTTCTTTGAATCTGTGGTTTTATAGTAACCACTTGATAATCAATTACTAGAATGTTATAAACATCTTTGTTATTTTTAGCTGGTTCTAATTCAACAAAGAATATGTCGCGTTTGGCCTTGCCATTTTCACCAGGAGGGTTATATACATTCCGAGGGTTGTGCCCTAATTCTTTGAGTCTGGCAATGATTTCATCAACTTCTGTTGAAGCATTAAGGCCCTTAATGACAATTCGGAAAGCTCTCTCGTTTTTGAATTGAAAAGTGCTGTATGGAATTCCATTGTCCTTGAATAGTTTTTGGACAACACGGTATATACTGCCATCATCCACAGTAATTCTACAGGAGGATCGTCCAGTTGCCTTAAGGCGAAAGCCAGTAGTCACGGGTGATAGTAATCCTATCAGTTGCTTAAAATCCGTGACGCCTCTTAATAAAAAGGGTGGAGGACGATGTTCTCGCTTCTTATTCTTGCTTTGGGCAGAGGCATTGGCCGAAAACATAGTGCAGTTATCAGATTGGGGCAAGAGTGTATCGCCAGTAGAGTTCATTGTATCTTCATCATCAGATAGAATACCAAAACTATTATTCGTTCCTAAATATGAGGATGAGGGCTTTTCTCTATTAGATTGGGGTGACAGTAAGTTCACATTTTTAACAGAAGCCTGAGGATGGTTTTGATCCTGGTCCGACTTTAGAAGTGCAGACTTATGAGTACTACCATTGAGTTGGTCAAGGTTCCTTCTTTTTCTTACATTATTCATTTCTAGATCCTCGTAAGCTGATTCATCAGAAACGTCAGAGAGGCACCTATATGCATCAAAGGCAGTTGCCTTGGCATTTTTGGATGCCTTGAACACGGCTTCTTTTACGACCTCATCGGTATTTACTGGCGGTCGAGATACTTGGTCTTTGGCAGAGACTGAATGTTTCGTTCCATGTGATTCGTTATCCTTCGAGTGAGCTACCTTATTTTCACGACCGTCGGCCGTAGATTCAGCTCGAAAATAATAGACATCTTTGCTCATTGAAGCTTTAGCATCCGACATTGCAACCGTCGTACCGAAACTAATAGAATTCGGAAAATAAACAGTTAGTGAAACAGCCGTCCTGCCAATAGCGTGGGCAAGGCCGGCAAAAACTACAGAACGCAGAGAAAAAACCAAAAAATGATGAGAAAAAAAATCAAATTTTTATACCATTTTTATGAAACACGGGATCTCCGAAATAAACACAACCGGTTAGCTTGACACTAAAGTCGAAGCCTGGATATAGGTATATAGGTAATATAGGTATTTACTAGAGCCCTGCATAAGTTACCTGACTTGTTTGTCAAACCTTAAACCCAACCGACCTTTTTGAAACCCATTTGACTTGGGTCGTTTGGGTTTGGGTATTTGGATAAATGAGTCAATTTTTACCCAAACCCAAATACCCAAAACCCAAACGACCCAAGTCAATGGGTTTCAAGTAGATCAGTTCGGGTTTAAGGTTACCCAAAGAACTCATGTTAATAATTTCTTTATAAGTTTTATAAAAAATTCGATTTAAATTAAGACGGTGATCACAATTTTCACAGCTCATCGACCCGTCGCGAATTCTTAAGGTCAAGATTGTTATTTGTGTATAATATTTAAAATTAAAGGATACGATATATCGAAATTTGTTTCAACTTCTTCCGCCCATGCGAATTCTTGAGGTCTTCAAATGTTACAGATGTATGATCTACAAAAACATATTCTCTTGCTCTAAAGAATTCGCGGCTTTTTCTAGTTTCTTTAGTTAAGTTATGTATGATCCACATATATATATCCTCTTGTTCCTAAGAATTCGCGGTTTTTTAAGAATAAATAATTATAGAGCCAAGTATAAGCAATAGTGCCTAAGCTAAGAAGAAAATGGTCCAACCAATCTGAAGATCCTGTTCTTAAGAATTCGCGGGTTGGAAAAATTAATATAAAATCTATACAAGTTCTTTTTATTAATCGATTTTTGCAAAAACCGCGAATTCTTCAGAACAGGAGGATCTTCAGGTTGGTTGGACCATTTTCTTCTAAGCTAAGGCACTGTTGCTTATACTTGCCTCTATAATTATTAATTCTTCAAAAACCGCGAATTCTTAGGATTAGGAGGATATATATGTGAGGTTTATACATAACTTAACTAAAGAAACCTAATGATTCTATATTGATTTTTTTGTGGATCATACATCTGTAATATTTGAAGACCACAAGAATTCGCATGGGCGTATCCTTTAACTTTAAATGTTATACACAAATAACAATCTTGACCTTAAGAATTCGCGACGGGTCGATGAGCTGTGAAAATTGTGATCACCGTCTTATTTTAAAATCGAATTTTTTATAAAACTCATAAAGAAATTATTAACATGAGTTCTTTGGGTAACCTTAAACCCGAACTGATCTACTTGAAACCCATTTGACTTGGGTCGTTTGGGTTTGGGTATTTTGGTAAATTGGTAAAATTTTACCCAAAACCAAACGACCTGAAAATTTTGGGGTCAGGTTGGGTAGGTAATATTTTAAAAGAAAGCCTGACCTACTTGACTTGAAATTTGGTTTGGGTACCCAAATAACCCATTTTGTATACCCATGCAGGGCTCTAGTATTTACCTAACCTGCAAGGGTATATATTATATACTATATAAGCTAAGGATGCCCAAAGCTAGCTTGCTTTCTTGTTTTTTCATTTATTTAAGAAATTAAGTTTGTTTTCTAGATTTAAACGCTAAAGATTTGGAATTAAATTACGAAAGTTTGTTGCTTTGTTTGCTTTGCTTTGGAATTTAATTGCATGCTAAAGGAAGTATTTAAACAATATGTTAAGGACAAAGTTCTAATACTTTGAAGAAAATTAGAGTAAGAATTTGTGTCAAAAACGGAATTGGTTTGTTTCTGTTTTGTCCATTTTATGCAAAAAAAACAATGCATTCAAATTTAAGGAAGATTTAAGAAAATACATAATGGTTTATTTTTGAAAGTTTTTTTTTCTTAAGTAGTTTGCATAGGGCAAAATACTGTTGTTTTTACGGAAATTATGGAAAAAAGTTCTGATAAAATCTTTTCTCGGCTGTTAGGCTACAAATTTGTATTTTGTTAACTTAAAATAAGTAGCAAGATAAATGTATGCTTTATTTTGAACTTTAATATCCGGAGGCGTAGCAACTGACCCTGCTAGGAATGAATGGTAAAATTAATGAAAACAAAAATACTGAAAACAAAATAATAATTCTAAAAGGAGGCTAACACAAATTTAATAATCTTGATGCCCTTCTTGATATTGCTTCGAATAAATATTTGTTTCCGTTGTAATAGTTGTCTACTGTGGATACCTAATAACTGATCTACATATGTACATATTTGCGTGGTTTTTTTTACCGACCCTGCTAGAGCTCCTATAAAGCTGCATTTTGCGTTAAATGACCAAAGCAGCACTAATTTGGTTTTGTTTACAATTTTACAAAATATATACTAGCTAGACATACGCCTCTGTAAGATCCTACCGTAGGCTCTCCCCCAGTTAGCAATATGTACGCATACTCGTTGTAGGATATGTTTAAAATCTCAGATAAGTTTATACCCGTTACTCGTAGAGTAAAAGGTATATTGTATTCGTGCAAAAGTATGTAACAGGTAAAAGCAACTTATAGCAACTTTGGAACTTTATAGGAGTACATAATATTAGTTATTATTTACGAAGTGCAGAACATATTCTGAGACTTTACTGCAAACATTATGTTTTCGTACGCAGAACAGCTTAAATTTTGGCCCACTCATAGCAACCTGTTTGCAAATGCTTTTCCGCTCATAACAACCTACAAATAATTCAAGAAACAATGACCTTAAGCATTTTTTAATTTTTTCCCGGCATCGATTTGATTTGTTCTCGCAGTGAATGTTCCAATTCTCACTGTCAAGAAGAAAAATTCAGAGTTGCACCGAAAAAACATCGCCTAAATATCGCATAAAAGAGCCCGTCAAAGTCCGTCAAAATTGGATGGCGGACTAACTGGGAAATTTTCGGAACGGCAAAACCTTACGGACCATCCGTTCAACGGATGGTAGATGGTGGATGGAGCTCTGTCGGAAGACCCTATCCGACTCTATAAAGTATATACAAAAATAGCACAATTGTGTAGTAGTGTTAGGTAAAAACTGCTCAATTGGGTGAACATGTTCACTTGCTCTTTTTTTCTTAATGAGTCAACTCACTCAGTTTGCTCACTTGTTCATTTGCTTACTTGCTCTTTTGTTCACTTGCTCACTTGTTCACTTGCTTGTTCTGTCCTTAAATTTCTCACTGGCTCTGAGAAAACAGCTGATTGACTGTAAAGCCGTATGCAAAATGCATCCAAATAGTAAAATAAAAATACTTTTTGAGCCAAAAACAGCAAGAGATCAACTTAGTAAGTGAACTAAAAAATCAAATAAGAGAGCAAAACTAAACAAGTGAACAAAAAAGAGCAATTAAGAGAGCAAAACTGAGCAAGTGATCAAAAAGGAGCAAGTGAGCAAAAATGAACAAGTGAACAATAAAGAACAAGTTTGAAGTAACATGTTAACTCACTCAGTTTAGTCACTATTGTGTACGCAATTCTTATTTTTGCTATAAAACGGATATTTTTTGCAATATTTCCATTCTGTTTTTAAGAGTAGGAAGGGTTATATATCTTGTAGCTAAAATAAGGGTGGTTAGGGGAACAATACGGATGGATTTTATAGCTTCGGTACATTTATCAAAAAAGTAGCAAGATAAAGCGGCAACAAAAAGAGCACTATTAAAGATTTTCGAGTTAAAACTTTATTTTTTGAGCTTTTTGGTGTTCTATTTTTATTTTTTTATTACGAATAAGTACTTTTAAATAATTCGATTAAAAAATTTAATAATATAGTTTCCCAATTATGCCATGAAACTCACTATATTGAGAAAAAAAAGACATTCAAAAAGAAAATTTCTGAAGGCAATACAAAAGCTAAGTTACGTTAAATCGCCGAATTCTTTAAATAATAATAACACGAAGAAGGAAAACCGCAATGACCCTATAACTGCTAAATGCAAATAGGTACCATTTAAGCCGCCTATTAAGTTAAACAATGTTTAATGCCTCTTCCCATAGAATCCATCCGTGTGAAACGGTTGGGATTTTTGACAAATGTGAAACTCGTGTTCCCACAGAGCACATCCACCATCCACCATCCGATAACAGCTGGCTTGAAGAGCAGTTGCTCAACTCAACATTAACGAAGGGGGATTTCAATTCGGCAAAACTGTCGTAAAATTGCGTTCTCCTAATCTTATTGTAAAATAATTGAATAAATAGCATAAGATAATAATATCCTATAACGAGTATGCTTACATATTGCTGACTGGGGGAGAGCCTAACCTCCCGTACCTCACCCATTGCTCTTACTACGTCTCTGTCTAGCCAATATTAATATGGCAAATTTGTAAACAAACATTAAATTGTGCTGTTTTGGTAATTTATAGCAACTTTGGAACTTTATAGGAGTACATAGTACACTTTTAATTAATCTTAGTTATTATTTACGAAGTGCAGAACATATTCTGAGACTTTGCTGCAAACATTACGTTTTCGTACGCAGAACAGCTTACATTTTGGACCACTCATAACAACCTGTTGGTAAATGCTTTTCCGCTCAAAACAAACTACAAATAATTCAACGAGATCCAAAAAAACAACGATCTTAAGCATTATTTAATTTTTTCCTGCCATCGATTTGATTTGTTCTCGTAGTCAACGTTCCATTTTTCAATGTCAAGAGGAAGAGATCTGAGTTTCACCGAAAAAAAATCGCCTAAATATCGCATAAAAGAGCCCGTCAAAGTCCGTCAAAATTGGATGGCGGAATAACTGGGACATTTTCGGAACGGCAAAACCTTACGGACCATCCGTTCAACGGATGGTAGATGGTGGATGGAGCTCTGTGGGAAGACCCTATTACATAAGGGGCACAACAAAGGGGATTCCCATTTTGTGGTCTGGTGCTGAAAATTATTGTTGCTTAGATGAAAAAGCATTAAATTTCACTTCAGACAATTAACAAATAAAATATAGAAGCCCCAGTTCACATTTGAAAGGAATAGACAAAGTATTATGTATTCTGGTATTATTATAATTCTATGGACATGTTTCTCGTACTATGGTGATGGTTCAATATCATAAAGTAAACCCATTAAGGAGCAACATGTTCACGTTGATAACTCAGAAATGATGATGCTATTTTATGCGGAATACAAAATTAATTTATGTTGAAAGCTTTACCACGATTATAGTCTTAAACAAATCTGAAAGAAAGTCTTCTAACTTTTCGAAATGATTAAATGATATATAATGGATTTGACAAGCCCCAGACTGCGACGCATTCAACAAAACGATGCAAAAGAAGGACTTGAACAAAAGGATCAGTCGCTGGGTTATGGCACTTGCAGAGTACAACTGTACAGTTTTTCACCGTCCAGGTGTGCAAATGAGGCACGTGTATGCGCTAAGTCGCCATCCAGTTATGACCATAACAGAAGACAGCATCACTCTTTCCATTAAAACAGCACAAGGCCAGGACGAACATCTAAATGCCGTAAAGCAAATACTCGACAACGGCGCAATATCGCATGATAATTACTTCATCAGGGGTGGAATTATCTACAAGCTCGTCAATGACATCGAACTGATCGTTGTCCCAAAGGACATGCAGCGCCAAATAATAAGCCGTGCTCATGACAGAGGTCATTTTGCAGTTAAGAAAACTAAAGATCTTATTTGCAAAGACTATTTTATCCCAAACATCGAGTCTAAGATTGAGAAGTACATAAACTGTTGTATTCCTTGTATTCTCACAAACCGCAAGCGGGGAAAGCAAGAAGGATTTCTGCATCCGTTAAGCAAAGACGAAGCTCCGCTTCACACTTTCCATGTAGACTTTCTTGGACCCCTTGATTCAACTAGTAAGGACTATAAACATATTTTTGCCGTTATTGACTCATTTACAAAATTCTGTTGGTTATATCCAACCAAGTCAACCTCAACAAATGACGTCATTGTTAAACTACGACAGCAAAGCGCGATTTTTGGCAACCCCTCTCTCATCATTTCGGATAGAGGTGCAGCCTTTACGTCCCAGGAATTCCTAAAATACTGCGAAGAGGAAAATATAACGCCTATTAAAACAACCACAGGATTACCGAGAGTCAACGGTCAAGTTGAAAGACTGAACGCTATCATCATATCAGTTCTTTCCAAGCTCAGCGTGGACAACCCGACAAAATGGTACCAACATGTCAACAGAGTGCAGCAGGCCATAAATTCAACGTACACCAGAAGTATCGATTCCACACCATTTGAACTTATGATTGGAGTAAAAATGCGCACCAAGGAAGATCACCAGCTACAGGACTTGCTCAAAAAAGAAACAATGGACGCTTTCAAAGATGGCCGCGACGATCTCCGGGAAAAATCCAAGCTACAAATATTAAAACTACAAAACGAGAACAAAAAATCGTACAACCTACGACGCAAGAAAGCAAACGAGTACAAGCAGGGCGACTTAGTTGCCATTAAACGAACGCAATTCGGTGCTGGCCTTAAACTAAAACCAAAGTTTTTAGGTCCATACCAGGTAACGAAGGTTAAATCCAACAACTCGTATGACGTTCAGAAGCTGGGAAACTCCTACGGTCCTGGTAAATCTTCAAGTTGTGCCGAGTATAAGAAGCCTTGGCCAACCAACAACAACATATCAACCATTTCTGACGAGTCTGATAACTAAGCATTCGAGGCGAATACTACGCAGGATGGCCGAATGTGGGAATTGTGTGTTTGCTGTACACATTTCATTTAAGAAGCAACAACAAGTTCCATTTAAAAGTAACGACGAATAAAACTCATTTGAATTGTAACGAACAATTAAAATTTAAAAGTAACGCCATAATGATCAGCAACGGGAAAACCAAAAGAGGATTGCGAAAATGACGAGTGCGAATAAGAGACGACGAGAAGTTGGAAAATGCAAAACGACGAGATCAAGCGGCAAGGGACGAGCCGTTGAGTTTAATGAAGGAAGCCGAAGACGACGCATCAAGACGGGAGAGACGACGTTCGCGAATCATAAACTTATAAAAAAACCTCTAGACATTGCTATTCAAAGACGTTGTAATCTTTTAAACTTTAAACTTTAATTAAATATTCTACTAAACTTTAATCAAAACCCCACATTTTGAGGGCTCGCCGGGAAAAAGTGCTCGATTTCCGTACTTCGCAAGTGTGTGTGTGAATCGCAAAAGAGAATCGAAAAACGACGCAAATTTTTTGTCCAAACTTGGGTGGATAGAAATACAAAATATCACTGTGCCAAAATGCCGCAACTGGGTGAAATTATAGCCGGAACTCTTAAGTCAAGCAGCAAATCGAGCATTGTTGCATTACACAAGTTTGTGTTCGAAAGTGAAGGAGACAGAAACAACCGTAAGAGGCTTCGCGAATTTAGTGGTTTTTGCATTAGCAAAGAAAGTGATGAGTACAGGCGCAAAATTGCTTATATTAGCGAAAACATAAGTGACCGTGATTTTGTAAGCATTTGTGGTGTTCTGAAAATATCCCATGAAGTGGACGATATTTTCTCACACATTTTCAACAACCTGCAAAGTGAAAGCTTGCTAGAAGCCACTAATGACGAAGAAAGTGAGGAAGAGGATGACGAGGACTCAGTAGATGAAGAAAATCCTGAAAGCAATCATCTTTGCAATTCTCAAGTTTTCAACAGTGCCCAAAGCATAATGCAAAACGACAACGAAACGAGTGCGCAACGGAATGGGAAAAAGGCCGCCAATTCTAAGAACGGGCGCGAGAATCAGGCAAATGGCGTAGTGCGTGGTTCGGAGAACAGAGAGAGCAAGAACTCTCCACTTTTTGCTTTGAGTTTTCGCGATGTTGAAGAGTCGGTTCGTATTTTCGATGGTAGCGATGTTCTACCAGTGGAGACTTGGTTGCGCGAATTCGACGAAACGGCATCTCTAATGTGCTGGAGCGACTTGCAAAAACTAGTGTTCGCGAAAAAATCGCTAAAAGGTATAGCCAAACTTTTTGTCAGCAACGAACGTGGTTTAAACTCATGGGAATCGCTTAAAAATGCATTGCTTGACGAATTTCGTTCTAATGTAAGCTCTAAGCAAGTGCACAAACAATTAGATGAAACCAAACGCCGCAAAGACGAAACCGGGTACGAATACTTCTACCGCATGAAGGACATCGCCTCGATGTAAATTCAAATTATTTAAAGCAGTTTTATGACTTTGTTAATGCCAAGCGTAAGTCATCTGCTTTGGAGGGATCGACGGATTTCGAAATGATAACAAACAAATTTTTTGATTTGATAGTTAACTGAAAAATACGTAAAACATATTGCAGTTTGCCAGCCGCATCTCTTATTTATGCGTTATAAAATGACAATTTTTTACATATTTTTTAACTTTCATGGAAAATAAAAAAAATATTGTTAAAATGTTGTTTTTAAATTGTCAAAAATCAAAACGCTGTCTTCCTACAAAGTTACAATGAATTTTTTAATTTTTTTGATTATTCCTATGGGAGCCTTAAGATATAGTGGTCCGATCCGGCTCGTTCCGTACTACCTGCAATAGAAAGAAGACTTTTGAGAAAGTTTCACCGCGATAGCCTTAAAACTGAGAGATTAGTTCGCATAGAAACGGACAGACGGACATGGCTAGATGGACTCGGCTATTGGTGCTGATCAAGAATATATATACTTTATGTGGTCGAAAACGTCTCCTTAACTGCGTTACAAACTTCTGACTGAAATTATAATACCCTCTGCAAGGGTATAAAAACAGAATTAAAAATACATTTTTTTTGGAGAAAAAAAAGAATTTGTTTTTAAATTTTGACATTGCCGCTCTCTAAGTACACCCCTGCCCACTCACTGTCTCAAATAATTATTTTAAAGGTAGTTCTAGTTATCTATCATAAGCCGTTTTAATCATTCAGTTATCCCTATTGGTTTAAAAGTTATGATTTATTTCCAAAAAAAAAAACCAAAAGGCGCCATTGTGCTGTGGTCAAAAGAATTTGATGACCAAGTTATTATTCACCTCACTTGTGCATCCAATTTTGGAATATTGTTCTTCAGTTTGGAGCCCGCAATATCAAGTGCATATTGAACGCATTGAGTCGGTGCAAAAAAAAATTCTCTGTTTGCGCTCCGTGGTTTGAACTGTTATCAAAACGTTAGCCTACCTTCATACCAGAGTTAATTACTATTGCTTAATTTACCTAGTTCTCTTATTTTTCCTGGATGTACATCAAATTTTAGTCTGCATAAGCCCTTTCGCGTTCTATATGATGGACGTTGATGCACTACGAGCAGTACAAACAAGTGGCTCAACGATACCAAGCACGTGCTTGTTACGCGCGGGACCCTTTATCAATTAGGGCAAAAATGCGAGTTCGCGAGGAAAATAAATGAAACAAATACTACAACTAAGATTGAAGCAAATGAGATAAAATTTTAGTTTTTAATACGGGGATAGATGTTGAAGTGCAAATTAAATGATAAAGATTGTTATAATTTTTACATAGAACACGAAAGGTCTCATGCAGAGTAAAATTTGATGTACATCGAGGCAAATTAAGAGGGTAATAATTTCGTGTTAGTCTAACGGGAACATTAAAAGTTAAACGGTTTACAATGTAATAATTATTAAAATCTATCATTTAATTTGCACTTCAACTTCAAATCCTTTATTATAGGGACTTTTTAAAGAGCTCTATCCACCATCCACCATCCGTTGAACGGATGGTCCGTAAACTTTTACCGTTCCGAAAATGTCCCAGTTAGTCCGGATATTAGGATATTATTATCTTATGCTATTTATTCAATTATTTTACAATAAGATTAGGAGAACGCAATTGTTCGACAGTTTTGCCGAATTGAAATCCCCCTTCGTTAATGCTGAGTTGAGCAACTGCTCTTTAAGCCAGCTGTTATCGGATGGTGGATGTGCTCTGTGGGAACACGAGTTTCACATTTGTCAAAAATCCTAACCGTTTCACACGGATGGACTCTATGGGAAGAGGCTATAAGACGATGTTGCGGCATTTGGTCATACCGTCTTCTTACAGCGAGCTATCCACCATCCGTTGAATGGTTGATGGTCCGTAAGGTTTTGCCGTTCCGCAAATTTTCAAGTTAGTCCGCCATCCAAATTTGACCGACTTTGACGAGCTCTTTTATGCGATAGTCAGGCGATGTTTTTTCAGTGCAACTATGAATTCTTCCTCTTCACTGTAAAACAAATGAAAACATTAATGAAAACAAAAATACTGAAAACAAAATCATAATAATTTTTAAATAAAATTTAAGTCCATCTATGTCCGTCTGTCCGTTGCTATGCGAACTAGTCTCTCAGTTTTAAAGCTATCACGATGAAACTTTCCCAAAAATCTTCTTTCTATTGCAGATAGTACATATGTCGGAGTGAGCCGGATCGGACCACTAAATCTTAAGGCTCCCATAGGAATAATCAAACAAATATAAGAAAATTCAATGTAACTTTTTAGGAAGTAGGCGTTTTGATTTTTAACAACTTAAAAACAAAATTTTAAATAGGTACGCAGAGTCTGGAACCCCTGGATTTTTTTTTGGTATAAGCATTCTTTATTAACACGCCTCACAAGAAATGGTTCTTGTTTTCATGTTGTCGATAATATAGCAAAGTAAAAAAAATCCCGAAATCTGCGGGTAGGTGAGCCATAGTATGGCATAGGCATGTTACATCTGGGTTAATAAGTTACAAAAGTCGCCCGTGTCTATCACGGCCGAGGATCCATAGGTCCGTGGGGTGTCGTCTGCGGAGACGACGTCGGCCCAGTGGTGTTGCAAGACGTCTAGCCAGGCGGTTGGAATGCACCAGGAGCCGATCCCTGTAGCGATTCGAGAGCATAGTTATCATCTCAGTAACTGTTGGTACACCTGTGTCTCGAAATAAAACGCTATTTTCAACGTAATGATGCCACTTCACCCCAAGCATCCTCCGTAATGCTTATGTGATGCAAGTCTGAACCCTTCTTAGCGACGTGTCGCAAGCGGTGCCCCAGCATGTTATTCCCCAATTTAGGGTCGGGAGAACAATGGCTTTAAAGAGCCGCACCTTGGCCTGAAGGGATAATCCGCTATCTGAGCGAAGTAGCCAGTCCATTTTGTCTAGTTTCATCCTCGCTGACCCGCAGACACGGTCAATCTGACCCTTCCAGCATAGACGGCGGTCTAAGGTAACACCGAGGTATGTTACTCTCTGCTCGTGCTTAAGTCTATCACCATCCAAGTAAAGACTGCGGGATCGGCGAGGTCGAAGGGCAAAGGTGGCGTGTTGCGTTTTATCAACGTTTAGTGCAATATTCCAACGAGAGGCCCAACATTCAAACTCGTTCAAAAATGTCTGGACACGCCACGAGGCCGAGGAGGGGGTGCTGCCAGTAGCTAGGCATGCAGTATCATCAGCATATGTGGCAAGGAGAGTACCACGAACCACTGGGTTTGGGAGATCCGAAGTGTAAATTGTGTACAGAACCGGGCCAAGGACGCTTCCCTGTGGGACACCAGCACGAATTAGACGTAGTCCAGAAAGATGTCCACGAATGTCAACGGCAAACATCCTATGGTCCAGAAATGACACAATGAGCTTCCAGAGTCTCTCAGGCAGTAGTGGCATTAATTTATAGAATAGACCTTCATGCCAAACCCTGTCAAAAGCCTGTCTGACATCAAGAAAAACAGCCGAGCAATATTTATGACCTTCTAAGGCATCCAGAATGGGGTTCACGACTCTGTGAACCTGTTCGACAGCGGAGTGGTGACAACGGAAACCAAATTGATGGTTTGGTAGAGCGTCATTAAAGGTGTCAATATCCATAAGCCTGTTAAGTACGATCCGCTCAAAAATCTTGGAAAACGTGGACAGGAGACTTATTGGCCTGTAGGACTCAGGGGAGCACGGATCTTTGCCCTTTTTGGGGACCATTGTAACTAGAGCTCTTTTCCAAGGTGATGGAAAATGGCCAATGTTGAGTGACGCATTAAAGAGAAGGCAGAGCTGTGCAATGACAGAGTTGGGAAGTGACTTTGCAACTTTACCATCGACCTTATCCATACCAGGAGCTTTTGTTGGGACCAATCGTTTAATATGATCACGGAATTCTTCCTCATCCACTGGTCGCACAACAACAGGAGGACCGAAAGAGAGTCCAAACCTAGAAATTGTGGCTCGAACTTCCTGGTCAGTTGCGAAATCGAACGGAGTAAATCGGTTTTCCAGATCATCTACAAATACATCTGCTATTTCAGAATCACTGTGAGCCCAAGTGCCATCGCTTCGTTTAAGAGAAAACCTGTGAAGAGGTTGTCTTTTCAGATTTCGTGTGCATTTCCATAATGCAAAAATTCTGATTTTGCCAATCGAAGGACTTTTCTAAGTTCTGACTCGGCAGCCCTCCACCTTGCCAAGTCCAGGGTATGCCTTGTCCTCATCCAAACGCGGCGAAGTGTACGACCTTGTCTGGCCAAGACTGCAATTTCAGGTTTCGAAGAAGCCCATGTTGGCGGCGGTATAGGTACACTTCTAGCAGGAGGGGCGGCTTGATGGATCTTGTCTACCAAAACCTGAGTCAAAGCAGTGAGCCTGGCACTGAAACTTCTAATATCCGAGCCCCGAGGTAGAAGCCTAGTTTTGGTGATGACCTGATAGGCAGCCACAGAGAAATATATCAGGAGCGGGATATGATCAGAAGAAAGGCCCGAACATTCAGAGATGGAAAGGTGGCTGCACGGGATACCTCTATACACTGCAAATTAATGGCAGTCGGAAGATGATTATTAATCCAGGGAAAATGCGTGGGTCCCCCCGTGGACAGAATCTGCATGGTTGAGCTTGAGACAACAGACATCAGAGTGTTTCCACGAGGGCAGGACCGTCTGCAACCCCAGAAGCTATGGTGTGCATTCCAATCACCTCCAATAATAAAGCGGCTACCCACAGAGCCGAAAAGGCGCAGAAATTCCGCAGCTGGTCACAAGTGACGATGACCAGGAGGACAGTAGACAGCGCTAAACGAAATTCTTCCAAACGACGTGACCAAACTTATAGCAATTGCTTGCAGATGAGGCTCAGTTATTGTGGTGCTCAGGTGATAGTCCAGGGACGATTTAATAATGATAGCAGCACCACCACGATTTCTATCATCGGGGGGGTTGGCGCAGTGCACAGCATATCCATGGATTCGAAAGAATTAACGGCTGGTAAAATGAGTCTCTGAGATTAACAAAATATCAATGTTACGTTCCTGGAGGAAGTGCTCCACCTCCAAGGATTTGCTAACTAAATTGTTAGCGTTCCATATTATTTGATTTAATCCGTAGTTAGTCATTGCGGCGCGTTGACTCAATGGCGTGCTTGGACATCACGCTCTGTAGCATTTGCAGCGTCGTCGTCATGACTGACATCATTTGATCAAAACGTTCCAGTAGTATTTCAATTGCCGCCGCTTGGGCATTTACAGTAGCCTCTTGCTGCTTTTGAAAATTATTAATAAATTCCAAGAGTCTGTCCTGGGCAGGTTGTTCTACCACAGAGGCCTTAGTAGTATTTTCAAAATTAGGCTGACTTAGCGACTCAATAAATTTTTAAATGAATTTGATGACGTCAATGGCGGACTTGAGGAAACAGGAGGACGCAAAGGGAACCAAGCATTCTGGCTTGGGATCGGAGCAGCAACCGTTTGCTTTCGAGAACGTTGACGTTCTGGAGTGCTATTAGATTTGCGTTTCTCACACTGTTCTAGATAGGCAGGACAACTGCGGGAGGAAGCACTATGATTTGAGCCACAGTTGATACACTTAAACTGATCCTCTTTCTGTGCTGGGCATTTATCCTTCTCCTTGGTGTCATGGTCGCCAGCGCACCTAGCACATTTGGGTGAAAACATGCAAAAGTTTTTTAAATGATTAAACGATTGACATTTAAAACACCTTAATGGGCCCTTTCTTTGAATCTGTGGTTTTATAGTAACCACTTGATAATCAATTACTAGAATGTTATAAACATCTTTGTTATTTTTAGCTGGTTCTAATTCAACAAAGAATATGTCGCGTTTGGCCTTGCCATTTTCACCAGGAGGGTTATATACATTCCGAGGGTTGTGCCCTAATTCTTTGAGTCTGGCAATGATTTCATCAACTTCTGTTGAAGCATTAAGGCCCTTAATGACAATTCGGAAAGCTCTCTCGTTTTTGAATTGAAAAGTGCTGTATGGAATTCCATTGTCCTTGAATAGTTTTTGGACAACACGGTATATACTGCCATCATCCACAGTAATTCTACAGGAGGATCGTCCAGTTGCCTTAAGGCGAAAGCCAGTAGTCACGGGTGATAGTAATCCTATCAGTTGCTTAAAATCCGTGACGCCTCTTAATAAAAAGGGTGGAGGACGATGTTCTCGCTTCTTATTCTTGCTTTGGGCAGAGGCATTGGCCGAAAACATAGTGCAGTTATCAGATTGGGGCAAGAGTGTATCGCCAGTAGAGTTCATTGTATCTTCATCATCAGATAGAATACCAAAACTATTATTCGTTCCTAAATATGAGGATGAGGGCTTTTCTCTATTAGATTGGGGTGACAGTAAGTTCACATTTTTAACAGAAGCCTGAGGATGGTTTTGATCCTGGTCCGACTTTAGAAGTGCAGACTTATGAGTACTACCATTGAGTTGGTCAAGGTTCCTTCTTTTTCTTACATTATTCATTTCTAGATCCTCGTAAGCTGATTCATCAGAAACGTCAGAGAGGCACCTATATGCATCAAAGGCAGTTGCCTTGGCATTTTTGGATGCCTTGAACACGGCTTCTTTTACGACCTCATCGGTATTTACTGGCGGTCGAGATACTTGGTCTTTGGCAGAGACTGAATGTTTCGTTCCATGTGATTCGTTATCCTTCGAGTGAGCTACCTTATTTTCACGACCGTCGGCCGTAGATTCAGCTCGAAAATAATAGACATCTTTGCTCATTGAAGCTTTAGCATCCGACATTGCAACCGTCGTACCGAAACTAATAGAATTCGGAAAATAAACAGTTAGTGAAACAGCCGTCCTGCCAATAGCGTGGGCAAGGCCGGCAAAAACTACAGAACGCAGAGAAAAAACCAAAAAATGATGAGAAAAAAAATCAAATTTTTATACCATTTTTATGAAACACGGGATCTCCGAAATAAACACAACCGGTTAGCTTGACACTAAAGTCGAAGCCTGGATATAGGTATATAGGTAATATAGGTATTTACTAGAGCCCTGCATAAGTTACCTGACTTGTTTGTCAAACCTTAAACCCAACCGACCTTTTTGAAACCCATTTGACTTGGGTCGTTTGGGTTTGGGTATTTGGATAAATGAGTCAATTTTTACCCAAACCCAAATACCCAAAACCCAAACGACCCAAGTCAATGGGTTTCAAGTAGATCAGTTCGGGTTTAAGGTTACCCAAAGAACTCATGTTAATAATTTCTTTATAAGTTTTATAAAAAATTCGATTTAAATTAAGACGGTGATCACAATTTTCACAGCTCATCGACCCGTCGCGAATTCTTAAGGTCAAGATTGTTATTTGTGTATAATATTTAAAATTAAAGGATACGATATATCGAAATTTGTTTCAACTTCTTCCGCCCATGCGAATTCTTGAGGTCTTCAAATGTTACAGATGTATGATCTACAAAAACATATTCTCTTGCTCTAAAGAATTCGCGGCTTTTTCTAGTTTCTTTAGTTAAGTTATGTATGATCCACATATATATATCCTCTTGTTCCTAAGAATTCGCGGTTTTTTAAGAATAAATAATTATAGAGCCAAGTATAAGCAATAGTGCCTAAGCTAAGAAGAAAATGGTCCAACCAATCTGAAGATCCTGTTCTTAAGAATTCGCGGGTTGGAAAAATTAATATAAAATCTATACAAGTTCTTTTTATTAATCGATTTTTGCAAAAACCGCGAATTCTTCAGAACAGGAGGATCTTCAGGTTGGTTGGACCATTTTCTTCTAAGCTAAGGCACTGTTGCTTATACTTGCCTCTATAATTATTAATTCTTCAAAAACCGCGAATTCTTAGGATTAGGAGGATATATATGTGAGGTTTATACATAACTTAACTAAAGAAACCTAATGATTCTATATTGATTTTTTTGTGGATCATACATCTGTAATATTTGAAGACCACAAGAATTCGCATGGGCGTATCCTTTAACTTTAAATGTTATACACAAATAACAATCTTGACCTTAAGAATTCGCGACGGGTCGATGAGCTGTGAAAATTGTGATCACCGTCTTATTTTAAAATCGAATTTTTTATAAAACTCATAAAGAAATTATTAACATGAGTTCTTTGGGTAACCTTAAACCCGAACTGATCTACTTGAAACCCATTTGACTTGGGTCGTTTGGGTTTGGGTATTTTGGTAAATTGGTAAAATTTTACCCAAAACCAAACGACCTGAAAATTTTGGGGTCAGGTTGGGTAGGTAATATTTTAAAAGAAAGCCTGACCTACTTGACTTGAAATTTGGTTTGGGTACCCAAATAACCCATTTTGTATACCCATGCAGGGCTCTAGTATTTACCTAACCTGCAAGGGTATATATTATATACTATATAAGCTAAGGATGCCCAAAGCTAGCTTGCTTTCTTGTTTTTTCATTTATTTAAGAAATTAAGTTTGTTTTCTAGATTTAAACGCTAAAGATTTGGAATTAAATTACGAAAGTTTGTTGCTTTGTTTGCTTTGCTTTGGAATTTAATTGCATGCTAAAGGAAGTATTTAAACAATATGTTAAGGACAAAGTTCTAATACTTTGAAGAAAATTAGAGTAAGAATTTGTGTCAAAAACGGAATTGGTTTGTTTCTGTTTTGTCCATTTTATGCAAAAAAAACAATGCATTCAAATTTAAGGAAGATTTAAGAAAATACATAATGGTTTATTTTTGAAAGTTTTTTTTTCTTAAGTAGTTTGCATAGGGCAAAATACTGTTGTTTTTACGGAAATTATGGAAAAAAGTTCTGATAAAATCTTTTCTCGGCTGTTAGGCTACAAATTTGTATTTTGTTAACTTAAAATAAGTAGCAAGATAAATGTATGCTTTATTTTGAACTTTAATATCCGGAGGCGTAGCAACTGACCCTGCTAGGAATGAATGGTAAAATTAATGAAAACAAAAATACTGAAAACAAAATAATAATTCTAAAAGGAGGCTAACACAAATTTAATAATCTTGATGCCCTTCTTGATATTGCTTCGAATAAATATTTGTTTCCGTTGTAATAGTTGTCTACTGTGGATACCTAATAACTGATCTACATATGTACATATTTGCGTGGTTTTTTTTACCGACCCTGCTAGAGCTCCTATAAAGCTGCATTTTGCGTTAAATGACCAAAGCAGCACTAATTTGGTTTTGTTTACAATTTTACAAAATATATACTAGCTAGACATACGCCTCTGTAAGATCCTACCGTAGGCTCTCCCCCAGTTAGCAATATGTACGCATACTCGTTGTAGGATATGTTTAAAATCTCAGATAAGTTTATACCCGTTACTCGTAGAGTAAAAGGTATATTGTATTCGTGCAAAAGTATGTAACAGGTAAAAGCAACTTATAGCAACTTTGGAACTTTATAGGAGTACATAATATTAGTTATTATTTACGAAGTGCAGAACATATTCTGAGACTTTACTGCAAACATTATGTTTTCGTACGCAGAACAGCTTAAATTTTGGCCCACTCATAGCAACCTGTTTGCAAATGCTTTTCCGCTCATAACAACCTACAAATAATTCAAGAAACAATGACCTTAAGCATTTTTTAATTTTTTCCCGGCATCGATTTGATTTGTTCTCGCAGTGAATGTTCCAATTCTCACTGTCAAGAAGAAAAATTCAGAGTTGCACCGAAAAAACATCGCCTAAATATCGCATAAAAGAGCCCGTCAAAGTCCGTCAAAATTGGATGGCGGACTAACTGGGAAATTTTCGGAACGGCAAAACCTTACGGACCATCCGTTCAACGGATGGTAGATGGTGGATGGAGCTCTGTCGGAAGACCCTATCCGACTCTATAAAGTATATACAAAAATAGCACAATTGTGTAGTAGTGTTAGGTAAAAACTGCTCAATTGGGTGAACATGTTCACTTGCTCTTTTTTTCTTAATGAGTCAACTCACTCAGTTTGCTCACTTGTTCATTTGCTTACTTGCTCTTTTGTTCACTTGCTCACTTGTTCACTTGCTTGTTCTGTCCTTAAATTTCTCACTGGCTCTGAGAAAACAGCTGATTGACTGTAAAGCCGTATGCAAAATGCATCCAAATAGTAAAATAAAAATACTTTTTGAGCCAAAAACAGCAAGAGATCAACTTAGTAAGTGAACTAAAAAATCAAATAAGAGAGCAAAACTAAACAAGTGAACAAAAAAGAGCAATTAAGAGAGCAAAACTGAGCAAGTGATCAAAAAGGAGCAAGTGAGCAAAAATGAACAAGTGAACAATAAAGAACAAGTTTGAAGTAACATGTTAACTCACTCAGTTTAGTCACTATTGTGTACGCAATTCTTATTTTTGCTATAAAACGGATATTTTTTGCAATATTTCCATTCTGTTTTTAAGAGTAGGAAGGGTTATATATCTTGTAGCTAAAATAAGGGTGGTTAGGGGAACAATACGGATGGATTTTATAGCTTCGGTACATTTATCAAAAAAGTAGCAAGATAAAGCGGCAACAAAAAGAGCACTATTAAAGATTTTCGAGTTAAAACTTTATTTTTTGAGCTTTTTGGTGTTCTATTTTTATTTTTTTATTACGAATAAGTACTTTTAAATAATTCGATTAAAAAATTTAATAATATAGTTTCCCAATTATGCCATGAAACTCACTATATTGAGAAAAAAAAGACATTCAAAAAGAAAATTTCTGAAGGCAATACAAAAGCTAAGTTACGTTAAATCGCCGAATTCTTTAAATAATAATAACACGAAGAAGGAAAACCGCAATGACCCTATAACTGCTAAATGCAAATAGGTACCATTTAAGCCGCCTATTAAGTTAAACAATGTTTAATGCCTCTTCCCATAGAATCCATCCGTGTGAAACGGTTGGGATTTTTGACAAATGTGAAACTCGTGTTCCCACAGAGCACATCCACCATCCACCATCCGATAACAGCTGGCTTGAAGAGCAGTTGCTCAACTCAACATTAACGAAGGGGGATTTCAATTCGGCAAAACTGTCGTAAAATTGCGTTCTCCTAATCTTATTGTAAAATAATTGAATAAATAGCATAAGATAATAATATCCTATAACGAGTATGCTTACATATTGCTGACTGGGGGAGAGCCTAACCTCCCGTACCTCACCCATTGCTCTTACTACGTCTCTGTCTAGCCAATATTAATATGGCAAATTTGTAAACAAACATAAAATTGTGCTGTTTTGGTAATTTATAGCAACTTTGGAACTTTATAGGAGTACATAGTACACTTTTAATTAATCTTAGTTATTATTTACGAAGTGCAGAACATATTCTGAGACTTTGCTGCAAACATTACGTTTTCGTACGCAGAACAGCTTACATTTTGGACCACTCATAACAACCTGTTGGTAAATGCTTTTCCGCTCAAAACAAACTACAAATAATTCAACGAGATCCAAAAAAACAACGATCTTAAGCATTATTTAATTTTTTCCTGCCATCGATTTGATTTGTTCTCGTAGTCAACGTTCCATTTTTCAATGTCAAGAGGAAGAGATCTGAGTTTCACCGAAAAAAAATCGCCTAAATATCGCATAAAAGAGCCCGTCAAAGTCCGTCAAAATTGGATGGCGGAATAACTGGGACATTTTCGGAACGGCAAAACCTTACGGACCATCCGTTCAACGGATGGTAGATGGTGGATGGAGCTCTGTGGGAAGACCCTATTACATAAGGGGCACAACAAAGGGGATTCCCATTTTGTGGTCTGGTGCTGAAAATTATTGTTGCTTAGATGAAAAAGCATTAAATTTCACTTCAGACAATTAACAAATAAAATATAGAAGCCCCAGTTCACATTTGAAAGGAATAGACAAAGTATTATGTATTCTGGTATTATTATAATTCTATGGACATGTTTCTCGTACTATGGTGATGGTTCAATATCATAAAGTAAACCCATTAAGGAGCAACATGTTCACGTTGATAACTCAGAAATGATGATGCTATTTTATGCGGAATACAAAATTAATTTATGTTGAAAGCTTTACCACGATTATAGTCTTAAACAAATCTGAAAGAAAGTCTTCTAACTTTTCGAAATGATTAAATGATATATAATGGATTTGACAAGCCCCAGAACTTAAACACTTCTAAAATCTTTGCAGATATGTAAAAAAACAATGTTTTTAATGTAAAACGAAAGGAAAAAAAGCCCTTGAGCTTTTTTGAAAAAGTCACAGAACAAAATTTATAAATTCTAGTCAAATCCGGCTCGTTTTTGTTGTTGCAGGCAAAGCTTCAAAACAACCTAATTTTTTTACCCAAAGTTATCCAAAAATCGTGATATTTTTGTTAAAAACCGTGTGCAAAAAAAGGCCATTTTATAGCACAAATTAGAATGCCCAATCAATTGTGCTATTTTTTTGCCACATCTGTATATAGTGATCAGGATCACTATACGAGTCGATCTAGCCGAATCCATCTGTCAGAGAGAAGGCAGAGATCTCGGAAACTATTATTATTATTCTGCACTATTATTGTATTATTCTGCAATAAGATTAGGAAAACGAAATATTTTTCCCCCTTCGTCTATATCAGCGGTCGGCACACACATACGTTGACATTTTGTTTTATATGTGTGTGAGTAATTTGCACTGGGCAGCTCATCGATGTGTGTGTGCAGACCGCTGTTCTACGTTATACGTGTGCGAGCAGCGCGCCGGCAGAACAAAACCCTATGCTCACTTAATAGGGCGCTGCCGACCGCTGGTCTATATTGAGAAGGATGGGTGTGGATGGTGCTCTGTGGGAACATGAGTTTTACGTATGTCAAAAATCGCAACCGTTTCACACGGATGGACTCTATGGGAAGAGGCTATAACTGTTGCAGTGGTGCCGCGTGTCTGAACAGGATATAAGTTGTTTGAATTCAGGGCTGCCGCAGAATATCGATAGATTGATATATGGTATATAATGTATTCTTGGTATTTATTACAAGATGGCGGAAAGTGCACAGAAGAAGAGAACAAAAAGCAAGCGAAAAATCTTTATGAGTTTATTTAACCGTACAAATGCATAAATATATGCTTCTGCTGAACCTAAGCACACAGTTCATGGTAAAGTAATCAATATCAAAGAAACCGAAAACAGCTGCCACGTGGTGCGCTTTTTCCGTATTGCTAAAGTTTTGAAGAAACCAAAAAATCGAAATCTTCATCGACGGGCGGACATACACCAGAAGAAGCTGATTGACGACCGAGAAGTTTAAACTGGTAGTACTGCGGAAAGTGTTGCAGCTGACCCGAGGTAATTATTCTCGATCCAGGAGCATAGCATTTGCCTTTTATAAAAAAACTTACCAACGTCTTTGTGGCACGGAGCCTCCATAAAACCCAACCATCGAGTTTTGGAATGTTTTGACGCCGCGCCGCGTTATTTGCATGCTAGCGTGCGCCCCCAGTTAAACACATCAATTTCCAACCATCTCTTCTCCTGTCCAGGCGACCAGGGTGCTGTAACCAAAATATCATCGCATCTAACACCAGACTATGTGTGTCTTTTTGCGCCACCAAAATCCACAAGAGCACACATAGCCATGGCTGCGACAAGAAAACTGCAAGGTAAGCAAAATCATTTTTTTTTTTAATTGTTTCAAAACTGCAAACATAATCTTGTGACCAGGCGAAATTGATCGATGTTTAAAAAAGGTAGCAGAGGGCGTTGAAACGTTTGAGGATATTTGGAAAAAGGTACATAATGCGACAAACACCAATCAAAAGGTGAGTTAAAAAAGTCTAGAAACTTTTAGTAATAATATCAGCCGGTTTAAAAATATACATATAATGACTGTCATCTCGATCAGCAAAAGCATCTGCAGGAAAAGTACGAAGCAGACCTTAAAAAGGAAATCAAGAAGCTGCAGAGATTGCGCGACCAGATCAAATCATGGATTGCATCCGCTGAAATTAAGGATAAAAGCTCGCTTCTTGAGAATCGAAGGCTCATTGAAACCGTGGGTTTTTTTTTTTTATTTATTTCCTCTGGTGACTATGCACATTAAATTATTTTTTTTTCAGCAAATGGAACGCTTTAAGGTGGTCGAGCGCGAGACAAAAACTAAAGCCTACTCAAAGGAAGGTTTGGGCGCTGCACAAAAGATGGATCCTGCCCAGCGGATCAAAGATGACGCCCGCAATTGGTTAACGAGCTCAATAAGTTCACTTCAAATTCAAATTGACCAGTATGAGAGTGAGATTGAATCATTGCTGGCAGGTAAAAAGAAACGATTGGATCGTGACAAACAAGAGCGAATGGATGACCTCCGGGGGAAGCTGGACCGGCATAAATTCCATATAACAAAGTTGGAGACTTTGCTCAGGCTTCTTGACAATGACGGAGTCGAAGCAGAGCAGGTAAACAAGATTAAAGACGATGTCGAATATTACATTGATTCATCGCAAGAGCCAGACTTTGAAGAAAATGAGTTTATTTACGATGATATCATCGGACTCGACGAAGTTGAGCTTAGCGGCACAGCCACGACCGATAGTAACAACAGCAACGAGACAAGCGGGTCCCCAAGTAGCGTCACCTCCGGAGGCAGTCCATCACAGTCTCCCGTCACGGTTCAACAAATTTTGAACTCATCATCGCAGGCGGTGTCCAGTAGTGGCAGCAGTGCAGCGAGCGCAGCTCTTTTCCAGCAGCAGCAGGCGATGGCCCAATCAAATGGCACCAATATAGGATATGCGAGCGACACAAGCGCAGCGTCATCATCGGCCACCACATCTATAGATGCTGCGGTTCCTTTAAATTGCAGTGGAGGAGGGGTTGGCGATAAGCGCAACAAAATCAGCGAAAGCAATGCCAACAGCAAATCGAAAGTGTGTATTAAGAACGGATTTCTCCTGTTTTGTATGCTTTACGCAATAAATGGTTTACTTATGTTCGCAGCCACAATCTCAACAGCTTATAAAGCCCACACCTATACGACCTACGGTCAAGCCGCTTTTGAGTATTGATGGTAAGTTTATGCAGATCGTGTTCATCAAGTGTCTGTTTTACTTAACGTTGATCCTTGCAGTTCAAGTCAATAAGATTGTCAGCTCAACTCCCAGCAAACCCCAGCAACAGCTGCCAACGGCAGCTTCAATCGTCGCAGCTTCTGCAATCCAGGCTCAAAGCAGTACCGGTAATTTCAACTCCTTTGCAGGAACAGGAGCATCACAATCAATATCTAGTGGTCATAACCCTGCGGTACAATCACATGCTCCAACGCCTGGCCACAGCGCCTCCAGTATCGCAGGCGCCACAGCAGCTGCTTCTAATGCCGCTCCGGCTGCAATCGCGAGCAGCGTCAATGTCCAAGGCCCATCTGTGATCCAAGCAACACCAACAATTGCATTTGCTGCAGTAGCAAAGCACAATACATGTAGGAGGACGGGTCAGTCATACTTAATGTCCTTACTTAAAGTTTCGTCGTCATTTTAGCACTCCTGGAAAATGGACCTGTATTGCAGCAGCAACCAGCAACAGCTCCTACTGTGGCAGCAATCGTAGGAGCCGTGGCACAGGCTCAGCAACAACATGCGGCACAATTATCCAATCTTCAAACAAATTCCTCACACATACAAAATGGTAAGATTAGTTTTACCAATGAGCATAATGGCAGTAGAACTGACCTAAAGAAAATTCCTCTCTATAACTCTTAAGAATAGTTTACGATCTTAGACAACTTGGTAACACTAGTGCTCCCTACTAGGGAATAACATCCACTAATTATACCCTTTACTCGTAGAGGGTATATTGTATTCGTGCAAAAATATATATTAAGTGACAAAAAATTAAAAAAAAAAATAACGCCATTGAACCTAAACGCAAAGAGGAACATAACTTTCAAAGATTATATCTCCTAAAGTTTTTGTACGATGGAATTAATTAATTTAGACAACTTTACCTAATTAAAGACAAAAAGGTGTTTTCTATTCTATACCTTCGCACTGCCTTTATATTTGTTATTTTAAAGAAGTTTTGACAAAAAAACTCGTTAATATTCCTGTTTTCGTCACAACTCCTTAATCTTAATCTTGTACCAAAGAAATCAGTACTTTTTCCAAAACAGAACAGTAAATTCTTAAGCTAATACATAAGTTGTAAATGATGGACGTTGATGCACTAACGAGCAGTACAAACAAGTGGCCCAACGATACCAAGCACGGGCTTGTTACGCGCGGGACCCTTTATCAATTTGGGCAAAAATGCGAGTTCGCGAGGAAAAAACATAAAACAAATAGAGACGGGACACATAAAGATTATAAAGACTACAACTAAGATTGAAGCAAATGAAATAAAATTTGAGTTTTTAATATAGGGATAGATGTTGAAGAGCAAATTAAATGATAAAGATTGTTATATTTTTTACATAGAACGCGAAAGGGCTCATGCAGAGTAAAATTTGATGTACATCGAGGCAAATTAAGAGGGTAATAATTTCGTGTTAGTCTAACGGGAACATTCAAAGTTAAACGGTTCGCCAGTTATACAGAATCAATATCACCACTTATAAGACTATGCATAAAAATAGTACCAAGCATTATTCTACGGTTTTCAAGTGTAGGTAAATTAAGCAATAGCAATCTACTCTGGTAGGAAGGTAGCCTTAGGTTTTGATCCCAGTTCAAACTACGAAGGGCAAAAAGAAGAAATTGTTTTTGTACCGACTCTATACGGTCAATGTGCACTTGGTATTGTGGGCTCCAAAGCGAAGAACAATATTCCAATATAGGACGGACAAAGGAAATAAATAATAATTTGGTTATATAAGGGTCATAAAATTCTTTTGACCAACGCTTTATAAACCCAAGAACACTCATAGCTTTGTTGACAGTCGACAATATGTAGCAGTCAAATTTAAGTTTCGGGTCTGGAAGAACGCCTAAAACATTTACTGAATATATACGGTCAAGTGGCGAGTTCAGAAGCGAATAACTTATAAACGTAGGAGTACTCCTATTAAAGGTCATTACGTAACATTTCAGGCAGTTCAAATTTAAGAGGTTATACTCACACCATACTTGAAAATTATCAATGTCTGATTGTAATCTGAAACCAGACTCTATATTATTGTATGTCAAACAAAGCTTAACATCATCAGTACACGAGAATTTGTTATGATAGAAGGAAGATCGTTAATAAACAAAGTAAACAGCAAAGGGCCCAAATGACTACCCTGGGGCACTCCAGATGTCACGTTGATCATTTTAGAAGCGGCGTTCTTAAATATAACCCTATGAGTCCTCCCATTCAAATAACTTGAAATCCATGCTAAAAGATTACATGGAATCCCAAGCAAGTCTAGTTTGAATAAAAGAATTAGCATATTAGCAAGGAACATAAATGTTGCAAATGAGAAGTGATAATACGTTCAAATGCTTTCGGAATTGCCGACAATTTAGAAATACCTCTATAGTTCTGGGCATCCGCCTTCGCACCCTTTTTGTGAAGTGGAATAATGAAAGAGTCCTTCCAGATAGTTGGAAAAACTGATGATGAATAAGAATCGGTTTACAAATGGTTGAAGCACAAAACTTAAGCAGACACCCAGGGATTCCATCTGGACCGGGAGAATACGTTGGCGTTGTTGTAGCTAAATCCTTCAAGAGAGAACTTTCGGAAATTACAGGTGTAAAAATACAATTAGCCCTATTTAAGGGGTTAGGGTAGATAGAATTTGACCAAGCAGCCGAACTATAAGTAGTTTGGAAAAATTCGGCAAATAAATCCGCATTTTCAGAATCCGACGATGCCTCTTTTGAGTTTAAACGTACCGATAAAGGCAATGCCGAATACCTACGCTTGGCATTAACAAAGTTATAAAACTGCTTTGGATCATTTGAAAATTCGAATTTAATCCCAAACAAAGTACAAATTGTTTAAAAATGCGCTTTTATACGAAAAAGTCCGACCAAGCCAAATTGCTTTAAACTTGAATAAAACAAATATTCATATGATTTTTCCCTGATATGAGTTTCTAATAAGTTTGATCCTCGTGAAATAACTCAAACGAGTCTCAAGTGCTGCATAAATTTTACTTGTAGAGTAAAAGGGTATATTGTATTCGTGCAAAAGTATGTAACAGGTAGAAGGAAGCGTTTCCGACCCTATAAAGTATATATATTCTTGATCAGGATCACTAGCCGAGTCGATCTAGCCATGTCCGTCCGTCCGTCTGTCTGTCTGTCCGTCCGTATGAACGCTGAGATCTCGGAAACTATCAAAGCTAGAAATTTTGGATTAACAACACAAATTCTTGGGCTTCCTACGCAGCGCAAGTTTATTTCAGACGAGCGCCACGCTCCCTCTAACGCCCACAATCGCCTTAAACGATTTTATGTGTGTGTGTGTCTGTGTCTGGCGCGCACACCTTTAAAGATTTTGGAAAAGTAAAAATGCAGTTTTATTGTGTTTATTTCGAAATGTAGAAGAAATTTTTCAAATCGGACCATTCGTTAAAAAGTTATGCCGGATCCAAGTTTTATAAATCCATCTCCCTCGCACTCCCTTTAGTTGTGTAACGGGTATCTGATAGTCGGGGCACCCGACTATAAATTCTCTCTTGTTTTAAATTTAATTCGAAATTCAGAAATATTTAAAAAATAATATTCCCAAGAGTAGAAGGTAATTTTTCCGAATTTTTCTATGGGAGATATATGATATAGTTGTCCGATCCGGCCGGTTCCGACATGTATACTACCTGCAATAGAAGAAGACTAGGAGACTAGTTTGCGTAGAAACAGACTAGTCATGCTGATCAAGAATATACATAAAGTGGGTCGGCAACGTCTACTTTACTGCGTTGCAAACTTCTGACTGAAATCATAATTCCCTCTGCAAGAGTATACAAATTAAAACGGGTCGTTATATTTCAATACTCTAACGAAAAAAAAGTTTCGATTGATTCTGAGATTTGACCCAAATTACCAAATTAACACATTAATAATGTGTCATGAAAGTTTTACGAAGAAATTCGAACTATTTTGGAACTAATACCAGGATGACGACACCCACCTCCCTTGTGCAGTATATATACTTTAAATGCGTTTTTCTCGAATCCACGTTTTCCTCAACTGCGGATCATGTATCTCAAAAAGTAATGATTCGATCATGATGATGCTTTTACAGAAATGTTTTTATTTTTATAGAGGAATAGAGGATATTCTCTGCAAGTTAGTATCACACAGTTTCTTCATTATTTCTTAACAAAATAAACTTGGTTTCATAAAAAATCGGATCTACACAGCGACAGACGATCCGCAGATGGCCTACTTTTTTAAAATCTAGGCTGACAAAAAAAATCTTACGGCCGCCATTTTGAAAGATTAAACAAAAAATAAGAGAGAACGCTATAGTCGGGTGCCCCGACTATAAGATACCCTATACCTATAAGATACATAGACAATTTTTAATCTGGCATAACTTTTTAATGAATGGTCCGATTTGAAAAATTTCTTCTGCATTTCGATAGGTATTGATAAATGCAATAAAACTGAATTTACTTTTCCAAAATCTTTAAAGGTGTGGGCGCCAGACACTTTTTAAACTCGTTTATTGTGGGCGTTAGAGGGGGCGTGGACCCCGGCTGAAACAAACTTGCGCTGCGTAGGAAGCCAGAGAATATGTGGGGCAATCCCAATTCTCTAGCTTTTGTAGTTTCTGAGATCTCAGCGTTCATACGAACGGACAGACGGACATGGCTAGATCGACTCGGCTAGTGACCCTGATCAAGAATATATATACTTTATAGGGTCGGAAACGCTTCCTTCTACCTGTTACTTACTTTTGCACGAATACAATATACCCTTTTACTCTACGAGTAACGGGTATAAAAATTGGTTAAAATTATATAAGAACAAAGTATCTCCCCCCCCCTTAGTTAAAAGCAAAACAGCTAGAAATTTAAGGCTAAAGAATTTATGGGTAAAGAAATCCACTTTACAAGATGGTGAGAAAAAATGACCCGAGAGGATGTGTTTGAAACTGTAATAAAAAAACTGCAACTATTTTTGATTAAATCCAAAACCATTTTCCAGCGACACGATAAGACAACATTCTACAAAAAATCGCATTAAAATATTCCCTCAGAATTCGCTCAAATCTGGGGTTGAATGTACTTCCGCGAAAACTACTTCTATACAGTCTTTTGACGATATCCTAAAAACTAAAAGTACGATAAAATTAATATTTGTACCCAAAATAGAGTTTGGGAAGAGTGAAAAGTAAAGCCCATTATTAAAATTAAAATCGATTTTTTTTTAACTTTAAAAGTGTGCCCAAATGGATTGTAATAGCGTGTTGAGTTCGTTATAGACTCCTGCATGAATACATTCATTCATAAGGCCTTTTGAATCATTCTCCCCAAAAAGGTGTACATGTTTTGTTGTACACCTTTTTTGTGAATGTTGTAGAATGCTATGATTTTTATATTTGTGTGAATGGTATACTCAGTGAGTAGTACTCACTCACAATTTTACTGTACCTTTTTCTGAGTACAGTATTACTGCTGTACAGTATTCCAAGTGTACACTGAATTTTATGAAACAAAAATTTTGAAAATTTCGATTCAAAAAGTTATAAATTAATTTTTATTCTTTAGCGAGTTCTTTAACTTTCTTAACCTCTAAGCAAAAGACCATATGGGATAACCATGTTATGAGATATATTCTTACGGTTTCCATTTCCATGCTTACGAAATTATTTTAAAACAGACAGCTTCAATATTATTGTTGTAAGCACACTACTGTTCCTATGAAATTTTTACTGTACTTTTTTAATGAGGTGTACAGCATGAAAATCGATGAATGAGGTGTACTCAAAAAGGTGTACTCATTTCAGTTTGCCTGACACTTTACACTACACACTTAGTAGACTGTACAGTAATGGTTGAGTACAGTTAGTACTGTACAGTATGTATATTTCAATTTGAATAGATTCATGCAGGAGTCTAGTTCGTAAGTAAATTACGAAAAGATAGGCGTTTCAATCCAGAAATTTTAATTTTGTACGATTTTTTCGTAAAATTAAGAAATAAAACAAGAAAGGAAGTTAACTTCCGCAAGCCAAAGTTTATATACCCTTGCAGTTATAATAAGTACCCAAAGTTTAGTTCTCTCTCGATCGGTGCTGTCCCTATTAAAAATGTTGATATTAAATTGTCAAAAATTAAAACTCCTTCCTACAAAGTTACAATGTATTTTTATATATTTTTTGAGATTATTCCTATGGGAGCCATAAGATATAGTGGTCCGATCCGGCTCGTTCCGTACTACCTGCAATAGAAAGAAGACTTTTGGGAAAGTTTCACCGCGATAGCTTTAAAACTGAGAGACTAGTTCGCATAGAAACGGACAGACGGACCGACTAACAGACGGACATGGCTATATGGACTCGGCTATTGGTGCTTATCAAGAATATATATACTTTATGTGGTCGGAAACGTCTCCTTCAATGCGTTGCAAACATCTGACTGAAATTATAATACCCCTTCAAGAGTATAAGAAGGGCATTCTGCGCAAAACCGGCCACCCAGAATTGCATTTTGGTGGTCGGAAACGTCTCCTTCACTGCGTTGCAAACTCGTAGAGTTTGTTATACCCGTTACTCTTAGAGTAAAAGGGTATATTGTATTCGTGCAAAAGTATGTAATAGGGTGAAGGAAGCGTTTCCGACCCAATAAAGTATATATATTCTTGATCAGGATCACAAGCCGAGTCGACATAGCCATATCCGTCCGTCCGTCTGTCTGTCTGTCCGTATGAACGCTGAGATCTCGAAAACTATAAAAGCTAGAAAGATGGGATTACCCACACATACTCTTTGGCTTCCTACGCAGCGCAAGTTTATTTCAGCCGGGCGCCACGCCCCCTCTAACGCCCACAATCGCCCACAAACGATTTTAAAAGATGTCTGACGCCCTTTCCAAAATTCGGAATACTAAAAATGCACTTTTATTGTGTTTATCAATACCTATCTAAATGTAGAAGACATTTTTCAAATCGGACCATTCGTTAAAAAGTTATGCGCGATCAAAGTTTTTATATATCCATCTCCCTCGCACTCCTTTGAGTAACGGGTATCTGATAGTCGGGGCATCCGACTATAGCGTTCTCTCTTGTTTTATTTTTCGTCGGAAAGTATGTAACGGGTAAAGGAAGCGTTTTTGACCCTATAAAGTATATATATTTTTGTTCAGGATCACTAGCCGAACCGATTTAGCAAAGTTTGTCGGTCTGTCTTTATGAAGTTGGGATTACCCACACATATTCTTTGGCTTCCTACTTTAAAGTTTTCGGAAAAGTAAAATTGCAGTTCATTGTGTTTATCAATACCTATCGAAATTTCAAATCGGACCATTCGTTAAAAGTTATGCGCGATCAAAGTTTTATATCTCTATCTCCCTCGCACTTCCTTTGCATGAATAACGGGTATCTGATAGTCGGCACAGCCGACTATAGCGTTCGGTTACTTACGAGTAACGGGTTTAAAAGCGAAGCGTTATATCGCTCATCGTTGTTAATTTTTATTTTTATATTTAATATTCACCAAAATTAACTTTTGGTGAGATCCTTAAACAAAGATCCTAATATTATGTATAATGGACGTGGCACAGTTGCGCCCGTTAGCCAAAAAATGTGCAATAAATACAATTTTTGATGCCGGCCTAGAAAGTTGTATTGCACATCAATCGACAGGTAACACAGGAACACAAAATTGAACTTTGTGAAATTTCCACGAACCATTTCTAGTTGGTGAAAAAGTCAAGTACTAATAACACTGTGTTACAAAATTCAAGCTTTTTAAATTAACCTCGATGGATGCGATTAAATTGAATTCGTTCTTCATACGGTCTTCCGAAAAAGAAATCGATTTTTTCTTTTTTTCTTGTAAATTAACATCCTTATATTATACAAAACAAGAAAGGAAGCTAGCTTCGGCCAGCCGAAGCCTATATACCCTTGCAGATTATACCTTTTAACTTTACAACAATCTAAATTTAAGCTGCTTTCGAAGATATGATTTTTTTTCCTATTAATTTCCTTTTAATTTTCCGACCGTTCCTATGGCAGCTATATTATATAGTCATCCGATTTTTAAACAATTTAATTCGAAATTCAGAAATATTAAAAAAATTGTATTCCCAAAAGTAGAAGGTAAAATTTTAAAAAACACCGAAGTTAGAATTTTTTTTACTTTTTTTCCGATCCTTCCTATAGGAGCTATAAGATGTAGCTGTCCGATCCGGCCGGTTCCGACTTATATACTACCTGCAATAGAATCAAGACTTTTGGGAAAGTTCCATCCTAATAGCTTAAAAACTGAGAGACTAGTTTGCGTAGAAACGGACGGCTAGATCGATGTGAGTGATGCTGATCAAGAATATATATACTTTATGGGGTCGTTTAAACCTGGCTAGCGCCTACATTTCCGCCTTTCATGGCCAGTGGTACCAGTTCCATGATATAGATGGCGCCGTAGCCGCGTGTTCAACACTGTTTCTAGTACTGAAAAAAAGCTGCCAGCTATAAAAGATCGTCGAATTCAAATGGATTTCTATTTGTCCTGTATGACACCCTCTGGTCAATCTAATTATGTTACAGGAAAATCAAAATTGCAAACCGTACCAACAAAGATATTAGAATATGAAGATGGATAACGCCATACGATTTTTTAGCACAAGATTTCTTGGTGCTGGCTCCAGGCCAGTGTTGCCAGATGAAAATTTAGCTTTCCCCCTAAAAAATCCAGTTTTACCCCTTAATTAAAAAAAATTAGTTATTTACGAATATGTACAATAAAATAAGAAATATACTCGAAAGGAAAGTCGTGTGTAGTGTATTTATTCCCTTGCAGAGGGTATTATAATTTCAGTCAGAAGTTTGTAACGCAGTGAAGGAGACGTTTCCGACCTCATAAAGTATATATATTCTTGATCAGCACCAATAGCCGAGTCCCTCTAGCCATGTCCGTCTGTCCGTTTCTATGCAAACTAGTCTCTCAGTCTTAAAGCTATCGCGATGAAACTTTCCCAAAAGTCTTCTTTCTATTGCAGGTAGTACATATGTCGGAGAGAGCCGGATTGGACCACTTTATCTTAAGGCTCTCATAGGAATAATCAAAAAAATATAAGAAAATTCATTGTAACGTTGTAGGAAGTAGGAGTTTGGATTTTTGACAACTTAAAAGCAACATTTTAAATAGGCACGCAGAATCTGGAATCCCTGGAACTGCACCGATCGTGTGATTATTAAACTATGGGTATTTATTTTATCTGCAAGGGTATATAAGATTCGGCTGGCCGAAGCTAGCTTCCTTTCTGGTTTAGATTAAAATTAACTATTTTCAATTTTTACTGGTGTGACCGTGCATCATGTATTTAATACAGCGGTCGGCACACACATACGTGGACATTTTGTTTTATATTTGTGTGAGTAATTTGCACTGGGCAGCTCATCGATGTGTGTGTGCAGACCGCTGTTCTACGTTATATGTGTGCGAGAAGCGCTCCGGCAGAACAAAACCCTATGCTCACTTAATAGGGCGCTGCCGACCGCTGATTTAATAATACCAACATTTCGAGAAAAGACAAAAATATTTCGTTTTAATAATATTTTTCAGGGACCGTAATTATTAAAGGTTACGTATTTTATAGGTATATTAGATATTTTACGCCAATTTGATTTCATTTTAGGTGTTATCAATCCTAACAACACGAATTTTTTTTTTTATCAACACTTAAAAATGGCTTAGGTTACGATCAGACGATCAAATTATTTTTTTTTTTAGAGAAAATGTTTAAAAATGTTAAAAAAACAAGAGAGATACCCGTTACTCAGGTAAAAGGAGTGCTAGGGAGATGGAGATATAAAACTTTGATCGGGCCTAACTTTTTAACAAATGGTCCGATTTGAAAAATGTTCTTCTACATTTTATTAGGTATAAATAAACGCAACAAAATTGCATTTATACTTCCCCGAAATCTTTAAAAATGTGGCCGCCAGACACATTTTAAAATCGTTTGGGGGCGATTGTGGGCGTTAGAGGGGGCGTGGCGCTCGGCTGAAATAAACTTGCGCTGCGTAGGAAGCCCAAGAATATGTGTGGTTAATCCCAACATTCTAGCTTTTGTAGTTTCCGAGATCTCAGGGTTCATACGGACAGACAGACGGACATGGCTATATCGACTCGGCTTGTGATCCTGATCAAGAATATATATACTTTATAGGTACAGAAACGCTTCCTTCTCCCTGTTACATACTTTTGCACGAATACAATATACCCTTTTACTCTACGAGTAATGGGTATAAAAACAATAATTGTTTTCTATGTAAGTTAATGGCAATTGACGCCGACCGAAAGAGATCCCCTGGGAGTTGCCTTTAACGTTGCTTAGCCAACACCGAAACAAGAAAGCCAATCTTGTAGCGTAGAACAATAGCATAAACAAACGACGTTTAATTCTGTATGAAATACATATATCAGATTTAACCAATTTTCACAATCAGTTTTACGTACCGCAGTCTCGCCTCCCAGTCTCTTTGATCTCTCCAATCGGAATAAATCTGAGCGGGAGATTCTGGCTTACAATTCACCATTTCGTGTGACCGCATTTAGCTTTACAACATAATCTCTCTCGATAACAAATACTGAAATACTTGAAATACGCTACATTTAAATTTACTAAACCTTGAGCGTTATGTTAATCCGTTCCACGACATCCCCACCCCGGTGAAGCAACTGCATTCACCACATCCAGAATAGCCAATCTGGAGATGGGACGCATGATTAACTTAGCTCGATCGCCATTGGTAGTGCGCACCGCCGCTCGTCGTGGTACTCCATCCGCTCCTGGGTACACTTCCTCCACGACGCCTTTCCTCCATTCTCGACGAGGGATGGCCGGATCACAGATGTACACGAGATTCCCTGGGCCCATAGGCTCGACATGCTCGCACCATTTTTCTCTGCGAACAAGCGTTGGTAGATACTCATGTACCCAACGTTTCCAGAATCGATCTCTCATCATCCGTGCGATACGCCACTGCTTCCTAGTAGCGCACTTGACAGGCTGCTCTCCGCGATCTCCAGGAAGGTCCGGAACATTAGCCACTCCTCTTAGCAGATCGTTGGGCGTTAGCGGTGCCTCCTGATCCACAGTGACTGGAAGGTGGGTAAGCGGACGAGAATGAACAATATTCTCCGCCTCAATAAGAAAGCTCTCCAAGACTTGTTCCTTAGGAGCCACCTCCTTCACAGTATGCGCGAGCACCTTCTTCACACATTGGACCATCCTTTCCCAGATGCTGCCGGCAGCTGGGTTCGCGGGGCAGTTAAAGATCCATTTGATGACAGCTCATCCTGGATCTTTTCTGGTTCGAAGACTTCGTCGAACTTTCTGGCCTCACGATCTGCTCCAATAAAGTTCTTTCCATTGTCGCTCCTCAATCTGACCACCGGTTCACGGCGGCACATAAAATTCCTCATAGCGATGATGCAGGAATCTGTTGACAAATCGTGGGCTATCTCCAGGTGGACAGCCCTGGTGGTTAGACAAGTAAAGAGTGCGACCCACCTCTTCTCAGTGCGACGTCCAATCGTCACAAACAGCGGACTAAAGTAGTCCAAGCCAGTATACTTGAATGGCCATCCATTCGGCTCCAGCCGGTCCTCTGGCAACGCGCCCATCAATGGCGGAATTGGTCGTACTCTCCTTAAATTGGTTATCCAGAACCTGGTCCGGATCTCGCTTATGGTCGCGACTAGATTCTGGTGCTTCATATTCCTGTGGTAGTGACGAACTATCATCTCTGCCAGTGCGTGCTTGTGCGACAGTATGATCGGGCGCCGTGCGTTGAATGGGACGCATTCGGCGGCATCAATCCGTCCACATGCTCGTATGATTCCATTGTGGTCGACGTATGGGGATAGTCCTCGTAACTGACTGCCTTTCGCCACTACCTTTCCTGGGCGCGCTGGATCAGTTTCCGTTCTGCATCCGCGCACTCAGTAGCTGTAATACCGTAGGCCTCATACTCGTCACTCAATCCACGGCACCGTCGTATGAACCTGAGGATCCACGCTGTGGTCCTGACCAATCGATTATAATTCGAAAATCTCTGCAAAGATATAAAATCGTTGGCAATTACCAGTGTAAACTCACACGGCATCTCTTCTTCTGCGGAGTGTGGACTGTCGCGATCACTTGGAGATGGCTTAAGCCACTGTTCTTCCGACTCCCGCAGAAATGATGGCCCGCTCATCCACCTTGCCCCTTGGCTAAGGTCCACATGGCGCTGTGGCCTCGTCGCGTCATCTTCCACGTTTTCGGCAGACGGTATCCACCTCCATTAAGACACCTCTGTTGACTCTAAGATCTCCGCCACCCGGTTTCCAACGAACTGCTTATACCGCCGCTGGGTGCTGCTTATTCAGTGCAGCACGGTCTTAGAGTCAGTCCATAGCACGCATCTGCTGATCGATACGTCGTGCTCTCGTCTTACGGTGTCCATCAGCCTGGTTCCTAATACAGCTGCTTGGAGCTCCAGGCGCGGGATCGTCATCGTCTTCATCGGGGCGCATTTCGTTTTGGAACACACGAAATAGGACCGCACATCATTGTTGTCATAAGTCGCCCTCCAGAATGCAACTGCTGCGAACGCCGATTGGCTGGAGTCCACAAACACATGTAGCTGCAGTTCACGTACGCATCCCGTGCCAAAGTAGTAGCGTGGACAGCGGAAATCTCTCACGTAATCCATTTCCAGCCTCCAGCTCTCAAACGCTTTGGCTAACTTATCCGGCAACGGCTCGTCCCACTGAACTCCTCTCCGCCAAATTGTTGATGCGTGAGATTTACCATGAAGCAGCTCAAGAATCCTATCGGGTCAAATGTCGACATAACCAGACTTAGGAATTCTCTCTTGGTGGGTGCACGTTCTCCGGTCATCACGCTGCTGGGAACCCTGTGGAACCTTACGCTGATTTAAAGTTCTCCGTCGCTGGGTGCCAGTACATACCTAATATTTTCTCCTCCGCTTCATTCCATTCAACGTTATTATTGGATCCTAGTGGGTTCAAAGCCTTGACCACACTTTCCGAACTTGATGAGAAGCGGCACAAATCGAATCCGGCCTAAGCATGAATTTTCCTTACTCGTTCTGATACAGCGATAGCTTCTTTCTCGTCCGGGAAACTATCCACGTAGTCATCTACATAATGATACTCATTGATGGCCTGAACCGCGCGAGGATCTGCTTGGGCGTATCTTGAAGCGTTTATGACCATTCACATGATGCGCTGAGCACGGCGAACAAGCGGCTCCGAACGTCATCACTACCATTTCGAACAGATCTGGATCTCGCCGGTCATCTCCATTCCTCCACAGGAATCTCTGGGCGCATCTATCCTGGGGCTGTATCAGCACCTGATGAAACATCTCCTTTATGTCTGCGCAGACCCCGACTGCTCCTTCCCAAAAATGGAAGAGCACGGCTGGCAGAGACTTGAACTGTTGTGGGCCTTTGAGTAGAACTGAGTTCAAAGATGTATTGCCCATTTTGGCTGCGGCATCGAAGACTAGGCGGATCTTTCC
The DNA here is from genome assembly GCA_035046095.1 of Drosophila pseudotakahashii. Classification (NCBI taxonomy): domain Eukaryota; kingdom Metazoa; phylum Arthropoda; class Insecta; order Diptera; family Drosophilidae; genus Drosophila; species Drosophila pseudotakahashii. The sequence goes on from JAWNOE010000059.1 coordinate 1,310,370, forward strand.
GGGCTTGTTTGGGTTCTCGACCCCGAAGTGCGGCAGGTACCAGATCTTGTCCCGGTTATCGGCTGCCACTTCCTGCTGCTCCAGGCGTCGTGCGTAACCCTTGTTGACGTAGTCCTCCATTATCGACTTGTAAGCCCGTGCAAAGCTGTCATCCCGTCTCATCTTCCTTTCAATGCCGACAAGTCTCTTGAGTGCCATGTTATAGCTGTCTGGCAGGCTCACTTTATCATCTTTCCACAGCAATCCAGTTTGGTATCGTTGGCCCACTCGCCTAGTCGTCTCGTCCAGGATTCCCAAAGCCCGTGCGTCGCCACTAGCTGCGACTGGTGGCGCCGGCTTCACTCCGAAATTCTCTATTTCGAAATAGTCGCTGACCATCTGCTCGAGATGATCATACTGTGGGACGGCTAGGAGGCACGATCTTTGCATTGGTGAACTCATCTGACTTCTTACAGGTCCAAAAACCACCCATCCTAGTTTGGTGGCGGCTGCATAGGGTCCTCCTGCTCCGAAGCTCCTATTTTGCATAGGTATTCCTAGGTGCGCATGGTCTAGTCCAATTAAAATCCTCGGGACCGCATTACGATACGGTTTCATCGGCAGGCGTGCACAAGCCTTCGCCGCTTTGACATCTTCCCGTCGCAGACTTTGCATCGGAAGGTTGAGGTTAGAGACCGCATACACATTTTTCAAAGCATGGCGTTTCGGTCTGCCCACTCCACTAATCTGGAGGCTGACCATCTTTGTGTTCTCTTTCGCTGACTTGCCACCGAACCATTGAATGTTGAGCTGCCGACTTTCGCCTTTTAGGTTTAGGCTTCGAGTGAGCTCCTCGTCGATCAGGGTCACGGACGAACCTTCGTCGAACAGCGCGTAGGTATCCACCTGCGTGTTCTCCCCGTACAGCGTCACGGGCAAAATACGGAATAGTAAGTGTCCTCCATCCGGATCGACGCATCCGATGTGGCTATCCATTCCCGTCACTTGGCTGACGGCCTTCGTCCCGCTTGCGCCGTGCATCCTGCGTCTGTGCAGATGCCGTAAGCGGACTACTCTGGGCCAGATCATCTGGCTGATGTACTTGTGTGTCCACCTTCCTCCTGTCAGCGCCCGCATGTACCATGCGACCGCGATCGCTCCTTTCATTTGGCCATGGTCGACCGTGGAGTTGCGATGTCCGTGTGGGGTTGCCCACCCCGTCATGCAGGAGGTAGTGATGCCTCATCTGGCATCCGTAGACGTTGCACTTCCCGTTTCTCTTGCAGAACCTGGACATGTGACCGCTCTCCAGGCACGAGAAACAAATCCGATGCTTTCTTACAAACTCTATACGGGCAGTCGGAGTAGCGTGGTTGAAATCCTTACAGTTCTTGATCGTGTGTTGCCCCTCGCAAATTGGGCAACTCCTGGGATGATCTTCAAATAGATCCTGATCCTTCTGACTGGTGCTGGCGTGCAATACCCGGTTGTGGTGTCCGTATCCTGGCCTGATGTATCAGGCTTTGGAGCACCACTTGGGATTAATCCCGGTTGCTTTGGAGTCCGTGGCCGCTGCAGCTCACCGGCCGATAAGCCCGGCACATTCTTCGGAGTGCCGGCTGATGTGGTCGCGGTGGTCGTAGTTGCAGTTGCGGTAGCTCCCGTCTGTCCAATTCGGGGGCTCCGCCGGGGTGAATGTGAAGTCGGCATTGCACGATAAAGCAGTGCGAATAAAAGAAATGACGCCGACCGAAAGAGATCCCCTGGGAGTTGCCTTTAACGTTGCTTAGCCAACACCGAAACAAGAAAGCCAATCTTGTAGCGTAGAACAATAGCATAAACAAACGACGTTTAATTCTGTATGAAATACATATATCAGATTTAACCTATTTTCACAATCAGTTTTACGTACCGCAGTCTCGCCTCCCAGTCTCTTTGATCTCTCCAATCGGAATAAATCTGAGCGGGAGATTCTGGCTTACAATTCACCTTTTCGTGTGACCGCATTTAGCATTACAACATAATCACTTTTTGAGTTTAACGGGTGGTATTTGTGTAATAGCGGTTTGAAAAAAATAGCCACATTTAATGTTTTGATTTAAGATATCTTTGAGGGTTTGTACTCAATTGCATTAAAACATATGCCAAAAAATAGCTGAGATGCATTTCTAAATAATTGCATTTAAGGTTCCATCATCATTTGAGTCAATCAAAGCCTATGCGCCATTTAGGTAATTTGTTCAATACCAGTTCAGAACGTCAACGTTCTCAAAATCGAACTGTTGTTGCTCCGCTTCCAAGCCAGAATGCTTGGTTTCCTTTGCGTCCTCGTGTTTCCTTTGCTTCCTCGTGTTTCCTCAAGTCAGCCATTAATACCACTAAGGCCACTGTGGTGGTTACCTTCAATGTCAAATTTGTGAAAGTAGTCTCATTCTGTTCGGGACACTATATTGGACATTGGTCGCTCGCGAGATTTTTTGAAATCTTTATTTTCTGAAGGGAAATTTCATGCCCAACGCGTTTCTGTTACTTAATATTTTGTTGGTCTTCAATCTTTGTGTTATTTAAGCCAAACTTCAAACATTCCTTCTGGGGTGGAAATAGTAGATGGTACTATATGATTTTCTTTTTTTTATTTTTTATAACTTCTGCAGGTTGGTAGAACTATTGGTCGTAGTCGCTGTATTGGTTGCGCTCCTAGTCAAATCTGTAAGAGAGAGCTCGATGAGCCAGATTGCAGTCAAACTAAACAAAATGGTCTTAGTCGCGGTTAGGGGCGGCAAAACAAAAATTTGACAGCGCGAAATTTGTAAAGAATAATGGAATTGTAGAAATCAAGGAAGAATAAGAGACTATTAGATACCTAGCTGAGTAATCAGCTATAGGAAGTGCGAGGGAGATGGAGATATAAAACTTTGATCGCGCATATCTTTTTAACGAATGTTCCGATTTGAAAAATAGGTATTGGTATAAACCAGCGGTCGACAGCGTCCTATTAAGTGAGAAAAGGGTTTTGTTCTGCTCACCCTCTGCCCACACGTATACTGTAAATCTGCGGTCAGCACACGCGCACTGTTGAGCTGTTCCGTGCAATTGACTCACACTAATATAAAACAAAATGTCATTGTATGTGTGTGCCGACCGCTGGTAAATACCCTGCAGTTCCATTCATCACCTTTTTAGCAGTGAATCACTGCCAAAAATTGAGCACTAAGCGCTCAATCACTAGTGAATTTGTATGAAAAATAGCGATGATTTTAACATGCGCATGTCCTAGGGGCTCATCACTGCCAGAAACTGGCGCTGATTTAGCACCTGTTCATCACCATTTTTCATCGCCTAATTCATCACCAAATTCATCACCTATTCAGCGCTTTTTCAGCGCCTAATTATCACTTAAATTCATCTCCCATTTTTATTGAAAATATGTTGAATTTCATTGCTTTTATCAATGGGTTTATTATTACATTAAATTACTACATTTTTACAAACTACGGTGACTTGTAGGGGTCTTCGGCAGGTTCTCAGCTTCCGGAGTCTTGGTGAGCTGGAGATTATTCACGCATTTTCGCACTCTCTTCCGACTCTCTGAAGGCTCCACCTGACCAATTGGATCTGAATTTGAAAAATATTTGTTTTTATATTATATAACGAGGCAAGAATGATAAAAACTTACTTAGCAGTACAAGAATAACGTTCTTCTGGGCTGTAGGACAAAATGATTTCATCTGAAAAGATATTTTATAAGAACTGTGTACCATCAGCTTGACCTAAAAATATTAAAAATAAAGGATAATATAAAAATGAAAAGCTACTGTAATTAAGATAAGACAATACACTTGACAATTACTTGCCTAAAAATGTATTCTTAATTAAAGCACTTTTGTTTAAACTCTAAAATAACTAATCACAGCAATGCTACTCCTTTAAAAGCTAAAACGCAGTTGAAAACCGCGGAAAAACGGCGCCTGCCCTCGAGAAACAGAAAAAGAAAACTGAGCGAGAAAAACAACATCAATCGCAATCTCTCTTGTTGTTGTCTTCACTTTGCCACGATCGCGCTTGCCCAGCTTGCAGAGCGAGACAGGCGAAGTTCGACATTTTGTCTCGTTTTCTAAGAGAGAGAAATTTGGGAGAGCGTAATTGAGACAGAGGGGGTTGGTGAGAGAGTCGATTCTGCAGACGCTCTGCCGGCGTCGCAGTCGACTCAGTGCATTTCAGCGCTTGGGCTAAATTCGGGAACTACAGGGTACACAATAAAACTGCATTTTTACTTTTCCGATATCTTTATAGGTGTGGGCGCCAGGCACCTTTAAACAAATGGATTAGGGCGATTGTGGGCGTAAGAAGGGGCGGGCACCTTTTTAAAATAAATTTGCGCTGCGTAGGAGCTCCTAGAACCTGCATGCCAAATGTTAAACCTCTAGCTTGTATAGTTTCCGAGATCTCTACCCTACGACCGGAAAATGTTGGGGTCAGGTTGGGTAGGTAATATTTTCAAAGAAAGCCTGACCTACTTGACCTGAAATTTGGTTTGGGTACCCAAATAACCCATTTTGTATACCCATGCAGGGCTCTAATATATATACTTTATGGGGTCGGAAACGTCTCCTTCACTGCGTTGCAAACTTCTGACTGAAATCATTATTCCCTCTGCAAGGGTATAAAAATGTAGCTTGGGTGTTTTTCGATATATTTCCTTCTACTCTTGAAATTATTACTTTTGAAATACTTCTGAATTTCTAATCGAACGACTGCCCTATAGCATCTTCCCTATGGCACACCTTTTGTTTTTATACTGTCATTTCAACATTCGCTTATCAAACTTCACGCATTTGGTACCGATCGAAAGGTTAGGCTTGTAGCTTCAAAATACCAGGGACCAAAAATAATGATTATTTTTATTTCTTCAAACAAAAATATCGGCCACTTATAACAGCCCTAAAAACAAATGATTTTCACCAAAATAATTATCGTTGTCCAATCTATGCATTCCCGCCGTGATTTTTATCTTTTTGTTCAATGGTAATCTTTATTTTAGAGCAATATAACAAGACTTATAGCATAATAATTATTTTTGATCAAACAAATTATGATCCAAAAATAAAATTGGAATAAAATAAAAATCGTAGAATAGGCTTTTTTTTAAAGTGGTTAAAAAAATTTGCAAAAAATCGTGGTGTTAGCTTTGATAACCCCTTAGACAGCTCTGAAATCAGATTGTCGAAAAGTCTTACAGGAGAACCGCGAGGCTCTGATGAGTTTTATTTTGATTGGAATAAAAAAAAAATCTTAGGATAATCCATTTTTTAAAAGTGGTTAAAAAAATTTGCAAAAAATCGTGGAGTCAGCTTTGATAACCCCTTAGACGGCTGTAAAATCAGATTGGCGAAAAGTCTTACAAGAGGGCCGCCAGGCTCTGATGAGTTCTATTTTTAGCAAAAAAATAAAAATCATCAATAACACTATGCAGCATCAAAAATGTACCTCGATGGATGCTATATTTTTGGATTCGTTACGAATTCCCAAGTTAAACTGCGTTTTCCAAAAAGTTCCCCGACGCAAGGATTCTTAGCAAAAGGACCTCAAAGTTGGAAAAATGCTGAAATTGACCAACTTTCCAGAGATCTCAGGGGCAATCGGATGCATGGTTTGATTCGATGTTAAAGTTTTTTAAAAGATACACTCTTTATCTGTCAAACCCCATACTTGGAATAATTTTAGGATTTTTTTAAAGGCAGAAATAAACCGACCTCTGTCGGACTGAGGACTTTTTGTATGCAAAACTAACACGCTCAAAGATGCCAACTTACACAAAATGGGTTGTTTCGGGAAAAAAATAATAATTTTTTTTCTGACTGTCAAATTAAGCTGATTTTTCTTTCAATTTGTTAACAGTTTAATTACTTATGTTTTAAACCTATTACCAAGTTAATTTAAGCACGTTACTAATTTTTTAAAGAATTAAAAAAAAGTGAAAATAAACTTTTTAGGTGAAAAATGGTGCTTAAATGTGGCTAATGTTTTACCCAAAAGTTTTGTTGCTAACAATCACTTTAAAAATTGTTTAAAAAAATTTGTTTAGTGGAAAAGTTTTGAGAAAATGGGGTGTCCCAACTAACAGACCGTCCCAACTTACAGACCTTAATGGGGAATTAATAGGAAAGAAATTATAGCTCCGTTGGTTTTTATTGTAAATCTTATTTAATGTTATCAAATTTCAAATTAAATTTAAAAATAATCGAACAACGATACTTTATAGCTTATATAGGGATAGAAAAATTAATGTCAAAATAATACGAAATTCAACATTTTGTAATTTATAATTTAATAGGAATGATCTGCAATCGCAATGCCACCGATATATTAGCCGATAGTATCGGCTATAAAAATAATCCGATGTTATTTAAATGGCCCTTAATAATATACAAAAGGTTTGAATTAAATCCATCTAAGCAGTTTTTATAGAAAAATCGCAAAGTAGTAATAGTAGCGATAATACGTTCAAATGCTTTAGGAATTGCAGACAATTTAGAAATACCTCTATAATTCTGGTCATCCGCCTTCGCTCCCTTTTTATGAAGAGGAATAATAAAAGAGTGCTTCCAGATAGTTTGAAAAACAGATGATGAAATAGACAAACGAGAAATTAATGAAAAACAAACATACATTTCACTAAATTGCAGCCATAAAATTATAAGACTGATCGAGAATTAAATTTTCAGGTCTGTCTGTCTCGGACAGTAATACTGACAGCAACGTCAGTGTCGCCGATACAATTTCCCTAAAAACAATGGCACAGGAAGCCATTAATCGATCAGCGATCGATACCAATTCACTAATTCAGCAGCAAACAAGCAACATTGAAACAAGACAGCAGCAGAAATCACTCCTCCAACATTTCAGCTCGGAAACAATTGTCAATCAGCAGCAATCGATATCGCAGCAGCAACCACAGCTTCAGAATACCAACGTTTCAATCGTACCGATCGCGGCTGCCACACATACCACAGGGACCGGCAACGGTCCTTCCACCGGCAGTGGACTCATAAATCTAGCAAACGCTGCTGGTCAGCCAATAAGTGGCAATGTCAAATCGCATGCGTGCCAGCACCAGCAGATGGCCACGACGGAAGCGCACATTCCTACGCTGCTTGGAGTGACACCATTAGGACCAACGCCACTTCAAAAGGAGCATCAAATGCAGTTCCAAATGATGGAAGCCGCCTATTATCACCTGCCACAACCCATGGATACGGAAAAGCTGCAAACTTATTTTCACCGAGCTCCAGTTCCCACCCCAGCACATTATCCACAGGTGAGCTATTGTGGTAGTCATCGATTTTGCATGGATTATATTTTATATACATTTCAATTAAGGCACAGCTGCCAATATATGATACCGTTGAATTCTACCAACGACTCTCAACGGAGACCCTTTTTTTTGTATTCTACTATATGGAGGGCTCTAAGGCACAATATCTAGCGGCCAAGGCTCTAAAAAAACAGAGCTGGCGCTTTCACACAAAGTACATGATGTGGTTTCAAAGGCATGAGGAGCCTAAAATTATCAACGATGATTACGAACAGGTAAGCAAGGCAACACATCTGGGTAAGAAGAGCTAATTAATTACATGTATTGAACACTGTTTGCAGGGTACGTACATCTATTTTGACTATGAAAAGTGGAGTCAGCGAAAGAAGGAGGGATTCACCTTTGAATACAAGTACTTAGAGGACAAGGAGCTGAATTAAATATGTTGCGATGTGTTTTGCTTCGTTTGTCTATAAGAAAATTAATCCATTAAAATAAAAAAATAAATCAATACCATTTTCATACGAAATCACAAATCCACAATCATAAGACAAACCCAAAAACAGTAACCGAGAAGATCAGCTTAAAGAAAAAAATCAGAAAGTGATTAAGCAGTCGTAAGCATAAGATAACATGAATATAAGTATAATGCTTATTGGAAATGCATGTAAAACCCTGTCTTTAATTGTTTTTTTTTATTGTTTACGACTACGTTTAATTTTTAAATTTTTAATTAGTTCATGAGGATGTTTAGGACGTAAGACTCACACAAAACTTTTATATACATTTTGCGTAGTCCTCTTATTCATTCAAACTATATCCATTAAAATTAGACTCGTGAATCTACAGAACTCCCAATTCGCATATTGTAAAAACGTAGCGACCGAACGGAACTTACCCTTTTAAATAAATAGGTATAAACAAACAATAAAAATCATTGGCGCCGATTCGTATGCGTCTAGAATAAGATGCGAATAAAAATAAACAAGTTTCAGCTGATCTTATTTAAATTTAATAATATATTTACGGTTACTAAGATCATTGATTAAGTTAACTAAACTTTTTACATATATAAGAAAGAAAAAAAAAAACAAGTAAATAAATGAACGTATTCATATTATCTTAGTTTGGCTATAATCAGGGTTAAGAACTCAAATAGTTTTAAATATCGTTTGGTTCCCTTTTATGGCAATAATAGTTACAACTTTAAAATGCAATGCCCGTTAGAGCGCTTAAGGGGGTTCACCCACATTTTGGTCGCCTTTTTAATGGTTTCAACAAAACTTAGAGCTTTGATTATTTTCCCATTTTTTTAATATTTAACCAAAGTCAATTTAGAAATTATGTACCTACAGTTAAAACAAATAAGATCTTTTTGTTGTGCAAGTCTTGAAAGAAACACAAATTATAACACTTTCTGGTGATCACGATTTCTATGAATCTATATGAATGTACCTCTGACACGAACTAAACATTTTTAAAATTTTCTAAAAATAGTCGTTTGGGGATTTATCCAAAACTTAAAAAAAAGTAGCCGTTTTTTTTTTTTTTTTTTTTTTTTTTTTAGTGATATTGTGGTCACCAATTGAAAAAATTTCATTCGAGAAAAATACGTTTGAAAGTAAAAGTTTTTCTTCATTCGCTCAGCCGGGCATTTCATGTCAGCGTTGTAATTTTTATACGACATTGAATTTAAAAAAAAACGTTTAAACCACATATTAAACTTAGATTAAAGATATAATGTAAGTATAATATGTGTGTAACGGGTATAATTAATTTTTTACCATATTTATGGCTGTGTTATTATTGAGTATGGGGTTTGAAAGATTAAGAGTGGTTTTGACACCACAAAAAACCAAAAATCCGTTTGCTTGTAATACCGGAATACCTGTACACCCGGAAAGTTGTCAATTTGTAGCATTTTTAAAATTTTGAGGTCCTGTTGCTCAGAATCCTTGCGTCGGGGAACTTTTTGGGCGGCACACATTAATTTGGTAATTCGTAACGAATTGAATTGAATTCCATCGAGGTATGTTAATTTTAGATGTAACATAGTGTAATTGTTCTGCCTTTTATATGATTGTTTGTGACTGAGAGTACTACTTGCATAAGCTTACTTACAAATCAACAATGCCAAAACTAAAAAATATGCAATTTTTTCGGCCAAAAAAATGTTAAAACGTTTTTCTTAAAAAATAATACTAATTTTTGCTGATTTTTGTTTCTTAAAGCCTAGTACTCAGTACGACAAAGAGTGCTAGCTAAGCATAGGAGTAAGCGAGAGGTAAATAGGTAGCTAAGGCGTTTAGCCGTGGACTTTTTTCACCACGGTACTCAGATGAGCTAATAAAATGGTAGGTAAATACAAAAAATATACCAGATTTAGCGTATACATTTTGATTAGAGCCCTTAGCCGCGGCTCAAAGAATTGAAAATTTGATCTTTGGCTGTGTTTGTGCAGAAGCTGTGTGCCAATAACAAATTATAAATGGAAGGAAAACCCCAAAAATCATTGAAAACTGTCTGTAGGAGTTGCTGCGACAAGACATATCGCCATGCCCAGCTGATTCTCAATAAGACCATGCTACATGCAAAGCGGGTGAAACTAAAAACTTCGGTCACACTACAAAAGTATATAATTTTTTTCGACTAGTGAAACTCTTAGCCGAACTGAGTACTAGGGTTAATTATTTTTTGTTGTTTCAATATTTTATATTTTCCTGGCTCTTTGGACTCGGGCGGCGCCAAGGCTGTTCCTCGCACAGGCGATATATTTTCTCTGTATATATATTTTTTCGATGGTTCTCGTCTCCGTGATCGTTAAAGTTGTTGAACATTTGTACACATTTCTTGGAAATTTATTACCATTGGTTTTTGTGCCTCAGTAAAAATGTTTTTTTTATACCCGTTACTCGTAGAGTAAAAGCGTTTGCGACCCTATAAAGTATATGTTTTCTTGATCGGGATCACTAACCAAGTCGATTTAGCCATCTCCGTCTGTTTGTCTGTCCGTCTGTCCGTCCGGATGAACGCTGAGATCTCAGAAACTACAAAAGCTAGAGAATTGGGATTACCCACACATATTCTTTGGCTTCCTACGCAAGTTTGTTTCAGACGGGGGCCACGCCCCCTCTAACGCCCACAATCGCCTATCTCTATCTAAACGAGTTTAAAAAGTGTCTGGCGCGTACACCTTTAAAGATTTTAGAAAAGTAAAAATGCAGTTTTATTGCATTTATCAATACCTATCGAAATGTAAAAGAAATTTTTCAAATCTGACCATTCGTTAAAAAGTTAAGACAGATTAAAAATGTTCTCTCTCCATCTCCCTCGCACTCCCTTTAGCTGAGTAACGGGTATCTGATAGTCGAGGCACCCGACTATAGCGTTCTCTCTTGTTTTGTTTCTGTTTTGTCTATCTGATAATTTATGCAAACAATCCATTAAAATTTTAGAAAGATTTAAAAACATAATTATTTAGGATTTTTTTCCAGTTTTTGTATTTTCCTTAAGTAGTTTGCATATGACAAAATACTGTTCTTTTTACGGAAATTAAGGAAAAAAGTTCTGATAAATTCTTTTCTTATTTTTTAAATTTAAAATAAGTAGCTTCATGTTCAATTTTAGTTTCCGCAGGCGAAGCTGCGGGCTTACGAACCTGCTAGTATATAATATTATCTAATATAATTGTATATAATCGGTACCCAGGGAACACCCCGGGGAGGTCATTACAATTGTAATGTAATTATTAGTATTTCAAATTAAAATAACATTTCGTTAAATGATTTTGTGCCATTCAATTTTGGCTTTTGTTTCCCCATTGTGATTCTCCTTTTCATAAATAACACTGGATAACAAAATGGACTTTATTAAAAGGTGCAGGCCTATGGGCATTAAATTGTGTTAATATATATATAAGCATATCTGCATACTTCGTTTTTGAGTTTATCGGGTGGTATTTATGTAATAGCGGTTTAGATATCTTTGAGGGTCTGTACTCAATTGCATTAAAACATATGCCAAAAAAAAGCTTATATGCATTTCTAAATAATTGCATTTAAGGTTCCATCATCATTTGAGTCTATCAAAGCAGTTCAGAACGTCAACGTTCTCAAAATCGAACTGTTGTTGCTCCGCTTCCAGGCCAGAATGCTTGGTTTCCTTTGCGTCCTCCTGTTTCCTCAAGTCAGCCATTAAAGTCATCAAATTCATTTAAAAATGTGTTGCGTCCGGTAAGTCAGCCTAATTTTGAAAATACCACTAAGGCCTCTGTGGTAGATCAACCAAATGCTACAGAGCGTGATGTCCAAGCACGCCATTGAGTCAACGCGCCGCAATGACTAACTACGGATTAAATATCATAACATGGAACGCTAACAATTTAGTTAGCAAATCCTTGGAGGTTGGGCACTTCTTCCAGGAACGTAACATTGACATGTTGTTAATCTCAGAGACTTATTTTACCAGCCGTTCTTTCTTTCGAATCCATGGATATGCTGTGCACTGCGCCAACCACCCCGATGATAGAAATCGTAATGGTGCTTGTATCATTATTTAATCGTCCCTGGACTATCAACTTGCTATAAGTTTAATCACTTCGTTTAGAAGAATTTAATATTCTTAATGACATGAATGCAGTCATTGATTACAAAAACAAAAAACTAAAAGTCAATGACGTGTGCTTAGATCTCTTTATGCAGAAAAATCAATAAGATCTAGACATTAATAACTTAATTCCAATAAACTTTATTAACCCACAGGCTAGATGGGTCCTTTGTGGGTCGTTCAGAAGAAAGTGGACCAATCTAATAAGCAAAAGTGGAGGCTTGTTGTAGACTACCGTAACTACTAAACCAAGAAAAAATCGAAGATCGATTCCCGATCCCAAATATAGACGAGATATTTGACAAGCTAGGGAGCTGTAAAATATTCTCCACCCTAGACCTACCAGATAGAAATGGACATTAAAGATGATCACAAAACAGTCTTTTCAACAACCAGCGGCCACTACGAGTTTCTTCCAGAGCATGTTAAAAACAGTTGACTATTTCTAGCTGTCTCAAAATAACTCTCACTTTGGGACCCTTTGAGCAAATAGGTTTTCGGTCTTTGCTCAACCAGTAACCGATTTTTTTTGTTTCTAAACTGTTTCGGTTGATCAAAGACCGTCTGAACTGAACGGAGAACAAAAACGGTCTTTTGACTTTTTATGCCTATGTGTGTATAAACTACATTTATGTAACATGCCTATGCCATACTATGGCTCACCTACCCGCAGATTTCGGGATTATTTTTACTGTGCTATACTATTAACAACATGAAAACAAGAACCATTTCTTGTGAGGCGTGTTAGTAAAGAATGTGCCTACTTCGGCTTATACCAAAAAAAAAAAAAAAAATATGTTCTATAATAGAACCTTGCATGAGTAGAGTCATAGTTCCCTTTGATTTCATGAGCCATTCGATCTATCTATGTTTTTTAAGTCATGACTCCTATGGCTCATGACTCCTATGAAACATGGCTCGTACTATGAGCCATGACCTACTTAATTGATTAGAAATGTAGTGACTCCTATAGCTCATCAGCTGACTCTTATAGCTCACCTAGTAGCTCATAGGGTTCATTGTCAAAATAGAAAAGTTACATTTTTTGTTTTAACATTTCTCGACATGAATGGGCTGGAAGCAGATCAATATGTAAGTTTTTTTTTCTAAGAATTTGAGTAACCGCATACAATTAAAATATTTAACACTAAGGTTTTACCCGAATCGCAAAGCATCAAATTAAAGCTCCTGTCTGGGGAGTATGAATTATGCAACAAGCGCGGGAAGAGTAAGGTATGGGAAACTTTCGCGAAAATCAAGGACAATCGTGGCGCTTGTATCGACAACTTGGTGGGGTGTAGAAAATGTTTTGCATTCCTGAAATTCAGTAGAAGTACTTCTAATTTAACCCGTCACAAGTGCTTTAAGGACAGTGCAGAGAATTCGACGAGTGATGCAAGCTTTCAACTGGATTTAGAATCTAAAAGTGATGTTGTCAAAGTCGTAACCCAATGGTCTGTGGAAAATTGTCGTCCGTTTGAAATGATTGCAGATTCAGGGCTAACAAAATTTGCTGACACAATGATACAGCTAGGAGCCAAGTTTGACCATAAACTGCAGGCAAGTGCAGCTTTACCACATCCATCCATGGTCTCCACAAATGTGAGTCAATGGTATGCAGATGAATTTCAAAAGGTGAAACGAGAAATAGGCCGGATTAGACAACAGCAGATAGGCTACGCTCTAACAACTGATGCGTGGACTGACAGTGTGGTGCAGTGTGGGTATGTGCCCGTGACCATTCATTATGTCTCACAGGGATAACTTCTTAGCCGGCTTTTATCAATAGAATCAATGAAAGGATTATCATCAACTGGTAAAGAAGTGCTGGTATTTGTTGTACATAATTTAATATTTATATTAAACAGGTGCTAACCTTAAGAAAGTTCTGAAAGCTAGCTTAGAAGAGTTCGATTGCCATCTGGACGAAGATGATCCCATAATTGTCACAGACCGCGTCGCTAATATGGTGGCAGCATATCGTGGGCACAGTCACATTCATTGCATAAATCATTTGATAAATAACGTTGTTGAAAAAACCTTCAGGGACGTTTTAGAGCTCGGAAACATCTTGCAAAAATGTACCAGATTAGTCCGATATTTTAAGAAGTCTGGAGAGAATCAAAATCTGGAAACTACTTTAAAAAGTTTCTGTCCCACTCGGTGGAATACAGCGTTTTATACGTAGCGTTCAGTCGAACAAAATTGGACTAAAATCTCGGCTGAATTACTAAACAACAAAGAGGATGGTCGTCTTAGGGACCTGAACTGCAATGAGTTAAAAGAAATCACGGACGTACTTGAAATTTTTGAGCAAGCCTCTAATATTCTAGAAGGGGATCAATATCCAACACTTCATATGGTCATTCCCCAAACGTATTCACTAAAGAAGTCATGCCTCCCGAAACTAGAAGATTGCGACCTAATCGCTAGTGTGAAAGCAACTTTGCTGTCGCATATGGACTCCATAGTTATTCCTCATATAACGAAATTTCATAAATTGGCAGTACTACTTTTTCCTCCAGCGAATGAAATGATATCATTCACAGACATTGAACGAGCAACGACAATTGACGATTGCAAATCAATAATGAAACAATTTTTAATTGAAGATACAGATAAAAACCTTGAAGGCACGCCATCCAAAAAATGATTTTTTGGTGAATTTGTGCGCTCCGTTGGAAATGAAACACAGGACCAAGCTATAGAGAGGGAGATAAGATCATACACAAATAATATGACCCAATACACAGAAGACCTCGATCCTTTAAAGTGGTGGGAAACAAATAAAACAAATTTTCCCCTGCTTTTCAAGGCCAGTTGAAAAATTTTGAGTGTACCAGCAAGCAGTGCCTCTTCAGAGAGAGCATTCTCCCAAGCAGGAAATCTAATTTGTGTGAAAAGGGCCGCTATTACCTCAAAAAGCCTTATGGTAAAGCAACTTATGTTTTTACACAATAACATTCGAAATCAATCCAAATTATAAGTGAAAGTTCTTACAAAAACCATGTTACTAAAAAATGGGTGTTGGACAAAAAACACGTCTGTCTAAATATAAAAATCAATTTAAAAAGTTTTCGTCTTGTAAAAAGTATTTATTTCTGTGATCTATTCAGATTAAAAGATTAAAGAAATTTCAGCCCTGAGTCATGACTCATAGGGAGTCATGAGTCATGGGGAGTCATGAGCTATGGGAGTCATGAGCTATAGGAGTCATGAGCTATAGGAGCCATGAGGTTTTAGATCAGATCAAGTAGATCATGTTAGCCATGCCATACGCTGAGCCATTCAGATCCAACAAATTTTCCGACATGAGCTACTCGAACCTTTTTTTAAAATGTGAGTCAAAGAGCCCTATGACTCCACTCTATTCTATACACCAAAAATGTTGTTGTTTTTTCCAAATTTTTTTTAAAAATAATTGAATTTTTAAAATTTAATTTTTAAAAATAATTGAATTTTTTCTTATTTTTAATGGATCTGGAAACTTTTTGTATGCCTTTTGGACTACGTAACGCACCCTCAACGTTTTGGAGGCTAATGAATGATATTCTTAGCCCCTATACGGGAAAATTTTGCATCGTTTACATGGATGACATCCTTATATTTTCAAAAACTATAGACGTGCACGTCAATCATCTATGCTGTATATTCAGCTGCCTATCTAAGGCAAAGATCGAATTTCTTAGACATACTATTAATTCAAAGGGCCAAGCCGGAAAAAATTTGAGGCACTTTTGAAGATAAAACATATATAGTCGGGTGCCCCGACTGTCAGATACCCGTTACTCAGCTAAGGGAGTGCGAGGAAGATGGATATATAAAACTTTGATCGGGCATAACTTTTTAACGAATGGTCCGATTTGAAAAAGTTCTTCTACATTTCGATAGGTATTGATAATCACAATAAAACTGCATTCCGAAATTTTGAAAGGTTTGGGCGCCAGACAAACAGAAACAAACTTGCGCTGCGTGGGAACTCCAAGAATATGCATGCAAAATGCCAATCGTCTAGCTTTTATAGTTTCCGAGATCTCAGCGTTCATACGGACGGACAGACAGGCGGACAGAGAGGCGGACAGATGGACATGGCTAGTTCGACTCGGCTAGTGATCCTGATCAAGAATATATATACTTTATAGGGTCGGAAAAGCTTCCTTCTCCTTGTTACATACTTTTGCACGAATACAATATACCCTTTTACTCTACGAGTAACGGGTATAATTACCAACAAACCAGAAATAACTTAAAAGTTTCCTAGGAATGACAGAGTATTTGAGGCGCTACATAAAAGAACACTCTAAGATTGCACAGCCCTTAATAAAATACTTAAAGAAAAGTGCGAAAATAAACACACATGATCTAGATTACATAGAATCGTTTCAAAAACTAAAAATCCTTATAACAAATGATCCAATAGTCGTATATCACGACTTCAATAGGCAATTTACGATTGTTACAGACGCGAGTAACTATGCATTAGGCGCTGTGCTTATGCAAGACAATAAAGTAATTTCCTACGCTACCCGTTCGCTTAAAAATCACGAACTTAGTTATAGTACAATAGAGAAAGAGCTTCTTGCCATTTATTGGTCAACAAAATACTTTAAATATTATATTTATGGAAGAAAGTTTATAATTAAAACCGACCACAGGCACCTAGTTTGGCTTAATAATCTAAAAGAACCTAACCTAAAGCTACAGCGTTGGAAAGTGCAACTAAACGAGTTTGATTTTGACATAAATTTTATAAAAGTCAAGGAAAACGTTTTGGCAGACGGACTTAGCAGAATTGTAGAGCCATGAACTGATGATTATGACACAATTGTCCAAATAAAATTAGAAATAAATAACTTAGATATATTTATACTAGAAAACACTTTATCAGATATTACACCTAGAACAAAAACTGACGATAAAGACTTCTCGGAAGATTTAATTCATATGTTTGCTACCAAAATTGATGACTTAGCAAGAGTTCACAGTGCGGATTCCGACGACCTTAATTTTATTGGTCTTACCGAAAACTATCTTAACGTCTTTAAAATCCAACTACAAATTACACAGGTCGACAAAATTCGTACTTTTTTTTAGGTCAAAGACTAAACGCTACAAAACATGAAAGGATTTTAGCTTTAGATTACTACCCCACATGGTAAAAGTTCCAAATTTTCGATTTATAGGCACTTTTTGTGGCTCAATAAAAACTAAACCCTTTGTAGCCCTGAGCCACAATTTGGTGGAAATGGTACATTGAACTTTTAACTTCAAACGTGTTTAAACACTAAGTTGGGCGACCTCTACTTCTTGAGTTACGATGCATTTTACTAAGGTAAATTTTGTCACTTTTTTCTATCTGTAGTAGCCTGATATTTTTAATGTATTGTGTGTGTACGGGTCTAGTTTCAACAAGGAAAATATGAGGCTACTATAGATAGAAAAAAGTGACAAAACTTACCTTAGTAAAATCCATTGTAGCTAAAGAAGTAGAGGTCGCCCAATTTGGTGATTGGACACTGTTGAAGTTAAAGGTCAAAGCACCATTTCCGCTAAATTTTGGCTCTGGGCTACAAAGGGTTTTTAAGTATATAAAACTTGGATCGGGCATAACTTTTTAACGATTGGTCCGATTTGAAAAATTTCTTCTACATTTCGATAGGTATTGATAAACACAATAAAACTGCTTACTTACTTTTCATAAATCTTTAAAGGTGTGCGTGCCAGACACAGACACACACACACATGAAATCGTTTAAGGCGATTGTGGGCGTTAGAGGGGGCGTGGCGCTCGTCTGAAATAAACTTGCGCTGCGTAGGAAGCCCAAGAATTTGTGTTGCTAATCCCAAATTTCTAGCTTTTATAGTTTCCGAGATCTCAGCGTTCATACGGACGGACAGACGGACATGGCTATATCGACTCGGCTTGTGATCCTGATCAAGAATATATATACTTTATAGGGTTGGAAACGCTTCCTTCTCCCTGTTACATACTTCTGCACGAATACAATATACCCTTTTACTCTACGAGTAACGGGTATAAATACTTTTACCCAAAATTACAAAAAGTTATTCAACGTTATATTAACAAATGCAAAATATGTAATTTAGCTAAATATGATCGAAAACCTATAAAATATAATTTGAATATTATAGAAACGTCAAAGAAAATAAAGGATATACTACATATAGTCATCTGGTTCCCTAAAATAAATATTATGTACGTCACATCAATTGACAAAATGTCAAAATATGCAACCGCTCAACATATCAAAGATAGATCATGGATCTCTCTGCTCAACGCCATAAAATTAAGGTTTTAATACTTAGGAAAGCCAAAGAAAATTGTAACTGATAACATTTAACACTTAATGAACATAAACGATTGTTTAACGCGAATCCAAACAATATTGATACTGTCCAAGAAAATGTATACAAAGCAATTGTGTGTTATAATAACACAATACATTCAACAACAAATACTAGACCAATAGATTTATTTAATAACGTACTTTATTACGAAGACATTTCTAAGTTGTCAGAAAAACTAAAAAGAATACATAAAACAAATAAAGACGGGACACATAAATCACTATGGACGGCAGTCCATGTAGTGACGAAGCGCACAAGGAGAGTGTACGAAGGCGACTACTGTATATAGCCGCAGAATTTAAAATCTGCTGTGATGGTCCGATCATAATGAGTGATACACCAATGCATACCAAGACATAATTGGCTTGGGAGAGAGAGCAGAAAAAGTAAAAAAAAAGAAAATTCCGAATTTTGAAGCTGTTGGGGCCGGTGGGGATAAATGCCTCCTCGCATTGTTTTAGTTGTGTTCCAATTGTAAATACGCGTCGAATGAGGGGTCATATGATAAAATCCGATCCTTTCGAAAGTTATAGCCAAAATAAGATTTTCTTCTTCACAAAATGAAAATTTAATTGTTTGTCAGTTTGTGTGTTTGTCCCAAAACGTTGGTTTTAAATCGTGGAAATTTTATATGGTGTTAAACAGCTCGATATAAGAAACATTAGTTTTACCACATTTGAAAAAACTCGCTAGTTTAGCGGTAAAACAGCTATAAATGGCTAAATTTCGTAAGCCCATTACTTGCGATATACTTAAGCTACAGACTTGTGCTTTACCTCATATTAAAGGTATTTTGAAGTACAATAAACGCCTACTCAACACAATAGGAAACTTTTGTTTTACGACTTTTGGAAAAACCCGCTGCTTTAGCGGGAAAAAAGCTAGTTAGATCGTAAGTTCAACACTACTAAAGCTACAGACATGTGCTATACCTCGTTTAAAAGGTATTTTTGAAATACTTGAACGCCTTTTTAAGTTAATTCGTTTAAATCCAATAGTTTAAGAATTATGGTCATCAAATACACTTTCTAAAATTTTCTCATTCGGCACGCTGCAATAGAAAATGCCTGTGAAGAGTGAAGACGAAAAAGACGAATAGTTTGCTAGGGCGGGCATAATGAGAAAATTTTCGAAAGTGTATTTGATGACGAGTGTAATAATTATTCGGCACAAATGTTGATATGAGAACTTTTGTATGTTGAAGGTGCGATCGTCACTAGTTTTTTACCTTGTTAAGAGGTGTTTTTATTTGATTATAATAAAGATGCAATTAGTTCAAACTACGAAGGGCAAAAAGAAGAAATTGTTTTTGTACCGACTCTATACGGTCAATGTGCACTTGGTATTGTGGGCTCCAAACCGAAGAACAGTAATCCAATATAGGACGGACAAAGGAGGTAAAAAATAGTTTGTTTATATAAGGGTCATCAAATTTTTTTGACCAACGCTTTATAAACCCAAGAACACTCATAGCTTCGGGTCCAGAAGAACGCCTAAGTCATTTACTGAATATACTGAATATATACGAACATTGTTGACTTCCAAAGTGAACGGTTGTGTTTTTTTCGCGCTCCGAATTTTTATTTGTTTTCGTGTTTACCTTTCGACGGTTTTAATTAAAACTTAAATATTCGGTCCCTAATTTGATTTATCATATTACTTCTTATATTTCGCGAGTGAATTTACTCTATTCTGTGCACAATCTCATTAAAACAATTTCCAATTTTAATATTGTGTTCTGTATTTTTTTGTTTTTGTGATTTCTTTTGCCTTTTCTTTGTGCGGTGTCCGTTAAAGCTACAGTGTTTGTGTTGTTGTTTTGTGCATTCGCATTAACTGCCCTCGCATTAACTGCATTACGCTCCCGCTCTCCCGCACTCTCGCATTCTCTCTCTAATTTTCCCTCTTTCGAAATTTAAAGCGTGCTCTTGCGGTACTTTTAACTGCTCGTTCGCAAATTTCGGTCCCTACATTTCTGTTTGGTACAGTGGGCAAAATATTTACAAATATGGATACTTTTGTCTGCTGTATTAATAATTGCCATCAATTAATCAGAGCTGATCAGTCAAAACTGACCTGTTGGCTGTGTGAAAAAATGGCTCATACCAAGTGTGCCGGCTATACTGGCCGAACCAGTGATGACCTGGCTAAGGGTCACAATTTACTTTATTGCTGTGATCCTTGTCTTCTAGTTGCGCAAGAGATGAGATCTTTTATGCGCCAAACCAAAGGCGGCTTAATGAGTTTAATCAATAGTTTTGGTGTTGCTAGAGATAGTTTTCGCCGAGCGGATGATTTACTCTCCGCGCTGGACTCTCAGTTTAATAGCCTTAAGCTAATTGACGAGTCTCCAAAGCGCAAAAAGGCCACTGGTGGCAGGCAGCCTAAGGAAAACACCCCGCAACCCCCGGAAAGTAATAAACAGAGCTCCACGACGAATCAGCTGTCGACCGTAGCAAATCCCCAAATGTTGCTACGATCAGCTGCTAAAAAAGATTTGGATCAATTGGAATCCGTATCATCCGTAGTAGACCCCCCTGTTGCCCCGCCCATTACTAATAACTTGTCACCTCCAGGGAATGTTGAGTCTGGTCTACCGGCACAAGTTGGCGCTGCAGAAACTCAATCCGCAGTACCAAAACCTCTTTCAGTGGTTCAACCCAAAAAACAAATATTTATTTCTCGTCTTTCGCCTGACCAAACGGCATCCGAGGTTTTGGACTATATACAGCACAAAACAAATGCCAAAAACATTAAAGTGGAAAAGTTTAATTTCACTTATGCGAGGGACACCTCCTCTTTTAAGATCTTTGTTCCGAACGATCTCTTTTCAACCATTTGCTCAGAAGCTTTCTGGCCAGATCTTATGGTGGTAAAGGAGTTTGAAACTAGGAATACAAATAAAAGAAAAATACCCGTGCAGACTAGACTCCCCAATCAAGGCCAGAGTAGTGCGGCATCTTCATCTTCATCTTCTACCCTATCTTCGTCTTCAAAAAACTAAAAACTAGCTTAATTCTTTCCTATCAGAATACGAGAGGCTTGCGCAGTAAGCTATCTTAATTGTATTCGGATAGTCTTTCTTTTGCTTCCCATATTATTGTATTTTCAGAGACCTGGCTAAAAGAGGAGATCTTAAACTCCGAAATTTTTCCTGGTAAGTACACCACCTATAGGCATGACCGTCCATCCAGACGAGGCGGTGGTGTTTTAATTGCCGTGAACTCAACTCTCACGTCAGAAGTGGTCACATTTGAAGAATTTTATAATATAGAGTTCATATGTGTAAGGCTGTCGTTTCCCGGTAGTTTTATATATATCACCTGCTCGTATATACCGCCTGCATCGGAATTTCCAGACTACTTAAATCATCTTTTTGCCATACAGTCAGTGTCGAACAAACTGACCGATAGAGACCAACTTTTAGTTCTAGGAGATTTTAATATCCCGGGAACATCGTGGTCAACAGATGAACAATCAAATGTTTTACTTCCACTAGCCCAGCATGACTTTATTGAAGGCGTGCTAGATTTGTCATTGTCTCAAATTAACAATATTAAAAATTCACTAGGTCGTTTATTGGACCTATGTTTCGTTTCAAATCCGGACCGCGTATTTCTATCCAAGATAGCACCTCTTACTCAACCTGAAGATCCATATCATCCGGCGTTTGATGTTTCAATCGACACTGGTACTGTGATAGAAGATCCTTTCGAAAGTTATAGCCAAAATAAGATTTTCTTCTTCACAAAATGAAAATTTAATTGTTTGTCAGTTTGTGTGTTTGTCCCAAAACGTTGGTTTTAAATCGTGGAAATTTTATATGGTGTTAAACAGCTCGATATAAGAAACATTAGTTTTACCACATTTGAAAAAACTCGCTAGTTTAGCGGTAAAACAGCTATAAATGGCTAAATTTCGTAAGCCCATTACTTGCGATATACTTAAGCTACAGACTTGTGCTTTACCTCATATTAAAGGTATTTTGAAGTACAATAAACGCCTACTCAACACAATAGGAAACTTTTGTTTTACGACTTTTGGAAAAACCCGCTGCTTTAGCGGGAAAAAAGCTAGTTAGATCGTAAGTTCAACACTACTAAAGCTACAGACATGTGCTATACCTCGTTTAAAAGGTATTTTTGAAATACTTGAACGCCTTTTTAAGTTAATTCGTTTAAATCCAATAGTTTAAGAATTATGGTCATCAAATACACTTTCTAAAATTTTCTCATTCGGCACGCTGCAATAGAAAATGCCTGTGAAGAATGAAGACGAAAAAGACGAATAGTTTGCTAGGGCGGGCATAATGAGAAAATTTTCGAAAGTGTATTTGATGACGAGTGTAATAATTATTCGGCACAAATGTTGATATGAGAACTTTTGTATGTTGAAGGTGCGATCGTCACTAGTTTTTTACCTTGTTAAGAGGTGTTTTTATTTGATTATAATAAAGATGCAATTAGTTCAAACTACGAAGGGCAAAAAGAAGAAATTGTTTTTGTACCGACTCTATACGGTCAATGTGCACTTGGTATTGTGGGCTCCAAACCGAAGAACAGTAATCCAATATAGGACGGACAAAGGAGGTAAAAAATAGTTTGTTTATATAAGGGTCATCAAATTTTTTTGACCAACGCTTTATAAACCCAAGAACACTCATAGCTTCGGGTCCAGAAGAACGCCTAAGTCATTTACTGAATATACTGAATATATACGAACATTGTTGACTTCCAAAGTGAACGGTTGTGTTTTTTTCGCGCTCCGAATTTTTATTTGTTTTCGTGTTTACCTTTCGACGGTTTTAATTAAAACTTAAATATTCGGTCCCTAATTTGATTTATCATATTACTTCTTATATTTCGCGAGTGAATTTACTCTATTCTGTGCACAATCTCATTAAAACAATTTCCAATTTTAATATTGTGTTCTGTATTTTTTTGTTTTTGTGATTTCTTTTGCCTTTCCTTTGTGCGGTGTCCGTTAAAGCTACAGTGTTTGTGTTGTTGTTTTGTGCATTCGCATTAACTGCCCTCGCATTAACTGCATTACGCTCCCGCTCTCCCGCACTCTCGCATTCTCTCTCTAATTTTCCCTCTTTCGAAATTTAAAGCGTGCTCTTGCGGTACTTTTAACTGCTCGTTCGCAAATTTCGGTCCCTACATTTCTGTTTGGTACAGTGGGCAAAATATTTACAAATATGGATACTTTTGTCTGCTGTATTAATAATTGCCATCAATTAATCAGAGCTGATCAGTCAAAACTGACCTGTTGGCTGTGTGAAAAAATGGCTCATACCAAGTGTGCCGGCTATACTGGCCGAACCAGTGATGACCTGGCTAAGGGTCACAATTTACTTTATTGCTGTGATCCTTGTCTTCTAGTTGCGCAAGAGATGAGATCTTTTATGCGCCAAACCAAAGGCGGCTTAATGAGTTTAATCAATAGTTTTGGTGTTGCTAGAGATAGTTTTCGCCGAGCGGATGATTTACTCTCCGCGCTGGACTCTCAGTTTAATAGCCTTAAGCTAATTGACGAGTCTCCAAAGCGCAAAAAGGCCACTGGTGGCAGGCAGCCTAAGGAAAACACCCCGCAACCCCCGGAAAGTAATAAACAGAGCTCCACGACGAATCAGCTGTCGACCGTAGCAAATCCCCAAATGTTGCTACGATCAGCTGCTAAAAAAGATTTGGATCAATTGGAATCCGTATCATCCGTAGTAGACCCCCCTGTTGCCCCGCCCATTACTAATAACTTGTCACCTCCAGGGAATGTTGAGTCTGGTCTACCGGCACAAGTTGGCGCTGCAGAAACTCAATCCGCAGTACCAAAACCTCTTTCAGTGGTTCAACCCAAAAAACAAATATTTATTTCTCGTCTTTCGCCTGACCAAACGGCATCCGAGGTTTTGGACTATATACAGCACAAAACAAATGCCAAAAACATTAAAGTGGAAAAGTTTAATTTCACTTATGCGAGGGACACCTCCTCTTTTAAGATCTTTGTTCCGAACGATCTCTTTTCAACCATTTGCTCAGAAGCTTTCTGGCCAGATCTTATGGTGGTAAAGGAGTTTGAAACTAGGAATACAAATAAAAGAAAAATACCCGTGCAGACTAGACTCCCCAATCAAGGCCAGAGTAGTGCGGCATCTTCATCTTCATCTTCTACCCTATCTTCGTCTTCAAAAAACTAAAAACTAGCTTAATTCTTTCCTATCAGAATACGAGAGGCTTGCGCAGTAAGCTATCTTAATTGTATTCGGATAGTCTTTCTTTTGCTTCCCATATTATTGTATTTTCAGAGACCTGGCTAAAAGAGGAGATCTTAAACTCCGAAATTTTTCCTGGTAAGTACACCACCTATAGGCATGACCGTCCATCCAGACGAGGCGGTGGTGTTTTAATTGCCGTGAACTCAACTCTCACGTCAGAAGTGGTCACATTTGAAGAATTTTATAATATAGAGTTCATATGTGTAAGGCTGTCGTTTCCCGGTAGTTTTATATATATCACCTGCTCGTATATACCGCCTGCATCGGAATTTCCAGACTACTTAAATCATCTTTTTGCCATACAGTCAGTGTCGAACAAACTGACCGATAGAGACCAACTTTTAGTTCTAGGAGATTTTAATATCCCGGGAACATCGTGGTCAACAGATGAACAATCAAATGTTTTACTTCCACTAGCCCAGCATGACTTTATTGAAGGCGTGCTAGATTTGTCATTGTCTCAAATTAACAATATTAAAAATTCACTAGGTCGTTTATTGGACCTATGTTTCGTTTCAAATCCGGACCGCGTATTTCTATCCAAGATAGCACCTCTTACTCAACCTGAAGATCCATATCATCCGGCGTTTGATGTTTCAATCGACACTGGTACTGTGATAGAAGATCCTTTCGAAAGTTATAGCCAAAATAAGATTTTCTTCTTCACAAAATGAAAATTTAATTGTTTGTCAGTTTGTGTGTTTGTCCCAAAACGTTGGTTTTAAATCGTGGAAATTTTATATGGTGTTAAACAGCTCGATATAAGAAACATTAGTTTTACCACATTTGAAAAAACTCGCTAGTTTAGCGGTAAAACAGCTATAAATGGCTAAATTTCGTAAGCCCATTACTTGCGATATACTTAAGCTACAGACTTGTGCTTTACCTCATATTAAAGGTATTTTGAAGTACAATAAACGCCTACTCAACACAATAGGAAACTTTTGTTTTACGACTTTTGGAAAAACCCGCTGCTTTAGCGGGAAAAAAGCTAGTTAGATCGTAAGTTCAACACTACTAAAGCTACAGACATGTGCTATACCTCGTTTAAAAGGTATTTTTGAAATACTTGAACGCCTTTTTAAGTTAATTCGTTTAAATCCAATAGTTTAAGAATTATGGTCATCAAATACACTTTCTAAAATTTTCTCATTCGGCACGCTGCAATAGAAAATGCCTGTGAAGAATGAAGAAGAAACGGCATCCGAGGTTTTGGACTATATACAGCACAAAACAAATGCCAAAAACATTAAAGTGGAAAAGTTTAATTTCACTTATGCGAGGGACACCTCCTCTTTTAAGATCTTTGTTCCGAACGATCTCTTTTCAACCATTTGCTCAGAAGCTTTCTGGCCAGATCTTATGGTGGTAAAGGAGTTTGAAACTAGGAATACAAATAAAAGAAAAATACCCGTGCAGACTAGACTCCCCAATCAAGGCCAGAGTAGTGCGGCATCTTCATCTTCATCTTCTACCCTATCTTCGTCTTCAAAAAACTAAAAACTAGCTTAATTCTTTCCTATCAGAATACGAGAGGCTTGCGCAGTAAGCTATCTTAATTGTATTCGGATAGTCTTTCTTTTGCTTCCCATATTATTGTATTTTCAGAGACCTGGCTAAAAGAGGAGATCTTAAACTCCGAAATTTTTCCTGGTAAGTACACCACCTATAGGCATGACCGTCCATCCAGACGAGGCGGTGGTGTTTTAATTGCCGTGAACTCAACTCTCACGTCAGAAGTGGTCACATTTGAAGAATTTTATAATATAGAGTTCATATGTGTAAGGCTGTCGTTTCCCGGTAGTTTTATATATATCACCTGCTCGTATATACCGCCTGCATCGGAATTTCCAGACTACTTAAATCATCTTTTTGCCATACAGTCAGTGTCGAACAAACTGACCGATAGAGACCAACTTTTAGTTCTAGGAGATTTTAATATCCCGGGAACATCGTGGTCAACAGATGAACAATCAAATGTTTTACTTCCACTAGCCCAGCATGACTTTATTGAAGGCGTGCTAGATTTGTCATTGTCTCAAATTAACAATATTAAAAATTCACTAGGTCGTTTATTGGACCTATGTTTCGTTTCAAATCCGGACCGCGTATTTCTATCCAAGATAGCACCTCTTACTCAACCTGAAGATCCATATCATCCGGCGTTTGATGTTTCAATCGACACTGGTACTGTGATAGATGCAAAATCAGAGAAGTCTACTAAGCGACTACTTTGTTTTCGCAAGGCCGACTTTTGCATGCTAAACTCTTATTTATCTGCCTTTGATTGGTCCGATCTTTACTCATGTCATAATATGGATGATGCGATAAATATTTTTTATTCAACAGTAAATTCGTTTTTTAATTCTTGTGTTCCGTTGTACTATCCGTCAGTCTCCACCAAACCACCTTGGTTCAGTAAAGAGCTGACACACCTAAGAAACGTAAAGTCCAGACTCTATAGGAAATATAAAGATACCGGTTCTCAATCTATTTTTTCTAGATACTTAAGCGCTCGGTCTAGTTTTACCGTGCTTAACGCTCTGTGTTACAAAAATTATTTGAACCGTTGTAAGATCCAATTCTCTCAGGATCCGAAACAGTTCTTCAATTTTGTTAACACTAAGCGTAAATCCACAAATTATCCTTCCTCGCTATCTTTTGAAAACATGACAGCAACAACTGATCAGGCAATAGCCGATCTATTTGCTCAGTTTTTTCAAACGACATATTCTCCTTCATCTCACTGTACACGGCCTTATTCTTACACTGTATCCAAGTCGAACTTAATATTTTGTCCCACATTAAACGAAAGCGCCCTATTAATTAATCTCCAAAAAGTCAAGCCCGTCTATTCACCTGGTCCTGATGGAATTCCCGGCTGCGTGCTTAGATATTGCGCAGAAGCGCTTTGCAAACCCCTTCTCAAATTGTTTACCTTGTCTTTAGAAACGTCTCAATTTCCTTCTATGTGGAAAGAATCGTTTGTGATTCCCCTCCACAAGAAAGGTAATAAATTGGAAGCAAACAATTATAGAGGCATATCTAAATTGTCAGCTATCCCGAAGCTTTTTGAAAATATTATTACACCTCATTTGCAGCACCTATGTAGGTCAGTTATATCTCCATGTCAACATGGTTTTATGAAACGTAGATCAACAATTTCTAACCTTTTGGAGCTCACTTCATTTGTGATAAAGGGATTCAAAAACAATTTTCAAACAGACGTCATCTACACTGACTTTAGTAAAGCATTTGACTCCGTAAACCACTTACTTCTGGTTAGAAAACTCGATTTAATTGGGTTCCCAGTTGATCTTTTGAGATGGATCTCAAATTATTTAAAAGGCAGAACGCAAAGGGTACTTTTCAAAAATTCTCTTTCTTGTACACTCCAGGTTACCTCGGGTGTCCCACAAGGGAGTCACTTGGGGCCGCTACTTTTTACTTTATTCATAAACGACCTTCCATCAGTTATAAGTCACTCTCGTGTACTTATGTACGCTGATGATGTGAAATTATGCCTGCAGTACAAGGATACTTTTTGTCAGTCTGATTTACAATCCGATTTAAATAGTTTCCAAACATGGTGCTCCGACAATTCGCTGAATTTAAATGGCTCTAAGTGTAAGGTGATGACTTTTTGTCGTGTTACTCCTCAATATGCGATTTACACGCTGAGTGAGAGCACTCTGGACAGATTAGACCTAGTCAATGATCTTGGTGTTCTTTTGGACCCAAGACTAAAGTTCACTGATCACATTTCATCCATGGTAAATAAAGCTAGGGGTGCGCTTGGCTTTATTAAAAGGTGGTCTAAGGAATTTGATGATCCTTATATTACTAAGACCTTATTCATCTCGCTCGTCCGGCCGATACTTGAGTATGGATCACCCGTCTGGAGTCCCCAATACGGAATTCATATTGACCGTATCGAATCCGTACAAAAGAACTTTTTACTTTTTGCCTTAAGGCGCCTAAACTGGGATGCAAGCCGCATTTTACCTTCTTATTCTAGTAGATTACTCCTAATTAACTTACCCTCCCTAACCAACCGTAGAACGATGCTTGGAACTGTCTTCATTTATAACCTTATTCGAGGTGAAATTGATAGCCCCGACTTGGTTGGACGACTTAACTTTTTTGTACCAAGTAGATTAACTAGAAATTACATTCCCTTAATTTTAAACCACTGTAGATCTAACTATGACATGCATGAACCTTTCAGAGTACTATGTTCTGACTATAATAGACTTTATCCTATTATATCAAATTCTGACTCTCTGCCTCTCCTAAAACGATTAATATTAAATTTCCTAGCACAGAATTAGATCCTACTTTTTTTCCTCGAACTATATTTTTATTTTCTACATCGCGTCTATTATCTCGCGAATCGTGCCGTACGATACACGGCAGCGCCCCTCGGTCGGTTGGGCGGGAGGTGTGGCCGTGGGACTCCGCGCGAAAAAAAAAAAAAAAAAAAAAAAGTGGTACGTTGTGAAGCAAATAACATATAAACGCAGGAGTACCCCTATGAAAGGTCATTACGTTACATTTAAGGCAGTTCAAATTTAAGAGGTTATACTCACACCATCAGAGCTCGTGTTAGGTGTCCCCACCTAAGTATATGGGAAACACATGAAAGTGTCTCAAAATAACAGTTGGAGACAGTTGAAGGTAATGTTACGTTCAGTAAGGAAGCAGGACTTTCTCATGTCCAGAAAAATTGGCAAGTCTGCTTCTGCGATTAATTTAAAGTTATTGCAAAGCAAACTTTAGAGGGACCTACATTTTGCAATAACATTTCGGGTGCTCCAATCTTAAGAGACAGATTATGCTGCGGAATCCCTGCTAAATTCAAATAATTTAAAAATTCAACAGGGTAATGAACCGCATTGTCAACATCAGGGACAGAGTCGATCGATTTATAGGAGACTTTAAGTTTAGCAATAATGTATTGGTGTTGCTCTTTTATTTTTCGTTGTCAAATCGGAGCGCAAAGATAGCCAATCTTAACATTTCATGATGTGTTAGAAAAAGAAAGAACCCTTTCTTGGCTTTTTTTTTGCCCAAATAGGTCGTAAAATGG